>HG992326.1:5701141-6920679 GCA_905220615.1 Tinea trinotella
AATGCAAACTATTTTGATTTATTATGTATTGTGGGGATGCGCAATAGTAATAATTGTAAGATAACTTAGGCTATATATATTTATATATATATACTTAGGAGAATACAACTAATATATTTACTTTACATTGTATGGCCTGCACTGGTTGGTGTTCATCCCAAATTACCAAAACATCATGCCAAGCTGCTACTGCGTGTAGCTAACAATATTGCGCGCAATGGTGACAATTATTTATAAGTTGATTATTGATCTCTTTCAAATGTTAATTAAGAACTAGTTTTAGACATTTAGTTATAAACATTATGACACGATATATTGTTTTCACACTACTCAAATATATTTTGGCGAAAACGTTGCGTTGCTTAATAGAAAATCAAATTTTCTTCCTCTAGTATCCGAACGTTTACTGTTTAATTGTAAATTTCATTTGTTCATCTTTATTGCTGTTTCCAATTAAGATGGATGAGTTTTATTTACGCATTTTTATTTGCAAATACTCCGTGTTTTAAGTCTAAGGTTGGAGACGATCGTACTTAAAATAATCCTGCAGCTTTCGCCTGCAAGTTGTTCGCGACCCGTATGGGTCAGGATTCTCTTAAAACACAACAGGACTAGTTCACGAACTTTCTTTGCTTATCAAGTTCAGTGGACGAGTCATTTCTCTGAATTGCAGTTTACTGCTCAGTTGCATACGATCTTAGGGTTATTTTATTTTACATACATAACATATTGCAAACAAAATTCAAGTTTCCTTTGATAAATTATTTTACAGTGAAATTGAAATATTTATCAAGTGTATTGAGTATTTGTGTTAATTATTGAAATAATAATATAGTTTGTTGTTGCATATTAATTATAATGTTTATAAATTTTGGTTTGTTTGTGAATTTGGGATAATCTTTATTCTCGTGGGCTTAGCTTTACATTTATAGCTTTTTTTATAAGTCATTTAGATAGCTCGTTGCAAACAAGCAATGTAGTCTGAAGTTTTACTTAAGTAATTTCGAATTATAAAGCGTAATTAGGTTTGCTCTATTGCGTTTGTTCTTACATTCATAAACACTTTTGTGATTTTCTCTATTTTATTGTTTTATCTATTACTGACTCACAATTAGCGTTAATAATGACTCATAAAGTTTTAAAAATAATAAATTAATTTTGGCGAAAATATCTAGACTAGTTGTAATTAAACTATTGGTGTAAAGCTATTTGCCACAAAATATTAATGTAGCGTTTAGTTATAATGTTTTTTTTTGTGTAAGAATGGCGGCCCTTTACGAAGTACAAATTTTCTCGTTAAATTTAAGAAATAAGGGCCTGCGTGTCACATTTATTTGCCAAATAATTTTAAAAGAGACGCCGTGAATTATTTTTTGATTTTTTTAATAGTAGGTGATTATCACGAGCTGGTCACCCTAATTCGGTTTGCATCCAATGATGGGCTTGGCGCTCGCGAACTTGTCACCTACCTAACACTACCATTTGGGTAGATTTATTTAGCGGCCAAAGTTGTTTAAAAAGTAATTTTAAATTTGACTAAAAATTTACAAAAATGAAATTTGTTATTGTAAGTTAGTGTAATGTTTAAGACAACAACAAACAATAATTAATTACATACAATTTATATTTAGTTTTTTAACAAATACTTTACGACATGTTTATTGAAAAAATACTTTAATATGAATTTTTTGTGCGTCTATCAGGATCGCTACATATCAATTTTCCTATACAGTTTTGAGTGTATAAAAAAATTCTCTAATAATAATTAATAAAACAGTACGCATGATAAAATGTCTGTGCCTATCCCTGAGGGAAAAAGCGTGACACTTTGATTGATTGATTGATGGACAATATAAAATCTATAATATCAACTCGAATTATTGTTTTAAATATAAAATTATTTAAATAATTATTTAACTTGATATTACTATTAGAAACTATGTCCAAGGTTTTTTATAGAACAAATTGATAATAGAAAAATAAAAACCACAGTTATATCAAAATTGATATTGACCGATCTTGAGTGACGTTTTTATTCGTTTATTATATTGATTTGTTAGTTAAGCTGTTATCAGCTGTCAATTGGAAATGTACTCAAACTTCATTCAACATTTTAGCCTTACAAACATACATAAATTTTACATACAGTTTTTATGGAATATAGAATTGTATATATGTACTTTATATACAATTCTATATATGATTACATATTACAAATAGTGTAATTCGTGTTTTTAATAGCCATATAGTATGGATTGACTTAATAAATAAAATAACATGAGTACATTTCTGCGAGATGTTTCTTTAATGATAATGTTCTTAACACCTGTGATGTATTAAATATGATCTCAGAACATAATTTAAATATATTCAAATGTCATATTTAATATTATTTTGCTTATTTCACTTGGTCACCGTAGTTTTCTCACTAAGGTTGTCAAATACACCCAAACGCGCGCTGGGAGAAAATTCGACGACCAAGTTAAATGAGTTTATAATTTTGTTTAAAATATTCTTTAATTTTAACAGCTACTTTTGTAACCAGTATCCCTTTGACTAAGGCAAGATGGAATGGAGAATTAAGTTAATTATAAATGTTTATAACTATTTTCAAATAAAACAACATATATTAAAATAGTATTCGTAAATATAACTTCAAATAATTAAAATTAAGATTAACAGGAAAGTAAGATTTTTTTTAATGGTGTAAATGATTAGGTTTTTTCAGTCATCGATGCTCTTGGCTTTTCCTTGCTTACTATCAGGCAAGTCGAATATCAATAAATAAATTAAATATTAAAAAGTCAAAGGATACATAGCCGAATGATTCTTTGATATCAAAAATTAAAATTATTATAACCAAATAATTATAAACATTAATAATTTACTTAATTCAAATTGAGAGTATATTTTAATACATCAGTTTAATTAATAAGGATTAGTGATTAATACGTGTTGGAGAGTCGTGCTTTGTGTAAATTATACATTTGGTCAAACTTGAGGATACTCATTCCTTTCAATCATTCGCTCATCACAATAGAATAGAGTGGTAGGCAGGGTTTGTGGTCTTTTGACAGTCGAACCTGCGTCGTACCACCACTTACAAGTCTGAAGACCGTGAAGTGACTTAATCTCGTTTCGGGTTGAGCCTAAAAGTTGCTGGTTTCAACTAGACCCGCGGCATAGTGTTATTTGCAGTTTATTAACTGTATTAGTAACATTTCGAGTAACAATAAAAAAATATTTTTACTTTGATATAGGTTAGTCACTGAGTATCTATGATACATTAACTGTTAAGAACAATAGACATGCGCGGAAGGAATGTGATTTCTCAAGTTTGTCTCAAATAATATTTAACTATTATATCGTTTGGTTTTTAAATGGTTGGTTAGAGTGATGTTATTTTGTGACACGTTGCAATGTAAAATATTCACTTGTATTTAATATTGTGTTACTAGATGCATTACTCTAAAAGTCATTCAAGGGATACATTGAAGGGATTTAAATATATATATATTGTTATTTATTTTTAATTGTTATTTTAAGACTTAATTTACATTGCCGCCTAAAGAATTGGAAACGAAATTGTTTATTGTATATTGAGTTTTAAGTCAATTGTATAAAATACAAATTAGATACGAGCCAAGTAAGCGGAAATCCCAGAAAATGTGTATTTTTAAAACATTTCTATACTGAGTAACTAAACTAAATGTGCTTGTATAAAAGAAACTAGACAGCCTTTACATTAGTACTGGGGACTCTATTTCACTACCACTACTCTATGCGTCGATTTTCTGATTGCGAGCGACCTCTTTGGCTCGTATATTTTAGCAAAATTGCTTCCATTCCCTTCTGTAGCAATGTAAATGGAGCCTAACAGTGTCTCATCATATTTAAGCATTTGCCTCTCTTTTATTTAAACATGGAAATATGTTTAAATATACAATTGGGTAATGATTAAATTTGATGAAATTGGCCTTTTGATTAAATTATTTGATTTAATAATAATAGTAATTTCTATCATTTGGTATATTACATATACCTACGAGTATAGTGACGGCGACTGAGACAACTGTAATTTGAATCGGTTTTTTCAGTCGTCGACGCTCTTGGATTTTGTCTTGCTTACCATCAGGCAAGTCGAGGTCAGGTGTCAGATTTGGTTTAAAGTTATTATTATTTATATAGACAAATAAATTTAATCAAAAACTGTTAAATTCAATTAAAAATAATATATCTCAAAACTATTGTTCATAAACTTTTTCTGTTGCTTATTTTTGTTATAAAAAAGTAAAAAACTAATACTTTTTTCAAAAGTAAAAAACTCAAATATTTTCAGTTTCAAAACTGTTAGAATATAATAAATACAGACTCTATATGTATTTATAAGTTTATCTTGTAATGTATAGTTTATCTTTAGTAAAAGGAGCTTCATGCAATAAGAATTTTACGTTTTATTTATCCTCCTTAAACCCTATTACGCTTCAATCAATCAATGAAATAGTCACGCGTTAATTCCCACAGGGATAGACACAGAGAATAAATCGTCACTTCCCATAATACTGACATTTTATTTATTATTGTGACTCGACAAAACATTACCTCACCTAATGTTAAGCTGGAGTGCGGGTCCTTTATAACTGCAGTTGCAGTTATGTCCTCTATGGCGGCCTAGTTGAAACGGGTAACTCAACTAACTGATTCCGAAACTCAAATAAATCGCGGTCTCCCGCTTGGAGGTACCCCGGATTAAATGACCGCCAACTAGTCTGCCTACTAGACCTAGACCGGGTCGATGATGCTATATTAATAATATTATCCTTGCCAACTATTAAGGCGACCGTGGTGTAGTGGCAGTGCAATGGGTGCACAAACCGAGAGCACGAGTTCGAAACCACCCACCGGTGCCTATGTACCTTGGATATATGTACTTTGATTGTCCTGTTTCTATGATATTTAGTAGCTTAGTATAGAAATAAAAATAAACAATGGCCAATTGCGACCGAGGATCTAACCTTAGTTGATTAACGAGAACTACTATTGGCATCGAAATTCCTACTTATATATTTATGCTGAGGTTCTTCCAACTGCTGGGTACACGTCACCTACCGCGTTATGTGAAACCGGGTTCGTTCCCTGCACGTGTGATTTTTTCTATCCAATTAGAAAAACTATATTTGCTTTTGTATATTGGTCATATATACATTGGTAAAGATCTCATATAGATTTTAGAAGATATGCGATCCAACGCCTTATTTCCGCACAGCATGGCAGATCTACTTGGAATAACCTAATATGGGTTAGTCTCATTTGGCCAGACAATGAATAAAACTGGAATGTCAAGTTGTAAGTTTTCCGAGTCAGGGCTGAAGTTCCGACTGTCAGTGTTCCCGTCAGGGCTGTGCCAGTCGTCACCTGTGTTCAGACATATTGGGGAAATTGGTATCAGTGTAGTATTTTTCTGTCTATGGTCAGTGCTAGTAGCCCTTATTTGCCGCTTGTGAAGAAGCACCTTCGGCACCTTGGCGACGACTGACCCATCCTTAAATGAGCATTTTTGAGTCGTCGACGCTTTTGGATCGTAGTAAATAGAGATCAGATGAGCATCTCAATTTTAAAAGTATATATTTCATAACGTAGCCTTTTTTGGGGATAAAGAAATTCAATACTTAAAGTCAAAAAAACAAAGGATATAGAGAAAATTGAATGAAACAGCATGAATTGGATGCTCGTACGAAAATGTTTATTGATATCACAATCAAGTCTACACAACTATATATATATATGTATATATACGACAATATTTTGTGTACACCGCAAATACAAATACAATAAGAAGTCATTGATTACACCTAAGCATTCGACCAGCACGGTCTTACATACAACTACGCTGTACGATAATTAAGTCCAATTTAATAGCCAATTTTTTATTATAATTCATAAACACCAAATAAATTTTGCTTATCGTACAGTTAAGTGCTACAATAATGTGAAATACTAAGGCAAGGTATATTAAAACACACTAAAAGCAATAACTAAAGCTCGGTTAGCCACGTACATATCTGTTAAATATTAACACAGTTTTAAATACATTATAATTAAGTACTAATTAAACAAGCAAGAGATCCTACGAGTTGTGTCAGGATCTTGGCAAGTGGCGCTCTATTGTCTCTGCCTATCCCTGTGGGAAAAAGGCGTGACAATTTGATTGATCGATTAAGATCCTACGAAAATACTAAATTAAATCTCAATATTAAAATACGGTCTGAAATTTAAATTTGGATTCCTTTCAGACATGTTCTTTAAACCTATCAAAACAGCAAGAATTAAATTATATTTTAGTGTTTGACTGAACTGGCATAATATGAGGACGTAAAATTCATTACCCTTAAGTATTTTTCCATTGGATTGTCCCTTAAATGGATCCAAAATTAAACCCTTAGAAATTTTACCTATAGCAATTCGTGGCTAAGTAGAGTGATTAGTTTAACTTTCAGTGAGTTCTACCAGCCCTAAAACGCTAGTTTATCTTTAATATTGTTCTAGGAAAAATTGTGTTCCGAAGTGATTTTAACATTTTAAATTCTACACATTTCTAAATCTAAATATACTTGGTGTAATTTAAACAATGGGATAACATTTTTAAGACAACTAGCGTTTATAGCTAAATTCTAATTTGGTGTAGAAAAGAACTAGGTTAGACATTTAATAATTAGATTATTATTATTAGTGTTTTAGTGGACAGGTTACAAAATATGCAATTATAGCTACAAAGTACTTAAAATAGATCAGTTCTTTATGCGTAAAACAACGTATCTTCCATTCGATGCTTTCACTATATTATAACATAGATTTTTATCTATGCAAAGTTATTACGAAGTTTTAGTACGACCTGTGCCGTTTTATATAAAAATAAAAAAGTTAAGTCCACAGTTTTTTTTAACAAAATTCATTTTAGCAATAACATTTATTAAAAACTAATAATATAGGTTTTTTATTATTAGTTTCGAATTGAAGACACGCTTTGAATTATTAAAAAAGAAGAAAGTATGAGAAAAGTATTATATATATTTGAATATTTTATTATTAGATACATATAAATATTAAAAATATCATAGCCAATTATTTGAAAATTTAGTTAAACATTAAATAAGTTAAAAATATAATCTATAATTTAGTTTTATTCGTCAAATTAATTTAATAACATTTAATGCGCAATAATATAAGGGCGGTCATGGTCTGGTGGTATTGATTGTTAGTCGCGTAAACCAAGAATACCTGGTTCAAAACCACTTGCCAGTGCTAATGATACAAAGTTATAAGGTATAAAAATTCAAAGTAACAAAACACCCGAGCTTTGAGACATATCTCCAGCTTATTCAATATGTATGTCTTTAAGGAGTTACAGAACTGTAAAAATAAATATTTTACCAAATATCCACCTATAAATACTTATCTATAAACATAAATTGCCATAATATATTATATTTAAAATAACTCATGAGTAATTTATATGACGTTTGAAGCGATAAAGGTTGTTGTCCAAACAAGCTAACAAGTTTTAACTTGTTCGTTATATTTTCTCGAAGCAGAAAGTAAAAAAAGGTTACCTGTAAGTAGGTCGCTTTGCAATAAGATTTACCTACGAACTTAATCAAATTTCAACTTAGTGGATGAAAATCGTTTCAGTTAGGTACTTAATTAGAAATTTTAAAATATGCACTTTGGTTGGTATAACGAGTGGAAAAAAGCTAAAACTCGCTCCTAAGTAATAATTTTAATGTGTTTTTTACAGCTAAAATAATATTACAAATTTCAATTTTATTCCTAACCATTAGAGAACACCGATATAAGTTGACAAATAAAACTAAATAAATAGTACGACTCATATAGTCGCCGATTAATCTATACTAGCGGTACATTTAATAGTTTAACACTTAGGCACATCGATTGTTATAAAAATTACATTTTATTACTATATCTATATGACCAATACATACATACATTGAAGAGATACGTTTATATATATAAGGTACATAGTAAAAACGTAAGCAATTCAGTGATAAGAATAAATTATTGACAATATTAATTTTGAAGTTAAGTGCAAGAAAATTGTTAATTACGTGTAGGATTTTAAATAATTGTATTATTAAATATATCAAAAAATATTAATTATAATTGTTAAGTATATTTACCAAACACGTTTTTTAATAAAGCATTTTCTAATAACATCAAAGAAATCTCTAACTCCAATACAAATACATATTAATCTACTTAAATATTAAATATATAGTGTTTCCTCTATTTTGTACTATTATAATGTTCCAGCAGAACGCTTTCCTAAATCACACCATGTTGGTCATAAGCTACATCCAATTACTACAAATACGCACCTCACACAATCTCAGGCCACGCTAAACTTTCTACAGAAAACAATTCGTCATCCACTGGCGATTTTCTTCCTACACCAAAATAAGAATGGAAGTGGAAGCCATCGATGTACACAAATCTACATTTTGCAGAAAGCCTAGGTAACTAACCACACGGCAATGCACACACAGACATACAGAACACGTGTATTAACTATTAGTATATATAGAATAAGAGTAATAACAGCATAATGGATTAAACTTGGACATCTAGATCACACACAAATACAGGTTTATAGAAAATTGATAGCTAAATATTTTTTAATAAACTATCTTCTATGTGGATAACACTCCAGCCCCACAATAACACTCTACGTTAAAGCCACACTAACATTTCTAACATCACTGGGTTAATATGAATTATGGCAATATGATATTTAGACATCATCTTAACATTAGCCCCTGAAAATTGTTATCTAGCAACCCTTTTTTTATTTACTAGATTTCACAAGGTACACTAAACTGATTATGTAAGCTAAATATGTTAACAAAATTACTTAAAACTTGCCTGAAAAACTGATTCAGTTTATGGCCGCCACAGTCTCTATGCCGGGAAAACAATGATCTCTGAAGAAAATGTTCAGAAATTAGCTTTGTTTTAACATTTTATTAGGCGTTAAATATAATAATTGTTCTTTATTGTGAGGCGCTTTGGAAGGGAATTATAAATAGTGATAATATAAAATCTAAACACGCTGATATATCCGTCGTCTGGCGTGGCCACAATCCATTCCAGCAATACAAACTTACCTAACCTATAGCCTAAACATACTATAAGCTCTATAATTATAAAAACTCACGACTAAATATAAAGATTTTTTATTCAGTTGGTGTTAAAAATTGCTATTACATAAATTTCTAAATATATAGATTATTTAATTTGTGTATAAGTTGAATAAAACGATCCAGTCGTCAATTTCTGATATAACTGCTACATGGACGGCAAATTATTTGGTGATATACAAAATATTGGAATATGTCAAAAGTGTTGAACAATTTTAAAATGTTCTCGTCGAAATGCTAATATCAAAGCAAGGATGCATTGGTACCTTCGACAAAAATAATAAATATGACCGAGCTTTAAAGAAAGTTTGTTTTGAATCTAACAAAGATCATTTCATTTTGGTAATGTGAACAACAAAACAACAAAGCGACTGATGTCCAAATTAGATTCGGTTGTTTTCGGGGAGCAGTGCTTCGATTCTCGATACACGACAGCGTAGTGACGAACTTGCACTGATATTTGACATGTTCGTAACCAATCAGCGAATAACAAATCAATAGCTAAACTACTTTGATTGGTCACTTGCGAACGCGACACAATTTCACTGCAATTTTACGTCGCCATAATGTATTAAGAGAATTGGGGCCAGCGCGAATACCAATGCGAATCTTTATTCCAATCACACTGAGTGACCGAATTTATGTGTGTATTACTTGGCTTATTTTAAATGAAGTTTTTATTAAAGTAAGGCCAGTCTCTATTTATCTTATTTTGGTCGAAGGCATAACGATAATAACATACTTCTGACAATGTGTAAACTTGTATCTATGGTAAGTATTGCAGTTTTGTACTAGCGCCTAAATCTATTTGACAGACTGGACCGCACACTAGCACTCTACAGACGAATCACAAATATTAAAATGTAAAAATAATGCTATATATTATACTAATTAGTATTGTTATATTATTATTTGAAAGCTTATTGTTATTATCACACGAATTAAGTATAAACTAGCTCACTAAATGTAAGTAAAGTTGGTTCAGATTTATCATTCTACTACCGCGACACACATTTGTGTGGTGAAACTGTGTATTATGTAGCTCTTAAACAGGTGTCTTAAGAACGGTTCCGAAAATAAGAGAGGTCGTAGTATTCCCGATCCTAAAAACAACCAACGAAAAAAAGAAATTTTGCCACATTTTTTTTTACACATTTCCTGTCATCACCGTATTTTAATAGTTTAGTAATAAAAAAGACAATTTGGTTAGTTTATTTTTTCACCCCACTTTATTTTGGAAGCGTTTTAGAGACATTCTGTATAAGAGCATTCTCATCACTGCACGGGTCTTTCTCCTAGGTTGGCGATGACTTATAGCGAACCTACGAACCATTCTAATCGAACACGACTACTATGCTCTGTATAGGTACGTGGTGTCGGCATGGAACCTCAGTTGCTCGCAACTTCATTGCTCGATGTCGAGTTTTAACGATCTACATCTCGAATGAATGCAATTTTCTCGATCGTGTAGTTATGTGGTGATTTACCTTCGCAGAGAATTTTATATTAGGTGGTTTTCTACACCGCATTAAACCTAATTGTTCAATGTCCTAATTCTAATTTTATCACTCACACATTACAGAAAACGACGTGCTAAAGTTAATTTATAAATTCAACGACGTGTTATAATTAGAGATTAATTTAATATTAAAATTTGCAAGATACAACTTTTTTCTAATTTTTTTAGTGTGCACGAATAATCACGAAAGCTACTTTTTGCACTAATTACAATATTCCAGTCGACATTAATAAAGTACAAATGTTAAAATTTAGGTTGATACACGGATTTTAATACCCTTTTTATGTAAAAAGCGTTTATTACTGTAAAAGTAATGGTTTTCTTTACCTTGGCCAATTTATAATAGGGTCATATATTAATTTAGGTACATTTTTCTAAACTTTTATGGCCTTGTAGAGCACTTTTATAGTTTATGACCACATAGATCTTTTTGGTAGACTCCTTTTATTAATTGTTAAACAAATAAATATCCTACTACTTATGTTATTAAACTCACGCGATTATCATTTTTTAATTAGTATAGATTAAAACGTCACGAAGTTATTTCACGCAATAACTAGATATTTAATTTTAACTGTATTTTTTTGTATCTACCCACAATTATATTATTTCCCTTTATATTTTTCGTAGATCTACGTAAATTTCAGTATATTTTACTTTTTATTTTTCTAATCGAATAAACGACCAATTTTAGCAATAGCGTCCTAAGCGCTGACAGAGGAACGCCACGTTATTATGCCTCTTTAATCTCACAAAAGCAGTGCTATTCAAGAAAGATTGCCACAACATCGATAATTTTAAAATCATGTGATTAATTCAATATTGGTGTTAACTTACTATCCCAAACGATTTATTTATAATTTATGTTCCTTTTAACCTTCTTACTAATGTTCTTCTTTTTTTTGTACACATCCACAACGCTGTACTCGAGTGAGTACACGATAATTTTAATTTAGGTAAATATTCCTTCATTCAAACTACTAGTCACAATTTTGTCTAATCTCAAATTCATCAATATTCTAACTATTATTAGAAAAAACAAATCTAATTACAAAACGTGATTGCAATTTAATTACGATGAATCCGAGATATAATTTATAATTAGAATAATACCCTAATATTAAATTTTCTACTATAAAAAGGAAATGTCAAGAAGGCCCATTAAACGCATAATTGGAAATTTATTTACATACTCTATTAGTTAGCTGGGTATTAAGTCCTGTTGACCAAATCTTTAAGATACACTCGGAACGCTCTGATCCAGCGGTTCCCAAACTTTTTTTACTTATAGACCACTTTAAAAATTTTACTGGTTTTGGTTGACCCCCTGCATCTACATTTCTACCATGTATCCAAAACTCGACGTAGACCGCCTTTGCAAGTCTTGACACGTTATACTGAATTTGGAATATGCAAGATTTTACAAGTAACAGTCGCTGAGCTTCTTAAAATATTATTTGCGATCTATAGGTGAAGTCATGACAACATTTTAGTTCTTTACTATCGAAAGCAGATAAATTTTGTGGACGATTTGTGAACCACATTTTTTTGTTACTCCAACGTGGTCCTTCGAGTATCCCATGGACCCCTGGGGGTCCACCTGAACCACTTTGGAAATCAATGTACTAGACTATGCACATAGCCGAACACAAAGATTGGTTGTCAAGCAAACACTAATGTCCCATGGGAGTTACAAAACTCAGCAGTAAATAATTTACGCATAAGATAATAGTTACTTTCAACAAGTTGATTATTCCGTTCTTACTGCTTTCCTTCACTGGTTCGGTAAAACCTGACCAACTACCCAACTAGAGAAAAACACTTGACATTTGGTCTAATTCTAGTAGAATGGGCAAACCTAATAATTGTGTACTAAATCGCAAAATAAAAATAAGTTTATTGTCTGACACTGGGTTATTGTCGAGACAGCAGCTCGGGCGGCGTTCACACGCTCGCGCACTATGGCCTACGAGGGATACAAAAGAAAAAAAAAGGAAATGAAAAAGGTAATTAGGGAAAAATAAAATAAAATAAATAAAAAGGGGTTTTGATGTTTATTTACAAATTGCTCCCTAACAATATTAAAATTATTATCAACATCAGTGCATTCATATTAATACCCCCCCTTGTTACCCAAAACAAATCCAATTAAAACATGTTAAACATTGCTAGTGTGGGCACCGTTCGCACGAACAGTTCTTGTTAACGCGTGTTGTATCATTTTGAACCTAAACAACATTAAAATAAAACTCATAATCGAGGATGGGAACTACGTCGTATGTACTAATAAAAACGACAAATGAAAAAAACGCTCGTGCGTACGGAGTCGTTACTTAATAAAGAACATACCCATAATTAATTGTACACCGCTAGGTATTGCTTAACTAAATATAAGTTTTCATCAATTACAAAAGTTAAATCACAGTATAGTGACATCTACGGCAAACGAATTAAACGCTCCTTTCTTTTTAAAGATTTACTACACTACTACTTCCTTTTAGGATTCAGAATCACAAAAATTGACCTTTTCGGATCTAGTCATGAAAACTAAAATTCGTTTTAGGATCTCGAAGCCATTTAAAAAAATCTGAATCATAATTTGTAGTAATGTAATAAACCCTTGAACAGATTACAAACAACTTAAGGCACTGATATGTAAAAAATAAATCAAAAAGGAACAAGCGTAACTAAATATAATAAAGCGGTACAATGTATTTTGTACATAAAATGGCCCTTAACAAATGTACCATTACACATCACCGGGGGCTTTATAGTTATATAAAATACAACTTCATATTTTGGGTACACAGGATGTTTATTGGGTCGGTTACAGACTGACCATGTAAGACGTCAGTTGACGCTCAGTTTTGCAGCATGTGTCCCGATCTTATTGAGACAGGAGCGCACTCTACATTCTCGCTTGATAAATTGAATTTTAGACTTCAAAATCGACAATTGCTCTGACGTTTATAGTTTATAATATGAAGGATTAATAACAAAGATTCTGCTTGAACTATAAATTCTATTGCATCAGTTCAATACATTTTTATGAGTGTCAGATTCACTATAAATTTTCCCAAATTTATATTAAATAAAAAACTTAATAAGCCCCTTACGGTTACACTATAATGTAAATGATAAAATTAACAATCCTTTCCAAGTTAATAGGTATTTTATATAATCCCCAATATTCCACATAAAAACTAAGTAAACATATAAATTATAAACTACAATGAAAAAAGCATTATTTGCACTAAATATACAGAGTACACTATAAATTAATCTGCTAAACAGTATAATAGAGATCATTGTGTAAACTTGTGTGATGCTTCTGTGATGCCATAGTATAAAATATAATACTTTGCGACTAGTTCTTTTAAGTTATTCCATTTTCTAATATAATATATATATAATTACTAATTTATTATGCTTCAATTTATTAATCTTCAATCTATTGCTTTTAGAAATTTATAATAAACTTAAAGACTAAAATTTCATTATATTTCAAAGCATTCGTTTTATACTAGGACATAAAGGCTGTTTCACATTAAGTGACTGACATCATAAAGTATTATAGCCATTTAGTCACAGGCATAATGTAAACCAACCCTTTTAACTTTAACGGTGCATTTTACCGAACAAATAACTAGAGAAACTGAAAATACAAATTATAAATACTACTCAAAAGAAAACAAAGACAAACCATTTTACGTTTTTATCAATCAATCAATCATTTTGTCACGCCTTTTTATGAACACTATTATTTTGTAAAACTTGTTGGTATACTAATACTAGATATGCCAATATTTACATCTTTTTAATTCACCACAATTACTTATTTTAAAATACTCAAAGGTGCTTTTGAATTGCACCATTTTATTTTTGCTACCACAAGACCACGGTCGCATAATATAGTAAATTTACAAATTCAATTTTTTTAATCTCCATTTCATTTTGAGTAATAGTTATGTATAAAATAAAACTGTTAGAACTCCAAATAAGTCGTTTTCGAATTATGTCGAAAACATTTTTGGAGTAAAAATGTCGTTGCGTTGCTACAAAAAATATAGATAATGTATCATGTAACTCATATTTAAAATATGAAAAATAAAGGCAAATTATTTTAGGTACATTAACTAATGAATTTGTTTGGATTTTGGCTATAATGAATACATTAAAACAAAGTTGACATGTCTACATTTGTTGTATGAAATTTAAATACAACATAAGTATTTTTAGACATGTTTTTTTTATATATTTTTGTACATTTAAAAACCAAGAGCACGAACTGTGTAGAATTATACAAAAACTATTTCCTCTATACAAAATGTCCTAATTAATTTAATATTATACTTTGAATTGACAATAATATGAGATACATAATACAGATTAGAATATAAAACAAAACATTAAGATCTTAAATTTATAGATAGTGGGATAGAATAAAGTAATCAAAGATACCTGGTGACCAAATTTCTTATATCAAAAACACATTGGTACATGCATTTTGGATCGTATCTCCGCATATTGGTTGCATAAAAATAATTAATCTATATTACATCATATTGAAAATAAACTAGTATTTAGAAACATACGTTTTTGGTAGCACAAGCAACGCAAGTTGTCACAACTCGGCGATTTTAGTGGCCAGTCAGTTTTAGATAGACCAGTATCTTTGAACTAGGAAAGTCTGTTCACAGAGTAGGCTTTTTGATGAATAATAATAATAATAATTATTATAAATAAAAATAGCTAAAAAAATACCTTAATAGAACAAAAAACTAATTATTGTCAGGCAGCAAATATTAGACAGAAAAAAGCAAAATTAAAATTATGTTTAATCCACGGGAAAATACATTTTGATAATAAACATACCCAAATGAGTACAGTGACCTCTAAATGGTTAAACAATAAAAATTAAAATCTAAATTTTTTGGGATAAAAACTAAATTAATATTTAACTTTACATATTAATAACATACTCCATATTTACATAGAAACTAAAAGTTATTAAATTCATTAAAATTAATATTTAATATAGAAAAAGATATTAAGGAAAAATTATTTTATTATTATGACCGAAACATCAATACAAATTATAGCAATAGGCAAAACGCAATGGGGTATTAACCGTACAAAAGATATATATACAAGCAAACTCCCTCTTCTATGTATACGGAAATATATACGGCAAAACTTATTACAATACAAAGACTAAATGAATAACGTAAAGGACTTTCCCAATAGAGAAAACATAAATTTGGAAGAAACAAATATTACTAAAATAGATGACTTATTAAATACAATTTATAAGCGAAACAAAAAATCAGGAGCTGTGACCACCCGTAACATAAAACGTGGTATTTATAATTTCAACAATTGACATAGTTGCGTCTCGGCATTAGCTTGAAAGTTGCTGGTTAAAACCAAGCCGCTATAGTAGACTGCTCCCAATTAATAAACTTTTGCCCCATAGCAATATTTAAAAAAAAATTAATTACGATTATCGTTTGAGTAAAAAAGTATATCGTTATCGGAAAGATAACGTTTAAGAAAATTCCTGATGATCGTATCGTTACACAAGTCACGTCAATTAGTTGATCACAGCGCCATCTATGCGAATGAAAGTGATATAATTTATAATAACAAAAAAAAAACATTAGCCATTGAGACTATTAACAGCTGTCGTAAGAAATCTATTCATAATGCGGGTACTTTTAAAGAAAAAGTTATTTAACATATAAACATGATTCTATTATTAGAGTTTATAAATTTTATAAATATAATATATATTTGATCATTTACACGTTTCGTTTACTAAATATAAAAGCTCAAACTAATGTACGCGCATTATCCAACTACCCTACGCTGTCAATATTTAATACACGACATAAAGCGTTTTGATACTTTAATTATATTAACTGCACGATTGTTTATTGCACAACACCACTAGTGGCCACTATTGTAAGACTGATCACGACCAGTCAACTAAATTTGCTCGAATTAAATGTAAACTTTAAAGTGAACTGCGCGAAAACTAAAGTGAGATACTCAATCCAGACTGAGAATCGAGTATACATCATATATTTAATTAATTATACGTCAAATTATTTAATTTTCTATATAAAATTTTCACGTTTCATTTAGTTATTTTAGAATGTGTATTCCTAGATATTTTGTCAGTTTAAACTTGATTTAAACAAGATACACAATAAATATTCAAATTTGATGCCTTCTTTGTAAACACATTTTGTTAGTTGATTTTACGATGATATATGATCAAAGGTTTTGTTCAACTATCAAGTCGACATTGTAGAATTATTTTCTAAACGACCAGTTATGTGAACGCTAATTAAATCGAGTTTATGATTCATATAAAAACCTATTTATTTCTAAGGCACGAATTGTAAGAGGTAGTTGTCTTCAGACGATTATATATTTTAAAAAGTACTATTCTTCTGTATAACTTGGCGCTACTATTTTTAAATAAATTGAATATTTTAGGCGCATATTCGATACTAATTATACAAAAAAAAAACAATATCTACATTTGGTGTATCGCTTTACATCGTATTAGCATAAAATATTTCAATTAAATTTGAATAAAAAGGTACTGTAATTTACTTTTAAATTAAAATGAAATACTTCACTAACATCCGCATATTTTTGTTAAATGTCACAGCAAAAATACAATAAACCTATTTTTTCTATTAGAACATAGCGTAAAACCTTTTAAACCATCCTCTCTTACGCGCAGAGTATCAAACTGTCATTGGATAACTCGGAAATAAACTCGGATCACTTATCGAAAATAGAAATAGATTCAAATAATGCTCGAAATACAGCTTAAGTTAAGTATATAGTACATAAAAAAGCAATTTTAAAGAACAGAAAAGTATACAAACAACTATCAAAACTAGTTATTCAACTCTAATAATACAACTTATGTTCGAGTTTAAATAATAACAGTAAGTTGTAGTTGTAAGGAGAATGGCGGTCAGTGTAAAGCAACCCCTATGTTACCAATACCACCGCTAAAAACATATCACATATAAATAAATCGTGGTATTGATTGCCCGGTTTACTAATCGACCTAACGTTGACGCCCTGTACGCCAAAATACGCGCGAATTAGACTACGCTGAAAATCCGTCGACGTTGAATTCGAATACTTGTAAATTTGCCGTCAAAGTAGAATTAAACTTGCAGCGATCAAAATAGCGTAAACCGGGCATTAAAGATTAAAAAAATAATAATCGTGCATACACGTAAATTAACAAAAATCATTACCAGTGCAATTATCTAAACCTATAACTTATAACCTAAACAGGTTGTCCTTCACCGCGCCCTTATATATAAATACATATATTTATAACTATATCATAATAAAATCTAATGCAAAAACCCACGATATTAAATTAAAGACACAGCTTGCGATATTAAACTAAAAACTACATCTGATATGGATCGCCCAAAAAAATCTCGAACTCTTTTGAAGTGACTGTATTCAATTAAGTACATGATCTTAGGTCAACTTAGGGTGCAGATATATACTATATAATGTATATACACCTTATGTTTATACATGTACTTAATTGACTATAGTCACCTCTTTAGGGTTAACTCACTATAAACAAAATCACCAAAATAATTAACTAACTCCCCGTTCGCATTAAAACTAGGACCATCAATACGTGTACCTAAAAGCATAGCCAATACCTTCCAAGGTATATAAAATTAATTTGGTACATTAATTACCATCTAAATTATAATTTAAAAACAAAAAAAATATTAGTAAATGCAATCTACTAGTTTCACTTATAAAAGTGATAGTTAATAACAAAGTACAATGATTATACAAAAACAGAACTATTCACTCGAGTAAATATAATTAACGTTAAATATTGTGATGTTTAAGAAAGTCGATCAGAATACACAATTACATTCACTTAAAACAAAAAACAAAAACTATATGGAAATTAATGATCCCTCCAAATTATTAAAAATAAATTAATTTGTAAAAATACGCTAAAACAAATTAGATTTTCTCTCACATTTTACATACTAACACATTAATCGTTATAAGCATATTCATTATCGTATAAAACATTACTTCATATAGTTACCATCAAACGACATTTTATCATATTATAAAAATCCACAATTTCAATACACAACAGCGACAAAATAAATGTGAGCCCTTTAATATGGACTTAAAACTAAATATAACCGTATTATAAAATACTTGTGATATATAAAAAAAGACAATATGTCTCCAATCACCTTTTATGTGAATAACTACTGAAAAAAAAAACCACAACAGCAAACATCTAAGGTGCAAATATCATATGAAATAGTATATAAAATCATCCTTCACAACAACATCAGTGTCTTATAAAAAAGACTTGCACCGATTGTTCTCTCTTGTAAGACGCGACGTTCATTATCCAATATGGCCGACGCTGCGTCCAAGATGGCCAATCGTTAATCGGTGTACCACAAGTGCTGTGTTTGCAACTGAGGGTGGTGTAGAGGGGCATGCTGAGGATGCGTCACCAGATACGTGGGAGAGTATGGTTGTAGATAACCAGGCAATCTAGCTCCGGATGAGTGGTGTGCAGGTGGTGGTGCACCGACAGCGCCAACTGCTCCAACTGCCCCAACAGTCCCGACTGCTCCAACTCCGCCGACTGAGCTCCTGTGCAATGAACAATCTTTGTTATCTACTGAGCTCACACCTCCATAAACACATCCATACCTCCATCGAACGTCTTCCAATCTATGGGAGTAAGGTTATTAATAGTACAATCTAACTAAGGCATGATTTTGAAGTGATTAAGATTAAAGAGTGGTAGGCAGGGGTGCCCAGTCTGTCGTATCGGGATGGTACCACCACTTACAAGTATACAGACCGTGAGGTGACTTAGTTGCTGGTTTCAACTACGTAGGCGTAGTGGATGTGACCTTTTAACTGTAGTAGCAGTCACCTCCATTCATATATCGTAGTCCTTATAAAAATACATTTAAAAAAACGGACAGCCTATAAATCCAATGTGTAGGCTATTGAAGTGATTTAGTCGCGTTTCGGGATCAGCTTGTAAGTTGCCGGTGATAGTGGATGTCACTCCTACTTACAGTAATTGAATTGTAGGAGTCAACTCCAGCTTAATATCAGGCGGGGTGCTGATGTATGTTGAGTCAAAATACTTTTTTAAATATCTAAGTAACTGTAAAAAAATGCCCGACATAGTGACAGTGACTGAGGCAACCATGAACTAACTTGGTTGTTTCAGTCGTCATCACTCTTGGATCTTCATGCTTATCATCAGGCGGGTCGAGGTCAAATGTCCAGTCGCAATAAAAAATAAAAATAAATACTTACGTATGGTAGTGATATGTGGGCACATACAAAGGTGGTGGAAGATAACCAGGTGATACACCACCAGCTGGTGATAGAACGCCACCGCTGCCAGATATGCTTCCTCTGCAAATTTATTATTAAATATTATATTAACCGAAAGTAATATAATATAGTCGGGAAAATAACCCATGTGTTCTCTCCATCCTATGACCTTGTATACTTCAAGCGAATGCGTGAAGAAGCACCTTTGGCCGGCATAGTGACGGCGACTGGGGCAGCCGTGAACTGACTCGGTTTTTTCAGTTATCGTCACCTCTTACTTGTCATCAGGCGGGTCGCGGTCAGATGTCGTGTCACAATAAAAAAAAGTACTAAACGGTTCGGCGGGCGCGTCAATCCTATGTCAAAAAGACCTAGTCGCGTTTCGGAAACAGATTATAAGTTGCCGGCTTTAACTAGACCGGCATAGTGCAATTGACTGCTACTTATTGTAATTAAAGTGTAGTAGCAGTCACCTCCACTCATGGAACAAGTGCGTTCATGACTGGAGAAGCATCCCCCTTAGAACGCCAAGATGCCAGTTGCATCCACCGGTTACCCGTGACTTTCACTATGTCGTCAGTCCACCTAGTGGGAGGCCTACCTACGCTGCGTCTTCCGGTTCGTGGTCTCCACTCTAGAACCTTTCCTTCCCCATGGGTGGAAGGTTAGTTGATAGAAAATTACATTAGACATTAAGCTCGCCTATGTACACGTGTTTTCTTATACTGTGCAATAAAGAATTTATCTATCTATCTTATCTAAACCACTATATATAATTCTATCATTGGGCATTACAAAAGTAGTACAAAATAGTCCAAATTGAATGATGTTCTTTATGGTTTTATAACTATAGTATGTGAATATACTAACTTGTACTGAGGATGATGATGCCAGCCGGCGTGTGCGGCCGCGTGTGCTGCATGCGTGGCATGCGTGGGATGTTTGTGGGCTGCTGGCGGCGCCGGGGCACACACCGCGTACTCACGGCCACTAACAACCTGCAAGTTATTACAAAAGTTATATTAATTGACATTTTGAGTCTCTCTGTGAACACGATGGCTGCAAGGCTGTATTTTCTTATGCGGCTTTCTATCGCGTTTATTTTTAGTTATTGATTTTTTATTTCTTTTTATTAATCCGACGTTTCGAGGACTTCGCAGCCATCGTGGTCACAGAGAAACGTCGAAATATTTTAAAAATGTAAAAATCAATAACGAAAAATAAACGCGATAGTAAGTCGCATAAAATCCATGTTCGCGATCTAAGAAAATGCTATTTTTTATTGTGATGCGATTTGACCATGACTTGCTATCAGGTAAGCAAGAAGTGGTCCTAGAGAACCGACGGCTGAAAAACTTATTCAGTTTGAGGCTTCCCTAGTCGTGATCACTATGCCGGCCATCTCTGGATTACGTATATATTATTGCAATATATTTATTTTATTGTTCGCATTATACAACTTACGCTTTCCCTCTTGGTGTGCTGCGAAGGTATATATTGGCTGCATTGATAGTCACTTGGCTGGCGAACTGTCAGGGAGTTCTGCAAAATAAAAAAAAAACTCAATCAATCAATCAAATTTTCACAGGCTCTTCTCCCACAGGTGTAGGCTCGGAGACAACAAAGCGCCACTTGCTAGATCCCGGCACAACTCCCTCGCTTCCCTCACATCCAAAATCCTCTTCGTACAAGTTATCCTCTCTTTAAGTCATTAGGCAACCCAGCATTCTTGAGGATGTCCCCGATTTGATCGGAGTAAACCCGTCTGCCTCGTTTAATACATCGCACGCTTAATGGTTAAATAATCAGTATTTCTCTTATGTATGTATACATAATCTTTGTACCTACCATTCAACGTATGTTGTTGTATATAGTATATAAAACACATACATAATCAGCCTTAATTATCAAAGCATTTAAGGCATATACCATGGCAGACTTTTTTGTGAGTAATCATGAGTACTATTAATACATAAAACACTATTTTATGTATCGTCAATAGTTTTCGCAGCGTATGCGATGTAAGGAATTTTATGAGTATTGTTTTACACCTTGGGTTACATTATTCGAATTTTAGTACGGAACCCTAAATTATTTGAAAATTCAACATAGCCTATGTTACTCACGAAGAATGTAGCTTTCTAATGGTAAAAGAATTTTTAAAATCGGCCCAGTAGTTTCTGAGCCTATTTATTACAAACAAACTTACAAATCTTTCCTTTTTATAATATTAGTATATATATAGATGACTCACAGTATAATGATGCTCTGGCTCCTGCTTGGGCGCATGCTGTGCCTCCTGCTGTGCCATGGCCAACAGCCGCTTCTTCTGGGACTGCGGCGTTGGCATGCAACGGCTGCTCGTACTGTTATTACTAGTTGATTGTTGCACAGGCTGCGGTTGCACCACGGACGATTGCTGCTGAATTGCGTAAGCTCATTTTTATTATAATGCGATTAAAATAAGAATAGGCCGAAATCGGCGCTATTTTGTGACGTCTAACTCTCCAACCAACTTCACTTTAATATGATGTTTTTTTTCTTTGCGGACGGTCGAGAAAATGACACATTTGAATCAGTCAAGTGAAGTGAGTCAACAACCCGTCCTATTCTTATTTTAATAGTATATAGTAAGACGCGATTTGACGGCAGGCGTGGACGAACGGTTTAAAGATTGGTTTGTTGCGCGTAAAGTCCCGGGTTCGATTCCCGGCCGGAGCAAATATTTGTTTCATAGTTTTTATTTGTAATATTTAGTAATATTAAATATTGCAAATATTTGTTAATAATAAAAAAGGAGATGGATTTTTGCTTCGGGTCTGGTTATCAAAGAGTGGTAGGCAGTGGTATCTAGTCTGCCGATCCGGGGTAGTACCACCACTCACAAGAATACAGACCGTGAAGTGATTTGGTCACGTTTCGGGATCAGCTTGTAAGTTGCCGGTTCTATTTAGGCCGGCAACTTACAATTGTAAATGTAGTAGCAGTGACATTCATTCAGTGACCACACTTCGGCTTAACATCAAGCAGGGTGCAGTCATATGTCGAGTCAGAATAAAAAATGAGAATGTGCTTCGTTTTGATAGTTGAACTCTATTAAACACACTAAGAATCAATGTTCATTTCCATTGAAACCGAATGAATAAAAGTTGTTTTTCACACTAACAGCGACTGCGTATCTTTTTGACGAATGGAAATGAACTTCATTTTCATTCCCATTAAAGTTGCGCGCGCGGTCGGCCCTTGCTTTCGCCTTACCCGATGGTAAGCTACTGAGGCAATCTTACAGTTGCCTTAAGTAGCTGTCTCTATGTATATCATTATA
Source organism: Tinea trinotella (assembly GCA_905220615.1). Classification (NCBI taxonomy): domain Eukaryota; kingdom Metazoa; phylum Arthropoda; class Insecta; order Lepidoptera; family Tineidae; genus Tinea; species Tinea trinotella. Next base: position 5,724,600 of record HG992326.1, read on the forward strand.
CTACCGGGCACAAGCCTTTTTTAATAATCCTCCCAGATCCTGACAGGACTTTTAAGTGTACAGACTATGAAGTGACTTAGTCGCGTATTGATACTTGAAAGATACTGCTATTTTCAGTTATTAATCAGAGACACAATTCTCTCGCTTTCTTCACATGCACAATTCTCTTTACAGCCCTGTTTTTTAGGATTATCCTTAATTAGATCAAGGAACAATCGTCCCGGCTGTCCCCACTTTATAATATTTAAAGAGTATCAGGCTCAGTCTGCCGACTCGACGTTGTACCACCTCTTACAGGAATGCAGACGGTGAAGTGACTTAGTCGTGTTTTGGAATCAGGTTTTAAGTTGGCAGTTTCAGCAGGCCGGCATAGTGGACGCGACTACTAGCTTAACATTAGGCGGAAAACTGTCATATGTCATATATTAAAAAAATCCTTAAAAAAACGAATTGTTACGCCTTCATTTCACAGGAATAGGAGAGACAATGAAGCGCCACCTGCCACGGTCCTTACACAACTCCAATGCTTCCTTCACGTTTACAATTCTCAAACAATCCTTAACCGAAATAATTAATAATTAAAGATCAACCTTTATACTAACAATATGCGGATGTTGGCATGTCGTCGGCTCGTGTTTCACATGCCTATCGTCACGTGGGGATTTCGCCACGCAAATAACACCACCGCTCCTACCGCCACTGGTCGAGGCAACCACGGACGGCTGATGTGAATTGCCGTGGCATTCCGTTGTGTTGTTACCTAAAATGTACATTTTGTATTAGTTTGACGTAAAGTCGCGGGTCAGATTCCCAGGTCAGAGGAAATATTTGTTTCATAGCTTTTATTTGTAAAATTTAATAACTATATAAAATATTACAAATATTTGGTAACAAAAAAAGAGGCGCATATTTGCTTCGGCTCTGGTTATCAAAGAGTGGTACCCAGCGTGCCGATTAGGGGTAGTACCACTACTTACAAGTGTACAGACCGCGAAGTACTTACAGCTTGTAAGTTGCCGGTTCCAATTAGCCCAGCATAATTGATGTGACTGCTACGTACAATTATTGAATTGTAGTTGCAGTGACATCCAGTAAAGGACCACACTCCAGCTTAACATCAAGGGTGTTGTCATATGTCGAGTCACAAATTACAATCACAATCTCACCGTGCACATGAGCTTGTTGTGTCTGAACGACGGGCTTATTCCTCTGCCTTGGTTGTCCTTCGTCTTCTGAGTCAGATATTGTGATGACGGAGACAGCGGGCGATGGTGTGTCGCGTATTGTTATTGTGTGACTGTTGTTTGCACTCGTAGGCACGAAGGAGTTCTCCCATGTCACTGCTGCTCTGTTACTGTAAATAAATAATATACATATATTAAATAAATTATTTTTTTTCTCTTTTTTTGGGCTTTAAGCATTTTCTACCTTAACTATATACAACTATACAAATAACCTAGCCTAATCTACGCTTAAAATAAATATTTACAAACTCATATATCATCCTAGCTGAAGTCGATAAAATAAATAATATATGCGGTACTTATTCCTACATTAATGTATGGAAGTGAATGTTGGGTGTGGCAAATAAAGCATGAGAGTAGAATTAACGCTGTAGAAAGAAAAAAAAAAGAAATGCGGTCGTTAGGGAGTGTATGTGGACTGTGGAGTGACGATAGCGGATAGAATAAGGAATAGTACATTGCGTGATAAATGTGGTTTGAAAGAAGATGAAGTGACAAGGATGAGAAAGGAATGCTTCGATGGTTTGGGCACATGGAAAGGATGAGTGAAAGTAGATTGACGAAAGCATATCGTGTGTTCAATTAATAATGAGAGACGACTAATGATGATAATTCTGAGTTTTATTGTTTAAAGTACGATATTTTTTTATTGTGACACGACATTTGATCTCGACCCGCCTGATGATAAGCAAGAGGAGATCCAAAAGTAACGACGACTGAAACAACCGAGTAAGTTCACGGCTGCCTTAGTCGCCGTCACTATACCGGCCAAAGGTGCTTCTTCACGCATCGCTTGAAGGATCCATTATTATAGGAGGGAGCAAACACATGGGCTGGCAAAGCATCCCACTTGTCGATTGTTCTACAAAGAAAAGACGCATTGAACTTTTTCGTTCGACTGCCGAGTTAATCATTTGAAGTTGGGTGACGAGTTATGAAAAGAGGCAAACTTTCAAATATGGTTTTATACTAGCAATAGTTATGTTAATATTGCTAGGCGACCGTGGTGTAGTGGCAGTGCAATGGTTACACAAACCGGAGAGCACGAGTTCGAGAACACCCACCGGTACCAATGTATCTTTGATATATGTACTTTAGTTGTCCTGTTTCTATGATACAAGACCTTTAGTAGCTTAGTATAGAAATGTAAATGATAATAATAAAAATAGTCAATTTTCACTCACTTATGCTCATGATGGTGATGATGCCGATGTCTGGAAGGTGGTGTACCTTCTTTGACACGCTTCTTGACTGGCGACAGCTGTGTTGGCTCCTTCTTGCTGTTGCTGGATAAACTAATAAATAATAGTATTCATTATTATTACAGCGTAATACAAAGAATAAGAAGACATAGATGTATTTTTTTCTATTCTGAGGACATCCGACCTCGACCCGCCTGATGGTAAGCAAGAGGAGGTCCAAGAGTGCCGACGACTGTTAAAACCAAGTCTTTACGTTTGCCTCAGTCACAGTCACTATGCCGGCCAAAGGTGTTTCTTCAAGCATTGCTTGAAGGATCCAAGGTTATAGGACGGAGGGAACACATGGGCTGGTAAAGTATTCCATGTTGATTGTTAGGACAGTATAACAATTTTGTTTCGTTTAAACGTCAATTTGTTGTTGTCTGTCAACGGATTTTCGGCAAAGACATAAAGCTCCCAAGTATGATTCCAATATCTTTATATTTTTATGCATATTGAATAAAATACTGTTTAAGTGCTCTACTTAAACAAGCTTTATATATCATTTACTTTAAGTTAAAATATTATTTTTTTATAAAAAAATATCAATTCTACTATTGCACAATTTTTATCATTAGCCTATTTATTTGTCTCACTGCTGGGCAAAGGTCTCCCTCTCTTTATTCCATGCCTCACAAACTATTGTAGGAGTCCATCTCATTTCGTCATATCCATTTGGGCGTGCCGCGATGTCTTCTGCAATTTGTAGTCCACTCAGTAGTAGACTTTGCCAATAATGCATCAGACCCGCTCTAAGATGATTTCACAATAGTATAAAAAAAAGCTATAAATATTATATTATTTAATGCAAATCAGGGGAAATCCCTAAAACTGTAAAATAAAAATGTAAATAACTTATCACAATCAAAATAATACAAAATGATTGTGTAAAGTTATTTTTATTAATTTATAAGCACCTGTAGTGATGTGCTTGATGGTGTTGCTGGTAGTGAGGCGCGACGCTCGCTTGTTGCTTTGTCGATCTGTCGACAATGCGTATACTGTCACAACACTAATCTTATTCATAAGCAAACCCTATATAGTTATTGTTGGATAAAACTTTGTTACAGTCATTATTTTTATTATGTTTTTATTCATATTTTTATTTTATTAAGGGAACAGGATTATGTAAACTTTATTTATTTGTTATATATATGTATATGAGCTACGATATAATATGACCGCAGTCTGATATTAAGCTGGAGTACAGTTTAATGATTTCTTTCTCCACATCCACTATGGTAATGAACCTCTGCTTTTTTCAGAATGTCCCCGGTATGATCGAGAAACAATCTGGGTCATCCTCGTTTTATACTCTCTTACTCACTGAATAATACATTTCCTGTCGTCGATCCTTCCCTTTTAACACGTCCTTACTAACGTGATATACCTTTCACAATCCTAGTCACTGAGTTTTCATAAAGTTTAAATAAACCACTATTTCGGGAGCAACTTGTAAGTTGCCGGTTCCAACTGGCCCGTTATATTAAATGCAAATGCTACTCGTAGTTATTTAACTGTAGTAGCAGTGGCCTCCATTCCTGGATTGCCCTCCTGCTTAAAATCAACGCCAAGATTAAAAAAAAACAAATTGTAAACCAACCTTTTCCCAACATGTGTATGTAACGTATGTTGTGGCGCATGGAAAGCATCCCACACATCTGGTTCTGGAAGTGGTGCTGGTTCCACTATAAGCGGTGCTCTCCATTCCGCAACTTCTCCAACAGTGCCAACTGCCCCAACTGCTCCAACAGGCCCAACTGCTCCAACCGCAGACACGCCGTGCTGATGTGCTGCGGCTGCTGCTGCTGCGGCGGCGGCTAGTTGTTGCACCTGCACCATACAAATTATTATTAACACATTTAATTGTCAGACTGCTAGATAAAAGGCAGTGGCGTAACTTCCTAAGGGCCCCCAAACAATTTTTTATAAGGGGCCCCGCCAAGGCACGCTTCGATTCTGACAAAAGGCTTCCTGTCTTTTTTCCACTCAATACACTTTGCGGCATAAATACTCAAAGTGCACTCAAGGCACTTTGTCATATTTTTTTTATTTCTATACTAAGCTACCAAAGTACTTGTATAATAGAAACAGGACAACCAAAGTATATATATATATATCAAAGATACATTGGTACGGGTTAAGTGGTTTCGAAACCATGCCCTCGGTTTGCATGACCATTGCACAGCACTACGCCACGGTCGCCTTATGACAGCGGTCCATGAATGGAGGTGACTGCTACTTACAGTTAAATAACTAAAAACGACAGTCGAATCCACTATGCCGGGCCAGTTGGGACCGTCTTCTTTCATTGTGAAGCGTATTGTGGATGTGATGGAAGCGAGTTGTGGCAGGATTGAGGCGCCTTTTTCCCACAGGACTTTGTGTTTGTGGGAAAAAGGCGTAATAATCTGCGTTGTTTAACGCATCGATCCACATCAGATTTATAATTTTCGTTTGTCAATCTACTTTCACTCATCCTTTCCATGTGCCCAAACCATCCAAGCATTCCTCTGTCAATCCTTGTCAAGTTAATTTAAAAAAATATAAAATGAAATATATTCACCTGATAAGCTGGCTGACACAATATGGACGAAACGAACTGATGCGGGAAAGGTTCGGCAGCACGCGTAGCATATTGTCTCGCACCACTTACCACACGACCACCCTGGTATAGTTGATACTGGAACACAAACATTAATATCAGCGTTGTCATTTCGGTGGTTAGCACAGCAGTCCGTTACGCGGAAAGTGCCGGGTTCGATTCCCGATCGGAGCCAATTTTTGTTACATAGCTTCTATTTGTAATATACAGACCGTGAAGTAAATGAAGTGGTACTACCCCGGATCGGCAGACTGGGCACCACTGTCTACCACTCTTAGATTATAAGACCCGGAGCAACTATCCGGCTCTTTTTATTTATTATAAATTATTGAAATCTAATTATTAAATATATAAAAAAATGTAACAAATTATTTGCTTTAACAGGAAATCAAACCCGGGACTTTACGCGCAACAAACTGGTGTGCAATAATAATATTAATAAAACGTTTAACTCAAACAAAAAGTTCATACAGAATTACAAAGAGATATTAAACTTTGTTAGTAACGATGAGTGGTAAACTATGTTAATACATAATAACTATTTATTACAAACAATAACTGTCTTCGCCCAGCTATAACCAATAACTAACCACTTTACGGTCCTTACATAAGAAAGTGACCACTATCTGCTTACTATGCTATTAAAACAAGAATAGGACGGGCTGATTCAACTTCACTTGACTGATTCAAAGGTGTCTTTTTCTTGACGGTCCGCAAAGTAAAAAAGTGAAAGTGAAGTTGGTTGGAGAGTTAGACGTCACAAAATGGCGTCGATTCCGTCCTATTCTTATTTTAATCGCATTATACCCGTTCTTAAAAAGTACAATATCGTGTTCCACATACCAGGTTATCATATCTAAGTCTCTGTTGATTGGTGATCAGTGCGAGGTGGTGGGGAGGAGGTGCTGCTGGTGGGACAACACTGTGAGCATATTCGGCCCCATGAGCGCTGCTGCCTGAGCGACGACAAACCTGACGAATAATAATAATACAATTATTCATTGGACAGTTTTACATGTACAAAGGGCGAGCTTGCTGTATAGCAGCTAATTCGACCAGCTAACCTAGCACAATAAATGATTGACGCACAAGTGTTTCTATAATATTAAAGAATGTAGGGATTGACATTATAATCTAATGATATGACATTAATTTTAATTGAATTTAAAATTTATATAATTATTTAAATTTAAAATTTATATAATTATTTAAATTTAAAAATTATATATTAAAAAAATTGCATGCCAAAATATCCACCATTTCATCTACCATCTATATTTCATTTACTGTATACCATGTATCCTGCAAATAAAGTTCATTTCATAAAGTTAATAAATATGTATTTTATATATATTTTTTAATTGTAACTCGATATATGACAGCACCCGCCTTTTGTTAGACTGGAGTGCTGTCCATAAATGGAGGTGTCACTAAGTCACTTCACAGTCTGTATACTTGTATTGCGAGTGAATGACCCTTCTTCTCTTCTCTGCAATATCCCTCTTATTATCTTATCTCATAGCTAAACCAGGGGGTCAAATCGGTATGCCATAATTCCCACGGGGATAGGCAGAGACAATGGAGAACGCTGACCTTTTACCGAATCTTAAAACATATGAAAAACGTACCTCCATCATTTGCACGGATGCCTTGACATTGTTGCAGTGCGCGTAGTCAACGAGATGGGCTAATGTTACGAATGGATGATTTAAAGCCTCGCCAGGTGTTATTCTTCTTTCCTGTGAATAATCAGAAGTAAATTAATGCATCCAATTAAACAATCAAATCAAAGGATAGGCAGAGATAATGGAGCGTCACTTGCCACGATTACGACGCAGATCCCTTGCTTCCCTTACATCTACAATTCTCTTCATAAAAGCTCTACGGTTATGGGCACTAGGAATGCTAGCTTCCTTGAGGATGTCTCCGTTTTGGTAATTAATAATTGAAATAATTATTATTACCAATTTTGGATTTTTTATAGAAGATAATTATTACATTTCTGAATAATCCTAAAAATGGCAGATACTAAATTCATAGACTTTGTATGAAGAGATTTGTAGATGTGTAGGAAGCGGGAGAGTTGTGTCAAGAAAGTGGAAATTACAATGGCTTTAGAATCATTGTTCAATTTTTTTCTTCTGACCACATATGACCTTAATCTGCCTGATGGTAAGCATGATGGAGGTCCAAGAGTGCCAACGACTGCAAAAACCGAATCAGTTCACGGCTGCCACAGTCACCGTCACTCTGCCGGCCAAATGTGCTTCTTTACGCATCGCTTGCAGGATTATATGTGTTTAAAAATACCGTCGAATCATATACCTCCTCCTTTTGGTAAGTCGGTTAAAAAGTACATACCTGGTCCATGGTCAACATTCTTTTTAATAAGTCAATGAATTCACGTCTATCAGCTTTTTCAGCTAACAACTGTCCACCTTCCAAATCTGTTGGGACGTTCACCTAAAACATATGAATAAGATTATGCACATTTCCACATCCTAAGGAGCGGTAAAGTCCGCAAGGCCTAAATTAAGCTTTGCATTTGTGTGAGTGCACATATAGTAGGGGAACGAGTTAAAGAAACGTGCGAGGAATGCAGTTGTGACGTCATGGTCACGTGTCTATTATGAATAGTGAAGTAACATGCAAAATGTCGATAACAATAAACACACACTTTCCTTAAAATGCAAATAGATTTAGTTATTAAAAATTATAAATGTGTATTAAATTGAAGTATAAACATTAGACAGCAACAATTTTTAATGAATTATATATTAATTTAATTTTGAGAATAGTGACTGCATGTTTTTTTCTTTTTCACACATTTTAATCACGTTTAATCACGTTTCGAACAAAATTATGAGTGTGAAGAATGCGTGAAAGTTAGAGGTAAGTTCTTATTTCTGTCAGAATAGAAGCAAGAAGACAGGCGTGACGCATTGTTTAGCACACCAGTTGGTTAGGCATAAAATTTCGGTTCGATTCCCGGTCGGAGTAAATATTTGTTCTAAAGCTGGTATTAATTACATTGAATATTGCAAAAAAAAAAACAACAAAAGGAGGCGAACATTTACTATGGGTCTGGTTGTCTAAAAGTGGTCGGCAATGGTGCCCAAGTATACAGACCGTAAAGTGACGTTTCGGAATCGGCTTGTAAGTAGCGGTTCCAACCATGCCGCCATAGTGAATGCGACTGCTCCTTTTTTTTTAAATTCATATTTATTTTGGGACTTTGAACCTAATTTGGTTAAGTCAGTCCCATCGTAACTTAATCTAATTACCAAAATATCTTATTATCTACCTTAAAATTATTTCTTAAAACTAACTATAATCACTAATCCTAAGATCAGATCAGACATGGGTTGCAACCATGTCTCACTCAATATTTAAATATGTACTTTTCTTTGAGATAACAGCACCTCAAATGGTACCAGTTTTGGTCTTAAACTTTGTGAGTTCCATTGTAGTATATTCAATAAGCATGTCTGTTTATGGATTTATTAAACATAGTTGTTAAATATGTTGACTTATCCTTACAGTTATTTAACCGTAGTTACAGAAACCTTCAATAATGAACCGCACTGTCCATAAAGCCACAAAATACAGAAATACCTTTAAAAATATGAACCTCTTACCTGTCCAATATCATCGAGACAGTTGAATATATACTTCCTCGCCTCCTTGCTCTTGATGCCTGTCTCCAATTCATGCTCCTCGGGTGTCTTCAAACGCCAGAATGGATGTGTGCTGTCAACGTCGCGATAAAAGAATTTCGCTGTTTTGGATGCACTGCAATTAACATTGATTGATGATTTAAACAAATTTTATGAGGCTTACTATTAGACCAACTCAATTAAAAAAATTACAGGATCTCAATGCAAACTAAATACTGACGTTTAATTCTTGTAAACCCTATTATTATACAAATATGTTACAAAAGAAAAACCCGGTCGTGGTTTGCAAAAATAACAAAATGGCTTAGTTGAAAGTTGAATTAACTAAGCAATTTCAGCTTTTATCTAGTTTTTATTTATTATTAAAGAAACTAATAACCTAAAAGCAAAATGTTTTTTAGAAAGTTAAGTATACATAATGTAAAAACCTACAAAATAGCGGTTAAGACAAAATCAACTCGTTTGTTTAACTATGAACAGTAAAAAGCCGTAAAAAAATGCAGTTTCAAGCTACATTTTCCGGGATTGTGGATGCGACTGATAGATTTTTTTTTATTGTGACTCGACATATGACAGCACCCCGCTTGATGTTAAGCCAAAGTGTGGTCCATGAATGAATGTCACTGCTACTACAATTCAATAACTGTGAGTAGCAATCACATCCACTATGCCGGCCTAGATGGAACCGGCAACTTACAAGCTGATCCCGAAACGTGACCAAATCACTTCACGGTCTGTATACTTGTAAGTGGTGGTACTACCCCGGATCGGCAGACTGGGTACCACTGCCTACCCCACTCTTTGATAACCAGACCCGAAGCAAATATCCATCTCATTTTTTTTATTAACAAATATTTGCAATATATAATACTATTAAATATTACAAATAAAAGCTATGAAACAAATATTTGCTCCGACCGGGGATCGAACCCGGGACTTTACGCGCAACAAACTAGTCGCTAAACCGTTCGTCCACGCCTGTCGTCAAGATGCAGTTATTTAACTATAGTAGCAGTCACCTCCATTAATAGGCCGCACTCCAGCTTAACATCATTCGGGTACATAGTTTTAAGTACATAGTCGGAAAAGGACGTTGAATAAACAGAATTAATTTTACCTATTTAGCATGTGCTCGGTGGGTAGACCTTGCGTTTGCGAAATATATCGTATTTGATCGTACTCCGATGATCCTGGATAGAGTGGCCAACCGAGGAACAGTTCAGCAACGACACAGCCTAACGACCACATGTCGATCGCTTCACAGAATGCAAGGCCGAGAATTATTTCCGGTGCCCTATAGCAAGAAAAATATAATTATTACATTTTCGTCCAGGGGAACTTAGAATACCTTAATCATTTTCGTTTTTGACAGAACTTTATAAATAATTTTAGTACACAATTTTTAAGATTAAAGACCTTATTCGTAAATACTTTAAAAAGTTTTATAAGTGTATTTTGATTAAAAATTTGTCTCTTTAAAAAGAGACAACACATTTCGACTAAAATTAAAGTAAAACACATGTTTCATTTTTTTATGAATAAGACCCTAATTTCGTTATATTTATTTAGTAAATATAACAAAATTGGACTTTTTTACTGACAGTAACTGAGTAAACCAGGCACTTCTACTAGGCCGGCATAGTGGATGTGACTGCTACTTACAGTTATTTATCTGTAGTAGCAGATACCTCCATTAATAAACCGCACTCCAGCTTAATGAAATGAAACGGTTTTCGGTACTCTTGGATCTCTTCTTAGTTACTATCAGGCGAGTTAAGATCAGATGTCGCGTCAATCAATCAATCAAATTGTCACGCTTTTTCCCACAGGGATAGGCAGAGACAGTGAAGCGCCACATACCACGATCCTTACACAACTCCCTTGCTTCCTTCACATCCACAATTCTCTTGCACTAGGCAACTTGGCTTTTTAATGTCGCGTCTTAATAAAAATCTATATACATTATGTATTCATACCTATAATATCTGCTTTGTAAGTATGTATTGCAGACCGCCTTGCTGACATGCGACGCGCTACCAAAATCAATAACTTTCACCCTGTACGGCTGCCTCGCTGGCTCCACCAACATTATGTTCTCGGGTTTTAGGTCAGCGTGGATCAAACCCAGTTGCTGGAAACATTACACCAATATTCAATTTAATATTTGATAAGGCGACCGTGGTGTAGTGGCAGTGCAATGGTTACACAAACTGGAGAGCACGAGTTCGAGACCACCCACCGGTACCAATGTATCTTTGATATATGTACTTTGGTTGTCCTGTTTCTATGATACAAGCACTTTAGTAGCTTGGTATAGAAATGTAAATTAATAAAAAATAAAAAATTAAGCTATGTAAATATTAAAGTAAATTCTAAAATAGTTTATTTGTAGCTCGAAATATGACAGCACCCCGCCCGATGTTACGATGGAGTGCCGTCCAGTAATCCACTATTCCGGTCTAGTTGGACTATGTGGCTTCACGACTGTGTACCACTACCTCTGGCGACATACCCAGTATCGGCAGGCTGGGCAAAGGACCACTAGCTGTCAGCTTAGTCACTTTAATCTGCCTTATTTTTTATTAACCAAAATATATGTTATATCCAATCTAATAAATATTTTGACGACTAGGCCGGTATAGTAGATGTGACTGTTACTTATAGTTAATGAATTGTATAGTTACCGCACTGCAGCTTAACATCAGGCTGGGTGCTGTCATATGTTGCCACAATAAAAAATGGATATTACAAAAATGCTATAAAACAAATCGTTACTCTGACTGAGAATCAAACCCAGGACTCACGTGTAGCACACTGTTACCCAATGTGGCACGCTGCTTTAACTTAGTTTTCTTTTTAGATTTTGCGCGAACATTAATTAATGAATTAATCAAAACGATTGTACAACAAGAGATGTCCAGCCATCGTGGTCACGGAGATACGGTACAATCACTAAAAATAAACGCGATAGTAAGCCGCATAAAAATTGATTTATTGGTTTTACCTACTAGCTATTAAATAATTATAATTTTGTACAAACCTTTAGTTTGAGCAGAGCCGTAAGTACTTGTTGCAGTATAGGTCTTATATATTTCAACGGGAGTGGTGAGAATTTGTTCTGTTTGAGGAAATCGTACAGATTCTGCTCAAGCATTTCAAACACCAGACACGTGTGAGATCTATGCTGGAAACATTCGTAGGCGCGGACAAAGTTGAACTCGTCCGCGGACTCCTGAGAGAGTCGAGATAGGATCGACACCTGCAATGATAAAAAGCTATGATAAATATTTTCTATTAGTTAAGTAAGAACGTAAAGAAATGATATTCCTTTCAATTCGTATTTTAAAGAGCCTCCACTGCCTACCAAAGAGTGTGACCGCCGATCCAGGGTTGTAACACCACTTACAAGTATACAGACCGTGAAGTGACCAAGTCGCGTTTCGGGATCAGCTTGTAAGTTACCGGTTCCAACTAGGCCGGCCTTATGGATGTGACTGCTACTTACAGATTGTAGTAGCACAGGGACATCCATTAATGAACCACACTTAACATCAAACAGGTTACTGTCATATGTCGAGTCACAATAACAAAAAAAAGGTCCAAGAATAACGATGCCTTAAAAAACCGACTCAGTTAGCGGTTGCCTCAGTTCGCGACACTACACCGCCATTAAGAGATGTTTTATTTTTTTAATAATTAACAAGGAGACTAACAGCCGGTTGTACCAAAAATTTTAATTTACGAATTCGTAAAAAGTTACGAATAAATAGAAGAAAAAAGGAAAAAATGGGTTGCAACACTCTCTCGTGTATGTTGTCTGAAAACACACACACAACATACACGAGAGAGTGTTGCAACTCATTTCTGCTTTTTTCTTCTACTTATTCGTAACCTTTTACGAATTCGTAAATTATTTTTTTTGGTACAACCAGCTGTAGACCTTTGTACTTATACGAATAAAGGCTTTTAGAGTTGAGGTAGTAATTTTGTACTAAAATTAATATCTTCATCTATAACAAACGACATCAAATATCATCAAAGCAATTAATCCTCATATCAAAAACTTTCAAATTCCCTTCACCATGACATCAAAGACTTCGTAAACTTCAATATTATTTTGCCAAATATTAGCACAAGTTCAAAGGACTTGGAAAGTCGTGAGTTATTTTTGATATAATTCTCAATATTGGGATATTAAAATAGGAATAATCAGATCATAAGGTGAATGAGTTGCGTTTCGGTATTAGACTAATAGTTGCTGTCTCCAACTAGGCAGACATAGTAGATACGCCTGCTATTTGCAGTTATTTATAAACCGCACTGCAGCTTAACATTAAGCCATATTTTGAGCCAAAACATTTAATAAACCAATTAAAGTATTCAGATCATTCCAATTTCGATAAAATTCTAAGCTATCACGCCTCTCTAACAACAGGGATTGATAGGCCATTTTCGACATATTGCAATAGATTTAACAAATACGACAGGGCTCTTGGACCTCCCCTTGCTGACCATCAGGCAAGTCGAGGTCAAATGTCGCAACACAGTAAATAAAAATACACCGAAGTAAACTTTATCGTACAGTCGTATTTTGTCACAGTATGACGACGAGCGGCGAAGTGTTTGCACTTGGTTGAGTAAACAGAAACAGTTCTTTGGGACGCGTCTGGAAGTCTGCCAGCATTCACTATAATGGATCACGAGTCTCATATTCCAAGAAAACGACTTTTCCCTTAGCGTACCTACGAATATAATTTAGAGCTCGAATATACCTGCTATTTGAATAAGAATAGAACGGGCTGTTGATTAACTTCACTTGACTGATTCAAAGGTGTCTTTTTCTTAACGGTCCGCAAAGAAAAAGACACCATATTAAAATCAAGGTGGTTGCAGAGTTATTCTTATTTTAATCGTATTATAAGGATTTTTATTATTACTGTGATTTTTTTTTATTATTTATTAACATTTCTATACTAAGCTACTAAAGTGCATATCATAGAAACAGAACAACCAAAATACACATATCAAAGATACATTGGTACCGGTGGGTGGTCTCGAACTCTTTGCACGATTTAGAAACCACTCACCGGTACTAATGTATCTTTGATATATGTACTTTGGTTGTCCTGTTTCTATGATACAAGCACTTTAGTAGCTTGGTATGAAAATGTGAATAAGAAATAAAAAAATAATAAAAAAGAGCAACAATATCTACTGTTCATGCTTGTGTTTACTGTTCATACTTGATTATTAGCTCTAACTATTTACGTCCCCAGCAAAGAAATTTTAAACAAGATTTTTCGGCAATATTAAATAAGAAGGGAGACTCTTCAGATTTACATAAGTAAAATGCTTATATTTTTCATCTAATTACTGAGTCATGTTTACGTGGTTTATTTAATACATTAATGAATTAAAATTACTTTTGGTAGAGAAATTCTTAGGTCCCACGCAATATAAATAACCTTATAATTGTACGAGTATGTAATACAATGTAGTTTATTAATTATGGACGACCATTCTTGTAGATCCGGCCTAGTAGTACCATCCCTCTTTAAAAGCTGACGAAAAGTGACTCAGTCGCGTTTCGGGAATAATTTGAAAGTTGCCGGTTCCAACTATCATACTATTATACTATAAATCAATTAATCAATCAAAATTGACGCCTTTTTTCCACAGGGATAGGCAGAGACAATGGAGCGCCACTTGCCACGATCCTTACACAACTCACATTCACAATTCTCTTCATACAAGCTCTATGGTTATGGACACTAGGCAACCTAGCTTTCTTGAGGATGTCTCCGATTTGGTCGGTGAACACCCTCCAGGGCCTGGGACCATCTTCATTATTTGTAAATAAATATATGAATACACACCTCAATCTGTCCTTGTCTGGCATAGCTGGGGTGGTTCTTCAATATTTTGATGGCCACAATTTCATTAGTGCCCTTCTTCCAGCACTTCACCACCTGCCCAAACGTACCACGTCCGAGGAACTCCAACACCTCGTACCTAAAACAGTATTTATTCATTTATTTTAGAATGAGTGACAACGAGATAGGCTGACGACCTGTGTAGCAGGAATCCGTTGGACACCATAGATATCTTCTAGGGAGGCCGATGTTCAGCAATCAGTCAGTAGGTGATAAGATGAATGAAATCGTGTTTACAAAAAATTGTCCTAGTTCCTTTTTTTAACAAGAAAATTGAAGCTGAGACTAAATTGAAGTCAAAACAATGGATGAGAAAAAATTGATATTTTTCTACTGGGGGACATTGATGGAGTTTGTTTCACAGACATTACCTGTGGCAGATGTCGCCTCCAATCGCACCCCAGCATAATATCAGCAGTCGAATTAAAAAATTCGGTGCGTCATTTCTTTGTAGAACAATCGACAAATGGAATTCTTTACTCTTTACCAGCCTATGTAATCTTCTCATCTATTCGCCGTAGAGGCAAAAACGAGCCTCCACGGCTGCCCCAGTCGCCGCTACTATGCCAGCCAAAGGTGCCTCTTCACGCATCGCTTGAAGGATCCAAGGCTATATATATGGAGCCAAAATATACAAATTGTCATACCTATTGGAAGAGGAGTAGAGGACCTCATGCTGCACGAGTTGGTAGTCTCCATCGCCTCCGCAACCAGATCCTGTGGCCAGCCGATGCATGAAAAAAGAAAGAAAATATACATCGCACATTAGTATTTCATGAAATAATTTTAAAGTTTTTCTAGACTTATATCTATTATCTAATTATCTAGACTAAAGAATTTAAAAAAGCAGACGATGAAAGAGAGAGAGTTTCAGAGTAGTAAAAAGTGGCGCTCTGTTGTCTAAGCCTATCTCTGAGGGGAATCATTTCTATTGTGGCTCGATTAATGACAGCATCCTTCTTGATGTTAAGCTAGAGTGCATTACACGATGAAGCTGATTGCTGTTATAGTTACTAGAACTAATTCAGCCTAGCTGAATAATACTTAAAAAACATTAATCGCTACATTAAAAACATTAAGCTTAAGACCTAAATCAAACATTCTAAGTAGTCACAAACGTTCTCCGTGTTACAAATAAAGTAAACGCGCTTTAGATAGGAATTTATTTTTTTTACATTTCTATACTAAGCTACTAAAGTGCTTGTATCATAGAAACAGGATACAACCAAAGTACATATATCAAAGATACATTGGTACCGGTGAGTGGTTTTGAACCCGTGCTCTTCCGTTTGCGTAACCATTGCACTGCCACTACACCACGGTCGCCTTTAAAAATTATACAATATATGTTTTAAGTTATTTTAGTATGACTGTATACAAATATTTAAACTCGGTTTTAAATATTTTTTGTAGAAAAATCGTCTGTGTGTAAACGGAAGTGCAAATACAATTAAAATCAGTTAATTCAATGTAATAAAAGAAACAGGAAACACAATGGAACTTTATTTAATAATACATTAAATTATTAGGTTTCTTATCTGAACTACCGAAAAGGCATACAAGTAACGCATAGTTACGCGGTAATATATTATTTATGCACTATAAAACACAATAAAACTTAATGCCGCTAGGCCTTCGCCATCTTAAGGAACAACAGAATGAAGAATATTGTGCATATAATAATTATAAGAAGAAAAAATACACTAGTAAAAGCAGAATATAGCTTGTCTAACTATAAATGACGCGCCCCTCCAATTTATTTGTTTATTTAAATGTGTGGATGCAAATATTACTAACTATACTTTATCAGCGTGCTCCTCCTTTTGTGTCTAACCAGGAACTGAATGACCAATTACAATTGCATTTCGGTGTGTAGCATCCATATTTTATATTTGCTCGTGTGCGTAAATGCTCTACCGCGCGTCATTTTGGCTTAAACAGACTCTAAATATATAGAAAATACACATCCTACACAAACAAATTGCAAATAATATACTAAATACATAAAAACCACATGTATAAAATAATATATTAACGCAACTATTGTCTTTACATAAATGAGCATACTCATAAAGATAGCTTCACAATGATAACTCTAATTGATGCTTGGAGCATAAACTAAATTGCAAAGGATTTAGATACGATGTGTTATTTTTAATATGAGTACCTATTTACAATCCTTTTTTAACACACTTATTAGCTTGACTTGTATGTATGTAACTATGTAACGGAATCTTTCAAATTATTTTTCACCCACTTCTAGATGTCTGAATGATTTGAAATTTTGTACACGTATTAAAAACAATACAATAATTTCATTAAATATTTTCTTTGGCCGGAATACTGAGGCAACTGTGAACTCTGTTTTTTCAGTCGTCGGCATTCTGGGACCTTTTCTTTCTTACCATTTATTCACTTTTTAGTTCACATTGTCAAATAAGCGTGTTTTTTTTAACTGCAAATTTATTTGTATTATAGTTGTAAGATCATAGTGATTAGGTTACGTTTTTTTTTGTCTAACAATAACTTACAATTATTTTCATTTATTTAAGAATAAAAATAACATATCTAGATATTTAGTAGAGACACGGATATATATAATTTTAGCCTACCCACAAGAGGCCTACAAATATTTATTCTTAAATTAGCATAGTAATGAAATTAGAATATTTTTCATGGAAATTTTACTCTTATAGTTTTATTTACAAAAGCTATTTTAGTTTGTTTATAATTGTAGTTTTAATGATAACCTAGTCACAAAGTGCAACTCTGATACTTTATGTTGTTTCTTGAGAGTGATAGAAGGTCTGGTTTAGATTGGTATACGTACATAATAATACGAGTATAAGAGTGGTTGGCAGACACTTTCAATTTCGCCAAGGCATTAATACCACTTTCGAAGTGTTAGGACCCTGGAATAACATATTTGCATACGTTCGTACGTAAATCCGTACGTAAAACGTTCCTATAAAATACGCCTTATAAGTCAAGTTACCGACAACTACTAGCATTATGTGTGAAAAAGAGTAAAACTGGTGTTTCTATATTATTTTTAAAACGTCAGTGAATTGTGAAGTGAACAACAAATTGTTATTGTTACCGACGACGGATAGTTTTTCATACGAACCGAGCATAAATGGCCTCACAAACCAAAAGTCCCAATGAATTTTATGCGGCTTACTATCGCGTTTATTTTGGTTTTGATTTTACAATTTTATTTTATTATTCCGACGTTTCGAGAGCTTTGCAGCCATTGTGGTCACGGAGAGACTGAGGTGTTGATCGTCCTATTGGTTGTAAAATCGAATCCGAAATAAACGCGATAGTAAGCCGCATAAAATTTGTTTAATTCATTAATCAATGTTTGAGCAAAATCTAAGAAAATATCAAAAGACCCAAGTTAAAAACCATTAGCCGGTACCAACGTTAATTTGATACATGTACTTTGGTCTTCCTGTTTCTATCACACAAGCACTTTTAGGTACATTTAGCACATTTAGGTAGCTTAGTAGGTATAGAAATGTAAACAACAGAAAAAGTAGAAATTACTACGCACCTATTATCTATTGATCCGTATTAACAGTGGCATAAAGTTCAATTTAGATCAAAAACATAGTTACGAGTACAATGGGCAATTTCCGTTAGCATATTTATACGAGTGTAAAAAAAGCGAGTAAATTCATACAAAACAAAGGCTTTACACATTTCAATTCCTGCCTCTTTGATTACATATATGCATTTAAACAATATGTATTGTTGTAAATTGTTTATGTTATCTGTCATACTTAATTTTGTTATACATTTTCTCCATTAATTCTTATCGTACTAATGATACATTCAAATTATACTTTTACTAAACATCATACTTTATTTTTATTTGAATTATTTTTTTAAATACATTTATTTATATACTAAGCTACCAAACGTGCCTGTATCATGGTAACTGGGCGACCAAAATACTATATGTATATATATATATATATATATACTTATACATATATGTGTGTATATGTATAAGTATATATGTATAGTATATAAGTCAGAATAAATATATTATATATATATAATATATTTATTCTGACTTATATACTATACATATATACTTATACATATACACACATATATGTATAAGTATATATATATATATATATATTCTGACTCGACATCTGACCTCGGCCCGCCTGATGGTTAGCAAAAAGAGATCCAAGAGTGCTGACGACTACTGCTGATGTAGAGAGTGAAAATAGCTAGCTATACAATGAAGTATCTTAATTAATCATCTATTTTGAAATTGTCTTGTTATTAATTGAGCTTCGTATGATATTCAATTAATGTCATATTTCCTGTTTTTGTTATTTTATATTCATAACAATTTTAGTAGGATACGGGATGTTTTAAAAACAATGTCTGTAGAAGAAACTTACAGTAATGGTAATTGTATTGTAAGATACATTGGTTTAAAGATCGCGCCGGTTTTAACTATCCCGGCACATAGCATGTGATCTCCTACTTACTATTATTTAACTCTAGTAGCAGTCACCTTTATTTTATGGGCCGCATTTCAGCTTAACATCAGTCGGGGCGCTGTCATATGTCGAGTCACAATTTAAAACAAAACGTACGAAAGCATGTTATTTTTTTGTTTAATCAATTAAAGATCACGCGTGGGCGTGTGAATGTTGATTATTACTTTATTTAATTAAACCACAATCAATTCGAGCATGGAACAAAACCACATTCACAAATATATGAAGGTTATTGGACGGCATAGTAACGACAGAGGCAACCGGGAACTAAGGCGATTTATTTCAGTAGCTGCCTCTTTTGGAGCACCCCTTACTTAGTATTTTCTTAGATTTTGCGCGAACATTGATTGAACATTGCAATTATCTCGAAACGTCGGAATATTAAAAAAAACAAAATCAAAACCAAAATAAACGCGATAGTAAGCCGCATAAAATTTGTTTAATTCTCTCCTTACTTATCAGTCGAGGTCAGGTGTCGAGTCACAATAAAAAGAAACCATAAAAATATATTAATACTATAAATGATTTGTTTACTGCGAAAAATATATATTTCTGCAATTTAAATATAAATTTAGAGGTTATTCCAAGTACTTAGGTACTTTAGGCAGCCTTTCCATTACCACGAAGTTATTATAGAATATTGATTTGATTACAATTACTATCCAAATATATTTTAGTATCAATCAAATTAACAAGCTTTTATTTCCCACAGGGATAGGCAGAGACAATGAAGCGCCATTTGCCACGATTCTGACACAACTCCCTCGCTTCCCTCGCATCCACAATTCATCTCATTTTGTCTTAAAGTAGCATTATATGTTTGATATAGCGGTATTTTCTCCCTATTATGCATGCATAAGCATTAAAAATCTATTGGTTAAGAAGAGGAAAGAATAAAAAGGTAGGACGCAGTGAACCTAGTCTGCAAAACGGGGTAGTATCACCACTTACAAGTAAACAGACCATGAAGTGACTTAGTCGCTTTCGGGATCCGCTTATAAGATGGCGGTTGGAACCGATATAGTAAAAACGACTGCCTATTACAGTTATTAAACTGTAGTAGTAGTAGTCACCGTTCCAGCTTAACATCAGGCTGGGTGTTATCATGTAAAATAATAATAAAGAAAGGATGTAAAAACAAAAAAAGGGACATTACGTTTGTGGTTACCTTGCGGCTGGGGCGGGTGGTTGGTACCGCCCGCCGCCAGCTGCTTGCTGTGCGCCGTCGTTGTGATCGGCTGCTGTAGCGTCTTGTGGCGAGCCGTTGTCGTCGGCTTGAGGCTGCGGAGGCTCTCACTACTCTCGACAACACTGCAATGCAAAGAAAAACAATTATAAATATAAAATTCATACTCGTGCCTATACTGTGTTTTTTCTTACTTGGCACAAGTAGTAAACAAACGTGAAAATCAGCGTTTCCCGTGCCCTTTATCTAAGGAAACTGTTTACTATTGTTTTATTCTAAAAAACAAATGCACAAAATTTATTAGTAATCAATCCATTCTATAACCATGGATCCTTCAAGCGATGCGTAAACCTCGGCCGGCATAGTGATGTTTACGGTTGCCTCAATCGCTACCACTTGACCAATCTAGCTGTAAGTCATATGGAGAACTAAATAAACAATTAAATCTCTTTTTTTATTGTGGCATCACCCCGTCTCTAATATTAATCAGACTAACGTATCCACTATGCCGGCCTAGGTGATAACATGACTTTTCATTCAAAACATGAACATCATTTTAATACCGATCAATAATTTTAAACACAAACAAGACTTAATGATAAAGACAGACTAGCCTCATTGTACTAAATGTCTTGAAGCAATTATGATAACGAATTCATCCGTTCCATAGAATATTACACCTTATATCCATAGATAAAGTGTTCATAATAGAAATGTTACCATTGTAACAACATAATGTGACAAGTATTAAATGTTACAATAACCTGAATAATGTTGTTTATACATTTTGTTTTTATTTAGGACAAAAATTTTCCGGCGTCTCCGAAGTTAACTGCGAGCGCGAAATTGGGAACAGTCACAATAATAAGCTCTATCCCCTATGTTCCTAGCACTTCAAAAATGGACTCTACACGACTTTAACCATTTCACTTTGGGTTATTTAAATGCCATGCTAAATATCGGTAAAAAGTTTAACAAAAAAGGCAAATTCTTAAAAAAAAAATGCGGTAATCATAGATTTATATTTCTGAAGGGCACAAAACAATTTTTAAAGGTTAAAATTTTTGTAAGGGGAGCAATATTTATTTTTATGTGAAAGGACATCATTGATTTTGTATGGGGACTTGGGCTTAATTGTATTAACTTTTGCATATACACATTTTTAAAATAGTTTTATGTACGAAGATTACAATGTGATTGGATTAAATCCTTTATTTTGCATAGTTTAAATGTGCAAAATAATCAAACTATAATTATGACAGTTCAAAGCAGTATTGTTAATATGGCGTGTCTTTGTGACTGACAGAGGATACAATATCCATATTTTATTTTCCAAATAACTCAATTGCACAGCAATCAAAATCAAAATTGTTATTAGTTTTATCAACACAAGTATCGAAACTATCATTTAAAAAATCTTTCATCATTGGACATTACAAAAGTAGTACATAAAGCCCAAAATGAATGACATCCTTTACTTAGACACGTAGTACGTACTATAAGAATGTCACGATTTGATTGTCAGATCGTGAAACGTATCAAAGCCAATTATTCAGGATGGTTTTTTTTTTCAATTTCTGTCCATTCATTCAAATCATTTCAATTAACATTTTATCAATATATAAAAAAAATTGTTAATTTATGTCAACAAAACAATGAACACGTGTTACAGACAAACACGTGGCAACAATTTCTGTATTTATTTCATTCTAACCTTCCTATTGAATGTATTAATCATACATTGTGAAAAGAATTTTGTCGAGAAAGCAAGTTGTTACAGGATCTTAAGAAGTAGCTACCTATCCCAGAGAGGATGGAGGCGTTTCATTTTAAGACATCAGCTTTTTAGAAATTGTCAATTTATATTTTGTTTTTACATACTAACCTGCATAACGTCAGTATCATAGAATGAAGACGACCAAAGAACATAATTACGTAGATCCAATGCTACATATGCGAAAATGTCGTATGCAAAATAAACGATTTGATTTAAATATGTACTGGTATATCAAAGATACATTAGCACCGGTCTAATTCATTTATCAAGAAATAATCTATGATTTTTTAATATGATATATATTTTACTTCTAAATAACATTAATACAATATTATTCTAGGTGTTTAAAAAGAAAAGGTGCCTAGAGCTCATAACCATAAAGCTTGTATGAAGAGATCTGAAGGAAGCGAGGGAGTTGTGGCAGGATCGTGGCATGTGACGCTTCATTGTCTCTGGGTCTCTGCCTATCCCTGTGGGAAAAGGCGTGACAATTTTACTTGTGTTAAAATAAATATGTTATTTAAAATGACAATTCAATTTACACCCACTAGAGACTAGTTTTGGTTTCTGGTTAATTCATAAATTATTTACCTTATATTATTACCTAGAATTTACTAAGTAGTTTGACTCGTTTATGAACGATAACCACCCAAACATAATGCTAAAGTGAAATATAGATATAAATAACGGATATAAATATATTTTAAAGGCGACCGTGGTGTAGTGGCACTGCAATGGTTTCACAAGCCGTGAGCACGAGTTCGAAACCGGTACCAATGTATCTTAGATATATGTACTTTTGTTGTCCTGTTTCTATGATACAAGCACTTTAGTAGCTTAGTATAGAAATGTAAAAAAATACATAAATATATATAATAGATTAGAAATAACTCTAAAATCAATTAAACAAAGGTTTATAAGAATAAATAATCACTTAATGATAATTATGACTAGGCCTTAAGTCTTGAATGGGTTAGAAACAAAGGAATTCCTAAGTATGGCTAAAACTATGTTACCTAAGTAGGTAGGTAATGTGCATAGATAAAAACAATGAACTTATAAGCACTTTGTTTAATGGGGACATCTAGACATAATAGAACAGGGCATCCCCTAAAACCGAATAAATTACCTAAAAAGACTATTGAAAAAAATTCAAGGAAATATAGGGAGGTAACTGACGAATGAGACTGGTCTATAGATGTTTGAGGTGACTAGATAATCCATAAATCAAAAATTAAAAAAATATGTCCCTTTTAGATTTATATCTAAGTTGATCTAACTTCTAAATCAAATAATAGAAACAATCCACAAATAACGGAGGAATCAATGAACACATATAGAATCGAATATCCAACATCCTCTTTTCTGGAACGCGATTAAATTTAATTACATTGAGACTAACAAACTTATAATGAAAACAAATACCGTAATAATAATAAAACAAAATAATAAGGCCACAGTGGTGTAGTGGCAGTGCAATGATTACGCAAACCGAGAGCACGGGTTCGAGACCACCCACCGGTACCAATGTATCTTTGATATATGTACTTTGGTTGTCCTGTTTCTATGATACAAGCACTTTAGTAGCTTAGTATAGAAATGTAAATATAAAAAACAATATACAAAAAATCCGGAGCATTTTAAACTGCAACAAAGCCTTCTCAAATGCAATTACATAGGTACGGTTGCACTTGTTTGCGGGGCGGTGCATCCCACACACCAAAACGCACACCTGCGAGATTAACAACACATCCCTTCGAACATGTTGTAGATATAAAAAGTTATTTCAAAACTAAAATCACGATATACACACTTCGCAACATAAGCAGAGAATCCAAACGGCAACGCTGTTTTTGAAGCGAAGCTGGTACACAAACTATATCTAGGTATCTTATATCATTTTTAATTCATCTATCAACCATAATAATTACCAAGCTTTTATTATTAAAAAGAAAAATTAACGTTTCAATAAATGGTATATAATACATATCAAAATTTAAACACCTGAGTATATTTGAACTGTAAACTATTAATGGTTTCATACTACATTGACGTAGAAAGTTAAACTAAAATAACTCACTATTGATAAGCATCCACGAGGTCCTCCTCGTATTTAATCCTTGATACAGACAAATCCATTTTCTTCTAACACAAACACTTAATTAAAAACTAAACTAGGTTATATCACAGTAATATCACAACGAAAACTTTAAAACTAGGAACGTAATCTCATAGAAAACCACGCATAACGCCAACCGCGTCCGTTACTTCTAGTTAGGGTGGCGTTGCGCACACGCATCCCGGGGGTTGGCGACGTAATGAACGCTTGCTTCGGATAGGGGCTCAGGTAGTTGACAGAGGGTTCCACCCCACCAAAAATACCTCGTATTGTATAACCCATGAATGGACCACTACGCGTACTTTTCAATAACGAAGTAAACAATATTAATGAGTAAATTTTTTGAAGTGATTTTTTAAAACTGCCGGAGCCAGTTTAATTATGTAATTACTAATTGATGTAATTTGCCCTAAGTTGCCAACGTGGTATTTTATTTTATATGAAACGACATATGACCTTTACTGGTCTAATGATTCGTGAGCGCTGATCATATGGGAAATTAAGTAAATACTAATCTTATATATACCCACTATATACGTGGTATGTTTGATTTAAGTGTACAGACTATGAAGATCAAGATTTGCTTGAAAGTTGCCTGTAACAACTAGGCAATAAAACAGCTGCTATTTAACTCTAGTAGCAGTCGCAATCATGAACCAAACTCCAGCCTAACAATGTTGTCATATGTCAAGCCACAATAAAAAAAAACTGAAGTGGGGCACTCATTGTGTAGCACAATTAAAACTATATTTTTTCTCTAAATAATTTACAGGAAAATATAGGTAGTGAACAATCTATCAAAATGTCACGCTTTTTTCCCACAGTAATAGGCCAAGACAATAGAGCGCCACTTGCCACGATCCTGACACAACTGCCTTGCCTCCCTCACATAACAATTGTTTCATATAAGCTCTACGGTTATGGGCACTAGGCAACCCAGCTTGGACGTCTCCGATTTGGTCCGAAAACACCCTCTTGGTGTCCATCAGGACATCTACATCAAATTTATAAATCTTGATCTAAATTCCTTTCTTTAATAAAAAAAAATTATGTTATGTTGTATAAAAAACATACAATGTAACAATAACAAAGACTTTATTGTTACTAAATTCAGTTCATTACGATTGCAAATTGGAATGGGTTGTTTGCATTTATTATTGGTTCGATTGAAAGCCAATTTATAAACGACTGGAAATTGGCACTTGGTTAAAAAGATATAAAGCCAATTAAGACAAATAACTCGTTGTACTTACCATATATAGACGAGTAATTTACTGCCAACTTACAATTGATACAATACTTTTAAGAGTCGTAGGTAGACAGCTAATGGTAAATTGCCCGGGGCATTTTTTTATTTATTTTTTTATACTAAGCTACTAAAGTACATAATATATCAAGGTAATGGCAAGTGGTTTTGAACCCGTGCTCTCGGTTTGCGTGACCATTGTACAGCCACTACACCACGGTCGCCTTAAAGTTTACAGTGAAGTTGGAAAAAAAATATAAGTTGCCGGTCCCGAAGCATAGTGGACACGACTGCTACTTGCAATTATTTTATTGTTGTAGTAGTAGTGGCCTGCACCGTACTATACGGTGTGATACTATACGACAGTGTGCTGTCATATTAAAAAAAATCCATGAATTTCGTCTTAGTGGATTTCTTTTTATTGTGTTTGTACATAATAGACTTTCCACGATCCTGACACAGAACAATAACTGTTTCCTTTTTGATCTTGTCCTAATTTTCGTTTAGCATTTGAGCATCAACAAAAATTGAATCGGCATAATATAGGTATTAAATAAATGTTTTCATTTTGTTACCAAAAAGTGTCAGGACATATGACGGCGGTGTGCTGTCATATGTCCCGTCATAATAAATTACAAGCTAATAATAGCTAATAATAAGGCATTTTTATATATTGATACATACGAAGCGTCTCGGCAGCAGGGCCTTGCGCAGGGCACTGGCGGAGCGGGTGGAGGCGCGGGCGGCGGAGACCGCTCCGCATCGCAGGCGCGGGACGGCACGGCGGGCGCAGCGCAGCACCCGGAACCTGACCAACACTTCCTCTGTAACAAAAAGAAAACAATCAGTTAATATATAATGCCGATTAAATTTTTGTTGATGCACAAATGCTAAACTAAGATTAGGACAAAATCAAAAAGTAGACAGTTATTATTCTGTGTCAGGATCGTGGAAAGTGAAAGTAGATTCAAATTCACAATTTTGATAAAAAAATAGCAAATTATAATAAGTCTATTATGTACAAACAAAATAAAAAGAAATCCATCAAAAGTCAAAATTCATGGAAATTTTTAATATTACTGAAAACCCGATATCTTTTAATGATTTCCGGCAATTAAGGCACTTTGTCATGTCAGGCAAATGTTTTAGAAGCAACCGAGTGCACAAAGGAAACCTAGCTAATGGGTAACGTGAAAGTTAAACAGTCGCAATCTATCTGGTTGATTAATTGATAATTCGTGACTCCATCCGGCAACGGTAATGTACAGTGGTCTTTCAACATCATCTTTGTACACGTATTCATGCCTGCTATACCAATATGACTGTCATACATGGCACAAAAATATAATAATAATAAATTAATAATATCGTTCTTGTATGTCAGCTTAAACAAGGTTTAACAAAACAGGATTAAACAAACAGAAATTTTATTTTTTGTTTTATTAACAAATTATTCGTAGTAACCAATCTATTATTTTTTGGTGACTTGAGACTGGCGTGTTGACCAATGCGCCACGCGTGTCGTTACGTCATTATGCGGGTCAAAACTCAAAGGTACTTTAACAGCTCCTCTTGAAGAATCCAAGAAGGAAAACACACCAGTAAAGCATGACTTTTCTCGTTGATTTTTCTACAAATAATTGTTAAAAGTTAAGGCTAATGTTGTCCTTCACAAAATAAATAAATTAACAAATTGCTAGCTTAAATATTTAATATTGAAAGCAAAACGTCAACCCTAATAAATAATTTAACATTCGTGGGTTGGATCTTCAGCGCTAGTATCAATAAATTATTTGATCGTCAAGTTTTAGTAGTATAGTATCAATCAATCGATCAAATTGTGGCATGTGGTTTTGAATCCGTGCTTTCGGTTTGCGTAACCATTGCACTACCACTACACCACGGTCGCCTTAAACTTGTTAGTTCCAATTTAGTCCATTAATTAGTTAGGTGAATTTATTTAGATTTCTAATTTGGTGCTAATATCGCGAGGTGTGAGGTCGCGTGTTCGTTGTGCGCGTGCGCGCATTAATTTTCAACCATTATCAACAATGCAACATCTAAATGCATTGACACGATAATTTAGAAAGAGCGCACTAAAATCCGGTATACAATTATTTTTTAAATAAATACTAGACTACTGAATTGTGAAAGTTAAGATACTCTCGTGTGGAGTCGCTGGTCTCCCATCGAGCGCGTCCCCTGGGTGGCGGATAGGGGAACGCGGCAAGTTTACTTGCGGTATCGGTTTTTACGAGGGCCCTTGTCGTCTCCCGAGTGCAGCACGCTTGGGCCCTTCCCTTCCCCCATCCTTCAGCCACGCTGTCAAATCCAGTAGGGATAACAGCATCAAATCATGCGACTTAAATATAAACTACTTCAATAAATCCTTGTACAATGTAACACTTTATAATAAACAATGTTGTCTAACAGCCATTAAAGTAATAACATCTCTTTGAGAGGATCAACTCTCCTAGCAACCGTTAACTAAACGCTTCAATTCATAATTAGAAAGTTAATTAAAGAAAAGGCTCCTACCCTTCTCAAAGCCTCTTTCGGGTGAATAATCTCATCTTAATTACACCATTAAATTGTTTCTACATTAAATAAATTCATATTTATGTAAATGAATGATATTTTAATAAAAGACGTTGGTATGTTATACGCGCTCAGAAAGAGGCACGTTAAAAGTATGCTAATAAGCAAACCTGAACTCAGTACCCGCAACATATATTCGTCTCTTTTTCGCTCTCATCGATTATCATTCCGTCCTACTTTTGTGTGTGCCTAGTCATGGTTATTTGTTCAAACCCGTACCATTTGCGAGCACTAACACTTGTGTCGGTCACGTTTTTTTTATCTTTCGGCCGTGTAGTGGTAGTGCAATGGCCATGCAAACCAGGAGCACGGGTTCAGAATCACTTGCCGGTATTGATGTCTTTGGTATATGTACTTTGGTCGACCTGTTTCTATAATACACGCACTTTAGTATAATAGTATAAGAATTTGTGAATTAACACCATTCAGGCACCCAAAATATTTTTTATTCAAATCAGTCCAGGCGTTCACATACATATTTTAAATACACAGTTATATAACAAGGACAGAAAAAAAAACATAGATTATTTTAAAGTACATTATACGTTTTCGCCATTTCATGTAAGTATAAAATAAAATACGAGCACCAAAACTAGATCTTAATAATAATAATAATAAAATCGTATTCACGATAATATTATCTACGTACAATAATATTCATACAGTTACCTGAACAACTGTGATTTAAACCACAATAACATTTATTCCCAAGGTAATAAGAATCATATTAATACACAAAATAATAAATTGCCATAAATCTAATTATGTCTAATTAGTATATGTACGTGCAATTAAATTGCATTGCTGCAATATAATAAACATTGCATATTGCACCGTAGGTCATTCACACAAGAAATAATTCAGACTAACAATTAAAACAATAAAAAAGACTTAATATATATTTTATCAGAATAAAATATAATTAAATAAATATAAAAAGTGTATTACCACAAATTCTGGAATCATCTATTGTATAGAATATCATCCGTTGAATTTTTAGTAATTTATTTTAGCGCTTTTGGAATCTGCCAATAATGATTAACACTAAAGGCAGCTAGTATCAGCGCAAATCTCTAACCAAACCAGAGATTTGAACACGCGTCGTGCGGGTTATAAAACTAAACTTGTAACGACTTGGCCATTTCAACCTTTCTCCACACAACTGAAAATTGGAGACCCTATTAGGACAATATAATGCGTACGTTTTAGTAAATATAGTACAAGGTAAAAATGCTTTTAATTGAACCACAATACAGTTAAATGTCTAATATAGAAATCGTTAACAAAATATCAACTAAACAAAAATATCACTTCACTAGTGAAATAACCCTTCTGATCTCTGTTCGTTGTTGCTACTCAGATCCTCTAATGACGTTATAAAATACGCTGCAAGTCGATTGTAAATAAGCTGAACTAACATAAAATTGCTTTGACAATTAACAATTAAAAACGCAGCAATTCACTTTTTGCGTTTTAAGACTCCAGATTAGATTTTATTTTCAGTTGAGATTTTACTACTTTGTCTCTCGCTTATCTCTGTATAAATTAGGGCATCTAATTGATAGTGATAATAATCAACAAACACACACTTCTTGAATTCGATGGTATTGGGTCGATTCCATATTCGACCTAGCAGCATTGACAGTTGGGTCAGTTGCTGATTTATTATTAGCGTTGCATCGGTCGGGCGAGTGCGATGGCAACACAACCATGTCAAGGATTAACGCAACCATCCAGCACCATCAATTACTTACTATAAAGACAGTAGTTAACATTTTGTGAAGAAACTTACTGTTGTCAGCGACTTTGTACATATATCTCTATAAGTCAACACCTTTACTTTTTATTATGACTCGAAGTATAACAACACCAGGCCTAATGTTAAGCTGGAGTGCGGTCCATAAATAAAGGCGACAGTTACTATAATTTAATAACTGCAACTACTGTGCTGGTGTAGTTGAAACCGGCACCTTTCAAGTTGATCTCAAAACGCGACTGAGGTTCTTCACGGTCGGTACACTTAAAAGTAGTAGTACTATCCTGGACCGAATTGGATCAACTGAGCAAATAATGCCTACCCACCATTCTAAAATACATACATTGGTACCCATTCTGCCGATCCGGGGTAGTACCACCACTTACAAGTATACAGACCGTGAAGTGATTCAGACGCGTTTCGGGATCAGATTGTAAGATGCCGGTTCCAACTAGGCCGGCATAGTGCATGTGATTGCTAATTACAGTTATTAAGTTGTAGTAGCAGTGACATCCATTCATGGACCACACTCCAGCTTAACATCAAGCGGGGTGCTGTCATATTAAATTAAATTAAACATTCGGGTCAACGGTGGCTTTTTTATATTATTACTTATTTGTTTAGTAATAAAAGCAACATTGACAATCGAGGACCAACCACTTCGTCGTGCCGTGAACCTTGAACTGAAATAAATGAAGACCTGTTCAATTGCATAATTTATAAGGAAACCAGCCTTTTGCGGTTTTATTTTGCTTTGAATAATTCAATAATAAAGCACCATATACGATTTTATCATTTATTTATAATACTTTTTTATTAGCACTAATAACTAAATATATTCTCTATAAAAATATGTTTCATTCTTAAAAGGGGTAGTGCCGAGTAGAGAAAGACAGAGAGATAATTGTGTCAGGATCGTGGATAGTAGAGCTTCATAGTATCTGCCGTTTTAATGAATTAAACATATTTTATGCGGCTTACTATCGCGTTTATTTTGGTTTTGATTTTACATTTTTCATTATTCCGTTTCGAGAGCTTTGCGACGTTTCGGTTGCAAAGCTCTCAAAACGTCGGAATAATAATTAAAATTGTAAAATCAAAACCATAATAAACGCGATATTAAGCATAAAATTTGCTTAGTTCATTAATCAATGTTCGCGCAAAATCTAAGAAAATATTATCTGCCGTTTTACGAGAATATATCTGCTTAGTTAGAGTTATTTCCCCATCATTTTAAATTTTATTTTGGTTAGTGTAGTCGCAACCCTAATAATGTCGAAACTCCATATAAACTTTGAAATTATCCTTAATATTAGTAAATATTTCAATATCAAGAACGTTTAGTACTTTTATAAATCTTTTCTCTCTCCAATAGCTGCCTTGGTGTTGAGGATCGTAGGTTGATATTTTTGTTACTCCTTCACGTCGTCAAGATATATCTTGGTGGTTTAAGCTATTAACTACTTAATCCAAGGAACGTGGTAGGGATCTGCACTATTACCCTATTAAATTTTAATTCTAAGATTCATGGGTCCTCGAAATCATTGAATTTTTAAAAAATAAACAAACCTCATTCCCATACTTATACATGTGTTTAATTTTATGTATATTTGTGTATATGTTGCCTAATGTATGTTGCTTATATTTTCATAACAAATATCATTTAATAATATTGAATCTTTTAATAAATAATTGCACTTAGCCATCACAGCACAGCACAACACAACAAAGGTTAGCTGGTATATAATGCCTAAGGCATTAAGCTCGCCTATGTACCTTATTTTGTGCAATTAAGAGTTTATAAATAAATAAATATAAAAAAACACAGTTATAGGCATGACTAGAAACAAAAAGAAGAAGGCATTACAAAAGTCAAGTCACCGAAACGTTTGTAAGGCATTTAGATTCGCTACAAAAACATTTATTCTCTTCGTCGGAAACCATGGAAATTGAACGCACAAATCATTCGTTAGAAGATATATCCTTGTTTACAATTCCAATCATATATTATGTTCCTTATTTTCTAGTGAATAATTACTTATACACATGAAACACAAATCGGAGACATCCTCAAGAAAGCTAGGTTGCCTAGTGCCCATAACCATAGAGCTTGTATGAAGAGAATTGTGAATGTGAAGGAAGCGGAGTTGTGTCAGGATCATGGCAAGTGGCGCTTCATTGTCTCCGCCTATCCCTGTGGGTAAAAGGCGTAACATTCTGATTGATTGGTTAATGGAACACAAATGGCACATAAAATACAGGGGACTATCCAGTTTAAATTATTCTTAAACAAAACTAATCGACGACAGGCGTGGACGAACGGTTTAGCGACTGGTTTGTTGCGCGTAAAGTCCCGGGTTCGATCCCCGGTCGGAGCAAATATTTGTTTCATAGCTTTTATTTGTAATATTTAATAGTATTAAATATTGCAAATATTTGTTAATAAAAAAAAAAGAGATGGATATTTGCTTCGGGTCTGGTTATCAAAGAGTGGTAGGCAGTGGCACCCAGTCTGCCGATCCGGGGTAGTACCACCACTTACAAGTATACAGACCGTGAAGTGATTTAGTCACGTTTCGGGATCAGCTTGTAAGTTGCCGGTTCCATCTAGGCCGGCATAGTGGATGTGATTGCTACTCACAGTTATTGAATTGTAGTAGCAGTGACATTTATTCATGGACCACACTTCGGCTTAACATCAAGCGGGGTGCTGTCATATGTCGAGTCAAAAAAAAAAAAAAAAAAAAAAAAAAAAAAACTGAGTATGTATGCTTAGAATAGGGAATATGCATGTGGTTTAAATATTGCTGCAAATTTTTCCCCCGATTCTTTATTGTACTAACATCATGCTAAAATAATTATATTTTTAACTTTCTTTGTATATATTGCATAAAAGATTAAGCAAAAAGTGAAAAATAAGCAAGTGAAATTCAAATGAGTGAAACGCATCACCATTGTCCGAATGAAACGTGACGTCACATGACACGTTCGGGGTCGATGCTCATATTGTGCGCGTAGTGTTTAAAAGAAAAAATAGCTGTTCTTTGTGTTTATGCAGTGTTTTTGTTTAGCTATTACAACTTAAAAATCCACATAAATAACAGTAATACTTGTAGTAAACAAATACTGGTCGTGACGTGTGACGTCATCAAAAGCCCGCGCTAGATGATGGCGTTCAAATGTGTCAAATTTAATCGAAGTTTTAAAATTATTTTTAAAAAATAATTAGAACTTTTCCAACAATATTTATATTTTTTATTATGTTATAACGATTACATTAAGTGAATTAAACACATAAAAAAAATACATGCATATACCCTATTGTAGCACTGTCTGTCATAAACCTTTTTACTTTATTAGTAAATTAATACACTATTCTTAATTATATTTATTAAGAATAGTTGGCAAAGGTACAGGAAAATACCTCGATGCAGCGTATTTATATTTATCCAGATGGGAGATAATTAGGTGACAAGTGACAAGATCATTGATCTCTTATAGATTTTAATGAATTCCTGAAAGGGGTTTTACGAGGGCGGTTCATTAAGTACCCGTGTTTGAAGACAGAGGGCGTTCCTGAGTGAAGTTAGTGTTATCATCGTATGCTGCCATCTATCAGACGGCGCTAATATAAAATTCAGACTGATTGATAGGTTAGTTTCGATTTGTCAGCCATTCGAGTCAGACGTGTTTCGTGATTTTCGTTAAGATGGAAAAAGAGCAGTATCGTTCGGTAATTCGCTTTATGTTTTTGGATGGGAAAAAGTGCGAGGAGATAAAA
Source organism: Tinea trinotella (assembly GCA_905220615.1). Classification (NCBI taxonomy): domain Eukaryota; kingdom Metazoa; phylum Arthropoda; class Insecta; order Lepidoptera; family Tineidae; genus Tinea; species Tinea trinotella. The sequence continues at coordinate 5,758,289 of HG992326.1, forward strand.
GCAAAGTTGGATGCTGTTTATGGAGACACGTCGCCATCTATGACCACAGTTAGATATTGGTTTAACGAATTTAAACGTGGGCGAACATCCGTTTTTGATGAGGAGCGACCAGGACGCCCGGCAGACGTGGTTACCGAGGAAATCATTGAAAAAGTCCACGACATGATTCTCGCTGATCGACGAACGAAAGTCCGCGAAGTAGCTAAGGCCGTAGGTGTGTCGACCGGAACGGCAATTAATATTTTGCATGATAAGTTGGAGATGAAAAAATTGTCGGCCCGATGGGTGCCGCGATTGCTCACGCTGGACAACAAGCGGATGCGGCTGTTAACTTCAGAGCAGTGTTTAAGGCAATTTAAGCGATATCCTAAGGACTTTTTGCGTCGAGTTGTCACCGTTGATGAAACCTGGATTCATCATTACACACCAGAAACTAAACAACAATCAAAACAATGGATTTCTCCCGGTGAATCTGCACCAAAGAAGGCGAAGACCGTCCCATCGGCCGGTAAGGTCATGGCGACGATTTTTTGGGATGCGAAGGGCGTCATCCTCATGGATTTTTTAGAAAAAGGAAGAACGATCACTGGACTATACTACAGTGAGTTATTAGACCGCTTCGACAAAAAATTAAAGGAGACACGGCCACATTTGGCGAAAAAAAAGGTGTTGTTTCATCACGATAACGCAGCACATTCATCTGGTGTTGTCGCGACCAAACTGCATGAATTGCGTTATGAATCGCTGCCGCACCCCCCGTATTCACCCGATCTGGCTCCCTGCGACTTGTTCTTGTTCCCTAACATGAAAAAATGGCTCGCGGGAAAAAAATTTAGCTCAAACGAGGAGTCATCGCCGGGACAGAGGCGTATTTCGGAGAGTTCGACAAATCCTATTTTTTGGAGGGGTTAAAAAAATGGCCGGAACGTTGGGAGAAGTGTATCTTACTAAAAGGGGACTATGTTGAAAAATAAAAAGCATTTTTTTGAAAAAAATCGTGTCTTCATTTCTAACACGGGTACTTATTGAACCGCCCTCGTATCTGCCCGCAAAATGCACACAGTCGCAGCAACTGTTAAAATATTATTTAATATTTTATAATAAAACTAAAATTAAAAAATATATGTATTTTAAAATTAAAACGTTTTCTAAAGAATCGGTTTACTTAATTCTTATAATAATCAGTCATCAAATAAATAAAAAAATGAACGGTGCTGATGTGTGAAAAAAATACATATTTCATAATCGCATAATATTTTATGCTATGTAGAGAATAATGCCAGCCGAACTTTTAAGTTTGCAGACCGTAAAGATACTTACTAATGTTTCGGGATCAGCTTGATATAGAGGGCTATAAGTTCTTCGATTATTAAGAATAAGTGTTCGATAACAACGTCTATATTCTATATCGACTGAGCGGATATAAAAGTCCGCTTCAATGAAGCCAACACAACTCTTATCTATAAATTCAAATAAATGAGCACAATCAACCCTCTTCTAACTGTTTCCACATAACCCTAGCTTTTGAGAAAAAATGAAAGCAAAAATAAACTAAAAAAACTTGCGCTGGAACCAACATCGTGTCGGTTATTTCAGTTGTCGCGTTGGCAGAGGTCCCTTGCTTATCAGGCAATTCGAGGCCAGATTTTTATAGAAGTCAAAGAGAGCCGACGACAACATAATCGATTCAACTTACAGTTGCCGACTAAAGAGTATTTTTTTTATTATTTGTAAGTAATACTTCGATTGTTAAGTGTCTATAATACAAGCAAGTTTATTAGCTTATTTGCCAAAAATAAATAAGATAAATATAAAATATTATAATACATCAATACGGCGACCGTTGCAACGTCAGTTACAGTGTTTATTTTAAACGAATTAAATATATTTTACTGTTGAAGCAATGTTCGCAACGGAAATGTCCCAACCACCCGCAGAGACCGCCCTTCATATTACGACGTGCAATAACATCTGCGGCTGACATAGACATTACTTGACATTTCCCTCTGACACTAAAATGTTTTACATTAAAACTTCTCATAAAAATAGAGATAAGATTACCTCACATAATATTTCTAACATCATGGAAGGGGACCGCTACTGCAGATAAATAAATAACGTAGATTTTGCGCGAACATTGATCAATATATAATGCCAAAATAAACGCGATAGTAAGCCGCATAAAATTTGTTTAATTCTTCAAATAAATAACTGCCAAGTATCGGTAGAATCCACTATGCCGGCATAGTTAGACCTGCATCTTTCAAGTTGTTCTCGAAACTGAGTCGCTGGCAGACTGGCCTAATGACCATCAACTCACCCATCCAACCAAAGCCGAAAATAAAGACAAACAATGAAAACCCAGCATGTTTTTGTGTGAAACATTTGTATGGCAGCCATATTTATAGAAACATAAAATCATCATGACAACAACTCATTAGCACTACTAACACCAGTTACAACATGATTGCTTATATCGTCTATTTACACCCGTAATACACAGGTCGGGAGAAGCATCCGTAAAGTTCGGTGCGTCTTTTCTTTGTAGAACAATCGACAGGTGGAATTCTTTGCTAGTCCATGTGTTTTCTCCATCCTATAATCTTGGATCCTTCAAGCGATGCGTCGATCCTTTTAGTCGTCATCACTCTTGGACCTCCTCTTGCTTATCATCAGGCGGGTCGAGGACAAATTTCGTGTCACAACCTTTGGTTAATAACCTTGTTTCAATACGGTAATTTATCTCAGCAAGTAGAACAAGTATATCACTTATACATTTATTTTAATATAGATTTTGCCGAACCACGTGACGCATTGGTTAACACGCTAGTCCTCTACGCCTAAATCCCGGTTTCAATTCCAGGAGCAAATACTCTGGGTATATAATATTCAAAGACAGTTAATTGCCCAGTCTGCCAAATCGGGACATTACCAAAACTTTAAAGTGTATAGACCGTGAAGTGACTGAGTGTTTCGAGGTTGTCTTGAAAGTTTCCGGTTTTAGCTAGATCGCATTTTACAACCTATAAAAAGCAAATAACGAAACCCACATGAAAATAGTCAAGTAAAATCAGAAAACAAAAAACTACTAGTATACAGCAAAAAGGTTATCACCAGTAATCTATATTTAAATGTAAACTAAAATAGCGAGCCCAAAGCCAATTTAGCTATAGTACAGTCAGCAATAAAAGCAATAGTTTGGGTTAACAATACTACTGATCAAGTTAAAATTATATCGATTGTGGGAACAAAGTTGCCATGGACCTTATACGAGTATTTATATACACAAAGTTTGTGAGGATGGATGTATAAATGTTTCTTTCTCTTTCACGCTGAAGCAGCTGGATGGATTTGAAATAGAGGTAGTTTATGCTCTGAATTCACCCTACGCATTCACCCTACCTTTCCTTAAAACCTTGATTATAAGGATAATGAAGCATGAAGACTCGAGAGATACGTAAGTAATAGAACTATAGTGCCTTAACTAAAACGTTTTTTATTATAATCCTGACGTAAAAACACGAGGCTCAAAGGTATTAATCCCGTAGGAAACGCAATATCCTCTGGTCGTTATCACTACCACATCTCGACAAAGACATGTTGCTGCAGCTATTTTGTATAATACACAAGTAGATTTAATTATTATATAAACAACACAAAATCCTCTATGAATATTTTTGTTGCTGACAGTACAATCTGTTTCAACTACGGCCCCCACGCCCAGTAGTGATTCATTTTAGCGTAGGAAAGCCCAAGCCTGAATATAAGCCATGACGTCAGAGTAGAGAACTTTTAAAAACTAATTACAAGGCTTAGTAATGGCTTCAATCGGCCTAATTTTTACATTAGCTTTGTGAATTCTTTTAATTTCTTCATTTATGCGATATTTCAATTTGATTTCTTGCGTATTTCTTTCTACTTTATTTTTAACACTACTCTTTTTTATCCTCTACTTGCCTGGTAGTAAGGAAAGTTAAGTCGAAAAGCTCTAAGTTTACTGTTGCCTTAGTAACTGTGAGCATGTCGGCCGAATTTTTATCTTAAAGGTTGTTTAAGAAAGAGAGACCAAATGGGCTGGTAAATCATTCGCGCCGAACCATTTTAGTATTTCATTAACCTCGTCTTTTAGTATTGCATTTACTGTAACGGCATTAAGCCCGCCAGTGTACTGTAAATTTAGTGTTATAATAATTATTATTCTTGATACACCGTTCAAAATCCACGAGCCAATAACATCAAATATAAATGTCATTTGGTGTCTTTCAAAACCAAGGTCAGGTATCCGTCGTGATAATATTAAACATTCTCAAATGTGAACGCCACAATCTAATCGGTTAGTTTCATATGATACTGGTATTAACATAATACATGCATTATCAACAAGCTTTATAAACACATTCAGTCACTGTCGCAGATCAAATTCTACTTGTTGAACGAGTCATTTATTATTAGTTTTATTATTATTTATCGTAGAGCTTGTACGAAAAGAATTGTCGATGTGAGGGAAGTACAGTTAAAAAACTGCAAGTAACTGTGACACCCATCGGCCTAGTTAGAACCAGAAACTTACAGGCTGATCCCGAAACGCAGAAAAAGTTACTTCACGGTGTCACTTGAGAATGGTGGTACCCCTGATCGATAGATTGGGCAAATGACCACTCTTGGCCTCCCTTTCTTTTTTCCATGACCCACGACACTTTGTGTTCTCTCGCTACCAACTATTGTACGAGTTTATCTCATCTCGCCATCTACGTTTAGGCCTACTGCGACGTCTTTTGCAATCTTGAGACCATTCAGTAGTAAACTTTATGGAATGCTTCAGACATTCGACAGTGCTCACCTGACCTGTCCAGTTCCGCGGAGTGGCTCTTCCGGCTCCGTCGACAATTTTTGTCAGGTTTATGCCTACTTTACTCTTTGGAAACCCATCGTTTAGTCAACCATTTTAACCATTCATTTAATTGAGATGAGTGGGAGGATAAAATCGGGACCATCCAAAATAATATAACAAAATGAAGAACATAGAAAATTATAGAGCTAGTAGAACGGGAATTGTGGATATGAGAGAAGCGAGAGAGTTGTGTCAACATCAAGCTATAATACAAAAAAAATAGAACATGTGATGCCTGCAGAGTACTGTTTTAAAACTATAGACAAATAATGTTTTATTAATAGATTGTCTAGACAAAATAATTTTTCAAAGTAATTTGAAATTTTACTTATACAATTGATCAAATAACAATATTAAGAAACATAGGCCTTTGGTTAGCAGGTGGGACAATTAAACGGGCTAATAATAATAACAATATGAAATAATAAACTTGCGGCAAAACGCAATAAACCATCAGAGGCTAGCAATAAAAAGATAAAAGTTAACTTCAAATACATACATACACATATACGATCATCTATCTACTTGCGGTGTTTGGCAAAAGCGTCTCGAAAACCCAATTTTAGTTTTAAATGTGCGGTTGCAGAATACAAAAAAGATTTGCCCACTAGATTATATAACTACCTATACATCTAAAACTATGATCGAATACATCCATTTTACGCGTCTTTCTTAAATAAATAAGCGACCCACTCGGCTCTGGTAACGCCTAGAGCTGAGTGGGACATAAATAGAGTACTATAAATTTGACACGAATATACATTTCACATGCCCCCGGTGTGTATTGTTTATGTTGACACATTCAATGGCGAAATCAAGTTTCAGTTGCGTAGTTCCTGTTTTTATCTTTCGAGACAGAAACAATCACTTTAACGTCAATATATCAAGTCGCCTGCTTCCAATTTAGCCATTGTTAACACTCACAAATCAATATGGTTAAAGATATACTCGTAAGCCGTGGCGCCGTAGCCGAAAGGTGCCGTGAACAAACACACATCATTTGATTACGCGAATTAACTAATGAAAGGCGTCATCAGTAGCTGGGTTGGTGACCCCTGCACCTGGTAAAACAAACTCGATCGTTGTTTTCACAAGATGGCGGTCGTCAAGACGTAGGAGTGACCACGATTGGTAGGAATTGGTAGGAATCCGAATTGGTAGGCGTTGAGGAGTAGCCAAATGCTATCTGGATAATCACGATCCGGGCAAAGGCCTGTGTCCAGCCTAGATTAGTGATACTTATGTCATCACAAAAAATGGCGCACCGTTGTCTCTGCCTATAATCGAAGCTTTGTTACAAATCTCAAGTACTTTTGCAAACAATGACCAAATCTGTTTAACTAATCTTGAGGTTGGTTCCCTGGAAGAGATAGCTTTTTACATCATCATATTTTATTCTTATTGTCTTCCTATGTATTCTGTTTTTTGCAATATATTTATTTGTCTGTTTGTAAAGAAAATAATGTACCTAATTCACAATTTTTTAAATTTCACAAAATTTTTAAAATTATTGGAGGAAGACGCGAAATAATATCATAACTCAAATCTGGTTTGAAAGAGACGACTTTATTGATATAATATATAATTTAGATGAGATAACTGATGGTATAATAGTTGTTAGGTACCTATACATAAGTAGAGAGGTTAATTTAGTATACGGTAGAAGGGAACAGACATGAAACGTGCCACAATATTTCCGCGATCCTCAACCAGACACGATCCGTAAATAGAATCGTTATGAGAATGCTGAGACAGGAGGAAAATTTAGAACTAAGAGCTAACAAATACACAACATTTTATAGGTTGTTAATAGATCTGAACGTCAGTACAATTACTTAAATTCATAGCTCTATTGTATGTATCAGTTTAATATTTTTACGAACATTTGGATTAACAGGAAGATGTAGTGACAAATATTGATACGTGCGTTGGTTTAGGCACATTGAAAGAATGGATCAAGGTGATTGACGAAAGAAATTTATAAATCAGAGCTGTGTGATAGGATAGAACAAGAACGACCCAGAAGAACCTGTCTCGATCTAATCAAGGACATACTTAAAAAAGCAAAATTCCTCAGTAACCATGAATTATGAAGTCAGTAAAAAAAGAATTGTGGATGTGAAGAAAGCGAGACAGTGGTATCAGAATAGTGTGGCAATTAAGGTGTAATAATTGATGAAAATTGATATTAAAAACTATTTTTGGCGCGTATGTAAGTTACGACACATGTTCAATTATTTTCTACACTATTAACAACATGTTTACGAGGCGAGGAATTGTCCTCGCTTGAGAATTGTTTAAAGAAACAAGAGTAAGTTTAGGTGGAACATGTTAAAATGATATAAAAAGATACGGCTCACCATTGTGTTTATTTTGATTAATTCAATCCGTGGGTTTCAATAGCTGTGCAGCAATCGTGGGGATACATCAAAATAAACTCCCAAGCTGTGGAATTATAACAGGTCGCGAAGAGCGGTACTGTTTGCTTGCAGCGAGGTCGGGCCAAGCAACGGGTGCGGGTGGTAATAAAGAGACACACACGGCTTTCTCACAGATAAAAAAGTTGCCGGGGCTGCGCTGCGTATGTCGTTGTAGATAGCCTGAGAAACATAACTCCGTATGCGTGTTGCTGTGACTGTAGATATATGACTCTATTATGAAGGATATGCCTCTATTTTCGATCATTTATATTTATTATTATTATTATTAATGTGACTCGACATATGACACCCCGCTAGATGTTAAGCTGGAGTGTGGTCCATGAATGGATGCCATTGCTACTACAATTCAATAACTGTGAGCAGCAATCACATCCACTATGCCGGCCTAGTTGGAACCGGCAACTTACAACGTGATCCCGAAACGCGACCAAATCACTTCACTGTCTGTATATTTTTAAGTGCTGGTACTACCCCGAATCGGCAGACTGGGTACCAATGCCTACCACTCTTTATTTTTTACAGTAGATACACAATTGCCGCTCAAAAATCTGCGACATAAGTGCAAGTCCGAATTAATGTTGGACTTGCACTTGTTATTAGTCCAGTAATCAAAGTAATCTTAATGATTTTAAAGGTAAAGTTTAAAAACTAACGTTTTTATTCATTTAATGCAAATTAAAGTCAACCTTTGGGTTGTGCAGAGAGCAAGTACGCATTTATTTGAATGTTTTGAATACGAAAAAATCTTATTATTAATTATATTTATATACATTGAAGTGAATAAAAGTAAACTAGTCGTGCGTCGGAATTGAAATACACTTTTGTATCTTCTTATTGCCTTGTTTGCGAAATTGCCGCGCTTAAAAGTCAACTAGAGGTAGACTTAAATAGAGTCATAGAAACATAATAGAGTCAATATTTTATTGTTCCATTCGTGTCAACCGTGCACGCAGACTTCATTAACAAATGGAAAAATTAAGCCTTTAGAGAACGTGTAGCGGTGTTTTATTTTAACCTCTAGTATTTAGTTCTTGTTGCTACGGTGATATTTAGAGAGCGGTGGCCTCTATCCGCAAGGTAATCCTCATCATGTCTTACACGTGTATATCAAATAGCATTAAGGGTTTGTTCTTTGGAAGATATGATAGCAACCAGCGCCTGACATTAAGATGGAGTAAATGAAGGTGACTAATACCATAGTTAAATAGCTCCAAGTAACAGTTGCATCCACTATGCCTAGCATAACTAAATTTTAAAATGTTTTTTTTTATTTTGACTCGACATATGACAGCACCCCGCTCGATATGTTGAACCGCCAGAGTGTGGTCCAGAAATGGATGTCACTGCTACTACAATTCAATAACTGTGAGTAGCAATCACATCCACTATGCCTAGTTGAAACAGGCAACTTACAAGCCGATCCCGAAACGCGACTAAATCACTTCATGATCTGTATGATTGTTAGTGGTGGTGTACTAACCCGGATAGGCAGACAGGGTACCACTGCTTACCACTCTTTGATAACCAAACCCGAAGCAAATATCCACCTCAAATATTTGCAATATTTAATATAATTATTAAACACATATTACAAATAAAAAGTTTTTTTATTTGTAATATTTTATTTTAGGATGCCACAATCCCAAAACAACAGCAACAAGAATGTATTATATTTTGGTTGTAATAACATTGCAGTAACTTAGTCGTCAAATAGCTCTGTTTTGACACGTACGTTGGGTTCGAGTTCGAGATATAAGTCGTAAAGAAGTTTGTTTATACTCTCTGCATGATATTTGTAATCATTCAACGTTAGCACGTACAGTTGAATACTTTAATATATTGTACATTTTCCTTACCACGATTCTCACACAACTTCATCGCTTCCTTCACATTCACAATTCTCTTCATACAAGCTCTATGGTTATGGACACTAGGCAACTAAGCTTTCTTAAGGATGTCTTCGATTTAGTCCCTAGGCAACAACCTTCTGGGCCTGCCTCGTTTGACGCATTCATTCACATGAGATTTATAAATTCTTTTCGTCAATCTACTTTTACTCATCCTTTGCATGTGCCCAAACCATAGAAGCATTCCTTTGCCAATCCTTGTCACTACATCCTCTTTCAAACCACATCTAACGCGCACTGTGCTATTCCTTATTCTACCCGCTATCGTCATCACTCCACATACACTCCTTAACGACCTATGTAGTAGTAAACAAACTATGTCTCAAACCATTATACCATAATTTTAACTAACATAAAAAATACCTATGAATATTATTTCTGATTAATAATTATCATTAATATTTTTCAATTAAATAAAAGGCCCTGAAAAGGGCTTCTATTTAAATGTTATTATTGGGGCATGACAGTTGTCATCTGTCAGTTTACGTTACCAAATAATTGTTTTTTAATCAAAATTATAAGTGTGTGATAATAGTTTTTCGTATTTGATACTTTATTATAGCTTGTCTAACTATAAATGACGCGCCCCTCCACTTTATTAGTTTATTTAAATGTGTAAATACAAATATAACTAGCTATATTACTTTATTTTATCTTCGTGCTCCTTATTTTGTGTCTAACCAGCAACTAAATGACCAATTACTATTGCATTTTCGGTGTGTTGCATCCATATTTTATAGTCGCACGTGTGTTTAAATGCAGTGAAGGGGCGCGTCATTTCGGCGTGGACAGACACTACTGTGCTCTTTTTATCTGCCAGGACGTTAACCATGTACTAAAAAAAAGAAAAGCTGTGAGACTTATCCTCCTCAAGTTTTTGGAGGATAAGTCTCCTTAATTTTGTATGGGTTGCTCTTAGGACATATCTGACCATTTTCTTCACCACAATCCTATGACCACTGTATAATTATACTTACAAATATTTACACGTGCTATTGTAAATGTCAGGAGGAAGGCGGAACGTCAAATTAAGAGGGTGACGAATTCTGAGATTGCTCGCCAATTACGTTGGCGCAATGAGAAATATTATCAAAATAAATATGCACTTGAATGTATATTTTATTGAGAATATCTGACCTCCACGAGCGCTGACGACTGAAAAACAGTTTGCCTCAGTCGCCGCCATTGTGCCAGCCAATGATTTGGGCCAAAGATGAATTTCAATTATTCAATTAAATTGTCACGCCAGGGATAGGGAAATACAATAGAGCGCCACTTGCCACGATCCTGACACAACTGTCTCGTTTCCCCCACATCCACAATTATCTACATACAAGTTCTACAGATTTTTATGTATTATTATTATCCTTTATTAAGATGTATATGTAAATATTTCTTCCCATCTGTAATATGGGACGTTCACAGAACAAGCTGTCATCCTCAGTTCCTACGAGGGCGGTTCAATAAGTACCCGTGTTAGAAATGAAGACACGATTTTTTTCAAAAAAATGCCTTTTATTTTTCAACATAGTCCCCTTTTAGTAAGATACACTTCTCCCAACGTTCCGGCCATTTTTTTAACCCCTCCAAAAAATAGGATTTGTCGAACTCTCCGAAATACGCCTCTGTCCCGGCGATGACTTCCTCGTTTGAGCTAAAATTTTTTCCCGCGAGCCATTTTTTCATGTTAGGGAACAAGAAAAAGTCGCAGGGAGCCAGATCGGGTGAATACGGGGGGTGCGGCAGCGATTCATAACGCAATTCATGCAGTTTGGTCGCGACAACACCAGATGAATGTGCTGGTGCGGTATCGTGATGAAACAACACCTTTTTTTTCGCCAAATGTGGCCGTGTCTCCTTTAATTTTTTGTCGAAGCGGTCTAATAACTCACTGTAGTATAGTCCAGTGATCGTTCTTCCTTTTTCTAAAAAATCCATGAGGATGACGCCCTTCGCATCCCAAAAAATCGTCGCCATGACCTTACCGGCCGATGGGACGGTCTTCGCTTTCTTTGGTGCAGATTCACCGGGAGAAATCCATTGTTTTGATTGTTGTTTAGTTTCTGGTGTGTAATGATGAATCCAGGTTTCATCAACGGTGACAACTCGACGCAAAAAGTCCTTAGGGTCTCGCTTAAATTGCCTTAAACACTGCTCTGAAGTTAACAGCCGCATCCGCTTGTTGTCCAGCGTGAGCGATCGCGGCACCCATCGGGCCGACAATTTTTTCATCTCCAACTTATCATGCAAAATATTAATTGCCGTTCCGGTCGACACACCTACGGCCTTAGCTACTTCGCGGACTTTCGTTCGTCGATCAGCGAGAATCATGTCGTGGACTTTTTCAATGATTTCCTCGGTAACCACGTCTGCCGAGCGTCCTGGTCGCTCCTCATCAAAAACGGATGTTCGCCCACGTTTAAATTCGTTAAACCAATATCTAACTGTGATCATAGATGGCGACGTGTCTCCATAAACAGCATCCAACTTTGCTTTTATCTCCTCGCACTTTTTCCCATCCAAAAACATAAAGCGAATTACCGAACGATACTGCTCTTTTTCCATCTTAACGAAAATAACGAAACACGTCTGACTCGAATGGCTGCCAAATCGAAACTAACCTATCAATCAGTCTGAATTTTATATTAGCGCCGTCTGATAGATGGCAGCACACGATGATAACACTAACTTCACTCAGGAACGCCCTCTGTCTTCAAACACGGGTACTTAATGAACCGCCCTCGTATATGTAATAATTGTGGTTGTGAAATAAGCTATAAAGCTGTCCGCCGACTATATAGACAGTCTGCCGATCCGGGGTAGTACCACCACTTACAAGTATACAGACCGTGAAGTGATTTGGTCACGTTTCGGGATCAGCTTGTAAGTTGCCGGTTCCATCTGGGCCGGCATAGTGGATGTGATTGCTACTCACAGTTATTGAATTGTAGTAGCAGTGACATTCATTCATGGACCACTCTTTGGCTTAACATCAAGCGGGGTGCTGTCATATGTCGAGTCACAATAAAAAAAAAAGCTATGTCAGGATCGTGGAAAGTGGCGTTGCCTTGTCGATTTCTATCCCTAAAAGCCCACGCAACAACTCCAATTAAATCTTAATAAAAGGATTATAATTCGTCAAAAAACCCTGCTCATAATAAAAATTCTAATTAAGAAGAAGTCCTTCAAAGTCTCTTGAAGTATAAAAATTAATCACAGCAAAAAGTAATTACTCAAGTTATGGAAAATTAAATGGAAAAATTAAATTTCGCTAAGTCTTGTTTACAAGGCAAAGTATTAAAAATCTAAAAATACCTTTTTATATAATACTTTGAAAAAGAAAATGTATTAACCTCAAAGCAACAATGAGATATCTTAAAAATATAGTAGTTCTGAGTTATCTTACAGAAAGTAATGGAAATGAGATATTTGCGAGTATATGAGTGACATTCATTTTATAAAATATGTAATGTGCTATCTCAAAAGTCATACTTTCAACCATCTCATATATCTATAAATCCATAAACCAAAATATCGATAAATCCATAAGTAAAAATCATAAGTTGACAGAACGTTTTTTAGTTGGGCATAGTAACGACCGTGGCATCAGTGGATGATAAATCTATCAACGCTCATTTACCTAAGACACGTGTAGTTTCTAATGAGTTATCTATCAAATTGTCGCACATAACTTCCAACAGACAACAGAGAGCACGATTCTGATACAACTCTCTCGCTGTCTTCACTTCCACAATTCTCATTATACAAGCAAGCGCTATCTATGGTTATGGGTACTGCTGACTCCTGTTGTTTTTATTGCCCCGATCTTCTGGATCGTCTTTCAGCATAATCAAATCAATCAAATTGTCACGCCTTTCTCCCACAGGGATATACAGCGACAATGGAGCGCCACTTGCCACGATCCTGACACAACCCTCTCGCTTCCATCACATTTACAATTCTCTTCATACAAGCTCTATGGTTAGAAAAGAAATAAATTATAAATCGCATGTGAATGGATGCGTTAAACGATTTATTAGATCTAGGAGGTGTTTGCCGACCAAATCGGAGACATCCTCAAGAAAGCTGGGTTGCTTGGTACCCATAACCATAAATAATAATAGACTTATAAATAGACTCTACATTTAAAGCTCAATTTTAACAATAGCATCACTAAAAATAGTAATCTAGCAGACGATGCCAAAGCGATAAAAGTAACAAAACACTTCCTTTACAAGATAACACACAAAACAGTTACACTATTAGCCAAAAAGGCTAATAGTGTACTATACACGATACATAGATAGAAGCATGTGCCCACACTAATTCTATTTGTACCACATTTACTATTATACATAATATAATTTCAACCTTAAACGTTAGTCGTTACGTATCATAATTGAATGTTATTGGCAACAGACTGCTGTAAGTAAAAGGACGGTAAGCTAAGGGCTAGTTGGAAAGTAATATGGTCGAATAACGACCGACGGCGTCAAATGATATCCGGCACATGTACGGCTTCATTCTCCATGTGGGTGGCAAAGAATTTTCGTAAGTTTATTAACGTGAAACAGTATGTCTATGTAATAAAAACCTATAAATGTAAATGAACAATTAACAGAATTATGTGATAACGCTTCCATGAAAAAGCAACAGAGATTGTACTTGATGGAATGCGCTCTATCCTCCCACGTGTTTTCGCTCCAGGATCTATTACAAAGGTTTTTTTTTACTTTAATAACATATAAAACCACTGAAGGTTTTTTATTTTATTAAAACGCGACATCTGACCACTTCTTGCCTAATAGCAAGTAAGCAAGGGGAGGTACAAAAGCACCGACGCTTGAAAAACAGTTTCATTATATCGAAAAATCTAAGGAATAAAGAGTAAAATTGTATACATCAAAAATGTAATTGAGACAAAATATCCAAATATCGTAAAGTTTTGATGGTAGCAAAGGGAGTTCCAAGAGTGCAGAACGCTAAATAAATTGACCTAGTTTACGGTTGAATTTAACCTTAGTATGTCAGACCAGACATTTTACCATGTTATAAATCAATCAAATTGTCACGCCTTTTTCCCACAGGCAGAGACAATGGAGCGCCACTTGCCACGATCCTGACACATCCTCGCTTTCTTCACATTCACAATTTTCTTCATACAAGCTCTATGGTTATGGGCACTAGGTAACCTAGCTTTCTTGAGGATGTCTCCGATTTGGCCGGAGAATACCCTTCTGGGCCTGACCTACCATGTTATTCAAATTAGAAATAGAATTCAACAGCTACAACATTGTATTTTTGAATGCATGTGCTAGAAATAAATTGGAATTAGAGATGCGCCCGAGCATATGTTTTTTATCGTTCGATTACTTGGCAATGTCGCTGCATACAGTACACAAGCGGACACTCTGTATCAATTGTAAACCCGCATAAATAACTATAAAAGTGTACTAAAATATAGTTTGTAGGGTGTTGTTTATTAATACCGCTATTATTATCAGGCTGGGTGCTGTCATATGTAGAGCTACACTGTCTAATTTAACAGACAGATAGTAAAGATAGTTGGTTGCTATTATAGGTTTTTTAATTTTATTTGTGTCTCGACAATGAAAGCAACCCGCCTGATGTTAAGCTAGAGTGCGGTCCATGAATGGAGGTTACTGCTACTTACAGTTATTTAACTGAACTCCAAACGCGACTAAGGTCAAAGACTTGACGGTCTGTATACTTTTAAGTAGTGGTACTACCCCGGATCGGCAGATCTATTATAAATTTTCTTACCTACATTATAGATAATAGAATAATATTGCTTATTGAGTATGTGTATTACTAACAATTATTTGGGCCTATGTAGTCTTTGATTTATTTTTATTTAATAATTAAGATAGAAAAAAGATTTAACGACTTCCATATCGCTAAACATCATTATGGCTATAAAGATTGTTTATTATGTACATATAGCTATTTATTTATTTATTTATGTATTTCTATATATCTGTAATTATTATAATTATGTGTATTGTATTGTAAGAACATACTTCATACAGTTAATTGTAATGGCGGCAATCACGAGCAAATACTCGGTATTATCTCACATTATGTTTTCTGTAAATATTGCACTCGATTATTGCTTATTTTTATATGAAAAACATTGTATTGTACAAATTGTATATTGCATTATATATCGCTGCAATACCACGAAATGAATTTCACAAGTAAAAAAAAAGATTTATAGCTTGTCTAACTATAAATGACACGCGCCTCCACTTTATTACTTTATTTAAATGTGTGAATGCAAATATTTCTAACTATACTATTTTTGTTTATCTGCGTGCTCCTCCTTTTGTGTCCAACCAGCAACAGAATGACCAAGTACAATTGCATTTTCGGTGTGTTGCTTTCATATTTTATAGTATTATCTTAGATTTTGCGCGAACATTGATTAATGAATTAAACAAATTTTGTGCGGCTTACTATCGCGTTTATTTTGGTTTAGATTTTACAATTTTTTATTATTCCGACGTTTTGAAAGCTCTCGCATAAAATTTGTTTAATTCATTCATATTTTATGTTTTCTCGTGTGCGTAAATGCGGTGGAGGGGCGCGTCATTTCGGCTTAGACAGACTATACTTATACGACACAAATTTATTACATTATTATAATACAGTTAACTTCGAATAAATCGACAATGTATTACAAAATCGAGGTCGCAGCAAAAAAGCGGCAGTCGGCCTTCGTGAGTTTAAATTCTTATTCTTATTGTAAAGATAAATATACCAATTTACAACAATCTATCTAAACTATACAATAAAGCGAATTAACCGGTTTCTTTTTCGTAGCAGCAGTTACGAAACCTGCCGTGGCGCCAACTTATCAAAGAACGCAATAAAATATATTTATAGATCAACGGAAAAAATATTTTCTTTTATAAAACTGTGATAAAAGAAAATATTTGTAAATTTATATATGAAATTAGCAACTAATTAAAGATCCTCAAAAATCGCCTAAGCCAGCAATTTTACCCTAGCCGTGATCAGAGAACCTTTGGGTATTTAAATACCTAATTACTTATCAATCAGGGCCAAATGGCCAGTCCGTTCTAACAAGTCAGTACGACCTCATAGGTCAACAAGAAGCACGAGTGTTGATGCATCGACGACCCTCAATAGTTAAAGATGACCTTTTCGTCTGCTGCAATGAGACCAAACAAAGAACGACCTTATCGCAAGGCGATACCCTTGTCAAAACGATACTTGTCGCGAACCGGGATAAAATAGCGAACCGTCTGGATTGACTTTGGTACTTTGTGAAAGGGCGCAATGTCTTTAAACTCCACGCTTTTATTTTAGGATTCATTTTAAAATTCAAGCTCTGCTTTGCCCTAAAGGTGTCTGTCTGTTGTCAGGGCTTGATAGGCCACTATAATTGGCTTGTCAATGCTTCAGTAGAATATTTATAAAATATTTGATAATCTTTATAATTTTGGAGATAGGTTAGTTGTTAAAAATGCCCAAGCCTAATGCCAATTAAGCTTGCCAATGTATTGTAAATGTTTTGGATATAAATGATTTGTATTATTTTAATTGAAGTTTCATTTAATAGACATACTATTCTGTTTTCTTTATTAATTTAATTCAGGCGATGGCCCCTTTAACATAAGAGTTAATAATCCTTATTAAACCATACAAAGACGTACACAAATATATACCTAGGAGTAAAATAAAGAAAGTGTGTGTAATTTTCTACACGAATGAAATCACAATTAGACAATAAAACCGCAGGCACTACATTGTATCCTTTCACTTTGCATGCAAATTGTGCGCGGCGGGGCATCCACTTTCGTGAACATCACTAAAGCGAGAACCTTTCTCGATTTCTTAGTAACAGAGTGGTAGGCAGTGGTTCCCAGTCTGCCGATCCGGGGTAGTACCACCACTTACAAGTATACAGACCGTGAAGTGATTTGGTCGCGTTTCGGGATCAGCTTGTAAGTTGCCGGTTCCATCTAGGCCGGCATAGTGGATGTGATTGCTACTCACAGTTATTTGAATTGTAGTAGCAGTGACATTCATTCATGGACCACACTTCAGCTTAACATCAAGCAGGGTGCTGTCATATGTCGAGTCACAATAAAAAAAAAAAAAAAAAAAAAAAAAAAAAAAAAAACAGACAGACCGACAGACGAAATTATTTATTGGTAGGCAGTGGTACCCAGTCTGCCGATCCGGGGTAGTACCACCACTTACAAGTATACAGACCGTGAATAGATTTAGTCGCGTTTCAGGATCAGCTTGTAAGTTGCCATAAGTCCAACTAGGCCGGCATAGTGGATGTGATTGTTACTTGCAATTATTGAATTGCAGTGGCAGTGACATCCATTCATGGACCACATTCCAGCTTAACGTCAAGCAGGGTGCTGTCATATATGTCGAGTGTCAATAAAAAAAAATTACACAAAAGAATTAATTTAGGCACATAGGAAAAAATGGCGATGTCCATACTTAATAGTAAATGTTTATTTTATTTGATGTACACAGAGGCGTTTAATTATTTCCTCTGTTCCCCAATGTAAAGAAAATATCGTCACCATCTTACTTTTCCCATGTTTAAGCGATAAGGAGCATCTATCAAAGGATTAAAAATTCACATATTTAATACTACAGCAGATAGACAAACAAAAATCTTTATAACAATTTCATTGCAGAAATTCCTTAGTTTACGACAAATAACTAAATCTGACCCAAAGATGTAATTTAATAATAGTAAATCTAGATACTGGGTTGCCTAGTGCTCATAACCGTAGACCTTGTATAAAAAGAATTGTGGATGTGAGGGAAGCGAGAGAGTTGTGTCAGGATCCTGGTGAGTGGCGCCCCATTGTCTCTGTCTATCCTTGTGGGAAAAAAGTGTGACAATTTAATTGATTTATTGATAAATCTAGATGAAATTAGGAGTTTAAGCCCATATGAACTATTTATAAGTGAAAACGAAAGGCCCTAACTGAATACAAAGTTGTGCAAGCGCATGTTACAAATTTGAAGTCGATTCAGATGTTAGATTAGAAGATATAGTCAAAAAACCTTTCACCTAACGTCGGTATGTGCATTCAAAAAATTCTATACGTATTTCTATTGGCACATCATTCGTTAGACACTAACAAGAAAATAGACTTTAAAATGTGGCAATACGATTGAGAATTGATTGCGTACATTAGTTTAATGAATGCGTGAGGCAATAGCGTTCTGGATAACAATTGGAGCGTCCACAGTGAGATTGGCTATAAAGTGTTCTTAAATTGTTTCGTTCGAGACAAGATTTAAATCCTTACATCATGTCATTGTAGACATGTGAACTGGTGCGCAATTACAAAACACATGAAAGGAGCTATCCTTGTTTCAAATACAACAAATTTTAAATCAATGTTTAAAATACAAAATAATTTCTTAGATTTTGCGCGAACATTGATTAATGAATTAAACAAATTTTATGCGGCTTACTTACCGGTGGGGTTCGAAACCACCCACCGGCACCAATGTACTTTGGTTGTCCTGTTTCTATGATACAAGCACTTTAGTAGCTTAGTATAGAAATGTAAATAAATATAAAAAAATATATCTTAAACGAAAAACAAATTTTATACGGCTTACTATCGCGTTTATTTTGGTAATTCATTAATTTATGTTCGCGCTATATTTAAGAAAATACTAATACTATTCAGTATACTGCACAAAAAATAATAAAATAAATAAATAAGTTTGAGTACGAATAGAAGCCATTACCAACAGACCAAGTAGATTAGTAACCAGTAGTTAGCCACATCGATCCAGGTTCATAACTACTTTTTCAGAGATTTTGTACTTTTAAAACATTGAAGCTGTACAGTTACCTGTTTTGTTACCTAGTTACTTCACGTTTTACGCATGAGTATAAAAATTAAAATAATAATTATAATTTGCACGACTGTATAGATAGGCGGACTTGGTTCCACCACTGTTGTCCAGAGCTCTTCTAATCAGCAAACCTTATACGGCACAACTAAAAAGTCAGCATTTTTTTTCATCTGCCGGGAACTATATGAAACAAGATCCAGTTATTAAAACCAGTTATAAAACCTGGACCATACTGGACCTCGCTGAACACCTGCAAGCACAATAACACAAGCAAAACCCAAAAAACGGTCTTCACGGTCTTTACACTTGAACTTTACTTTGAATATGTTTTGAAGCGAGACCACACTTAATTCAAGTATATGACAAAACTAACGAATTAATTGATCACGAAAGCCCGCCCACACTAAAAATAAGATTATCAAAAAATTGAATAACAAACACTAACAGCTGGTTGTACCAAAAATTACAATGTGCGAATTTGTAAAAAGTATCGTATAAGTAAGGGGAAAAAAGAAAAATGGGTTGCACCACTCTTTAATTTCACATTTTTCATTTACGTTTAACGGATATTTTATACAGAGCTAAAGGACATCATTCATTTTGGGTTTCTATGTACTACTTTTGTTATTTCTAATGATAAAAACATATATAAATAGTAGTTTCGATATAAAATTATTAACAACCCAATTCAAGATGTCGTAATAGTAACAGAATAAGTATAAAGTAAAACTAAATTCGTAAATTGAAACTTTTTTGGTACAACCGGCTGTAAGATTAATTAATTAATGAACGGCCTTCCACGAAATAACGCATTGAGTAATAAATTGCGTAAGATAATGTGCGTTTTACAAACATCACCGTACGCATTTATACATGCAATGAAACGACAATCATAATCACAGCATAATTTATTCTTAATTAAGACTAATTATACACGGCACAAACAGATAGATCTTTGATTAATGCGTCACGAGTATAATGCGATTAAAATAAGAATAGTACGGAATCGGCGCCACGTCTAACTCTTCAACCAACTTCACTTTAGTATGGTGTCTTTTTCAAAAAAAAAAGACACCTTTGAATCAATCAAGTGAAGTTAGTCGTTTGACAGCACCCCGCTTGATGTTAACCTGGAGTGTGGTCCAAGAATAGATGCCACTGCTACTACAATTCAATAACTGTGAGTAGCAATCACATCCACAATGCCGGCCTAGTTGGAACCGGCAATTTACAAGCTGATCCCGAAACGCGACCAAATCACTTCACGGTCTGTATACTTGTAGGACACGTGTGACGTGTTATTAGCAAGCCATAAAAATAGCTATGCTCAATATTAGTCTGCGGGATAATATTTCATAACGAATAATATTGCAAAAGTTAATAAAGAAAAAAAAACCTCATTATCATAATAATAATTCCATAAAGAAACATCATTATTCAATAAAAAAAGAAATCGTGTCTCAATCCTGGGTCAAGTGCCAAAGAGAAGACCGATTGTCGTTGGGAAACTTTTAAACTGGTTATACCCATTTAAAAAATATATATGTATTTTAATTAGGATCTCAAGAGACTTGAGCTGGAATGTACTTAGATTCCAAGTTTACCAAGTATAGTCCAGCCTGAAAAATCAGCAGTCTTACAAAACAGATTCTAAAAAGGACTTTTATATAAAATATCTTTTACATTTAAAATATCCTTTTTTTTTAATGTAATTTTGCATAGTTTAGGTGGGCAAAATGATTAAACTATAATTATGACAGTTCAAAGCAGAACTGTTAATATGGCGTGTCTTTGTGTTTGGGGAACGATACAAAATCCATAAAAATTGCACAGCAGTTAAGAGCAAAATTGTCATTAGTTTAATCAATACAGGTATCAAAACTACTATTTATATATTTTTCATCATTGGACATTACAAAAGTAGTACGAAAATAGCCCAAAATAAATTATGTTCTTTGCAAAACTAAACAAAAAAAATCAATGTATTTTTAAAATAAATAAAGAAACATAGAAGATACCTAGTTAGGTTTTAAGCAAGAAAACATTGGTTAATTGCATTCTACTCTTTCTTTATTATTTTTTTGTCCTCAGTAACATTAAGTCTAACAAAACAACATTGTACGAACAATCTCACAGAACCACTGTTTAATGGAAACAATGAGTTACAAACACAATATTTATAAATGCTTCATGTATTATCACAGTATTGTCACTATTACTGTCTATGAGTATGAGAACTACGTAAAAAAAAACAATATGGCATATCTACAGACACGTGAAAACAGTCAAATGTTAATGAATTAAACACATTTTATGCGGCTCACTATCGCGTTTATTTTGGTATTGATTTTACAATTTTTTACAATATTATTCCGACGTTTTGAGAGCTTTGCAGCCATCGTGGTCACGGAATTCATTAATCAATGTTCGCGCAAAATCTAAGAAAATACTATGCAGTCAAATGTTTTTTACATTACCATACTTAACTATTAAATGTGTTTGTATCATAGAAACAGGCCGACCAAAGAACATATATCAAAGATAGAATATGAACCGGGGGCAATCGGTTTGCACTACCAGTAAGCCTGCCTAATGATAAGCAAGGGGAACTCCAAGAGCGGGGACGACTTAAAACCGTTTCAGTTTACTTTTGCCGGCCAAAGGAGCTTTGATTTATGGATTCGCTGGGTTAGGATAGGGAAAAGACATGGGCTGGTAAGGCATTCCATTTGTCGATTGGCCTACAAAGGTATGACGCGCCGAACCTTATAGTTCAATGGCCGAATCAGTCGACAGAATAGAATCTTCCCCAAATCTGTGGAACAGGCACAGAATAATAGTAAAAACATGGTACTACGAAATGAAATATAAAATTTCAAAAATCATACAAAAAATAGAGTTTAATTAGAGTTAAGAGGAATTCATGATGATCATAAAAATTAAATAATAATTACCTAACTACATATATAAATGCTTGTAACTCCTAACCATTAATGAAGGTTCGAAGAAAATATAGTACATATTAATAGAAAGCTAGGTTGCCTGGGGCCCATAACCATAGAGCTTGTATGAAGAGAATTGTGAATGTGAAGTAAGCGAGGGAGTTGTGTCAGGATCGTGGCAAGTGGCGCTCCATTGTCACTGGATTATCACGAAAAGAGACGTGACAATTTGATTGATTGATTGATTAATAAAATAAGGTACCACACTATATGAATATATTCGATATTCATATAGTGTGGTGTTAATATTGATATATTGTTGGATCATCGATAAACCAACAATCTCACCTATCCAAAATCCAATCACATTACGTCCATCGCAATCCCGCAAAGCGCTAAGTTAATATCAACACAACTTCGGGATATGAAATTCTATACCACATGAATCATGTACAGATGACACATTAATAGACGGCGCATATGTATCATCAAGAACGATAATATAAGAGGAGCTCATAAAACCTAAATTAGCTATTCAAAATACCTTAAGACTCTGTACTTAATTGAAGTAAGAAAAAATATATTTTACGTGAATCCGATTTTGTCCGAATCGGCAGTTAAACTAAAAAGTTTAATGCATATTTTCTTTGTAGAACAATCAAAAGTGGAATGCTACGCCAGCCCATGTGTTCTCTCAGTCCTATAACCTTGGTTCCTTTAAGCGATGCGTAAAGAATCACCTTTGAGCGGCATAGTGACGGCGACTGGGGCAGCTGTGAACTAACTCGATTTTCAGTCGTCACTCTTGGACCTCCTCTTGCTTATTATCAGGCGGGTCAAGGTTAAATGTCGTGTCACAATAAAAAAACAGAGCAATATAGAGTTGGCTATATTATTTCGTGTCACAATAAACAAATATACAAATTATAAAATACAGTTTCATGCGAAATAACTGTTGAATTACTTAAGAACATTCACGTTTTCGAAGTGATTGTAAACACATTTTTTTATTTCACAATCTTCAGTTTTATTATTTATTTTAATTTTAAAATAACAGCAATAAAGTCTAAATTTAATATATCATTTTAATAATACTATTTTCTACTTCACATGCCGTTTTAAAGAGTACTTTTTACTTAGTACAACAACATTTATATAATTCTAAAACAAGTCATCACTGGGTCATCTGCTTATGAATCATTTGAAGTGTCTATTTTGAAACTGCACACATGAAACATACGTACGTGACTATAAGTGTATATAATTCCCAACCACAAATCTAGAATAATAGCTCTTGCTTATTAATGTATGAAATTGTTGCCAATAACCATTAAATGACATTGTTTGGCGGCATTGAAATTGGTGTGTATGACACAGACTATATGATAATAGACATTACTTTAATTAGAAAATCGCATGAAAAATAATACATCAAAAACTGTTATCAGCCGCACCTTCATTGTGGCGTCTAGTGGTATTAATGCTTGTGTCTTACAAGTAACATTATGAAAGTTTTATTATTAGAACTGTGTCAAAAAATAATATTGCTGTCAAAAATATACCTAAGTTTGTGGAAAAGCGTTTAAATCTAGCTTTAAACGCATACAAATATGTATATTTTAACATATTTGTGACGCGAAAGGCGTGACATTTTTTTAATTTTTTTTTATTATACATTTTAATCCTAAGTATAAAGTGCTTGTATCATAGAACAGGACAACCAAAGTACATATATCAAAGATACATTGGTACCGGTAAGTGGTTTCGAACCCGTGCCACTCGGCTTACGTAGCCATTGCACTGCCACTACACCACGGTCGCCTTGATTGACGAGACATCTTTACATCGACTAAAGTCCAAGAATGCGTATGTATCCCTCGGCCTATGCAGGTATCATTACAAGGTAAAATATATCAGAAAAGAGGTTAAATAGAATTCAGTTAAGTCGGCATAATAGATCCGACCGTTGCGGTGCTTCTGACATCTGTGACAGCAATCGAGGATCGCATTTCAGCTTAACTGATTACAGTGTCATATATAAACCTATCATATAGATAGAGAATACTTAGAAATGTACACTCCAACCAACGGATATTATGATATATTGTCAATCCGACCGAATAAACAGTTGAAAAGCAACAAATTGACGTTATTTCGAGAAGAGCAATGACGTAAATTGATAAAATTATCTTTAACGATGTCACGGTCGTTCAGGGGCATGTACCATCGATACGTTTATCATAAAAAATGACTATAAAACTTCAATTAAAAAGACTTTCCATTAGTCTTTCATAGCGTATAAATTTGTAATTGAAATTGTGTATTAAAAATAAAAATGTGTCGCCTTTTTCCCAAGAGGTAGGCAGATACAATAAAGCAAGTTACATAGCGCCTATATACTCTTGTTGAATGTCTTTTATTATATTTTTTGGGACACTTCTAATACAATCTACTTTCACTCATCCTTTTCATGTGCCCAAACCATCGGAGCATTCCTTTGTCAATCCTTGTCACCACATCCTCTTTCAAACCACATCTATCGCGCACTGTGCTATTCCTTATTCTATCCGCTATCGTCACTCCACATATACTCTTTAATAACCGCATTTCTACACCGTTAATTCTACTCTCATGCTTCTGCCATACCCAACATTCACTTCCATACATTAATGTAGGAACAAGTATTGCAAAGTGGTCGCACGTAAAAAATTCGTCACGCGACTGGCGCATTTTTTGTCCATCATAACATTAGTAATTTATAATGTAATGATACTAACATTGGATTATGCCAAAAATGAATATCAGTTATGTACAATGTGATATATACATATTTTTATTTTTGTGCAATATGTATATTAAATTATAATCGTTATATTGTGCACACAAAAACAATGTTGTATGTATTTTAGTTATAAACAAAGCATATGACATAAATATTATTATCCAATTAAATTAATTAATAATTGCTGTAGTTGCCTATGGATCTACACACACGTAGCTTTTAGATTTTAAATAAATAAGTAAATATTTTACGTTCAATAAAATAAAGTAAAAAAACTCAACCATCTAAAATCTGAACCGCATTTACATTTCGAATGTAGAACACAAATTTCATAATTCGAAAACCGTCACAAGAGGAAAAAATAACTCACGTGTTTTTGCAATAAATTACACATATCTTGAATTGCAATATTCGACAAAAAACAAGATTGCATATACCGTGCAACTAAAATGAGTTAAACAAAGTTATTAGCATAGAAACATATATAAATATTCAATGCCTATATCATGAGTTATAATGCGATTAAAATAAGAATAGGACGGAATCGGCACTATTTTGTGACGTCTAACTCTCCAACCAAGTTCACTTTAGTATGGTGTCTTTTTGCGGACCGTCAAGAAAAAGACACCTTTGAATCAGTCAAGTGAAGTTAGTCAACAGCCCGTCCTATTCTTATTCTAATAGCATAATATGAGCAATTATTATTTACAAAATAATTAATATGAGGATTTAAACATTTATTAACTTCCATACTAAACATAAATACCCAATCATTCTTCCCAATTTTATTTTATAAACTCGACATATAAGAAAAGGCTCGTCTAAGAGCGCTGACAGGAATAAAACAATATTAGTGGCGTTGTCTATGGTCATTATCTTTCTGCTTCTTGCTAAGTTGGGTCTTGTACGAGTTCAGCCCAAGTTCCAACATAAAAATTCGCCAAGTTTAAGATTGCGAAAAGGCTGAGTTCTTGAGCACAGCGAGGAATTGACTTCCACAAATTTACCAGCACACATTCACGGACAGCGGCGATATTTTCGGCCGATCTGACGTTCCTTTGATATACGGATGTCGGCTGATTGTTACCAAACCGGTCGTCTCGAATTTAGTCACAAAACGTTAGAGTCGCCTTTGAATAGGCGTAACTAAACGATCTCTATTTTTTTTTTGAACCGAGTTAGGTCGATTTAAAAATATGGATAACTCGATTCGCAAATTGATGCTAGAACGCTCATTAATACACATGTATGGAGATGTGCAGTGCACAATACTTTTTTCAATTATATGTTCATAAATCTTGTCTCTATTGCTTTTTGCGTTAAAATAAATTCTGTGAAGACAACTCGCCTATATCTAGTCGACAAAACCAACTCTATAAATCTACAGTCCTACATAACGATACACGTAGGCACCCAATAAAATTTAATATAAATGCACGGCCTCATCATACAGCGAAATAATTGTCTTCAATTACAAATATAGTTTCTAACTTACATTATTAATTTTCGCAAAGGCTTCAATGTTGCTGAATTAATTGCACACAATTTACCTGAAAACAATTAACAATAATTACATTAAATTTACATTTTAAATTAGGTCTTTAAACAGGGCCTAAGAGTGGTCTTTAAAGAGTGGTAGGCAGTGGTACCCAGTCTGCCGATCCGGGGAGGTACCACCACTTACAAGTATACAGACCGTGAAGTGATTTGATCACGTCTCGGGATCAGCTTGTAAGTAGCCGGTACCATCTAGGCCAGCATGTGATTGCTACTCTCAGTTATTGAATTGTAGTAGCAGTGGACCACACTTCGGCTTAACATCAAGCGGGGTGCTGTCATATGTCCAGTCACAATAAAAAATAAAAAGGAGCTTGTATGAGAATATCTTTGATATATGTACTTTGGTCGTCCTGTTTCTATGGCACTATGGTAACTTAGTTTAGAAATAAATAATTAAAGTATTAGTATAAGTTACACTGCCTACACTTGTGAGACATTTATTTTAAATATTATATCACCGCACTTCCTCTGGTGTTAAGCTAGCGTGCTGTTTATAAAAATTACCGTTGCCAAACAGTTTCTACATTTCTACAGCCTTGTCATCTAACCACGAATTAACTCATGGTAAGTAAGGGGAGTGCCTACGACTGATAAAATGATGACTCGGTTCACGGTTGCAATATCAATCAAAATCATCAAAAAATAATCAATCAATCAATCAAATTGTCACGCCCTTTTCCCACAGGGATAGGCAGAGACAATGGAGCGCCACTTACCACGATCCTTACACAACTCCCTTGTAAACGATCTCCCTTAACACTAGAGTGCACGCGCCCTAAAGTACTCCTTGAACGCTCGCGCGGGTTACATGTGTAGCCCACTTTTATGTGTTGTTTTTTTATGTAAATGGTGAAAGGGAAAATAAAAAACCTAATAATTTGAATAATTAACTTTATTTTTATTTATAAATTGCATTTTTTTACTAAATTTAACATTCGTTTTCGTAATTTCTCATAATTTGTAAACTTCGACAAAATCAACATCATTTGGACTGTTTGAGATCAATTAGTCTTAATTTTCGATATGCAATTGTAATACAATATGTGAATCAGTTTTCTTTTTCTATATCCATCAGTCAATTAAAATGTATATGGATGTTTATTCGTTTTCTATGCACTGAGGACACACAATCACCTGTTGGTCACTACAAATGCGCTTCGTAATTTTGCTACATTGTTCTCAAGTGCTTCGGTCTCTAGCTCTGCTATAAAAAGCACAGCGACCCACTCCACCCCTAATTGGCATATTAGGCTGTAAAGGTTGCTCTGTCAATCCTAGAAGTTATCTGCCCTTTAATTTTATGTTTCTGGGGTTATTTTTCATGTTCATACGACGTTCTATACAGGGTGCGAGTTCAAATCCGACTTTTCGCAAGTAATGCAGCGAATAATTTTTATCTCGTGGTTATTTATTTAATATATTACTAGACCGTTTATACTCTTAATATAGGCTCGTAATGGACCAAATTTTGTTTCATTACGAGACCAATAACTGGCAATAGCTGACAGAGGTAAGTCATCCTCCTCCATGGACTCTTTTTGCTCTTCATTCTCCTATAAAACATCTCGCTCCACATCTTGAGTCGTGTGGAGACTGATTTGGTTTAACAAGATCTTCCTCTTCTACCTCACTGTCGCTGGAAATTTTGCGGTCTTCGTCCTCTTCTATCAACCATTCCTGTATTTGATGTTCTGCTATAATTTTCTGTAAAAATCTAAATATTGTACCAATACGCACTGAAATAATGAAAAAATAATATACAACACACTATAAAACAAACTACGGATGTGAATATAACAAGAATATTAATATATTTACCAATAAACGTAAATAAACGCTATGAAATCACTTCTACAAAAAATGTCTAGAACGCTCGCGCGGGCTACATGCGTAGCCCAGCAACTTTACTGGCAATTTACTCAATTAATACAAGTGCAAGGGAAATCGGCAAGCTACTGAAGGGAGCGGGGATTCATACTCGAGGAATACATGGAAGGGCAGCATTGTGGCGCGAAGTGTTTATGAGAGACACGGCAGTATGACGCGCTGGGCTACATATGTAGCCCACGCGTGCACTCTAGTGTTAACGATCCCTTGCTTCTTCACATCCACAATTCTCTTTTTATACAGGCTCTGTGTTTATGGGCACTAGGCAACCTAGCTTTCTTGAGGATGTCTCCGACTTGGTCGGAAAACACTCTCCTGGGCCTACCTTGTTTAACGCATCCATCCACATCAGATTTACAAATTACTTTCGTCAATACACTCGCGATACACTTAACGATCGCATTACTACAGTGTTAATTCTACTCTCATGCTTCTTCTGCCATACCCAAATAAATAAATAATAAACCTTTAGGTTTATTTTCACTCTGTCAGGGTTCCTATTATACATATCAATCGACATCAATTTCTCTATAAATACAAGATACATTTTCTACCTATATCAAAAGTAATTTGTTATCTTGTGTATAATAAATATAGTGAGATAAATGCGGGTCATAATAACCATTAACCGAGCAACCATTAATGCCCACATAAATTTCTATATTCTTAACTATATACCACTTAAACTTGATATCACGAGAAATTAATAAAAGTTCCAAATACTTTTACTACATCAGCTAGTTATTGATTTTTTAAATTCTGGCTTGATATATTGTATGACAGCACCCCGCCCGATGTTAAGCTGGAGTGCGGTCCATGAATGGAGGTGATAGCTTCTGTAGCTAAAATTAATGCTTGTAGGTGGGTGGCGGTACTACCCCGGATCGGCAGACTGGCCACTACTACCACAATAATATCACTAGTTGGGTATTCATAGTGATAAATTAAAATATTTATATTTGTTTGTTTTTTACTTTTACATATTAAGTTACTAAAAGAAAGATAACCGAAAAGTGATCCGGTGCTCTTGGTTTGCGACACCATTTCACTACCACTAGACCACAGTTATGGTAAACAGAAATACATACATTGAAAATACTTGTTTATATTCACGTATTGAAACAAAGTTATGTTATTATCTTCACATATTGTCACTTGACATGCACCCTGGCCATAATTTCTCATCATCCCAAAGGTTAGTTGTTAGAGAATGCCTAATAGGCATTGAACTCGCCTATGTACCTATTTTTAAGTTTATTTTGGTTGCCTAGTGCCCATAACCATAGAGCTTGTATGAAGAGAATTGTGAATGTGAAGGAAGCGAGAGAGTTGTGTCAAGATCGTGGTAAGTGGCGCTCCATTGTCACTGACTTTCCCTGTAGGAGGAGGGCGTGACAATTTGATTGATTTTAGTGCAATAAAGGATTTAAATAAATTAATAATAATGGTTAGCAAGGTGAGGCTTGGACCTGAAAAAACCTAGTCTCAGCAAAATATATAAAATTATGAATGTAACAATAATTCATAAACAATCAAGAAATATCGTGAATGTCGAAATCATGCAGTTTGAATACTTTTAATTTAGTGTTGCGCAAAAACCCACTCCAAGTGCGCATCAAAATTACAAAAAGAATAAGCATAATAAAATTCACTTTGAACAGCTGCATAAAATGCTCTTTAATATATAAACCCAGGCCTTCACTTAGCTGCAAAGACTATAATAAGAAATTATCGAGAACTAGGCCATACTATATCATTGGACGGAAATTGAGCAAGGCAATATAAATTATAGTAAATTATCAATTAGGCTTCAAGCTTCTGTTGTTTTTCACTGGAGAAAGGACTTCACGTTAAACAACGACATATTGTTATCTATTTATTCAAGATATTTGATTTAAAAATAAATATACATAGGTTTAGATTTATTTGTCACAAGAACATAACATTCACCTGCGTGAGAATACAAAATATTATCAATTACACATTCTTTCGTAGTAATCAATATAAATACATAATAACTAATAGAAACCAAAGAAAACTAAGTAAATATAACTAAAGAGAAACGAAAAAAAAAAGTCCGTTGTAATAAGCTTTTTTAACCTAGATTTAAATTATATCTATCCTCTACTAGATTTAAATTATATCTATCCTCTACTAGATTTAAAATATATCTATCCTCTATCAACATTTTTTATATTTATTTATTTTAAACACAAAAGACCTAAAGCCTAGTAACCTTTCCTCGACTTGCCTGATGGTAAGCAAGGGGAGATCTAAGAAAAGCCGGCAACTAAAAAACCGTCACGTTTTACGGTTGCCTCAGTCGCGATCACTATGCAGGCCTATGGTAGGTTGAAGATTATAGGATGCGGAGACCACATGTAAAACAAAATTACCAATAACAAAACTATTAAAAAAAAATATAGAATGAACATATTATAACCTCCTTTTTGTAAGTCGGTTAAAAAGAATCAATTAAATTGTCAAGCCTTTTCCCCACAGGGATAGGCAGATACAATGAAGCGCCACTTGCCACGATCCTGACACAACTCCCTCGCTTCCCTTACATCAACAATCCTCTTTATACAAGCTCTGCGGTTATGGGCAATAGACAACCCAGCTTTTTTAAGGATGTCTACGATTTGGTCGGTAAACACCCTACTGGATCTGCCTATTCATTATATTTTGATACTTAGTAGTGCAACAGAATGTACTACTAGGTCGTCCATAAAGTAATACGCAATAGTAAGCCGCAAAAAAATTTTTAATTCAATAATCAATGTTCGCGAATTTAAGAAAATACTATGTACTACTAGGTATCAAAATATAATGTAAACAATTGACTCTTTTAGTAGAATAGAAAGGAGTAGTAAATGCTCACAGCTTACGACTGAATCCATAGATTGGTACAAGTCTCATGTCGCCAATGTATGTTCAATTCTTTGGTAGAGCAATGTCTATGTACTATACATGCGCAAAACGCTTCCATCAAATGATACGGAGTGATAAGTATATTTTTTCCATCGGAACTAGTTCACTCATCTAGTTCATTAGTTCATTTAGTTCAAGGAAGCGCATTCGGTTAGTTCATTCGGTAAAGAAAAGCTCCAGTTGTTCTGAAAAATCAAGATATCCTTTCTATAGAATTATTTTAGATCATACACTTCACAAATGTACACAGAAACTATAATAAACAATAATTATAATCACAATTACCAATTCGCATAATTTAAAACTGCAAATATTCGTTAGAAAAATACGTTATAAAAAGACGACGAGTTGCTGCTCTCTTCAACATACTTTCCTACCATTACTCGTAATGCACGCGGTGTAAATATTTTCTTTTGTACGCGGAGAGCAATGGATGTATAAACTATACTTTCACGGTATTACGCGAAAATACTAGGTACGAGTAACGAACGAGGTACGATTCCGTACGAATGTACGATGTGTTTATATCTCGTTCCATCATAGGAGTGGTGAGTGAGTGGATATGCGATGCATGACTCGGAACTAAAGGAACTAGAGACACATTTGAATTTGCAGTGAACGAGTGAGTGGTGTAGTGCCAGGATCGGAAGTATATCATTTTAGTGACTCGTTCCGGAACTACCCAAGTCTACTATGTACAGATAAATAAATAAATATTTGCTCTGTTCGCCTAGCAAATTTACAAGCAACGTAAGTAAACAAAAACATTACCCCGAAAACGTAGCGCTAGTTAATCGTGTGTATAAATAATGCAAATGACATATTTTCGTCCAATGGGGAAAACAAGCATGGCCATTGAAATGTCCTTGGCATAACGCCTACGAGAGGAGTGCCAAATGAGGTAGCGCGGCAACACAAAATACCCTACGCATTACTGGAGTTTTGCACGCTTTCCTTATATAACGTAAAAAGAACTGTTTTTCTGAGAAATAATTGGCGCAGAGTTGTGTGTAGCGACGTTGTTGAAACACGTGACATGCCATTACTTAATTAAAACTTAACTCAATACTCGCACATACATAAATAAATGAACGCCTTTGCTCCACAGCTTGAGGTAATCTACGTGATGGATTTTCAATTACTACTAAGACGCCTTTATAAGTCGACTAATAAAAGAGATCTTAATTTAAGAGCCAATAAAACGCTATCTAATAAAAAAAAAATAAAAGCAATTTTATATGCAACAATAACATTCCAACGACACAATTAAAACACCGCACCTTCTTGCAAAATTACTTTAAAAAAACGCCATCTTATAAAATGTTTTATTTTCATTCTAATCTAAAAATATGAATGTTTTTTTTAATTGTATCTCGACGTCTGACCTCGACTTGCCTGATGGTCGAAAAAGATCCAAGAGTGCACTGCAAATACTAAGTCTTTACGGCTGCCCCGTAATGGGCTGGCAAAGCATTCCACTTGTCGATTGCTCTACAAAGAAACGACGCACCACGAAGCAATTTTATATGCAACAATAATATTCCAACAACACAATTAAAACACTGTGCCTTCTTGCAAAATTACTTTAAAAAAACTGCCATCATGAAATGTTTTATTTTCGTTCGAATCTAAAAATATGAATTGTTATTGCGCATTTTCACGTTTTCACCTTGAACTTATCAGATAGTGGGAGGCACGATGTGGTAATGTGTTACATGTATTCAAAAAGCCATGGAAATATTGGACTAGCTCTATATAATGAAAATATTGATTATACAGAACGTAAATTCGATAACAGCCTAATTAAAATGTCGATTATATCGCTACAATTTTTAATGGTGAATGTTTTTTTTTACATTTCTATACTAAGCTACTAAAGTGCTTGTATCATAGAAACAGGACTACCAAAGTACATATATCAGAAATACATTGGTACCGGTGAGTGGTTTCGAACCCGTGCACTCGGTTTGCGTAACCATTGCACTGCCACTACACCACGGTCGCCATATTAGGTCCTATTTAGGTATAATTGAGAAGATATAACCTTAAATCAATCAAATTGTCTCGCTTTTATCCCACAGGGACAGGCAAAAGGCAATGGAGCGCCACTTGCCACGATCCTCGCTTTCCTCGCACCCACAATTCTCTTCATACAAGCTCTACAGTTATGGGTACTATCTAGGTAACCCAACTTTCTAAAGGGGTGTCTCCGATTTGGTCAAAACACCCTCCTGGGTCTGCCTCGTTTAACACATCCATCCACATCAGATTTATAAATTCCTTTCTTCAATCTATTTTTACACATTATTTCCATATGCCCAAACCATTGAAGCATTCATTTGTTAATCTTTGTCACTACATCTTCTTTCAAACCACAAATGATATAATAGGTGCTTTTTCACGCTTCAAGGATTCAAATTTACAGGATGAAGAAAATACACGAGAAGGCAAAAAGCATTCAATTTGTCGATTGTTCTACAAAAAATAGACGCAAGAATCTTTTAGTTCGACTTTCGATTCAGTCGGGTATAAAGAGACGAGATATGGAACAACATCGAAATAAAGAATACAAATCATCACCAATTGACCGTCCAATGACAATCATAGGAGGACCTTGGTAACAGGTTCGCAAGTACATAATAAAAAAGGATAAACTCCACGAGAGTTCAAGGTTACACTGTTGTCGAAATTACATCAACACACACACACATTTAAACATCTAACACAGTAAAGCTACATACTCATACTAACCCGAGCATTTTCCATCTGAATAGTTTTTTTTATTATTGTGACTCAACGACGCCGTCTAACTTCTACATACAATTCACAAAATCTCGAAACTCTTAAAGGTAAAGGTAGTAAATCATTTTGGACTGAGAACAAATGCAAGTCCACCATTAAATCGGACTTGCATTTATGTCGACGGTTTTTGAGCAGCAATTGTATATCTACCGTAAATATATGATCGAAGACTAAATACGATAAAAGAAATGATCGTGTAATATAAGCCTTAGTATAGAATAAAATAAAAACACACCTATAACACTGACTTGTATGACTAAACCTGATTTAGATCTACAAAACAGTAGCAAATCTAATGCCAAAATAATACGCCCAGTAAATATTAGATGACTAACACCAATCACGTCATTTGATATCGTTTAATCAATTATTTTGTTAATGGCCGATATTTTTATTTATTGTGGCACGGAATCTCATCTGAAGTGCGGTCCACGATACTTAACGTTCTGTATACTTGTAAGTGGTGGTACTACCCCGCATCGGCAAACTATAAGAGAATTGTGGATGTGAAGGAAGCGAGAGAGATCTTTTCACGATCTTGACACCATTTTCACGCTGAAATGGTTGGAAATCCGTTCAACCGTTTTAGCGTGAAAAAGGAAAAAGGAACATCCTCAGAATCTTTCCTCAGAATATTATTTGGTTTATAACCTTTTTTTATAAACAAGAACTGATCCAAGACTTACGACTAACAATAAAGACTTAGTTTACGGCTGCCTGAGTCGCCGGAGAGGCTTAATATTACTTACGATTATATATATATTGATTTTATATTCTCTAATACATTCAACACTAAAGCCCTGAAGCATGCGCGTTTTAAATAACCGTTTTGCGGGCTAACTGTACCAGCCCAAGCCGTAAAGTTTACAACAAAGGTCACCGACAAAGTGGATACACACTATAATTATAATCTAAATACTCGTGACTAATGCTGTTACTTAATAAACTCTAAAAGTGACATTTAAATTACTCGAAGGTACCATTATCATGTATTTGTTGACATGTAAAACGTCGCAGTTGTCTCTGGTTGGACGAGTGGATGTTATGTAAAAACACATAAATATATATAATAAACAGAACAATATTATTACATAATTTTGTGCTTACAAATCCATTGTCTCTACTTATCCCTGTAATGACTCTACTACATTATGTACAGTACATATATATTTTTAGATATTAGAGACTTGGTGCTCAAGTCTTAGTAATAATCATTATCAGTAAAAATATAATGCTCAAAAACCTATGTTGTATTATTTATAAAGAGAAACGATTATATAATATGTCGTCACAAAAAAAACTCAATTAACACAAAGATTTAAAACGATTAAAATTTTTGATTCACCCAACTTAATTCGGCTAATCTGTAACACAACATTCATTGACTTTTAGGCAGTATGAAGTTCGCCAGGTCAGCTAGTATATAATAAAAGAAAGTGTACAATGTGCGTGCCGATAAAACTCAAAAATGAGTCCCGGTAGGATCAAGGTTTTTGTATGATGGGTAGCCCTTCATCCCTTATCCATGAAGAAGTTTTTACCTTAAGGCCTTACTTTTAGAGATATCAGGGCTTGAAATTTCGCCCTCTGAAAATTTAGAGCATCCACAACGTTCCAGTGTGTTCTAGGACGTTCTGTATTGTTCTAGAAATTTCCAGAGTTTATTCTAATAATGTCAGTAACATTATTATTGACAATGAAAACATATCAGTACCGTTATTGCACCCGTGCGAAGCCGGGGCGGGTGGCTAGTTAATAAATAAAAATCAACAATCCCTTACAAAATTATTTTATATTCTTCTATAAGGCTAGGCAGGTTCAATAAAAATAAGAAATAAATTGTCATGCCTAATTAGATATCTAGCAAGTTTTTTTTTGTAATTTCGCAGTCTATACAACAATGATAATAAAAGGCAAATACAGTAGTACTTACAAAGCCAATTATTGTTAATGAAACCAATTATATTTTATAGTCATTGTTTTACAGATTGATTATATGATTTCAACTAAATTGTATTTAATTACACTTTAATACGTATATCTATCTAGAAGGAAAAGTAAGTAAGCAATCAATAGATGTATTAAAAAGAACGATTTCCTCAAAAAAATTGAGGTACTAAGATATTTACTTTGGCTCTGGTTGTCTAAGACTAGCGGACAATCCGGGGTAGTACCAACACTTTCTTGTTTACAGACCGTGACGGTTTCGTTTCGGGATCAGCTTAAGGTTGCCGGTTCCAATCAGGCCGACATAGTGGATGCGACTGCTACTTGCAGTTATTTAAGTATTAAATTGTACTTAAATCTACGTATTTTTTCCTCTAGCAATATAAAATTACTATATTTTATATCTACTCCGCTCGTGTTCTGTGTTCTCCCTATCCTCTCCTATATCCTTTGAGCGAAGCCGGTGTAATGAAGGCGACTGAGGCAACTGTGAAAAGAGTCAGTTTTTTCAGTCGTTGGCACTCTTGGACCTTAGAGTGCCATTCAGGTAAGTCGATGTCACATCACGAGTGTCCAATAATAATAATGATCTAATCCCCAACTAGACCTAAAATGTTAGGCCTACCAGACCGCTTATCACTATCCCTATAATACTTATAATAATCTTAATTATAATAATATTGCTCATGCAATTCAGGGGGCCTACCACCAACTTTAAAAAACAAGCACGTTCCAAGACAGTACTGTTTGATATATAAAACAAGATTACACAATTTCGAACCACCATCTCTTATTTGCAATTTTGTTTTATTCCTTCAAATTCATTCCTACATTCGCATAGATTTTACGTTTAAAAACGTATTGTTGCTGCATTTGAATATTAAAACCTAAATAATATTATCTTTTGTAATTACCGCGGTAGTACGCTTTGAAGGAATGAATATTGATGTGACGTCACATAACTGCCAATAGTAATTTTGACATACGAATTGACATTTGACATTAATGCTATAAGAAATGGTGATACGCCCGCAGAACCACTTTGTTTTACAAAAGTAAGTTTATTTAAATAATATTACTTTCTTATAGTTGGTGGCATAAAAATTACTGTTACACAAATGTGTAAGAGCACAACCTCGATAACCCAAAAAATGTGTTTAGTTAGCGTCTTGACGTGTTAAAAGAAACCTGGCACGTTGCCGTTTCACCGTCGCCGTCGACTGCGAACACTTTGTGAAAACGAACACAAAAGATATCGAAGGCCGTTTAGAGAACGAGGCCGCCACTCCGATTACTGTCGAGCTGATAGTGTGCATGGCGCCACCATACAATATGTGTATACAGACCGTGAAGTGACTTAGTCGCGTTTCGGAATCTGCTTGTAAGTTGCCAGTTTCAACTCGGCCGACATAGTGGATGTTAATGCCACTCACAGTAGTCACTGTGGTAGCGAGTAAAGATTCCAAATGTAGTAGCAATCACCTCAATTCATGGACCGCACTCCAGCTAAACATCAGGAGGGGTGAAATATAAAAAAATGCGCGTGGGGATAGAAAAAATAAAAATATTCCTTATTTTTACTTATAAGCGGCCGTAGGAATCATAATTATAGGGCCTGGAGCGAATTATTATGTTCAATAATATTTAACCATACATTCATAAATCCTTCAAGCTTAGCTTCATAAAAGATAAAGGACATCATTCATTTTGGGCTTTTATGTCCAATGATGAAATAATATATAAATGGTAGTTTCGATACTTGTATTGATTAAACTAATAACAAATTTCCTTTTAATAGCTGTGCAATTGAGTTATTTGGAAATTAAGATATGGATTTTGTATCGTCTGTCAATCACAAAGACACGCCATATTAACAGTTTGATCATTTTACACACCTAAACTATAAAAATTAGGGATATCAACCACTTACATTGTGGTTCTTTTTATAATTAACTATTGTAAAATGTATATGCAACTGTTAATACAATTAAGCCCAAGTCCCCATACAAAACGAATGATGTCCTTTGAATCTTCTATTACTATATATATATTATGTATGTATTACTTTGTGGGGGAATTGCATCCGAGTAGCACGGCAATTGCAATGCGGATGCAAATATCCTCCCTCTACTACTCTCAAATTATGATTACTCAGATTCATTTGTTTATATTTCTTTTGTTTAAAAAGGTAAATTCGCTTTTTTAGTTTGGAGGACTGACTAGGCTAGGAATGCCTAGTCTGATCGAATTGACGAAAAATCCATTAAATTCCTATTGGAGCGATCAATATGCAACCAGAAATTTATTGTAAGTAAAATTATAAATAGCATGATGATATTGTCAGGTAAGCTGTCAAAAATAGTACGAGTAATAACCTTTTAACCATATAAAGTTTGTTTGTTGCCTATTTTTTTTGACTGAATTAATTTCATTTCAAATTAAAAAAAAACATAGGTTTAAATATTACAATTAGTATTACCTCAACAAGTTCTGACAATGTTGTACGGACAGGATCGTAGGCGTAGGCACATACATTATAACCATTAGAATTCGTGAGACGAACGTTCAAACGAGTATTTTTGACTTTAAAGTCTCAACTCGAAGGTAACACATGAACCGGTCCACAAACAAGCGTAGCGAGTCGAAACGAAAGATAAGAAGATTTAACATCGCCTTCCTTTTGAAAAAGAAACGTCCAAAATGTGCAACTATACTAATACAATAATAATATGAATATAAAAATGAATGTATATTTTTAGATTTTGCGCGAACATTGATTAATGAATTAAACAAATTTTATGCGGCTTACTATCGCGTTTATTTTGGTGTTGATTTTACAATTTATTTATTATTCCGACGTTTCGATATCTTTGCAGCCATAGTGGCCACGGAGAGACCCGATGAAACACCATGGAGAGAAAATAAACGCGATAGATGGTAGTAAGTTTGTTTAATTCATGTATCTCTGTTGTTCCAATATTTGTTCGCATTAAGCTAAACCTTAAAACAGTTTATTTTAAGACAACTTTACATTCTATCTGATTGTATTGTTTACAGTTCTCATTGTTAATTTTTCACAAATTAATTTGTACTCGCTACCTTGTATGCGGAATGAAACATAAAAAGATCAGAGACAACATATACATCGCAATACTTTTATGTCCGGTTCCTATAAACTATCCGTCATCAGTACCAGTAATCATTCGTTGTTCACTTCACAATTGACTGACGTTTGAAAAATAATATAAAAACAACAGTACTCTTTTTCATACTTTATGCTAATAGTCGCCGGTAACTTGACTTACGAGGCGTGTTTTATAGGGTCGGTTTTGACCTACGGCTGGTAGATAATTTAACTGTTCGTATCAAAAACGATCCGTTTGACAGATATAAGAAGCGGGCGTAAATCAACAAAATAATCAACTTTACCCTGACTTTATAATTGAAAATAATTCACTTAGGATCTGTAACAATACAACTTTAAGGCGACCGTGGTGTAGTGACAGTGCAATGGCTACGTAAGCAGAGTGGCCCGGGTTCGAAACCACTCACCGGTACCAATGTAACTTGATTGACCTGTTTCTAAGCACTTTAGTAGCTTAGTATAGAAATGTAAATAAAAATAAATAAATGAGTTATCTCTGTCTATCCCTATGGGAATTGAAGCGTAGTGATCGATGATGACTATTTCGCTACGCACGCCACCAATTTCCTAATGTAAACCAGGTGTATGTAAATAAACCAATTGTTTTTCTAGTCCAAAAATGTAATGTTCATTGTTTATAACACGCGGGCATAAAGTAGAAATCGTGTATTTGTATTTTAGGCTATCATTAGCAATGCGAGGTGAAACATTCATACCATAATGAGACTAGTCTTCCATTGTTTACTTAGGTAATAACTGTAACTAAGGGGACTGGTTCTGCAGAGTATACTGAGAAACATCATAACACGCCAGTCTGTTCAACCATTATTTTTATTGTGACTCGACATATGACGGCACCCCGCCTAATGTCAAGCTGGAGTGCGGTCCATGAATGAATGTCACTGCTACTACAATTCAATAACTGTAAGTAGCAGTCACGTCCACTTTGCCGTCCTAGTTGGAACCAGTAACTTACAAGCTGATCCAGAAACGTGACTAAGTCACTTCACGATCTGTATACTTGTAAGTGGTGGTACTACCGCGGATCGGCAGACTGGGTACCACTGCCTACCACTCTATGTTCCAACTTGTTCCTACCTCATCTTTCACTCCCGTGACGTCGTACATACGTCGTTCCCTTTGTTTTTTTTTTGTTAAACAATCGATAAGTGGAATGACTGACAAGCAGCATAAAGTAGAAAATAAAGTGTTTAATAAGGCTATCATTAGCAATGTCAGGTGAAACATTCATACTAAAATAAGACTAGTCTTCCATTGTTCACTTTGATAACAATTGTTACTAAGGGGACTGGTTCTGCAAACAATATAACACGCCAGCCTGTTGAACCAATTTTAGGCTATCATTAACAATGTGAAGTGAAACATTCATACCAAAATAAGACTAGTCTTCCATTGTTTACTTAAATAATAACTGTTACTAAGGAGACTGGTTCTGCTAAGTATACTAAGAAACATTATAACACGCCAGTCTGCCCGTTGGAATTTATAAAGGCCAACCGAATTATTCTTACCTCGTCTTTCACTCTCGTGATACCCACACAGCCAACGTCATCTGGCTTCGTTTTAGTTGAAAAATCGTCAATTGGAACGCTTTACTAGTCCGTGTGTTCTTACTATTCTAATTCAGATCCTTTAAGCCAAGTTAAATCACCACTGGTCACTATATGCCAGTTTAAGCTGAGTTGATATTTCATTCGTCGGCACTACAGTCTCCCCTTGTTTACCATCAGGCGAAACGACGTCATAAATGCCACGTTACGATTCTAATATAGGTAGGGAGAGGGTCAAACTAAGTGTATAGAAGAACTATATAAATTGTAATAGATATTTGAATATTATAGGACAGAAATCAATTAAGTATATTATTTTATATTATTATTCAAACTTGTTCAAAGTTATCATCAAAGTTAAAATAAATGCCGAAAATAGTATAAAGTAGCTTTGGATATAATGCGAATAAAATAAGAATAGGACGAGATCGGCGCCATTTTGTGACGTCTAACTCTCCAACCAACTTCACTTAAGTATGGTGTCTTTTTCTTTGCGGACAATCAAGAAAAAGACACCCTATTCTTATTCTAATAGTATAGTACTTAAAAATGTGTATATAGGAATATGTTTTTTTTAATTTATTATCTTAACATAGAGTTCCCACAGGAACAGAGAAGACGGGTCGCCACTTACACCAGCACTTTTATTTTTTTAAAACAGAGATAGGAGCGCCGCTTTTCCTAGCATAACTCTCTCACTTACTTTACATATAACATATCGTCTTGGTGTTCGTTTTTACCTCATTTTACTTAGTAAAAAAACAAACTACTACTTTGTTAACAATAGAGTTAGTTATCACTTAATCGCACATTTAGTACAGCTCGAAGCACCAGCCCTAAATTACGCGATGCTATCGGCTAAGTTGTAGTTCAACGCGCCATTCTTGATTGTTCGGCTGGTCACGGCAACGGAACATTCCAGAATAAAGAAAGCCGATTGTAAAAGTTCTCTAATATTACTTTGGACGTTAATACTCAAATTAATTGACTCGTGATTCATACTAGACTAGTTTTTATAGGCATTAACTAAGTTATAAGTGCTTAATATTTATTACTAAGGCTAAAAACATAACAAGGAAACAAAACAACTATAATATAATCGTAATTATAACATAAGGTTCCGTGGAAAATATTAATGCATTCGGGAACGATAACAGCTTATGAATATCACAATGACAAATATTTTTGGTAGCGGATATAATGAAAAATGATCCACATTAAACTGTTTTATTATAAGTCAATCATACAAATAAATTCCGTACAGACACAATCAAGCATTGCAATAATGTAATTAATTTAATAACGTTCACTGCTAATTGTTGACACTGTAACTCCAAAAGGTTCAGGACTATCCGACCAATATAAAATAGTTTACCTAGAAAGAGTACGATATCAATATGAATTGAAAATGACAAAAAGAACGTTTTAAATGAATAACAGAAAATAATTTCCAGCATCGGTACTGATATTTTTTGAACTCTAGTTTAACAAATTATCTTGTGAATTTAGTAATGATTTATGTATAGTTATTTTTTAATTATAAAGTGCAAAATTCTTCAATATAAAGTGATAAAACTTTTATAGTGTTTTCTTGGTAACCATCCAGTTTTACCCCTAGTTATCAATATGTTAATGGAATACATACAATTTGTTAATTTAATGGAGAAGCAATTGGAATAGCAGCGGCCAGGGCCCTGCGGGGTTAGGTTGGACAAATAAGAACGATTATCGTCTCTCGTCGGCGATTGTCAAAATAATATGAAACGAGGGTAAAAGCACCAAAACGAATTGACGATAATGATTAAACGTGTCGTCGCACGTCGCAATATTTGTCAAACTATTTGGTAATCGCCGACGACGTTTCTTTTTGTCCAACCCAACCTCGCAGATCAACCGGGAAAAAATCACGGTCAGACAAACCCAGCGCACCCTACAATACCAACACACACTAGTAAACGTATCTCACAAACCATAATAATTTAAAATTAAGAGGTAATTTTCGAAACAAACATATCACTTCAAAAACTACCATATTGCACGAGGCTTTTTGCGTTAAAATTGCAAAGTTTATTATCATTCCCGTGCACTGATTCCCGTGGGAAACATTTTATACATCAAAGAGGCACATGTGCCATTCGGTGCAAAGTTTACATATAACATTGTTTCCGAAATTAAATGCGGGCGCCTTTGTTGTATATAAACAAATGATTAAAGCACAATTAAAAGGCTGATTTTATTTGTTATATAATTTTAAAAGTGGTAGGCAGACAGTTTGGGGATATTTTCCAAGTATGTTGTCGATCCTGTACTACCGTCCGTATGTCCTTAGATGCGTTTTGAGATCAGCTTAAATGTTGCCAGTTTTAGATAGGCCAGCATAGTGGCTGCGACTGCTACTTTCAGGTTTTGAGACCAGCTTAAAAGTTACTAGAGTTAAAAGATAGACACCATATCCTCCTGAAAGAATAAGTGAAGGGAAAACGAACAAGTCTTTTTTTTATTGTGGCCCGACATATTATGACAGCACCCTGCTTAATATTACGAGTAGGCTAGAGTGGGTCCATAAATATATAGCTACTACAGTTAAATAAGCCTAGCTGGAACCGGCCACTTTTAGAATAATCCTAAAACGATCAGTCACTTCATTTGAATGTGGTATAGCACAACTAATAACCGATTCAATGTCCATAAGAGCAAAGTTTAATAATTTTTTTTATTGTGACTCGACATATGACAGCACCCCGCTTGATGTTAAGCCAGAGTGTGGTCCATGAATGAATGTCACTGCTAATACAATTCAATAACTGTGAGTAGCAATCACATCCACTATGCCGGCCTAGATGGAACCGGCAACTTACAAGCTGATCCCAAAACGTGACTAAATGACTTCACGGTCTGTATACTTGTAAGTATTGTCTTGTAAAATAATAAAAAAATAAATTCTACGTGAATTCTATGCAACCAAACAAAAACAATATCGAATCACAATAAGCAACATTGTTGTTAAACTACAAACTCAGATCCCAAGGAGTATAATTACATTTTAACTGTACAAAACTTCACGTTATTTAAATTCTACATTAGTGGAGGTTATTTTAAAAAGAAACAACTTTC
The DNA here is from genome assembly GCA_905220615.1 of Tinea trinotella. Taxonomy (NCBI): domain Eukaryota; kingdom Metazoa; phylum Arthropoda; class Insecta; order Lepidoptera; family Tineidae; genus Tinea; species Tinea trinotella. The sequence continues at coordinate 5,802,103 of HG992326.1, forward strand.
AAATTACATGCGAAATATGTCAGTCATACTAATAATATTTTTACGAAACAAAAACTAGCTTTTTCTTCATACGAGTAACATAACAAAGCACCAGAAATCATTAGACTTCGCTTTAATTCCAAATCAAATTAAATTGACATTTATTTATTCCCAATGTGATAGGCAGAGTCAACGAGCTTTCCACAACGAGACAAAACTCTCTCCTCTACATCCACGATTCTCTTCAGGATAGCCCTCTAGTTATAGGGTACTCAATCTCAACTAAGCGAAAATATTTTTTAGTGAAGTTACCAACTTTATCCATGATACAGTCGCCGGCCGCCACGAGAACTAATAATATAATTGATTAGAACAAGCAACAGCTTCTGCTGAGTAATTTTTGCTTTATGTTGCCTATATAATTGATCAATCAATCAATCAAATTGTCACGCCTCTTTCCCACGAAGCTAGGCCTGCCTTGTTTAACGCATCCATCCACATCAGATTTATAAATAAATTGCTTTCGGCAATCTACTTTTACGACAATCCAACCAAATCCAATCAACCTAAATTAATATACAATTATAAATAGTCGGATTATACTTAAGCGATATCAAGCGCTGTTGTGCAATGTATTGTGGTAAACATTTAGTCCGCCATTTTGAAGCAGGCGCTTCATTCTCACGTGGTTATTAAATTCTCGGATGCACTTGAGTTTCCTTGGTATTAAATTTTGATCCAAATGATGCGAATCCCTGGGCCTCCTCTTAAAACAACAGCTAAATTACTTTACCACGAACTATCAATGTGACTTTTATACTAATCTAACTATTAGTATTTATAGCGACGAAATTTCAGTGATATTGCGTTGATATTTGGCATTCTCATAGGTAACCCATCAACGTAGTTACCCGTTGATTGGTAATTCGTTGAATGGGAGAATGTAAAGTATCAACAACACAATCTGAAATTCCGTCGCTATAAATAATTATTAATATTTAGATTAGTAATTCACATTAATAAAGCAGTGGAAATTCGAAAGAAAAGTTATTTCTCTGTTGTGTATTTAGAGAATCAGAGCATTTAATGTTTGTTTACACAATTTAGTTTTTTCTATAAATCGCTCGAAGAACCGACAACCGATGGGGAAGAAAGGTTCTAGAGTGGACACCACGAACCGGAAGACGCAGCGAAGGTAGGCCTCCCACTAGGTGGACTGACGACATATAGTAAAAGTCACGAATAACCAATGGATGCAACTGGCATCTTGTCGTTCGAAATGGCGTTCTAAGGGGGAGGCCTATGTTCAGCAGTGGACGCCTTCTGGCTGATGATGATGAATGATGATGATGATAGTTTCGTATGTCAGGGACTTTAGTAACAGTTCATTGTCGTTTACCGTCTAATGATATGTGGTCTACGTAAAGTAATTAGCTATTAAAAACACGTCACATTATTATTCCTTCACGTGGTAGTTAAGTATGTAAACATAACGGGGCATTGAACGCGCAACCAAGTTTATGAATTTCAAGGATATCCTATTGAACAGATATGAACAAACATGTATGAAGCATGTATAGAACAAAATAAAATCTAATGTATAAAAAAAATAACAACATAATATAGAGATCCCTACTACATACAGTAACATTAGCAGACCGACACTAATCCTGTGTTTATAGACCACATTTAGTTTCAAGCCTGTCTTTTAATTTAAGGTTATATTATAGCACGATATTGGACAGCACCCTGCCTGATGTTTGGCTGTGAAGTGGATAAATTGAGGCTGGCCTAGTAGTAGTCGCATCTACTGTTCTGGCCTAGTTGCTATCAAATAAATTTTATGCGGCTTACTATCGCGAGAGCTTTGCAGCCATCGTGGTCACGGAGAGACTGAATAATAAAATAAAAAGTCAAAATAATAAAATAAAATTGTAAAATCAAATCAAAAATAAACGCGATAGTAAGTCGCATAAAATTTGTTTAATTCATTAATCAATGTTCGCGCAAAATCTAAGAAAATATTACTAGTTGCTAGTGTTCATTTTCAGGTTAATCAGGAAACATGACACAAATCATTTCACGCTCTGTACACTTGATTTTTTCAAACAATTAATCAAATTATCACGCCTTTTCCCAACAGGGATAGGCAGACAATAAAGCGCCACTTGCCACGATCCTGACACAACTTCCTCGCTTCCTTCATGTTCAAATTTTTACAGATAAGAAAAACCAATGAATCTATTTACAGTACTTATATAAATTGCCACAGGAAAAATGTGACGCAAAATTGATGTAGGCGCTAACAAGCTTTGAGGTGCGTTCGAGGCCGCTTAGAACACTTTGCACTAATAATAGTAGATGTGTATTGGTTGCCAGTATACTCTTTGGGAGAGAAGCCTCTCACGTGGAGTTATGAGTAATGCTTTTTATATGGATGTAAAGCGCGTTTTTATTTTTATACTAAGCTACTAAAGTGCTTGTATCATGGAAACAGGACAACCAAAGTACACATATCAAAGCTACCTACAATTTTTTGACTGAATTCGTGGATCGCACTCCGGTTCAACAGCAGACGTGTATTATAAATAAAAAAAATAAAGTACATACTTTTCTAATTGCCATATTCAGTAAATACTTTCAATACTCGTATATCATTCATGAGTAATATTTAATAATTAATAACATAATAAAAATTAAAAAAAATAAGATTTATTTTTCATCACATTACTAAGTTACTGAAGTGCTTGTATCATAGAAACAGAACAATCAAAGTACAAATATCAAAGATATATGTTCGATGGGTGGTTTTGAACTCGTACTCTCGGTTTGTGTAACCATTGCACTGCCACTACGTTGCCAAAGTTAGCATCGTTGACTTGATATCGTTGTAATATCAGTCAATCAATCAATTAATCAAATTGTCACGCCTTTTTCTCACAGGGATAGGCAGAGACAATGGAGATATAGGGAAAATTTTGATCTGTTTTAGTAAAAACACTTGTCACGTACCAACCTACGCAGCATTTCTCTTGCGTCACGCATTGTCTCTGCGGCCATGGTAACTACATGTTTACAGTCACAACACACCACGTAAAAACTTGTGTAAACTATCACATAGGCTGCCGAGGTCTTTTTTAATTGTGACTCGACATATGACAGCACCCCGCTTGATGTTAAGCTGGAGTGTGGTCCATGAATGGATGTCACTGCTAATACAATTCAAGAACTGTAAGCAGCAATCACATCCACTATGCCGGCCTAGTTGGAACCGGCAACTTACAAGCTGATCCCAATACGCGACTAAGTCACTTCACGGTCTGTATACTTGTAAATGGTGGTACTACCCCGGATCGGCAGACTGGTAGACTTAGTCGCGTATTGGGATCAGCTTGTAAGTTGCCGCTTCTAATAGTGGAAGTGACCGCCTACCACTATTTAACTTCTTGTAATCTTCCCATACGTAATACAATATACCAGTACGTCATTGTGTATTGAATACGGATATGTCACGTGCCATACAATAATTAAAAGATAGGAAAGAATCGATGATCCTACCTGATTATAATACTTATCAATATAAACTATGATAACAATCCACAATAATAATAATAAAAAAAACAATATATATCTACAGTAAGTAAAAGAGAGTATCAGTAAAAATAACGGATACTTATTTCTGTTTATTAAGACGCGCCATATGGGCTTAGCGATTCGCCTTTTGGGGGCGACGAAAAAGCAGTGAAATTGCGTCGCAATCGTAAGTGACCAATCAACGACAATCAAATATTTATTTATTATACGTGTTTATACTAAGCTACTAAAGTGCTTGTATCATAGAAACAGGACAACCAAAGTTCATATATCGAAGATATATTGGTACCGGTGAGTGGTTTCGAAATTAAGGCCACCGTGGTGTAGTGGCAGTGCAATGGCTACGTAAGGCACAGCTTACGTAGCCATTGCACTGCTACTACTCCACGGTGGCCTTAATTTACCTATTGATTTGTTATTCGTTGGTTGGTTACGACGATGTCAAATAGCTCGACTTGCCTGATAATAAGCAAGGAAAGGCGCCGACGACAGAAATTTCCGTTTTAGTAACCGGTTTGTAAATTTAAAATATAGAAAAGAGAAATGTAATTCCATGATTTGTTAACATAATCAAAAGGCTTGACTTATATTTTAAATTAATTTTTATTAGCATCTCAAAACAGCATCTCAAAATTTGCGAGTCGTTCTAGAGACAAATTGATTTTGGCATGGCGTGGTGGGGAGGGAATGTTGTGAATCCCGTACAAGGGAGGCTCTCCCGGCGGCGTAGAGTCATGGCCAAGGTCGGTCGCGCAGCCTCCGAACCTCAACGCCCCCCAACATATATCAATGAAGCAAGCAAACAATATCACGCATTACTTCAAACAAACATATTATATCTACTCGAAATACATTTTTATTAAATGAGTATTTTTTCGTTTTATACGTATAACTAATGAACAAGATCAGTCATGGAGCTAAAGATATGGAGATTCGCAGTAATGTGAATGAAAGGACTAGCTCAATACCATGATAAAGCCGCTCAAATCATGCAATTCCATACATTATATTGCACGATGTTCATATTAATCTGTCTATCTCCAGTATTTTGACGAAATACGACTTTGAATATATGCCAATAAATCGCATTAGACAAACGTTTGGAATTGCTTTACTTTACTGTTATATTCACTAGAGAACCAAGATTTGTAATACTAACTGTCTGGTAATGGCCCATTATCAGATACTCCAGGTCTTGTATAAAGTATGTTAATTTAGTTTGTAAGATAGATAAAATCTATTCTCAAATATTATTTTTAAAAAAACTATTTTAGTTTAGGGACCATAGTTTTATCATTCATCATCAGGTTTTTCAGATTTTATATAACCATGTCCTTACACAGGACTTAAAATCTCTTTGTCCATTTTCATCGAAATTAAGAGATTTCGGACAAACAGACGTTGAACGGTAACAAACAGACAGACAAATACATATTAGGACAGATATGAAAGCAACAAATTAAAATAATATGTTTTTAAATGAAACAGTAAAACATCCAATTTGCAATAAACAAAGGCAATTACAGTAAAAGTGAATATTGTATACCTAATGGAGCAATTACATTTGTCAATCATAAAATTCACATATAGGCACACTTTCGTGCAACAAACACGAGCATTTATGGAGACAAATGTCTTGGCAATAAACGTTTATTACTCACTTTTATGGGACTTATGACAAAGGGTATCAAGTTAGGCCTTACTTGTACATGATACATCAGTAGACGATCTCTATTTTAGTGGCTGTAGTATAGCAGACCACAATAAAAACAAAACCTTGTACCTATCTCGTCTTTTCACTCCCGTAATAGTCGCACTGGGGAAGCATCCGCATTTCATCGACCGTATTGGTAGTCGAACTAAAAGGTTCAATGCGTCGTTTCTTTGTAGAATAATCGACAAGTTGAATGCTTTGCCAGCCCATGTGTTCACTCCATCCAATAACCTTGGATCCTTGATAATTATTATTGATTCCTTGATAATCCAGAATGACTGTTATGACCCGCATAGTTGATACCGCGATTAGGTCGACAGAGCATCCGCATTCTATTGACCGACTCGATAGTTGAAACGAAACGGTTCGGCGGGTCTTTACATTGTCGAACAATAGACAAGTGGAATGCTTACCCAGTCCTAAAAAAGCACCTTTGGCCGTCGACAGAGATAGCTGTAAAACAAATCCTTTTATACAGGTATAGTTCGTCGGCTCTCTTAGACCCCCTCTTGGTAGGCAGCGGTAACCAGTCTGCTGATCCGGGGTAGTACCATCACTTACAAGTATACAGACCGTTAAGTGATTTTGTTGCGTTTCGAGATCAGCTTGTAATCAGGCTTGATCAGGCCGGCATAGTGGATGTGATTGCTACTTACAGTAATTAAATTGTAGTAGCAGTAACATCCATTCATGAACCACAGTCCAGTTTAAACATCAAGCGGGGTGCTGATGTCGAGTCACAATAAAAAAATTATGAAAAAGGGTTGTAAGATTTCTATTTATTTTACATGCCTCTTTAAATCATTGCTTCTAGCAATTATAACAAACGAGAAGATACATGTTACATTTTTTTTTTCAATTTTTGGCAACCCTAAATCCGTCATATCGCACGACAAGCGAAAAAGATAAACACTGTTTGTTTTTTGGGCTAAAAAAAACTATTCGCTTTATCTACTGATATCGTCAAACCAAACTGCGTTATCAATACTAATTTTATTATTTACATATGGCACAATTCTTTGTTTATTTAATGCATAGTATCATTTCTAAACATAGGCGTTACCTTAACCAAATTAACTATTTTATATGAGATTTATACAGATATTTTATATTATGATCGATATTTAAAGGTTGATGTAGAAACATTTATAAATTAGAGGATAAAACGAAGAAAATCATTCAAATCATAATCAATTCGGAGGCATTCTTAAATTAAAAAAAAATGCGCAGTGTCCATAACTATAGAATTGTATAAAGAGGTGAGGGAAGCGAGAGAATTGTGTAGAGTTCGTGAAAAATGACGCTATGATTGATTGATTGAAAGACACAACTTCGACATATATCCCTCCACTGGTACTAAAACGTATCAGTCTTTTAACGTGGTTCATTGTAGTCTCCCCATCGTAGAAACCCTTTCGAAATCAATACTCGTAGAATCATTACAAAGAAATAAGTCCACTGTGATTTTGATTATTTGATTTTTATTTCATTCGTCTATTTTAGAAGAAACAACGATAAAATAAGGATTGAAAATCTATTTTAAACTCTATAGAAGACGCCAAAAGAGCAAAACAAAATTGCAAAATCAATACTTTGCGGGGGTGTTCACTGCGGATAGGGGTCGAAATGAAAATTCCTCGGATATTTCCTTACAAGAAGAAATATGCTGATGTAATAAAATGGAAAGAAGATAAATAGGTGTTCAGGATTACCGTAACTTATTAAGTTGCGTCCCTATCGATCTTCAACATCTCTGGAAATGCAATGAAAAAAAGCTCAGACATCATACTTTAAGAGGCAGGCAGACAGGTCAATTTCCCGGTCTGTACAACCGATTCCACGCACAGACCACGAAGTGATTCGCTCGCGTTTCGGAGAGAGCTTTTAAATTGCCAGATCCAACTAGGCCGGCATAGTAGATGCAACTGTACTACTAATAATAAGTTCTCTAACTGTGGTGGCAGTCCATTCATGGTAAATTTATTGGTAAAGCATTTCATGTATTTTGCACCTAACTCCCTGTTGTGCCTTTTTTAATTTTTTTTATCACATACTAAGGTACTAAAGTGCTTGTATCATAGAAACAGGACCATCAAAGTACATATTCGAACCAATTACGTAGCCATTGCACTGCCACTACACCACGGCCGCCTTATATTAGCACAACTAGTTTTTATTACGAAAATTAAAATTATAAACGGCGCCAACACGTCACATTGACTAATTACTCTCAAGGTTCTAATCGTAAAAAGCATACAATCAATACAACAATAAAACCTTTTTTATTATACATTTCTATATTAAGCTACTAACGTGCTTGTATCATAGAAACAGGATAACCAAAGTACATAATATCGAAGATACATTGGTACCGGTAAGTGGTTTCGAACCCGTGCTCTCGGATAGCGTAACCATTGCACTGCCACTACATCACGGTCGCCTTTAATAAAAACCCTTTACATTGTTCACTAGAAATCGAGAGTAAGGGCGTAATTTCGTTCTATTTTGAATTCACGCAAACACAAATAGTTGTAGAAAGCGAAAGTGCTTCAAGTGCAACTATACCTATACGAGTGAATGCAGTATGAGCGCCCCCTTTTGCGTTAAGCCCGGGGGGGTGGTATCCATTCAGCAACTTGCCCTGGGGTAGAGCGAAGGAGCGTCTATTTTTAGGCAGCCGGGGGTGAGTGACGTCACAAATACACGCCCAGCGAACTGGTACTTTAATTCTATCACGAACACAGACTTCGTTTTATTGTCTGTACTTCGTAGATACTGGGAAATTTTGTTATTATTCTGACTCTTGTAACTTAGTATAAATATCACATGACTTTAAGAAACAATCAATCAATCTAATTGTCACGCCTTTCTCCCACAGGGATAGACAGAGACAATGGAGCGCCACTTGCGATGATCCTGACACAACTCCTTCGCTTTCCTTACATCAAGAATTTTTTTCACACAAGCCTTACTATTTAAGAACAAACCGATTATTGGTATATTTTATAGTATATTTTAGCTTTTATATAAAAAATGTCTGAAATAAATCTACAGACTGGGATTTAAATCTGAGAGTACGGCCGTATAAACAATATAGTTATAAATTGTTATAGACGGCCTTGAATACAAAGCTAGCCAACGACGTAGATAGACACAGACAGTCAAAGATCTCATTGAACGATAATATTTTATTGTTCAATTGATAGTAAAAAGTAATGGCGCCAAAGTATTTTGCAGACTACAAAAAGTTTTTATACGCCAAAACTCTTCTTTCGTCGTAGAAAAAACAATTTCTTAGAGCTTCGTAAGCGAACAAAATTGGCAAAGTGATGAAATTATAGAAGTAATCTAATTTTGTACGAAAAACGGGACGAATACTAAGTAATCCAAAAAATATCCAAAAAAATCTACTATGGAACAATGATATTAAGTAAAATGAGTTAGATAGAGTTTTACAGCCGGTTGTACCAAAAAAGTTACAATTTACGAATTCAGTTTTACTTTATACCTACTATACAATAGTATTACGTTTACTATTGCGAAATCGTGAATTGGGTTGTTAATAATTTTATATCGAAACTACCATTTATATATGTTTTTATCATGAGAAATGACAATAGTATTATAGTACATAGACACAAAATGGATGATGTCCTTTAACTCTGTATAAAATATCAGTTAAACGTAAATGTAAAATGTAAAGTTAAAGAGTGGTGCAACCCATTTTTCTTTTACTTATACGATACTTTTACAAATTCGTAAATTATAATTTTTGATACAACCGGCTGTAAGTAATACCTGTCGAAACCCAAAAAAATCTACTAAGGACCAATGATATTAAGTAAAATGAGGTAGATACGTCACCTACACAGGTTTTAGTAATCGCAAATGGCACGAATTTGAACGATCAACCACGACTAGGCATACACAAAAGTGGAAGTAGGACAGAATGATAGTTATTGAAAGCGAAAAAGAGACAAATATATGTTACTCTACATCGCGACACTGAGTTCAGGTTTGATTATCAGCATAGTTTTAACGTGCCTCGTTCGAAGAGCGTACTTAGCGAGCGTAAAGGAATGCTTCGATGGTTTGGGCACATTGAAAGGATGAGTGAAAGTAGATTGACGAAAGGAATTTATAAATCGGATGTGGATGGATGCGTTAAACAAGGCAGGCCCAGGAGAGTGTTTTCCGACCAAATCGGAGACATCCTCAAGAAAGCCAGGTTGCCTAGTGCCCATAACCACAGAGCTTGTATGAAGAGAATTGTGGATGTGAAGGAAGCAAGGGAGTTGTGTAAGGATCGTGGTAAGTGGCGCTCCATTGTCTTTGCCTATCCCTGTGGGAAAAAGGCGTGACATTTTGATTGATTGATTGACGAACAACGTATCTACGTCTTTTTCTTTTTATTAATATATTTGCTAAGGATACAACTTTTAAAGTGTGTTTTTATTTGTTATAAGTTGTTTTTTTTAATTCATATTAGCTCATCAGTACAGAATACCAAATATTATTTTCTACAATTAAAACATATACGTGATTCAAGACTTGTAATTCAGTAATAACTTCAAACATAAAATATAAACAAAGATAAAATAAATTATTTTAATGACCATTATTTGTGTAAACATTCGAGATTAAATTTTCCTATTCGCGATTTCTCCTTCTGTCTCACTCGGAAAGTTAAAAACGAATAGTGTCGCTGCTTATTGTTTCTTATACTAATAGAAATAGAAGTCATTTTTAAATAGCAATTAACCTTAGAAGATTGTTAACAGTGGTGATAATTCCCACGCAAAACATGTTCAATTATAATTAGTATGGAGAAAATGACTCTACGAGATTATCTGTGAATTGTTACAATAGCAGTTGTCTTTAGAATTAATCAAAATAATTGATCTAGTTCTACCCACACGACTATTATGTAGTTTCAGGTTCAAAAGAATTTATTGGTATCAGTATATACCTAGTCTGTGCAAGCCGAAATGATGCGCTCCTCTACTGCATTTAAGCACACGTGCGACTGTAAAAATATGGATGCAACACACTGAAAATGCAATTGTAATTGGTCATTCAGTTGCTGGTTAGACACAAAAGGAGGAGCACGTTAATAAAGTACAGTAGTATAGTTAGTAATATTTGTATTCACACATTTAAATAAACAAATAAAGTGGAGGGGCGCGTCATTTATAGTTAGACAGGCTATACCAGTATATACTTGAGATACTTGTCTGTGCCATCAGTAATTTTTAAATTGTGACTTGACATTTGACAACACCCCGCCTGTGTTAAGCTGGAGTGGACCCTTCTAAGCCTGCCTTCTAAATAAATGAATTTAAAAATAAAATAAAATATTACCTATTCTCAAATAATATTCCAATTCCCCAATTTAGTTCAAGAACACACCATAATTGTACTTTAAAAAAATAATTCTATACAATATTTTCCAAAGCACACTAGGTCATTAAAAAAAACTTGATCTCAAATATGCATAATATATAATTAAAGTACACAATAAAACCACACTATTACAATACAAAAACCGGACTTTAAAAGAATGCATATTCCCTAATATTACGGCCCTATTAATGTTAAAAAAGACCGGGGGCCTTTGTTGATAAAAGGGACCAGCCCCCTAGCGCCGCGGTCCAAGATGCAAGATCGACACTTGCAAGGAATATCATTGTTACTCATTTAAAATAACTTATAGTCCAGTCAAATTAGACATCCACCTCTGAATTTTACGGAATAAGCTGAATATCCGTATTAACCTTTATTTTGGTACACAAATGTTGTCCAAAAAGTCACATATGATAATGTGTAAGGGGCTGAGATATGAAAAGTCAAGATTGCGAAAATCAGTTTTTGGCGAATATCTCGTTTTCTGTGGTTCCCATCGTATTTATATGTATTATAAAGTTATAGAGCATATAATTCTCGACAAATTTGTTTCAATACCTTTTTTGTCCGCTCAACGGTTCTTGGGATAGAGGGCGCAGAGTGTGCTTCATTATACATACCTTAGCACAGTCAATCGTGAATACCAGTTTATTCCGTAAAATTCGGAGGTTACCCCTTTCTTTTAACTAAGTTGACTGGACTATACTGGGACAGCGCATTAAAATGTCCAAAAAACAATTATTTAAAATAATTAACAATGATATTCCTTGCAGGATTTTCAGTTTTGCTTCTTGGATTGTTGTGTTAGGGAGCCAGGGCAGCGTTAAAAATACAGTAAAGTTATTATCAAATAACAAGAAAACGCAGCTGTTTTATTAAAAATTTATTAAAAAATATACGGGTAACGATAAAGATTTATTGTTGACTAAATTGGGGGAAAATTATATAATCTCCCATATTTAAATATAAAGTGAAGCCAATATACGTTGCGTTGATAGACGTTCAGATTTTTAATTTAACATCATCGATCATATATGATATATGATATTTATATTTTTTTTATTGTGATACATCTGACCTCGACCCGCCTGATAATAAGCAAGAGGAGGTCCAAGAGTGACGACGACTGAGAGAACCGACATCGTTCATAGTTGGTTCAGTCGCCGTCACTATGCCGGCCAAAGGTGCTTCATTCAAGCATCCGAGGTCATAGGATGAAGAGAACACATGGGAGGGAGTTGTCGTTTGTTCTACAAAGAAAAGACGCACCGAACTTTTAAAATATATAAATATTTTAAAAAATATTATCATCGATGCTCAACATTAAATGTCCAGCACTGGACCCAGTCCCACTTTTCATCCTAACACACACAAAAAAAAACACATATTTTCGAATACAATAAACAGAACAAATTATTTCTTTAGCAAACCCCACCTACTTGTTGGTATACTACTGTCGGTTACTGACCTCAATATTAATTCAGCACACAACCATCGTTAGCCTGAAAGCTTTGTTTACCTGAAACAGAGAAAACAACACATAAATTCTACTGAAAAAATACCGGACAATTTAGATTTATTGTTTTTATTATTGGAACTCTACTTAGCAGCACCCTCCGCCTCATGTTAAGCTGGAGTGCTACCCATGAATGGAGGCGACTGCTACTACAGTTAAACAAATGCACTTGGGAGTCGCATCCACTATGCCAGCCCAGTTGTAACCGTTAACTTACAAGCTGATCACAAAAGCGACTAAGTCACTTTACGGTCTTACTTGTACTTACAAGGTGTGTTACTTGTACCACTTGGTGGCACTAGTCCGGATCGGCAGACTGGGCTCCCCTGCCTACGACTCTTAAACAACCAGACACAGTAACAAAGCTATGAAACAAATCTTTGCTCTGACCGGGAATCAAACCCGGGACTTTACACGTAACGGGGCTAATCAATGCGCCACTCGTGTTGTCAAAGAGTTGTCGCTGGTTAAGGTACAGACATCGTGTTCAATCCACAGTCGAATCTGACCGTTATGCGCATGCGTGTATTATTATTGGAATTTATAGGTAAATCTGATGTTATTTATTTCTAGGATGCGTTAAACGAGGCAGACCCAGAAGGGTGTTTTCCGTTTCAATTACATTGTAAACTTCGTACATTAAACTATTTTAAAACGTATATGCAACTGTCAAGAAAGCTAGGTTGCCTGGTGCCCATAACCATAGAGCTTGTATGAAGAGAATTTTGAATGTGAAGGAAGCGAGGGAGTTGTGTCAGGATCGTGGGAAGTGGCGCTCCATTGTCTCTGCCTATCCCTGTGGGGAAAAGGCGTGACAATTTGATGATTGATTGATAATACAATTAAGCCCAAGTCCCCATACAAAATGAATGATATGTACACCACCAAATGAATGTAAATACACCACCTATCAAAGTCACTTTGATGTAATATATCTCTAGTAGTCATTCGCAGTTCAGGGAGCATTGCACTCTCTTTTTATAATGCCAATGACGTTGTCACATGCGACCACAATCCTCCTTAAACTTCAGAAGCAAAATTCAACCTTAAACACATGTAATAACGGTTTATAATTTAATTTGTATAACTACAAGTGTGCTAGTACTCCAATCCTTGTGCATCGGACTACATTTACACAATAGACAGATAACATACTCATAGTGCATACAAATGTTGACCGACAAACTTCAATTAATGATGTTTGTACTTATATTGATGTTTTAACGACAGGCGTGGCGTAGTGGTGTGCTATCATTCAGTTAAGAGGGTGTCGCGGGTTCGATTCCCGGTCGATACAAATATTTGTTTCATAGATTTTATTTATAATATTTAATTGTAAGATTAAATTTACAATTATTTGCTTATAAAAAAAAGAGGCATCTATTTGCTCCGGATCTGGTTTTTAAAGAGTGGTAGGCAGTGTTGCCAAGTCTGCCGATCCGGGGTAGTAACACCACTTACAAGTGTACAGACCGTGAAGTGACTTAGTCACGTTTCGAAATCAGCCTTTAAGTTGCCGGTTTCAACTAGGCCAGCATAGTGGATGTGACTACTACTTACAGTTTTTGAATCGTAGTCGCAGTGACATCCATTCATAGACCATACTCCAGCTTAACATCAAGCGAGGTGGAATCATATGTCGAGTAACAATAAAAAATAAAAAAGCCGCCGACGCTCTTGGTATAGTCTTGGTGTAATCCGAATCAGATATCGCTTCACAGTAAAAACACTATTCTGAATATCTTTTCTGTATTCAAAAATTTATATTTACTTATTTCGCGATTATGCGAAATAAAAACTAATTAAAAAATCGGCGGATGTACTTAATAACAATGAATGTAACCTGATGTTAACCTGGAGTGCGGTCATTTTTACAGTTATTAAACTGAAGTAGTAGTCACATCCACTATGCCGGCCTAGTTGAAACAAAGACTTTAAAATTGTTTTTATTATTTCAATACTAACTAACATTAACTTTCAACCGTGTTCTGTCGAAGGCTGTGCAACAATGTAATATTGATACCAAGGGTAGATTGGTGTCGAGGTTTTGTAAGAGGATGTATGGAGATATTTTGAAACTTGAATTATTCAAGCCGCAATGTCGCGGTTGGCCTCTTCGATCAATCGATTACAACAAGGTTGCTCTCTACGTTGTAGGCTTGTAATAATTTTATAAATTAATGAATCACTGTTGCTATGCCTACCGCGTTATTGTGTTTCTTATTACATGTCTTTTTTAAATATCATTTAATACGTGGTAAGTGGAGCTCCATTGTCTCTGTCTAGTCCATGTGTTCTCTCAATCCTATAACCTTGGATCCTTCAAGCGATGCGTGAAGAAGCACCTTTGGCTGGCATAGGTCGAGTTAGTTCACGACAGGGGCAGCCGTGAACTAACTCGGTTTTTTCAGTCGTCGTCACTCTTGGACCTCCTCTTGCTTATCATCAGACGGGTTGAAGTCAAATGTTGTGTCAAAAAAAAAAGTCATAGATCTCATTGAACGATAATATTTTATTGTTTAGTTAATAGTAAGAAGTTGATGGCGCCAAAGTATTTTTCTATTATTATTTTATTATTGTGAAGCGATATCTGACTTCGACACGACTCTTCCAAGAAGAAGTCCAAGAGCGAAAAAACAATTTAGTTTACGGTCGCCTCGACAGCCCAATATCATAAGTATAATTTTAGTACTTGTAGGTAGTCAGATTAGCTGAAAATATATCTGGAAACTACGCTGGAATATATATATAAATAGCATATATATATACTGTATAGCAGTATACATTTATATGTATACTGCTAAGAATTTGGATTATTTTAATCCCAAGCTGCAGCCATCCTGGCCTCCCCGAGCTAATTATATTCGAGCAAATCCTCACAAAACATTACATTAAAAGCAAAAATATTATTATCATAAAATATAATATTTATAAACGCGGAGTTTGTTCGACTCGACTAAAGATATAATTATCCTTTATATTTTTTCAGTTTAACCATTATTAAGACGTACCTTTATAATTTGTTTATATTTTCCTTTTAAATGTTTTATTAAATAAAGCCTTATTAAATGACTATCATTTAAATATTTATTGCAATTTAAATAGCACTAATAAATAGTTATTTTAACAATAATATTAAAATATATAATACGAGTGTTTTTTTAATAAAGTTTTTCATACAGAACTATTCATACAGAACACCCTTCAACAACGCAGACTTTAGAAAGAGCTAAAACAAGCTTTCAAAATTTCAAACCTGCATTTATACATGTTAAATGTTTTGTTGAATACACACACACACACACACACACACACACACACACACACACACACACACCATATCCAGCTTCAACCTATGACGTCATAAAGGGGCTTCAAGTCACCCCTAACAGAAAAAGTCCCCTTCTTGGATTCCTTCCAAAGGTTGACATCATTCCCAAGAAGTTAAGTCTATTATTACTCGCTATAACTTACGAATTGAACCTAAATAATAATCCCCGATGTTTATTTTGTATATATTTTATCACATTTCCATACTTAACAACTAAAAGTACTTGTATCATAGAAACAGGACGATAAAAGTACATATATCAAAGACACAACGGTACCGGTTAGTGGTTTTAAACCGGGGTCGATCTGCCTAACCATTGCACTACACCATCTACACTGATCTGCCTTTAACCTAATTGAAGTTAATTGTGTATGGCCGGTAAAGTGACAGCGACTTAGGCGATTGTAAATCGGTTTATTCAGTCGTCGACACTCTTGGACTTCCCCTTGCTTACCATCAAGCAAGTCGTGGTCAGATGTCGGGTCTTAAGGCGACATCTGGTCTCTTAAGGCGACCGTGGTGTAGTGGCAGTGCAATGACTATGTAAGCCGATTGGCACGCGTTCGAAACCACTCACCGGTACCAATGTATCTTTGATATATGTACTTTGGTTGTCCTGTTTCTAAGATACAATCATTTTAGTAGCTTAGTATAGAAATGTATAATTTAAAAAAAACTGATCATTTGTGATTGTTCCTTTATTCTCAATTTTAACAGCGTGATTATTTTGTTGTACCATCACTATCTCAGTAGTTCAATTTGACGAGTAGGTGATAAAATAATATTGATGGTTGTAGAATACATTGTTAGTCCAATAAAATCGCCACGTTCGCTTGACATCGATACCACTTTGTAAGACTCGTTCTTAAGTATGCCGCAAGCGTGGTCGACTTGTGTGTTGCCTTTAGTGTCGTGTATGACCCTAGTATAGTCCGCGGTCCTACTTTACCATCGCGTAAATCCATACTTTTGAATATCTCTTAGTAACTAAATATGTTAGGTGAAGATAACCAAAATTATATTCGTAAATATTTAAATAGCGCAATAAAATTAAAAGTATATAAACTATAATTAAACTTGAATAAAAATATCATTTAATGGCGGCGCATCAGAGATAGTCCCAAGGAGACTGGCAACATTTCCCCTTTGTATAGCAAGGCTAATTAATACGTTGGCAGAAATAATTGCCAGCCTTTCTGAAAATTATACTTTTATAAAATGGTTTCACCCGGGTACAGACGCGTTACTGTGTCTCGTATTTTTTTTTATAAAATACTGCTATTACTGTTGAATAACTGCAATAGACACTCGCATTCATAATGATGGCCTAGTTGATCCCGAAACGTGAATAAGTGGTGGTACTACATCGGATACAATACCTCAATTTCCAGGAGTTTGTCAGCTTTCTAATAAAGAAGTCGTCGTCTTTATTAGCAGCCTTGAATCCTTCAGGCGAAGCGTGAAAAATCTCTCGTATCAAGAAAATTTATGTCGTCATAAATTAAAAAATATATATATTATTAATGGATTCCTTATTATCCGTGCGGGAAAGAATGACAGGCAAGAATGTAAAAGATTTTTATAAAGTTCACCCAGTGTTTTTTCTTTCCTAAGAAAGTCTTGTGAATAATAATGCTAAATAAACGTACTGTAGAAACAATAGCGAGTACTAGAACACGTGCAACAATTCACATTGAATTAAATGAAAAGAAAGAATCTTATTATTTATAAATAAAAAATATAATGTTATCGCTCAAAAGCATTGATTCATACGAGCATCGTTTGTAATAAAACATGGCGTACCCGGATGTTTGTAAATATTTTATGGTTGGAACCATAACACCACTACGCCGGCATAGTGACGGCGACTGAGGAAACAATACAATGGAACGGTTTCAGTAATAGTAACCCACGTTCATTACTATAAAAACAAACGCTGCATCCTGTCAGGTGATTTAACTACAAATAGCAGTCTCATCCACCATGCAGGCCAAGTTGGAACCGGCCACTTTTAAGATGTTTCCGAAACGCAATTGTGTCATTTTGTAATCACGGTTTGTAAAATATGCTAACTGTTAAACTATTAGGTAAATACATAATAAATAAATCAGTAATCTAGTAAACTTAAGAACAACTGAAGACAGATCATAGCTGTAATTTACAATTAAATTCAACAGCTATCCAATTATAATTATTATCTTTGATGCATAGTAACCGACTGTTTTTTTTTATTTTTTATTATTTACATTTCTATACTAAGCTACTAAAGTGCTTGTATCATAGAAACAGGACAACCAAAGTACATATATCAAAGATACATTGGTACCGGTGGGTGGTTTCGAACTCGTGCTCTCCGGTTTGTATAACCATTGCATTGCCACTACACCACGGTCGCCTTTAAATTGCATGACAACTAAGGCAGCTGTGAACTGATTAATTTTTTCAGTCGTCACGGTCTTCCTCGACCATCAAGCAAGTCGAAGTCAGATGTCAGTCTCAATAAAAACAGATTTAAAAACTGATTTTATTCAAATTAAAGCCGAGAGAGATAAAGCTCATGTATACACTGACACTGACGACGATTACCAGGGGAGCATAGATTGCGAGGAGTTTGGCAGCGTTGGCAGTGCGGCAACCACGCGACTGGTTACCTAACCAATGGGACGTGATCTCCGGGTGAGTGACCTGTATGGTCCGCCCAGTGCCAAAACGTCGGCCACCACACAACACCGCGAAATTACCAACCACTATTGCACAAGTAAGCATTTTTTTAAGAACTAAAATTACGACATTACTTTCCGAGAAATAAAAATTTCGTTGTGTATCGCGTTGAATAAATGTAGTAGTGGTATACCCGGAGTAATATCGCCACTTTCAAGTGGAGTGAATAGGTTGCGTTTCGGGATCAGCTTGAAAGTTGCCGGTTCTAACAACATAGTGGATGGATGCGAATACTATCTACTTGTAGTTATTTAATTGTACTAGCGAACGCCACCGTAATTATTGGAGTTGCTATGACAATCAAGAAATATATTTTATTTTATTTTTATTTTTTACATTTATATACTAAGCTATTTAAGTGCTTGTATCATAGAAACAGGACAACCAAAGTACATATATCAAAGATACATTGGTACCGGTGGAACCCGTTCTCTCGGTTTGTGTAACCATTGCACTGCCATTTAAGAGTGGTAGGCAGTGGTACCCAGTCTGCCGATCCAGGGTAGTACCACCACTTACAAGTATACAGACCGTGAAGTGATTTGGTCACGTTTCGGGATCAGCTTGTAAGTTGCCGGTTCCATCTAGGCCGGCATAGTGGATGTGATTGCTACTCACAGTTATTAAATTGTATTAGCAGTGACATTCATTCATGGACCACACTTTGGCTTAACATCAAGCGGGGTGCTGTCATATGTCGAGTCACTATAAAAATAAATGAAAAAACTAGACCGCTGTCGACATAATATGTGAAATATTATGTTTTTTTTTAAATATTAATAATTATCGTATTTAATACCACAACAGTAAATTGCCTTAGTTACATTGCAACAATATGGTTGTCTAAGCTCTGCGGTTATGGGCACCCGCAGAGCTTGTATGAGGAGAATTGTGGATGTGAGGAAAACGAGGGAGTTATGTCAGGATCGTAACAAGTGGCGCTCCATTGTCTCTGCCTATCCCTATGGGAAAAAGGCGTGACAATCAATCAATCAAATTGTTACGCCACGCCTTATTCTCTTCATACAAGCTCTATGGTATAATATTTGTTAAAATTAGTTTTTAAATTTAATTTTAAAACCTATTTAAAATTAAATTTGTAATCTATGCCACAATACCAAATAACGTAAAAAAAGAAATCTAGAATTGTGTGGCAACAACACAATGGCGGCCAACGACAATGTGAAACATAATCGTGACTTTCGAAGTTCGTCATTGCGCAGTAACTATAGCAAGCAATTGGCAGAGTTGATTGCATTTGCACGAAATACTGTTCTTTAAAAACAAACAACCAAAAACATCTTCCAACATTAAGGCAAATAAGAAGTGTCATTTTAAAAGGATTTATTTCCTAATCAATCAAATTATCATGCCCTTTTCCCACAGAGAATAGGCAGAGAGAGATAAGAGAGCGCCACCTGCCACGATCCTGACACAACTCCCTCGCTTCTTTCACAGTCTTACAATTCTCTTCATACTTACGTAACAGTTAGATTTTTATTGATTTATTTCATTTCGTAATAACAGAATTTTAAAGGCGTTCAATGATATATTGCCTTTTTAAACGTGATTGCTGATTTCTTGTAAAAAAATCGACTTCAAGACATTTGATACCTTCATATCCATTTATTTAGAAAATAATTCCTTTTGAAATGTACTGTAGAATATTCTCCTCAAATGTTTTATAGATACGGAGAATACGCGATGGAAAAAATTATATCAAACGTTTTAAATCAATATAATACTGGGTTGACAAAAATGACGGATACATGTGATAAACACAACCATAGTTGAAATATTTTTACACAAAATAAAATGATAAATTGAACTTTTTTATTGTGGCTCGACATGTGACAGCTTGCCTGAAGTTAAGCTGGAGTGCGGTCCTACAGATAAAATCAATCAATCAATCAAATTATCACGGCTCAATTTCCACAATAGACCGCCACATTTACACCATTCCAATACGAATCTGTTCATACAATCTCTATGGTATTAGCACTGCAGGGCCCAGTGCCCTGATATTTTAATGTATTATAAAGTAAATTTCAACTCTCTGCATTCACTAAAGGTAAAAGAAAAAGGCATAACGAGTCACATCTTGTCGATCCAGTCAATAAAAATAAACTTGATATTCTGTACTTGTTCAGGCTCCAGACATCGCCTGGTGAAGTACACTAAAAAAACGTAATGAGTTGGCCAAATTCGGCACTTGCGCACGAAGCGGCAACACTGCCTCCGCACAATACATACATACGTGTAACAACACAGCCTGTACTGTGTAAACAAACAATGTTGCGTCACAATAGAAACACAAACAAAACAAAACCAAATAACAAAGACGTTAAAGGCGAAAATCGAACAAAAGCGAGCTGTTGTGAACAATTGTTATTTTGAAAATTTTGTGACGATAAACGGTGTTAAGTAGATTAATAACATACACAAAACTCGTATACAGTTTCAATCAACGAGCCAATTGCGACGAAATGTAAATTCACGTTGCACTTTATTAAGTTATTCATTTGACATTTTGGCATAATCCGATGCTTTAACGACAGAATAGCCATTATATACGTTAGGATATTATGTCAAGTGATTTGGTCGCTTGTAAGTTACCGGTTCCAACTAGGCCGGCATAGTGGATGTAATTGCTAACTCATAGTTATTGAATTGTAGTAATAGTGACGTAAAGCTTGTATGAAGAGAATTGTGAATGTGAAGGAAGCGATGGATGTCACGCTTTTGTTTCCACAGGGATAGGTAGTGACAATAGAACGCCACTTTCCACGATCCTGACACAAGTCTCTTGCTTCCTTTATAGTAGGGGAGCCCAAGAGGCTAATCGGGGATTTACTCGAGCGTCGTAGGGACCTATTAAATATTAAAGTTTAGGTGATAAAAAAAATTAAATGTTACGTGGGTTTTTGGTTTTAGCGGTGGGGGAAGGCTGTACGGATTTTCAAAAATGTAAAAAAAAACAATTAAAAAAATATACTCGAGCGCGTCAGATTTTGATATTGTATATACTCCACGTGTCCATAATACTGTAGGTATGTTAATCTGACGGTTTGCATGGTGGGGGTGGCAGTACGGAAAGGTACAAAAACAAAAAAAAAAAAATTTGCTCGAGCGCGTCAGACATTCAGAGGGGATGTTAAATAAGCCCCACAGAAGCTCCCATTCAAAAGACTGACCATTCCGACATGACGCAAGTTCGTGGCGGAGTTTTGAAAATGTAAAAAAAATCGTTAATTTGAAATACTCGAGCGCGTCAGTCTTTTATACAGAAGGTTCAGTAAGATGACCCAATTGTACTGACCCTTAATCTGACAATTATCTGGAGGGATTTCATTAATCTGACAATTTGAAAAAAAAAAACGGTAATTGGTAAACGGTTTTTAAGGTAATTGTTACACACTCACTATAGCACACTAATCGCGGTATAGTTTAGACTATTTCTCTCTCTTTCACTCACAATCACTGCCCACTTTTATTAATAAGTAATAATATCTCAGAAACTGTGTGGAATATGAGCTATATTATTGTAAAGTTTCAATAAAATCCATTTAGTAGTTTTGCGTGAAAGAGTAACAAACATCCATCCATACAATACATACTATAAACTTTACTTTACTTACGAAAAAGTATATATAATTTATGGTTATTAAGATCTTATTAAGATAAGATCTTAAAATCTTCTTTCTTGTACAGTTTATACTTTTTTACATTGTACATTAGGTCAAAATGTTCACAGGCGTTCCATAAAATAAATGTTCTATGTAATTTACTGTTTAATTTCACTGAAACAGGGTTGGCACATTATTGAAATAAATATTTTATAAGAGACCATTTAACACCTTTAAGGGGGTTCGGCTTTAGGAGGTGTTTTGTAACACCCTGTATATTAAGACTGTGCGAGAGAGTAATAGATAAAGAAGAAGTGAAAGGGAACGAGAGACGCGAAGTGGGGAATACATGCTCTACTGCAACTGCTCGCACAAAACTTTATCAACGATTTTTGCTACTTCGGCTTGTTGAAATTGACAGATTATAGTTTTTTAGTAATTCTTAGTCATTTTTCTTCAAAATAATATTAAAATCGACCGCGCTCGAGAATGTCCAGGTGACGATTTTTTTTTACAAGTTTGTGACCTTCCCATTCTCTTCCGTCACACTCAATCCGTCAGATTAAGAAAATGTGCACTTATTAGTATGTAATTAACTCACCTTAGCTTAATCTGACGCGCTCGAGTATATTCAAAGATCGATTTTTTTTTACAATTCTGACCAGCTGCCATACACGTACCCCCCTGTATTAAGGGCTAATACTTGGTAGATATACTCTACAGGGTACAAGGTATCTCCCATAATTTAATCTGTCACGCTGGAGTAAATCCAGAAATCCCCGCTTGGGCTCCCCTACTATTACATTCACTTTTCAATTCTCTTATATACTTATAAGCACGATTTAATCGAGCAACAATCTTAGTTTATAATTTAATGAATTAAACAAATTTTATGCGGCTTACTATCGCGTTTATTTTGGTTTTGATTATACAATTTTTGTTTAATTCATTAATCAATGTTCGCGCAAAATCTAAGAAAATATAATAATTTAATGTTTATGTATAATCTCCTCGTGACAATTTGATTGATTGATTGATGTGATCTCTTCCATTATTGAAACCAATTCATTTACATTTTGACGTCTAAAGGTTTCTTTTGCAAGTACAATTGCGGCTGCCGACGATATTAAAAAATCAACAGACTAAACGCTTGGAAAATTCCAAGCGTTTATGTAGATCATAGTAAATTACGCAGCAAGTGAGGTTCAAGGCCCAATTGAAAAATCATAATACATTGTAACAAATTTTCACAGACACGTTTTACACGTATTCTTTCAGCTGATGGTGCAATGGTCACGCTAACCGAGATCACGGTTTCAAAAACGCTTGCCGGTATCTTTGATATATGTACTTTGGTCGCCGTCTATAATACAAGTTTAAAGAATGGTAAAAAATTGTAAAGTTTAAAAAAAATATCTCGAATGTGATTAAGCAATGAAGTACTCGGTCTGTAGTTTGATGGGTGACCGCTAGTGGAAGGTTTTTTAACATGGTATGCAGACAGACATTTGCACAGTCTGCCTATACGAGGTAGTACCACCACTTTCAAGTGTACGGACTGAGTCCGCAGGATCAGCTTGAATGATGCGCCCCTTCACTTTATTAGTTTTTAAATGTGTGAATGCAAATATTACTAACTACTATACTTCATCACGCTGATCCTTTTGTGTCTAACCAGCAACTGAATAACCAATTACAATTGCATTTTACCTATCCTCGTAGGAAAAAGGCGTGACAATTTGATTGATTGATTGAATTGCATTTTCAGTGTGTTCAAGCGAGGCGAAGGCATATGTCGAGCCACAATAAAAAAATTGGGTCATTATCCCCTCATCTCCTTTCTTCTTTCACATCCATAATTCTCTTTATACAAACTCTATGGTTATGGAGACTATGAATAAGGTGACGATTAATGTAAAAACAGTTTTAAAGTAATTTCCGCTGTATACCTCAAGAGCGTGTCCAATGGCCAAGCGGAAAATTGGTTAGAAAAAACATTTCTGAAGATAAAAAAGTAATAATAAGGAAACCTAGTATAATTTAGAACTATAGGTCATAAATGTTACTAAGCCTGCATAGTGGACGCGACAGCTGCTTGCAATAATTTAACTGTAGTAGCAGTCGCCTCCATTTATGCACCGAACACCAGTATCAGGGGGTGTGCTGCCATAAGTCACAATATTCAAAAAGAGGACTAAAAGGATAAAACGGCGATGACTGATGATGACCCAGATTTTATTTCTTAAGCAAATTAAGCAAATGTTTTTTTTTATTGTGACTCGACATTTGACATCGACCTGCCTGATGATAAGCAAGAGGAGATCCAGTGGAGTGCAGTGGTTGAGTGCAGACGATTGAAACAACCGAGTCAATAAACGGCTGTCTCAGCCGCCGTCACTATGCCGGCCAAAGGTGCTTCTTCACGCATCGCTTGAAGGATCCAAGGTTATAGGAGGGAGAGCACACATGGGCTGGCAAAGCATTCCACTTGTCGATTGTTTTACAAAGAAAAGATGCACCGAACTTTTTAGTTCGACTACCGATTCTGTCGACAAAATGTGAATGCTTCCCCCGACCAGTGCGGGTGTTACGGGTGTGAAAAGACGAGATAGGAACAAGGTTAAAGAGATTCTCGGAACATCCTCCGTGGTATAGGCGATAGAGGACGCATAGAGCCGCCATGTCTCTGCGTAATTGCAGACGCTCCAGAGTTCGCGTAACCTCTACATCTCCTATGATTCGGACAGCTCGGCGCTGCAATGAATCCAGGGCATTGAGAAGATACTTGGCAGAGCCGTCCCAAAGATGCGAACAGTACTCCGCGCAAGAGCGAATTTGAGCCTTGTATAAAAGCAGGCGAAGCTCTGGCGCGAAGAACCACCGCACCTTATTCAGGATGCAAAGTTTGCGGGAGGTGGTCTTAATAGGCCGCTCAACGTGATCCCTGTGATTCAGTCTGTCCGAAGTACCAAGGGAAATGTTACAAAGAGAAGGAAGGAAGGAAGAGAAGAATGTGACTGCTACTTGCAGTTGTTTAACTGCAGTATTAAGGTGTGATTCCGCCAGCGCCTGCAGACTGCACTACTTGTTTGTATGATATTGATTCCGTGCAAGGCGACATTAGTCTGCAGCAGCCGCAATAATATTGTTACCAAACACCATATTTATAATCTATGACTTGGCAAATGCTGATTGTCGCAATAGTGTCGCCTTGCGCGTAGTGCAGTCTGCGGTCTGCAGTCGCTGGTGGAATCACACCTTTAGTTGCCTCCACCATTTATAGACCGCGTTCTAGCTTAACATTAGCATCAATAAAAATCAAAATTAAAAACTTTCCGAAACTCGACCTTTGAAATAAAAATACGTACATCCTTACTTACTTACTTATATTATAAACACAAAAGTTCGTGAGTATGGATGGATGTTTGTTACTCTTTCACGCAAAAACTACTGAATACATTTTAATGAAACTTTACAATAATATAGCTTATGCATCAGAATAACACATAAGCTATAATTTATAAATGAAGTTCGCCAGGTCAGCTAGTGCACTACAAAACCTTAAATAAATTCTGAGGCACGCTTTTTGCGTTGAATGAACAAAAACGTCTTTATATTGCAAAAGTAACAATTTTGTCATCAACCCGTGAAATTAGAAAAAGAAACCGTTAGCAGTGTCGAAAATATATATATTGCAGTTATTTAACTGTAGTAGCGGCCGCCTCCATTCATGACAGCACCCAGGCGGGTACTGTCATATGTAGAGCCAAATTATCAGTCAATCATGCAAATTGTCACGCCTGCTTCCTACAGGGATAGGCAGAGCCAAAATAATAATAGGCACTAGTTCGCAATTAAAACCAGATTCAGATTATTCAGACAGTTAAAATAGCCACGCAAAAAAAGAAAGCTGGGTTGCATAGTGCCCATAACCGTAGAGCTTGTATGAAGAGAATTGTGGATGTGAGGCAAGCGAGGGAGTTGTGTCAGGATCGTGGTAGGTGACGCTCCTTTATCTCTGCCTATCTTTGTAGGAAACAGGCGTGACACTTTGATTGATTGATTGATTAAAATAACTAGATTAATGACGCGAAGTACAAAAGTCAATTAAGAATACCCTTCCATATTTTTTAGTGTGGCTTAACCATGTCAACACTGCGCCTGATGTTAGGCTGGAGTGCGGTCCTAAAATAGAATCAAAAGCTACTTCAGTTAAAAAATGCCGGCCTAGTTGGTACCGACAACTTTTAGGCAACTAAGTCACCTTACGGTCTGTCTTACCTCGGTACAACAGACTGGGCAAATGACCATCAACTGTGTTGCCCACAACTCTTGATCTAAAATGCTAATATTAAACATCAATGTAGATTTATTAACACATCGCCCTTAGTAACAGCATAGAACTTTATAAAAACAAAGCGTTATTGTAATTTGTTCTTTAACAACAGCTGCATAGTGTTCATTGTTCCAATCCAATCACACTTGTATACACATAATTTAACCAATGAAAATCACAACAGGGGAGTCTAGATGATTTAAACAGTGATCCATTACTGCTTAATAGAACTTGACGCTTGCGATAATTTGATATGAACGAGGATAAGAGCATTGTATGGGACGTTTATGACGCATCATGGATATTGTACCTTGTGTCTTAAAAAGCTAACGCCAACCAAAAACTACAAAAGAATGAAGACTTACAGCCGGTTGTACCAAAAAAGTTTCAATTCACGATTTTAGTTTTACTTTATACTTATTCTATTACGTTTACTATTACGAAATCGTATATTGGGTTGTTAATAATTTTATATCGAAACTACCATTTATATATATTTTTATCATTAGAAATAACAAAAGTAGCACATAGAAACCCAAAATGAATGATGCCCCCTAAGCTCTATATAAAATATCCGTTAAACGTAAATGTATAATGTGAAATTAAAAAGTGGTGCAACCCATTTTTCTTTTACTTATACGATAATTTTTACAAATTCGTAAATCATAATTTTTGGTACAACCGGCTGTAAGACTTCGTCGAGAAGAAACTCGTCAAAGTAAGAGGACTAGAAATAAATATGTTTTTTTATGAAATAAAAAAAGCTTGCGAATTAAGAACGTATAAATAAATCAATACGAAGACAAAATTATGCACCATATTACAAAACATCGGAATGGTAGAGGTTCGTACCAAAGAGGTGTTTGAAATTTCATGAGCTACTGTCCGTACCCCATCGTAAAAACAACACAAGAAAACATGTTTTGCTATCTGAATAAATACATGGTAAATATTTATGAAAAATTTAACATATTATCTGCGTTGTATTTCAAACGAGCAGTGTGAAAATCTGTAATTTAAAAATACTATTTTCTTTACTCAGTTTACGAGATAATATTAGAACGGTTTATATAATCTTTAAGCAACATTCCACTAATAAAACTAAAACTAGTTGTGTTGTTTTGTTGGTAAATCGGGCCGGTATTATGCATTAAAGGATTGCAACCAATTCGGGTTCTGTTACGAAGCGGCCATACTTTCAAAATTGCCCCAGTTGCGGATAACGGTGAAAAGACCATCTCGCGACAGCTGTGCGGTTGCTAAACGCGACTGAATTTAAAACATGACAGGGATACGTGAAACACGTGAATATTTTCTGAATTCGTGTATTTTTGGCGGCGGCGAGTGAGACGTACTCTTGTTTTTTTAATAAACATGTCACACGAAAACGAGTTCATTATCGTTATACCTACAATAAGTTTCGTTCAACAACAAGAGGCAAGGCCCTCAAAGGGCCGAGGTCGGTTACCACGACAACCGATCGATCGAACCCGCCTACGCACTATTTTAATACAAACACGTCTTGCGCCATCATACATCATTTTTAGAACGCAAACACCCCCTTACAAAGGCTACTTTATGTTTGCGCAACTTAGAGCTAGAGAGAGTCTGTCTGTATGGTGAACGGTCTAGCGAGTTCGACCTGTGTGACATTGAAGCCGCCCCGCTGCGCAGTTCGCGTGTCCTCTAGGAGTAACTGGGTATAACCAAATAAATTACCCAGTGTCTCTTGTATAATGAGATTTTAACTTTCACGACACGACGTTTGCCAATAAAATTACCCATATTTTTTATATGATATAAGCCGAACAAAAATACACAATATACTTGTATTATGGTACATAATACATATGCTACTGAATTAATGAAACGTAAAAATGTTATCATAGGTAACCCAGACGACATATTAGTGTACAATAGATACTTGATACTCAATAGCCCATTGTGATACCTATATTTGTCATAGTTACTTTACTAGTTTAAACACAAATTTACATGAAATTCACGCTCCGTCGCGTTTAATAAAGCAACTGACGATATATATTGTGACATCAAACAATATCTATTAATTATTCAAGACCTCAGACGTGTTTGAATTATGTCGCATAAACTATTTTGAAGCAAATGTCATTTGATTAATTAATCCATCTATTAAATTAAACCTAGATAATCTTAATAATCTGTTTTGTGAATAGCTCGTTTTGTTTTTAAATTATAACTGGCATTGAATGTTAATATTTTAGTAATTTAGACGATAGCGGATAGAATAAGGAAAATAGCACAGTGCGCGATAGATGTGGTTTGAAAGATATAGTGACAAGGATTAACATTGCTTCGATAGTTTTCGATGGAAAGAATGAGTAAAAGTAGATTGACGAAAGGAATTTAAAAATCTGATTTGAATAAATGCGTTAATCAAGGCAGGCCCAGGAGGGTGTTTTTCGAACAAATCTGAGACATCCTCAAGAAAGCTTATGGCACTAGGTTGTCTAGTGCCATAACCGTAGAGCTCATAACCATGTGGGGAAAAGGCGTGTTTGATTGATTTATTAAAAATCTAGAATTTCAAAGTGTTATTATATTAATGGTGCCATGTTTAAATGAATAGTAAGGCAAAATTACTAATAAACAGATGTATATATAAATACTTATAAATATATACAGATAGCGTAGGACGTCCACCCACAAGATGGACTGACCTGCTAAAGGAAACAGGACACCGATCGATGGGGAAGGCTTAAGCATGAGTTCTGTAATCTGTATAATAATATATAGTTAACTAAATCGCCAATTATAAGCAACATTTGAAACTGACCGTGGTGTAGTGGCAGTTACGCAAGCCGAGGGCACGGGTTCAAAACCACTTGCCGGTACTGTGCTATTAGAATAAGAATAGGACGAGCTGTTGACTAACTTCAATTTACTGATTTACTAAAGTTGGTTGGAGAGATAGACGTCACAAAATGGCGTCGACTCCGTCCTATTCTTATTTTAATCGCATTATACCAATGTATCTTTAACCGACTTTGGTCGTCCTATTTCTATGATACAAGCACTTTAGTAGCTTAGTATAGAAATGTAATAAAACACTGTTAAGCCGCGTCCATGCTGGGTGTTTGTGATTGCCTGTTTTTGTTTGTGGTCGCCCGTGTTCGGCGCCGGTGTCATTTTTTATTCAACAATCAAAGGATGTTCGGCAAACAGTTTGCGACGTCTCCAAATGCTTGGTAGTATATGAAGTATATTGTACTATTTCTGTGAATTTTAATAATCCACCATGTTTGCTTATCCAGAATATACTAGCACGTTCACCAAGCTTGTTTGTATTGGGTGATTGTGGTTAATGTTTGGGACTTAGTTTGCCGTGAACACCAAGTATGTGGAGGCAGCCTAACATAAAGACAGGGTGAGATATTGTCAGATTAACTTTTTGTACATGTAGACAGTTGGAGGTCATTTACCGAGACCGGCTGACTGGATGATCGTGGGCGAGATCGTCGCATCTCGGTATCAGTTTCAAAGTTGCCGGTATAGTGGATGAGTGCCACCTGCAGTTATATAATTGTAGTAGCAGTCGCATCGTTTCGTAGACCCCACACCAGATTAACAACAGGTGGGGGGGGGGGGGCTGTCATATAACGAGCCAGAAAAAAGAAAACTTCACCGGCATTTTTTAATGAAATGTAAATACTGTAAAACTGTTTATGTAAAATGTAAAACGGTTCTTAGTCGTCGGCGCTCTTGGGCAAAGACAAGTCGAGGTAAGATGTCGCGTCACAATAAAATTGTGGTATAGAGGTGAAATATAAAATTTCATCACATATCCATACAATAACAATTGATATAACATTGTTTTTATTTGATACTCTTATTATTTATTTTAATACAATAAGAAGATAATAAGATTAGAGTTTGTTTATCAATGCAATTTCCATTGCGTAATTTTAAGGAGTGCCATACTAAATATTAGTTTGTCTTTTAGTGTATCTCGACATCTAACCTCGACTTGCCTGATGATAAGCAAGGGGAAATCCAAGAGCGCCAACAAATGAAAAAGCCGACTCATTTCTTGTTGCCTCAGTCGCAGTCACTATGCCGGCCAAAGATGATTCTTCGCTTGAAAGATCCAAGGTTATAGTTTTTTTTTTACATTTCTATACCAAACTACTAAAGTGCTTGTATCATAGAAACACGACAACCAAAGTACATATGTCAAAGATACATTGGTTCCGGTGGGTGGTCTCAAACTAGTGTTCTTGGTTTGCGTAACCATTGCACTGCCACTACACCACAGTCGGTCGGTCACCACATGGGTTAATTAAAACGACGCAAAACGACAGACGGATATTCCTGTATTTTGCGCATCATAATCATCAGCCTATATGCTGGCCTGGTGAAGTCGACTAAAGCAATTTCAAAATGAATCAGTTTTTTATTGTCGGCGCTCTTGGACTTCCTATTGCTTACCATCAAGCAAGTTATTGTCAGATAACATGTCTCGATAATTTTTAGGAAAAAGTTACGTTTTTTAGGAACCATATTATATACTCGTAGAACTAATAATTAATAGATTATTATTACTACATACACAACACAAAGGTGTTTGAAATTTCATGAGCTACTGTCCGTACCCCATCGTAAAAACAACACAAGAAAACATGTTTTGCTATCTGAATAAATACATGGTAAATATTTATGAAAAATTTAACATATTATCTGCGTTGTATTTCAAACGAGCAGTGTGAAAATCTGTAATTTAAAAATACTATTTTCTTTACTCAGTTTACGAGATAATATTAGAACGGTTTATATAATCTTTAAGCAACATTCCACTAATAAAACTAAAACTAGTTGTGTTGTTTTGTTGGTAAATCGGGCCGGTATTATGCATTAAAGGATTGCAACCAATTCGGGTTCTGTTACGAAGCGCCATACTTTCAAAATTGCCCCAGTTGCGGATAACGGTGAAAAGACCATCTCGCGACAGCTGTGCGGTTGCTAAACGCGACTGAATTTAAAACATGACAGGGATACGTGAAACACGTGAATATTTTCTGAATTCGTGTATTTTTGGCGGCGGCGAGTGAGACGTACTCTTGTTTTTTTAATAAACATGTCACACGAAAACGTGTCTATACCAAACTACTAAAGTGCTTGTATCATAGAAACACGACAACCAAAGTACATATGTCAAAGATACATTGGTTCCGGTGGGTGGTCTCAAACTAGTGTTCTTGGTTTGCGTAACCATTGCACTGCCACTACACCACAGTCGGTCGGTCACCACATGGGTTAATTAAAACGACGCAAAACGACAGACGGATATTCCTGTATTTTGCGCATCATAATCATCAGCCTATATGCTGGCCTGGTGAAGTCGACTAAAGCAATTTCAAAATGAATCAGTTTTTTATTGTCGGCGCTCTTGGACTTCCTATTGCTTACCATCAAGCAAGTTATTGTCAGATAACATGTCTCGATAATTTTTAGGAAAAAGTTACGTTTTTTAGGAACCATATTATATACTCGTAGAACTAATAATTAATAGATTATTATTACTACATATTATATTAATAGAAAAGAGTTCACATTGCCCCTAAATGACCTTAGAGCTTGTATGAAGAAAATTGACGTGAAGGAAGCGAGGGAGTTGTGCCAGGATCGTGGCAAATGGCGCTCCATTGTCTCTGCGAGAAAAAAAGCGTGACAATTTGATTGATTGATTAATTTGAGTTCAGATTCTCTTTAAGACACTTTCTTTTATAATAAAGTTATTTTATTACATTTTTCAGTAGCCAAGTTTTATATTTAATATGACATCCAAATAAAGGGTGTCAATATCACATAGGAGGAAATAAAACCCCTAATAAAGGGTTTCATGTTCAATCAGAAATTGCCTACTTCGCAATCTGATCTTAGGATCATTTTTATTCGACGACGTATAAAAGTTTTACACGAATTGAGTGACTGGTGGCACATTCTGTCCAATTGGATTAAATTGATTGCATATTTAGCCATCAATGACCCGAAAAATGCAGGCTTGCGATAGACTAGGTTTACCTGTGAATGAGCTTTTTATATGGGAAAAAATGTATGTAAAAATTAATTATTTTATTAACAATCTTATAAATTAAATACGTTCCGTGATACCACAAAAACTTAACTCGCTTTAGACAGAAATTAAACATGTTTTAAGCCAATTTATTAATTTAAAACTTAATTGCACTATGTACAAAGGCGGACTTAATGCCGTTAGACATTATTTGACAGCCAAACGCTTCAGAGAATGTCTACGCTTAGGGATATTGGATGATGGAATAAACTATTTTTGCGGCTAACTATTGCTTTTTTATCTTCATCCTATAATTAGATCCTTCAAGTGATGTGGATACCAGCATAGTGGTGACAACTGAGGCAGCCGTTTACATTTTTTTTCAGTATTTTTTTTTTATTAATAAAATAATAATAGAAAATTGCGTTTAGAAGGCTTTTCAGCTATCGTGATCGATGGGAGACGATGGCGGCTAGTCCTTTGAGCGTCGGATTAATATAATTAAGATTAACGTGATAGTAAGCCGCTTAATAAAACCTATATGCGAAATTGGGCTGATATTTTTGCGTAGAAAACACGCACAATTTAAACAACTTAGACGAATTCCATTGTAATTGTAACAAAATCCTACCTTATAATCGGTGTTCTCTCTGTGCGTAGGTTGTCTTGCGTGCTGCACTTGTCCTGGGCTTAGCACACGACGTTTCTTAGCAGGTTGTCTTGCCGGCGATATTGCCGGCTGATAATTAAGGAACGTGCTCGTCTGAGGCTGACTGCTGCGATATTGCGCCGACGGCTCCGGGAACATGACATGCATTCCCTGCGAAAGGATAAGAAATATTAAAATGCTGTCTCACTCACTCTTTCACGTGTCCAGACTCCTGAAAATACAGGTGAGGGGACGAGCCTACTATACCCTTTCCATTCTGAGAACAAGAACAAATAAGAGGTAATATTTAGAATTAAGTAAATTAAAAAAATGCGTTTCATTTTAGTAAACGTGAAAATTATATTGTAGTGAAATTTTGACAGCTGTCATATAGTTACTCTTACGTTGGAAAAGGTATAATAAAAGTTTTGCGTCAACGTTTAAAACAAGGGTTGTTCACTAATGTTAAGTAAACATACCATAATTTCTCTTATTAGAAAACTACTATATTTATAAATATGTACAAGGGATATCTGTGAAGGCATAAAGTTAGTCTTTGTACTTTGTACAAGCAATTAAGATTATAAATAATTAATAATAATTTATTTGTGCACAAATAATATCAATCAAGCAAGTTATTTTGCCATATTATTTAATAAAATTTCTAAACTACTGTTAATAGAGTGATCTCAATAAAACTTTGTAATGTGTTGTGCGCAATAAGTTTTATACAACTGATACTAAGCGTTCATGTATTTATTTATTAAGATTCAAAAACAGATCCTTACAACTAAACATACATTACTAAAACAAAAACATTTGACACTGGTTATTGACACTGGACAAGTAAAGTTCTTAAAATTAAAGACAAATTGATACCGGCAAGATTTTGGATACCAGTTGAAAACGCACGTACGTTTACGATAAAACCAGAACTTCATCTGCAATCTTTTTTATTCATTCAAATATAAATTAACAGTAAAGACGGCCATCAAGATCAATTCACACCTTTATTTTCACAGGGATAGGCAGAGACCACGAAGCGTCACTTTACACGATCCTGACTCAACTCTCGTTTCTATCACATCCACAATTCTCTTTATACAAACTTTATGATTATTGTTTCAAGTACAACCAACTTTATGTAAATTTGTAATTTTAACTTATTAGTTTATTAGATTTTTAACTTTAACATCAAAATCAAAGAGTGGTAAGCAGTGGTACTCGTGAACACAGACCGTCAAGTGATATAGTCGCGTTTCGGGATCAGCTTGTAAGTTGCCGGTTACGACTAAGCCGGCATAGTGGATGTGATTGCTACTTACAGTTGTTAAAATTGTAATAGCAGTTACATCCATTCATGGACCACACTCGAGCCTAACATCAAGATAGGTGCTGGCATATGTCGAGTCACAATAAAAAAAAACAACATCGCTAATATCTTGTAATAAATGTTTCTATGCGCAATTAATTTAACAAATCCCTTCGTGCCATCAGAGAAAATGCTAAGCGTCAGTCACGGTTGTCATCACACGTGACTATGAAACGTAATGCGTTGTCGGAGCCTTAAGATACATACCAAGAGCGGGTATTAAATGAACACTATCTATCTATGAATATGGGTTTGTACTATAAACAGATTATATATGTATTTTTATATTTTTTATTTACATTTCTATACTAAGCTACTAAAGTGCTTGTATCATAGAAACAGAACAACTAATCAATCAGATTGTCACGCCTCTTTCCCACGGGGATAGGCAGAGACAACGGAGCGCCACTTGCTACGATCCTGACACAACTCCCTCGACATAACCGTAGAGCTTGCATGTAAAGAATTGTGGATGTGAAGAACAACCAAAGTACTTATACCAAAGATACATTGGTACCGGCAAGTGGTTTTGAACCGGTGCTCTCGGTTTGCGTAACCATTGTACTGCCACTAAACCACGCCTTAATTTGCCTGATTGTAACTCGAGGGGAGGTCCAAGACTACTGAAAAAAACCCACAAGTGTTTTTACTTGGAGAGTAGGTGTAGAAATTCAACCTTGTTGACAAGTAGAAAATTTCCATTGTACAATTATTGTATTGTAATCAGAAAGAAATATGTCATGAACAATAAATCATTTTTATTATGATGATATTATCAACAGTCTTATGACGATACATATTAACATTTAGTAGTTTGACGCTACGTGGTCAATGACGTGAAAAATTAAACGCTCAAGTTGAAATCTAGAAGATGACTGTTCTTTCTTTCTTCTTGTTTATGGCTTTAGTATTTAACTTGCCAGTGTCAAAGTAAAAACATATGGTTCAATGTTAAAACATTGTCAAGTAAATATGAAGATGAACCACGCGAGTGATTCATCAAATGATGACGATGATAGTGAGGTTGATGATGATCGTTTTAGTAAAGCGGCGGAAAGCCTTTACTAAAACTTCGGAAGGAGACTTGGAGGGAACACGAAGAAACACGTTTCACATCTTTAAATTACTTGTTTATACTTGATCAACTTAAAAATGATTACTGGATAACAATTCCACCATTATTACACATTAATATTTATGAAAAACACAAGCTTTTCAAATAATTCAAAATTGCGCGTCCTGTCACTTGCAGTTGCCCGCCAAAAAACTCATGATTGTTCTTTTTTATTTTGACACAAATAGAATATGTACAAAAGAATGAATGGCGTTTGAAAATGTCAATGCTTTTTTAAAGAAAATTAATTATAACAATTTTAATGCGAACTTTAAATAGGTCGGCACAGTAGACTTTCTCATTTTCATTTAATATATTAAATTAATGTTTATAATAATTATATTATATTCAATTATATTAATGGTTACAAAAAAAGTATCATGGTTATAAGTGGCGCTCCATTGTCTCTGCCTATCCCTGTGGGAAAAAGGCGTGACAATTTGATTGATTGATTGATTGAAAAAGTCTCAGCAAAATAAATATTACGGCCATGGTGTAATTAACTTTATTAATAACCTCACGCAACTTTCAGACACAATGTACGTCTCTTAGATGTCAAAATTAATAAATATAAAACACATTCTTAATATAGGCTATATTGTCTTATAAATAGTTAAAACACTACATAGGTAATAGACAACTTAAATAAACCACGTGATATGCCAAGGACTCGAGGTACCCCAATCAACGGCGACCGCGGTAATTAGTAATATGGTGACCATACAAGCAGGTTTAAAAAATAGAATTTTTCATAAGGCGACCGTAGTCACAGACACAATTCTTTATAACACGAAACAGAACACATAGAAGGACAATAAAACATGTACAATGTACTAAATGATGTACAATTAGCGGCCTTATGGCGAAAAATCTCTCACTTCCAGGCAACCGATCTTAAAATTAATAATAACGGTGACAAACAAAGAGAACCCGGTTCACAACCACTGGCCATTACACCTCCGATGTATATTTTGGTCGTACTTTTCCATGATACAAGCACATTTAGTAGCTCAGTATAGGAATAAAAAAAGAAAACTTATACTATTATTTTTGTTAAACTCCAACATTTACTATTAATGAACCAATCAACATGTTTTTCTCACAGGGATAGGCAGAGACAATGGAGCGCCACTTGCCACGATCCTAACACAACTCCCTCGCTTCCCTCACACCCACAATTCTCCTCATACAAACTCTACGGCCACCCAGCTCTCTTGAGGAAGTCTCTGATTGGTTCGGAAAACACCCTCATAGCACATCAGCAGCACGTTCAGCACATCCATCCACAATCACACATAATTGTATTTTTCAATTAAAAATAATTGAAAAATACAATTCATATCGAATTGTTACGCCTTTTTCCCACATGGGAACTCCCTTGCAACAAAATAAAATGAATGAATCAATAAAATGTGTGGAGTTAATAAAAAAAGATCCAGCATTATTAGACTTTTAACTTAACAAAGTGGATCATTAAACCAATAGGTACATAATGGGCGTTTCGTTTCGAGGCCAGTGTCGTAAAAAATAAAACATTTTCATTTGCTAAGAGCAGCAATTCCGCTGAAATCATGTCTATGTTTCATGGCGAGAACGCCTTAAAAGTATCACGCCATGGTAATAAGATACGGGCAACGAACTTTCATTATTCATAACTTATACCTATACAAAACGTGATTGTATCATAGACAATGAAGAATCAGAACATGGTTGAACTAGGTAAATTAATAATATATTAATCAATCAAATTGTCACGCCTTTTTCCTACAGGGAGCGCCACTGCCCACCACTATTTGACAAACCCGGAGCATATATCCGCCTCTTTTTGTTTATGAAACAAATATTTGCTCCTGCCGGGAATCGAATCTGGGAATTTACGCGTAACGCCAACCAATGCCACGCCTGTCGCCCAATTCTCTTTATCGAGCTCTTTAGTTATTAACACAGCAAAAGATATGTTATTTTATTGGAGAAATAACTAATGCCTGGTAATATGTAGCTGTAAGTAATATGTGGACAACGAGCGAAAAGGAGGAGTAGTTCCTTTATAGCATAGGAGTCGTTGACGTTGCACGCAGCCCGACTTGGCCATATCTGAACTTATATCTGAAAAGTGCTTACAAGTTACTAGCTTAGACTTCTGAGGCGACCGTGGTGTAGTGGTATTACAATAGTTGGTTACGCAAACCAAGAGAACGGGTTCGAAACCACTTGCTGGTACCAATGTATCTTTGATATGTGTACATTGGTTGTCCTGTTTCTATAATACAAGCACTTTCGTAGCTTAGTATAGTAAATTTAAAAAAATATCTATATATATCTACAAGCATCTAGAACAGCGTTTCCCAACCTTTTTTAGGCCATGCCCCACCTTAACATTTCTAAAATGTGTATGCCCTCCACACATATTTTTTTACCTTTAAAAATTGTTTTGTTCCCTTACGAGATATAAATGATTACAGCATTGTTTTTAAGAATTTGCGTTTATCGTTAAATTTGTTACCGATGCTAGATCATTGCATTTAAATAACATAAAACGAAAGGGTTAAAGTCATGTCGAGACCATTTTTAAATTGCCCCCCTTAACTATCAAATTGCAAATTGAAAACACTGATCTAGAAGATTAGCAAGAAAATTATAAAATAAACTAAAGTTTCCACGAATGAATTTGAAATAAACGAAAACTTATACGAAACACATAACTGTGAACATCCTTATTCTAATATTAATATATTCGAGTGCACACTGAACATTAAAACCAAAACCAGACTTATCACATAAGGTAAATCAGGAACCACTTTCTAAACTTCAAAAGAGCGTAGGCGATGGCGCCACCACAACTCTCGTATTTACAACGAATTACTGTCAAAAGACTTAAATTACATTCAAACTGATAATTATCCATATACAATTGTGACAGGATCTAGAGTGGAGATCACGAACCGGAAGACGCAGCTTAGGTAAGCCTCCCACTAGGTTGGCGACGACATAGTGAAAGTCACAGGTAACCAGTGGATGCAACTGGCATCTTGTCGTTCGGGATGGCGTTCTAAGGGGGAGTACTGTATGTTCAGCAGTGGACGCCTTCTGGTTAATGATGTTGATAATTTATCTATATACAATTGTGACAGGATAAGCAGTTAGAATAATACCGGGAAGCTATTCCTCATATGGATAAACGCTTGACCGACGACTGCTAAGTTCCGCATCATGGTATGTGCCATAACAGGACATTGTGCTTTTAACAAACACATTTGCAACCTCAACATTTCGATTGCCTGGATATTGAGGAAACAGCGTGTGCTATATATAGAGTTGCTATCCGGAAGCGTCCTATGCTACTATAGGACGCTTCCGGAGGTCTGCAGAAACGAGAAGGGTCTCCTGGTCTTTCTGGGGGTGAGAGAAGGGGGTGAGGGGGAGCGTTATATGAAACAATTGGTAAGTGAAATGCTTATCTAGTCCATGTGTTTTCCCCATCTTATAACCTTGGATGCTTTAATCGAGGACGGAGTCTAAAACCGAGTCAGTTTTTTCAGTCGTCGGCACCTTCCTTTGCTTACCATCCAGCACGTTAAGTCCATGATAGAAAAACTAATATTTTCAAGCAATTAATCAATTTATCACGCATTATTCCCACAGGGATGGGCAGAGACAATGGAGCGCCACTTGTCACGATCCTGACATAACTGCCTCGCTTCCTTCACATTCATAATTCTCTTCATACAAGCTCTATGGTTATGGGCACTACGCAACCTATCTTTCTTGAGGATGTATCCGATTGTATTTGAAATCAGTGAATCCGAAAACCAGACTGCACATTGCAGAGTTAATAAATGTTCACTGTAAATGTAACAATACCACACCCAGAGTTGTCAATTGCATTAAAAAATACTTTCACAATTCTTATTATGTTTTAAAAACGTGACAACTTTGTAAAGTGACACAAGTCTCGACACACAATCGTTTAAAAATAAATAAAAGTAATAACTAAGAACATTTTGTTTATTGTGACTCGACATACGACAGTAGCTGATTAATTAATTGTAGTAGAAATCACCTCCACTATGCCGGCCTAGTTAAAACCGGCAGCTTACAAACTTATTCCAACTAAGTCACTGTATACTTGTAAGTGGTGTATACTACCCCCAATGACTGGGCACCAATGCTTACTACTCTTTGATAATAACCAGACTAATTATTATTGTTTTGCCGATTGTACAGTTGTACAGTGCTACGTCCTCATGACGTCATACCGTCGTGTGACGTCACAAGCCAAGCGAGTTAGTAACTTACGGGGATAGTAATGTAAAGATAGACTATAGTTGAACGAACTCAAATTACACGACCCATTTCCATAAACTTGAATTGAAAATAATTTTATTTTTAAGTGAAAGAGTGTAACAAATTATCAATCAACCAATTAAATTTTCACGCCTTTTTCTTACAGAGACAATAGAGCGCCACTTGCCACGATCCTAACACAACCTCCCTCACGTCTACGATTCACTTCATATAAGCTCTACCGTTATGTCCACTAGGCAACCCAGCTCTCTTGAGAATGCCTCCGATTTGTTCGAAAACGCCCTTCTGGGTCTGCCTCGTTCAACGCATCAAATTAATTATCACCTTAATAACTTTTCATGTTATCAATTTGTTATCAACATTGTTTTTATTATCAGCGCACAACATTGTTACTGTCGCAACACACACATCTAAACGGGTATCTGTGCCAGCAATTTTAAAATAGAGACTTCGGCTCCTATATCATCTACAATGTAAACTTTAATTTTTCGTGAGGTTACGTAGGATGTCTAAAACACTCTTTAACAAACTGGAAGAACACAGCAGCTTTTTCTGCAAAAATGTTGAAT
Source organism: Tinea trinotella (assembly GCA_905220615.1). NCBI lineage: Eukaryota > Metazoa > Arthropoda > Insecta > Lepidoptera > Tineidae > Tinea > Tinea trinotella. The sequence goes on from HG992326.1 coordinate 5,842,384, forward strand.
GAGACTACTAACGCCGTACCTACATACCTAGGCCAACGATATCTGCAGAACTTTCGAAATATGTAGAACTGTAGATATTTTAGAATAGAGGACTTAGGGCACACTTTTGTATATATCCATATTTCGTTTGGATATAATATTAATATTTAATATTATTTATTCCCAAAGCGAGGGACACGATGTGGCAGGATCGTGGCAATTGGCAAATATCAATCAAATTGTCACGCTTTCTTTCCACGGGGATAGGCAGAGACCATGGTGCGCCACTTGCCTCGATTCTGACACAACTCCCTCGCTTCCCTCACATCCACGATTCTCTTCATACAAACTACGGTTATGGGCTCTAGGTAACCCAGCTTTCTTGAGGATATAAAGTTAAATTATAATCTTTGTAAATGATACGACTGTAAATTCTATACGAGAGGCGTCAAGCGTGAAAAAGCGATCGATTTCTACGAAAACTTCTTGCATGAAGTTATACAAAAACTCGAATTGACGCCTTTTGGAGATTTCCAATTACAATTATTTTCATACAAAAAGAGAGTTCACAGAATTACAAGGCGTGTCTCTTAATAGCATCTAAGAATATTTCACAACTGCAAAATTGCTACTCTACATTATATTACGTTTACGAATGACACAGATATTCAGCATCTTGCATATACATAAAATTGGAATCAATGTTTTAAATATTTTTTTTAAGTTAAAAAATTGCAATTTACTTTTATCTTATTTTCAATTCCCTAATACGGCGTTCTCATGGGGCGATTTTAGTTGATTAACTGCGAAATCGTTCGCTATTTGAACAGTCTAAACAGAATTTCAATCAAGTTAAGGCAATAATTATCGGTTCAACAGAAGTTAAAGAAATACCTTTTAACTTTTATTGATTCGATTGCGAGTTAACATTGAACAACTAAAATCGCCTCGTGAGAACGCCGTATAAGTGTAGGCAACACAAAAACTTAATAAAAAAATAATTTTGTTCCCACAACTGCCACAACTGGGCTTTAGTGGATGCGACTGTTACTTGCAGTTATTTAACTATAGTAAAAGTCAGGCGAGGTGCTGTCTATAGCACCTCGCCTGACTTTTACTATAGTTAAATAACTGCAAGTAACAGTCGCATCCACTAAAGCCCAGTTGTGGCCGGCATAGTGATGGCGACTGAGGCAGCCGTGAACAAACTCGGTTTTTTCAGTCACCGTTAATCTTGAACCTCCTCTTGCTTATTATCAGGCGGGATGAAGTCAGACGTCGTGTCACAATAAAAAAATAAATAAAAAAACTATCCAGCTTATACTGAAACGCAACTAAGTCACTACAAGTCAGCCTACCACTGTTAAACATATAGACGATATAAAATTATAACGTTATTCAATTGAGGTGTCGAATCTCTTCTAAAGATAGTTATTTAATGGTTGGAATAGATCGCACGGCTGCTAGAATGGCGGGCCGTTATGCGTTTCGGTTTTCGTGCTGTATAATAACGGTGCCTGCGACATTTCACGATTTTCTAGACCAGACTAAAACTAAACCAACAAGCGTTTGTAATCTAACATCAAACCTTTTAGGGGGCAACTATTCAAGTCTATACAGTGGCGTAGCGTAGGGGGAGCGTGAGGGGCGGCGGTTATAGGGGGCGGCAAATTACTCAAAACATGAAATTGTTAAAATTTGTACCTGAAATCTACATTTTATATATACTTTCCTACGATTCGGACCGAATTGGATTGCATTGATTATTTCAATACTGCAAAGTCTTTTATTCTTTTATTGCATTATCAATGTCAATGGTATCACATAACTCTTGCTCAATGGTCAAAATAGTTTGATATCATTAGCCGAAAAACAATTGGAATACAGGTAAATTAATTAGTGCACAAATATGGTTCACAAGATTTTTATTGGATGGCCAAAACTAATAAGAATAACAATACTTCGTACTACAAAAACTAAAAGGAAAAAAGGTGAGGAAAATGAGTTGAGTTGGTCTAAAACCATTCCAGTACTTTAGTCGCAAATCATCATAATATTTGTAAAACAACATAAGTTTTTTTTATTAGACTGATGGTAAACAAGGAGAGGTCTGATGATCACTGAAGAGCACTGATGATTGAAAAATCAGTTTTATTTTATGGATTTCCTCAGTCACCGTCGTATACCAGCCAGAGTAGTTGGCCAGTTAGGTGCTAATTTAGCATACAAACCACATGCACAAATATTTATTACAATTTGAATTTATTATTATTGCAATTCCATTTAGTACAGAAGAGAGAGTATTATTTAATTGTTAGTCAACAAAATACAATAACAGCATTCAGCCTGATATTAGGCCGGAGTGTACTCCAGAGTTGCCTGTAGCAACTGTTACTGCAGTGATAGAAGTGCAAATGCATTAAAGCTAATTCTGAAACGCTACTTGGTCACTTCACAGTCTGTACACTTGAATGTATGGAGGTAAAAAAATGGAGGTAATTTTTCAGATTGGCAGTTGGGCAGATGACCACCAACTGTCTGCCTACCACTCTCAAATTTTTTCAGACAGTGAAAAGAGTGGCTAAGATCCCTAACTTATGTCAATTTTGCATATTTCCATATCAGATTTTTTAACCAAACTATTTGTGATATTTAATGATGTAGTTTATAGTTGCAAAATGCTTTGAGCAATATATCATTTCTACTAACACAAGGTATCAATCAATCAATAAATTGTCACGCCTTTTTCCCACAGGGATAGGCAAAGACAATGGAGCGCCACTTGCCACGATCTTGGCACAACTCCCTTGCTTTCTTCACATTCACAATTCTCTTCATACAAGCTCTATGGTTAAACACAAGATATCAGCAGTCATATTGTAGAAAGAGGGTAATTAATATAAGTCATGGAGAAAGCCAATCCTAATTAGTTTAATTGAATATTATAAAACAATGATATTAAAATTTTAAAAATAATATTAAGGAATAAAAAATTATGTCAATTTAAATTGTTATTAACAAGTTATAGTCAAATCAAGTTTCTTCTTATACATAAGCTTGTAAGAGTAGGTGTAAAGCGAGAGAGTTGTGTCAGGATCATGGATAACAGTACTTACAATATAGAAATTTTGTGTTGTAACAGAAATAATAAATCAATAATAAAAACATTTAGGCTACAACTAAAGTTCAAACGTACAGTTGGATTCCAATTAGAACATACAGGATAAATCTATAAATACAACAGCATATCATATGTTTACCAACCGTTTGACAGCTGTTCGCAATAATTATGTTTTGAACACATTATGCAGGTACTTCCAACAATTCACACAAAAATAACGCAATGTATTATTATAATAAATTACACATATAAAAGAGCGAAATATCAGTTAAAAAACTTACACGTAACTAAAGTATATCGTTTGCTTGCGTAGAGAGCAACCAACCAATAAACTACGATGGGGAGCGGTGTTTTTCCACTCACATTTACAATGAAACAGACCACTTTAAAATATTAAGGACAATCCTCACCTTTCAAAATTAATTTCCTGATGGTATAACGCCACTATCATGCTGAAGTAATCGCAAGAAAGCGGACAAAGAGTCCTTCAAAACACAGCCATTTTGTTCCATAAAATGTTACGTGGTATGTCTACCACAGTCAAATGTTTAAGAGCTCCAATTTAAATACCACTTTTATCCATTTGCACTCATTTTGTATTACTAGACACTAATAACTAACACTAAACATTGCACTCTTGATCCAAATTTCACTTCATACTTTCCGCACGCCCGCTTACGTCGCATTCGGTCCGTCGGCGGACGGATTCTCACGACTTCTCGACCGCGAGGTGAATGTGTGTGCGTACGTGATAAAAAGAAAAAATGTTGCCAGCAACAAAGCAAAAAAATTACCTAAAGTAAAATTCTAAAGATGAATACTCTGCTTTAAACCTATTTGCATCGTTTAACTGCTGGTAGAGTAAACAATACTGATGAGTATGATATCAAAGTTAATGTAGTGACAAGATATTAAGAGTTGGGTTGCCAACATTGAAAGAATTAATGAGAAGACTTTGAGAAAAACTCTTTAAAACTAAAACTTTAATTATGTGTAGTGATTGGCCGCTAGTCTACCTATCCCCATCATAATGTGATTTTTTAACACGTAAATAACTTTTAACGTAAATAACCTTTTTTTAACAATTTAAATAATTCCTTAGTTTAAAAGGTATAAAATATTTAATTTATGTACTATGAAAATTATACCATTTAGTAAAATTATTTAAAACATGGCAACATTATAAGACGCATAGATAATTAGGTATTTTATAGTATATATTTTTTCTCTATCATAAAGTGAGGTAAAAATAAACAATTTAACATTTTTTAAATAAAAATAAATATAATACCATGTTAAAGATATAAATAATAACAATTGAAATGAATATTACAAAGACAACCTTATCAATTCGCTACTATAAAATGATTTTCAGACCACAGACAAAATATATGACGTTTGAATAACCAATCAGGATAAACTACTAAATGCGTCGTGTCAAAAGTACCGTGCGCGCGCTATTCAAACCCGTTGCTTAGCAACTTATAAAACAATCGGAAAACGTACAGTATTTGTGAATTCGTGGTGTGTATAGCACAGGACTAACTAATTAACGTAAATTGCAACGCATATAATGAAATAAACCGTAAAAGAATAGACATTATTTTATGCCAAACGTTTATTAATACAATTTAGTACAAAATTTTATATAGATTCTAATTATCTTTGTTTAAGTAAATAAAATCATGATGTTAAGTTATATTGAACTATTTTCTTAAGAAATAATGTTTTTGATGTGTTTTTCATTTTACTTATTTATTGTTTGTGATAAAATATTTTTTATTGAAGCGTTTAGTAATAATGACAATACCAATCAAAGTAAGTATTATTTTTTTCATTATTTTATTGAGACGAAAGATCTGATCTCGACTTGTATGGTAAGTAAGGAGTTGGACTACCAATTTAGTTTACGATTGCCTTAGTCGCCGTCACTATAGTTTTTTTATGGTGAATGTGCTCCCGGATGTGGCATTTCCGGAGTAAAACCAAAGTACTAAAAATAAATATTGAGTCTTTGTATCATAATTTTTTTTTTTAATTTTTATTGTAGACTAATGAAGCTGTTTCACTCACTCTTTGATTTCCAAAAGGAAAGGCTAAAATAACCCTGAGTTTATACATGGTTTAGGCACATTGAAAGAATGGATAAAAGGAGATTGACGAAAGAGATTTATAAATCGGAAGCGAGTGGACGACCTCGAAAATGGTTCCTTGATCAAATAGAAGACATTCTAAAAAAATCAGGGGTGCGCCAGTCCCCATAAAAGTAGCATGCTCTATGAAGAAAGTATTATATCAGATATTTTTTGGCTGGCATAGTGACGGCGACTGGGGAAGCCGATGTCAAGACCAATAAAATATTGAAAAAAAATTTAATTGGGAGAGATTACCAGGAATTGCCTACCACTCTGGTAACCAGATCCGGAAAAATTTCCGACTCTTTTCTTATTACAAATAATTAGATTAAATATTACAAATAAAAGCTATGAAAGAAATCTTTGTTCCAACCGGGAATCGAACCCGGGACTTTACGCGTAACAAACTGGTGTACTACCCAATGCGCCACGCCTATTGCCACATGTCGCTCTTATAAAAAAATCAAAGTTCATTACAATAGGAAATATACGGGTCATCATCCAAACTGACTATGCGACCGTCATGCCCCAATAACTCTCACACATTTAGTAGAAATACAATAAAAACATAATAACACTATCAGCCGGTTGTACCAAAAAAGTATCAATTCACGAATTTAGTTTTACTTTATACTTATTCTATTACGTTTACTATTACGAAATCGTGAATTGGGTTGTTAATAATTTTATATCGAAACTACCATTTATATATGTTTTTATCATTAGAAAAAACAAAAGTAGCACATAGAAACCCAAAATGAATGATGTCTTTTAGCTCTGTATAAAATATCCGTTAAACGTAAATGTAAAATGTGAAGTTAAAGAGCGGTGCAACCAATTATTCTTTTTTCTTTTACTTATACGATACGTTTTTCTAATTCGTAAATAATATTTTTTGGATACAACCGGCTGTATAGGTAAATAAACTAAAAAACACGCTTATATGACAATGTGAACTAAAAAGTTAATAAGTGAAAAGTAAGTCGGTGCAAGAATACCGACGAATGAAAAAAACCGAGTCTTCACGGCTGCCTCAGCTTACCAGTAGGGAACTCTATACCGGCCAAAAAAAATCTAATGAAATGATTGTATTGTCATCGGTTTTTAATACTTTTTTTATTGTGATGACATCTGACCTCGACCCACCTGATGATAAGCAAGAGGAGGTCCAACAGCAGGTCCAACTCGAGGTAAAACAGCACTCTGTCTAATATTAGGCTAGAAAGCGGTTAATTAATGGCGGCGACAGTTCAGTAACTTATCGGCCTAGTTGAAACCGGCAACTTACAAGATCCCAAAATGCACCTAAGTCACTTCACGGTCTGTCCACTTATAAGCGGCTCTGTGCGTCTTCTATCGCTTATACCACGGAAAATGATCCGAAGAGCTGTAACCTTGTTCCCACACCCGTAATACCCACACAGGCGATTCGGCAGTCGAACTAAAAAGTTCCGTGCGTATTTTTTTGTAAAGCAATCGACAAGTGGAAAGCTTTTTCAGCCCATGTGTTCTCTCTATCCTATGACTTTGAATCCAGCGATGCGTGAAGAAGCACCTTTGGCCGGCATAGTGACGACAACTGAGGCAGCCGTGAACTAACTCGGTTTTTCAGTCGTCGTCACCCTTGGACCTTCTCTTACTTATCATTAGGTGGGTCGAGGTCAGATGTCGTGGGACAATAAAAAAAAACACCTGTTCAAATGACATGCAAATGACTGTGCCTACTAATTTGGTGTTTAGTAAATAAAATCTCTACAATTTCGCGTTTTTAGTTTAACACTTTCAACATAGCGCTGCAGCGTATAAAATGTTTGTGAATACGCACACATGAAGAATTGGACTTTAAAAAACTGTACCTACTCGTTTTTAACATCCGGCAAATACAATGGGAATCTGTCGCGTGTAACCATCAAATTATTACGCTGTTACTGGCTATTATATGCCTTTTTATATTTTTGTCCTTATTTTATGTATGTAGGTATATTTGTTATTTTAGAATAGTCCTGCTTTACGCTCTTTACACAAGAAAATGTCGGTACATGTGGCCAGACTTTTAAAAAATCTATTCAATTGCCACGATTCTGAAACAATTTCTTATTTCCCTTACATCCACAATTTTCTTCATACAAGCTCTACTAACCTACTCTACTTGAACCAAGCTTTCTTGAGGATGTCTTTAATTTGTTCGGAAAAATACTCTACTAGGTCTGCATCGTTAAACTCATCCACATCAGATTTGTAATTTCCTTTCGTCAATCTACTTTTACTCATCCTTTCCATCTGCCCAAACAATCGAAGCATTTCTTGGTCAATCCTTATCACTACATCTTTCAACTTTCAAACATCTATCGCGCACTGTGCTATTGACTTTCTTGTTTTTTTTTTGGTCCGCTTTAATGTTTGGGGTATGTTATCGCGTTTTATTTTGATTTAGTATTTTCTTTTTGTTAATGTCCAAATATTGTTCGTACATCAAATACCTTTACATTGTACATACCTCTAAAAATCAGGAAATTAACAACAATTTGCACACACCTTTTTTTTTGTTCATTCCCATCTCGGCCCCCAAGAAAACCTAATTTTTAACGTAATTTCACTTGTATAGTATAGTTAAAAACATAAGAATTTAGGCATTTTTATTATTTTGTGAGAATATCCTGTAGCCTGAAAATATTTTAATATTTATCTACGCCAGAAACACGGAAAGCAATATTGGTTATGCAAATGATTTCGTGTCACAGCTCATAAAAGTTGGTACCATTCTGTACCTTTATAGATGAAGTATCCAGAAAGACATTATTAATGTTCATTCTTAATTCATTATTCAAACTTATTTATTGATAAATATATATAGTATTGATTTTTAAATACAATTCGCCGGGTGGTAAACCGAGAACCTTCAGTTCAAAAACCAGCCGGTACCAATATATCTTTGTTTGAAATATATACTTTGCTCGAACAAATTCTATGATACGAGTACAAACACATTTAGTAGTTAAGAAAAAAATACGAGTACATATATACGATACGTATACGTACAAGCTTAGCAGTCAGACCACTCAGAGTGGTCTAGCGATGAGCGAAAGATTTACTTGCAGTCTACCGAATATGTGCGTGCGTGAAATTATCTATTTTATTTTCATTACTTTAAAAGTAAAAAATATTTTAAGCATTAAGGCTGTTAAACATAAATTTGTATCGGCTGTAGGTCACATTTGTAATTTTGAAATGTGACCTACAAACTAAAATTATTTAATATATAAAAAAACATAAATACAATAAACATGAATACAGTGCTGCAATAAACTTTTATTCCATTAAACGTTTAGAACGTTTGTGTAGAAAAACACACGAAAAACGTAAGAAATAACAAAATAAATTATGTTATGCAGTTTAATATATAAGTAGTATATATACTGTAAGGATAGGCTAAGTATTCATAGGATTTAAAAAAACAAGTTTTATAATTAGGTAATAGGCAATTTTGTTACGTAAATTTCAGTTAACAAAATTGGAATCGGTGTAGGCAATCACCAAATGACTTTTGGCAATAAAATTGATTTCAACTCAAGGCTTTCGATTAACAAAAATAGAACTTCGTAATAGTAAAACACAAAGACAAAATATATCCCTATTACTTGATATTTGGTAAAACACGTAATGTAGCGAGGTTATTATCTGTTGGTATGTGATTTCGAAAAAAATGGAAAGTGGGGCCGTTGCCACTGCCTATCCCCGTGGAAATTGAGCCGTATTGGTGATGATGATGTTTTATTAAAACTTATGGATCCTAAGATATGTTATAGTTACTCTTATATTACCATTGAGCAGCTTAGCTGTCGATTCCGCTCATAGATTGCAGACCGCAGTCCAGCTTAACCTCAGTCTATATCTACGTTAACGTGTGTTGTTGTCGCTTTCATCATCATCAGCCAGAAGGCGTCCACTGCTGAAAACAGACCTCCCCCTTAGAACTCCATTCCGAACGACAAGATGCCAGTTGCATCCACTGGACTTTCACTATCAGTCAGTCCACCCAGTAGTAGGCCTACCTACGCTGCGTCTTCCGGTTCGTGGTCTCCACTCTAGAACTTTCGGTTGTCGGTTCTTTGAGCGGTTAGCTTTACTTCTCAGCGATTTGGAAACTGCACCGTATGAAAACATTACCAGTGGCGTGTTTGCCCAACGACCAGACGACGAGGAGACTCCTATTTATGTAAATAATAAAGTAGTATACGCATAAATTAGTAAAACAAAATTGGATATTATTTAATACAGTACAACATTATTACTGTACACTGTACATTACTAATTGGTAGAGTAAGTAATAATACTAGCTCCAATGCTATGTCGATGTCGAAAAATTATAAAATACTATACACGTAATACTATACGTATAATATAACTATATAATGTATTACCTATATAGTTAAACGAATAAGGAAATGCGTTTCTATTGTACTTAGCAATTGGGTGGTACGGGCTAACACGGGCCAAAGCCTTTTATCCCTATGAAAAAGGCTTTTCAAGTATACCATAGCCAATAAAACTTAATATTCGGGAAAACACGCGATGTGTCTATTCCATGAAAATTTACTTTTTCGGCATGTCAAAATGTTGTGTAACTTTTTCCCTGTGTAAATAACAATTTATTTTTACACATGACATAAAATCACTTATTGTAAAAAATAACAAATAAATACGCGTACATCATGAAAATAAATAGAACTTAATCAATCAATCAAATTGTCACGCCTTTTCCCTACAGGGATAGGCAGAGACAAAGGAGCGCCACTTACCACGATTCTTACACAACTCCCTGCTTTTCTTATATCCTTCATACAAGCTTTACGGTTATAAATAAAACTACTTTTGAAATAAATAAAAAACAACTTAGAATGCAGCCTCAGTTAGCTTTTTGTAGTATCATGTGTATTACAAGACTGTATAAGATATATAATAATACATATATTAACATAAATATATATATAATAAGATAATTACATCGATAATAAAATCTAATAATTTTATAACTTCGTATCATATAAAAGCCAAAAATAACTATAAATAAACAGTTTTTATACTTATATAAAACCTTTAAAAGGTAGGTATCTATATAAAAAGAAATTAACAAATCTCACTAATTATTTCAGTGTATATGCTGGAAGCAGTCCCACACGAGCGCACACCACGTCTTGAAGATTTTTTCTGGACGGGATCTGGAGATGGTCCACCTCCTCCCCCAGATCCACCTACGCCCACACCAACTCTATCTTCAGGGACTGTTGTACGGACCACAACTGTACTTGCGACTGTCTACTTAGATTCATATCCACCGCAGGTTTGTTTAAATCTTATAACTAGGTAACAATTCATAATTTATAAAACGTGCTCTATGCACAAGATCGATATTGAATCAATAGGACGACCAACACCTCAGTCTCTCTGTGACCATGATGGCTGCAAAGCTCTCGAAACGTCGAAATAATAAATTTAAATTGTAAAATTAAAACAAAAATAAACGCGATAGTAATCCGCATAAAAATTGTTTAATTCATTAATCAATATTCGCACAAAATCTAAGAAAATATTAGATTTTGAAGTTATTACAACAAGTAGATTTTATTTCTAATTCTATAGCGTCTTATTCAAATTAATTAAAATTACTTTTCCAACATTTTAAGCAAATAAACATTATCCAACTCGTATCAATGGTAATTATTTCCAACAGCCCGTCACTGACAAAACTACAGGCGAATGTATAATTAATTGTGGCGACACCAGCGTACCTGATAGCTTGGAAACAGAAATACCAGAAGATCGTCGATATTGGCTCCTCACCGTCATTCAGGGGAATACACCCGACAGTCTACAGTTGAGACTTGCTAGGTTATATCAGAAGGCGTTCTTAAGGTAGGTTCCAGATCACGAGACAATGTTCAATGTACTATTACTAAAGGTTGAACTATTTTAGGCATAATATGAACTATCAATAAGGGCTAGCTAGAGTTTCACAGACATTAAATATTTCACAGACAACAAGAACGACATCTCGGCATAATAAAATCGTTAGATGCACAACCTACAAGGAAGAAACATGATGTACAATCTTTTATTATAAATCAAGAAAACGAACTCAGCAGCACACAAACAGAAAAACCATTAAAATACCACGAATTGGAAAGCTCTCAAATATATCCAATAGAATTAGATACAAGTACCAATCTATTTCATAAAGTGTTTCAAGAAAATACAGAAATCATTAATGAAACTCTTTTTACGGATAATGTAAATAATAGTGAAATTATGGCTACAAAAGTTAGTGAAGTCGCTTGGATACTGGCAACTCCGGTGGTTGTGAAAAAGCGTGAAGTTATAACAGATAGAGAGGAATTATCTGATGATAAAGGGGTACTAACAGATATAACATTAGAAGAAGAAAATAATAATGAAACAATGCTTTACAAACGGGAAATTATCAAACCAGAACAACAACCCCCAGTACATGTTCATATACAAAATATTACTGAGGTAAATAGAATTAAAGTAATATTTAATTCCAAATTGTTTTTATAAAGTTAAGTATGTATAACATACATAGTACATACATTATACATTGTACACACATAAATATAAAATAACATATTCGACTGGAAATGTGCTTTACATTAGAACTGTTATGTTATGAGTAGGTACATAAATATGAGTATGACCCGTACGTACCATTAATATCTATTTAATGTTAAAATAACAAATGTATGTAATGGAAAAAAAATTTAGCTTTCAGAAACTGGTACAGTAAAAATTGTATACGTAGTCACAGTTGGTGGAAGAGCAGTTCCGGCTGCAGTAGCTGCTAGAGATATGAGATTAGTCAGAGATGCTGAAGTTGCTAGAGAATTGGGTGCTGTCGTTACTACAAAAGCTGAACGTGAGTTACTTCTCTTATTCCACACAAAGACAATATGCATCTATCTGTCTTTATCTGACACAAGATTTTCCTTTGTTAACTTAATTGAAATATTGAACAATTTGTAATACAGAAGTCAACCTGTTTTATAGAAGTAATATTTTTTCGTTCAATTGAAAACAAGTTGTTTTAAATTAAAACCACAAGTTATTTTGCGAATATTTCTATCCATATCTATTAAATTATTAAACAATTTTATGATTTTTAATACAATATATTTTGCAATCACATCAGCAGCATATCTTAAAGCAGCAGAAGGTTTATCTGGCGAAGAAGCACCATCAAGAAGTGTGCAAGGAACAGAATTATATGCTTTAGCAATTGGTGGTGTTATTGCAGTACTGTTACTTCTTCTTCTTTTGGTTCTGTTATGCCGATTGGTTAGAAGGTTGTATGTTTACTTTTATCACTAATGGTCCATTAAGAAATTTAAACTCCAGGTTGTATTTTCTGAGTACATCCAAAAGTGACTCTGCTATTTTGTACAAAAAAGTATGTCGTAGGTTTATGAAGTATATTATTTTCTTATTTTTGTTTCTATTTTTACTTTTCTATACTATTCAGAAAAAAGACTCTATCTGCAGCATCTATTCGAGCATACAGAAGTGAGTTAATGAGAGAAGTTGAGAGGAATCAATTAAAACAAGTGCACGAAGAAAAAGATGGAAGGGTGAGATATTTAATATATTTTTAATAAGTTCTTAATAAGAATATTATAGCTAATAAGAAAGCTTATTGGTGTCCATTTTTGTGGTATCAACTAGAAAAAAGATGTCTGATGTAGTTACTTGATTTCGTTTATTTAATCCTTATAAGGATTTTTAATGATTCTTAATTAGCACCGCTCATGAGAAAGTGATATATGCAAGAAAAGTGTTATAAAAACGACAAAAAAAAGGTTTGACGCCGTGAACGAGAAATTTTATTCTTCATCTATTTATTATAGAACTATAGATAACTAATATAACATGGACGAATATCAATACCTGGTCCTTTTACAAATTAATAATTTCGCGAGCGAAATAACCCATAAATGATTTTAGACTGGGTGCTGGGTACTCGTACTCTGATTGGTAAATTTAATAATAATCCTTTGAAAGTTTTGTATGTCATTCATTCTTTCGTAGGCATTTTTGGCCTATACATTAGTGATATTGATTTGATATTTCAGTTAATAAGTGTTGTATCACCAAGCAGAACAAGACCAAGTAGTACATTGTTGCCAATTTATCGAGCTGCTAGTTCAAGGTTTGTTATGTTATTTACCGTCACATTATATAGAATAGATATCTAAAGAGTTGTCGTCTATCGTTACTAGCCTTAGTCGTTATTCGTATTTGTGACTGAGGTTCGGACTAAATTACCTTTCATTTGTAGTAACTTGAGTTTTTATTTTCTAGTTCATCAACCACATCCTCAGAAGTATCTGATGTTGCAGCAGCATTAAGAAGAAGACAAAAGAAAGGTCATGCCTTCAGAATGCCACAGAAGAAAAGAGGTTTAGGATTCATACATTAAATAAAAACAACAATTTTGAGCCTACCTATATTTTTAGTTTTATTTCCATTGCAGTGGGTACAACAGACAGTTTGTTAGTCTCAGCTGGAGTTGGTGATAGCTCGGATAGTGCCAAAGAGTTGTCTGCACCGGCAACACCCACATCTTACTTGTCCATGCCCTCTGTAAGATCGTTCCCAAGGTATATATTTTGTTATAGATCGAATCCATTTATATAAAATTTACCTCAAAACACTTAAAAATACGAATTACTTAATTCGTATATTATCTTAGAATTTTGAAGGCGTCCGTGGTCAAATTCAAGCCCACTTTGGTGGCGAAGTTTGTGTGATACAAAGAATCACGTTTAGTAGCATAGCTTACTTTAGTGTAGAAATATTAAAAACTAAAAATTTTAAACAATAAAAGCAACGATAAAATAACCAATGATTTTTTTATAAATACATTAATTAACAGGCTGGAGGAAGTCACATACATATTTTACTCGAGACAATGATAAATAAGAAACAATAAACATACGCAGTCTTAAACAAAAATATTTTAAGATGTGTTTAAATATTTGTATGAGACCAAACGTCATTTTGTGGCACTAAATTTACTTAAAACCTATTTAATTCTGTCTAACGCGCGTTTAATTTTTTTTGTGGTAACACGGACAATCTTTAACATTTCAGAGGCAATATCGTAGAACCATTATCGAAAGTGCTGGAGCCAATTTCAGTTAGACATTTAGATATAGATTCTCCTGTATCAACTCCTAAGCCACAAAGACAAAAGCATGTGGCTAAATCGCATCAAAGAGATGACGTGATTCCTCGAAGACAGATGACATCCCAGTTGGTGCGTCTTGGTAGCATTGATAAGGATCCAGGTGTGGTTGGCCCATTAGTTTGGGATCTTCATTGTCAGAGAATTAAAGATAGTAGGTATTTTGAAATAAAAATATTTTAATTAAAATTACCGTGAAGGTAGCTCAAAACTAGGCCGGCCTAGATGCGAACAGCTACTTGAAATTATTTAACTACGTCGCTATTAATCGCCGCAATCAAACTTAACATCAAGGTGCTGTCATGTCAGGTCACACAAAAAAGGAAATGCTTCATGTCGCCACTTATATGTACTTTGAAATAGAATTTGAGATTTAAAATGTAAGAAAGTTGTTATTTCAATTCAAAACAATAACTTAATTTGTGTAGTTTATCAAAAAATAATAAATATCGATTAAAAATATATTGTGTACGCACAGAAAGTCACTTTCCACGATTCTAAATTTTCGCTTTCACGATATTATTTTTGGAACACAATTCTCTTTATACTTGGTTTTAGGTATATGGTTCGATCATTCCTTGTTTTGCTAAGTTACTAATCTTATTGAAGAAAATAATATAATGAATTTATTAATAATTTGAATGATGAAAGGAATTTATAAATCTGATGTGGATGAATGCATGGCAAGGAATGCATGGATGAATCAAGGCAGACCCAGGAGGATGTCGGACATACTTAAGAAAGTTGGGTTGCCTAGTGCCCTTAACCGTAGATCTTGTATGAAGAGAATCATGGATGTGAGAAAAGCGAGGAAGTTGTGTCAGGATCGTGGCAAGCGCGCTCTCAGCTTATCCCTGTGGAAGGAAGACGCGAAAAATTGATTGAGTGATTAATAATCTTTTAGCACCAAAAACAGAGAGTCCAACAAAATCTGTGACTTCATCTAAGAAAGACAATAGTAATGTATCAAGAATGAGACAAAGATTCAATGAATTAGTTGACGATGCATTCAGCCTATTTGGTAGTCCTGCGTCCAGCCCCAAATCAGGGAAGACATTCACAATTCCAGCAGACAAGAGTGATAAGAAATATGGTGAGTGTAGATACTAAATACCTACTACACGACACGCGTGTTATATTGGTTAGTAAATCAGTCCGTTACGCGTAATGTTTTAGGTTCGATAACTTTTATTTGTAATATTTAATTAGGTTAATTATTACAAATATTTATTAATTAAAAAAGAGGCGGACATTTGCTCCGGGCCTGGTTGTCTAAGAGCAGTACAGTCAAATTAGCTTGGAGACGTTTTTGCATTTGTAGTAGTGTGTGTGCCTAAGAACGCGTTTCCGACAAACTGGATGTGGCTTTACACAACGACCGCGACCATTCAAAGACCGCGCTTTAGCCTAACAGCAGGCGGGGTGCTGTCATATATCGAGCCACAAAAAAGAGTTAGTCATAATTAAAACAGCAGACCAAATAGCATGGATGTAAAGGGAGCGAGAGATTTGCATAAGGATCGTGGAAAGTGGCGTTTCATTGTCGCTGCTAATCGTTCTGGGAATTAGAGCGTGGAATTGATGCTAATGGCATCTTCATCATCAGCCAGAAGGCGTCCACTGCTGAACATTGGCCACCCCCTTAGAACGCCATTCCGAACGACATGTTGTCAGTTGCATCCACCGGTTATTCGTGACTTTCACTATGTTGTCAGTCCACCTAGTGGGAGGCCTATCCACGCTGCGTCTTTCGGTTCGTGGTCTCTATTCTAGAACCTTTCTTCCCCATCGGTTTTCGGTTCTTCGAGCGATGCTAGAATCTTCGAGCTTATTTAGAAGCGACAACTGACTCAGACTAGCCTGATAGTAAGCATGAGAAAGTCCAAGAGTACCGATGAATGAAAAACACTAAACATTTAATTCGACTATTGATTTTACGAAGGAGTGAATTGTTGTACTTTATTTTAGGCAGTGAAGAGTTAGCACAAGCAAGGAATGACAACGTAAGACTACCAGGTTCACCATATACAGCGCTTGATACAATCCGAGGAAAATCAGCTGGTATCAAGTATGTATCAAATCAAAGTTGTATTTTTACATGACTTGACATATGACACCACCCCGCCTGTTTTAGGCTGAAGTGCGGTCCATGAATGGAGGCGACTGCAACTTAAGTTAAATTACTGTAAATTGCAATCACTATTTGGAACCGGCAACCTTCAAGCTGATCCCGAAACTCGACTAAGTCACTTCACGGTCTGTATTCTTGTAATATGACGGTTTTCAGTTCAGCTACTTGCAAGTAGGCAGTGGTGCAGGTAGCTGTGCAGGCAGTGGTGCCAAGTCTTCCGATTCGGGGTAGTACCACCACTCAGTGGCGTAGCGTGGAAGTCAGCCGCCGGG
Organism: Tinea trinotella; assembly: GCA_905220615.1. Taxonomy (NCBI): domain Eukaryota; kingdom Metazoa; phylum Arthropoda; class Insecta; order Lepidoptera; family Tineidae; genus Tinea; species Tinea trinotella. The sequence goes on from HG992326.1 coordinate 5,859,278, forward strand.
GCGGAAAAAAAATTGCCGCCCCCTCATTTAGGAGTTTCAATCATAGGTACAACAAAAATATGAATTTCAGCTTCAAATTTTAACGATTTATTTCAGATTTTATAAATTTTGCCGCCCCCTAAATGTGCCTCCCGGGGCGGGGCGCCCCCTCCGCCCCGCCACGCTACGCCACAGCCACCACTAACAAGTATACAGACCGTCGAGTGATTTGGTCGCGTTTCGAAATCAGCTTAAAAGATGCCAGTTTCAACTAGAGCGGCAGTGGATGTAACTGCTACTTACACTTATATAACTGTAAGTAGCAGTCGCCTCCATTCATCATAACATCAGGTGGGGCGCTGTTAATGTTATAATTGTGCCCTTGTTTTTCTTCAATAGGTCAAGTGAACCAAAAAGCAAGGAGGATGTGTTTGGCTTCCGACCTCGTACTTCCATAGCCCGCCAGGTCCCAGAGAAACGTGTTCCACCTGCCAGGGCCTGGGGACCAACCCCTCCACAGGTAACTTAAAAGCTGGGTTGCTATTGCCCGTAACCGTAAAGCTTGTATAAAGAGAATTGTGGATGTAAGGGAAGCAAAGGGACTTGTCCTTTGTCTCAGCCTATCCCTGTGGGAAAAGGCGTGACAATTTCATTGATTGGATGGATACTATCAAATACAGTCATTTTAAAAATTAGGAACCACAAAGGCCAACCCACATGAGATCAGTCGGTCGTGGAAATATATATAAAAAAATATGATCAATATAAAATCATCAAAATCAAATTGACACGCCTTTTTCCCACAGGGATAGGCCGAGACAATGGAGCGCCACTTGCCACGATCCTGACAAAACTCCCTCGCTTTCCTCACATCCACAATTCTCTTCATACAAGCTCTATGGTTTTGCTCACTAGACACTTAGCTTTCTTGAAGATTCTTCGGATGTCTCCGATTTGGTCGGCACCGTATGGTTATTGTATAATCTTTCTCTTTCAGTCCCTACCATCTACTTCAAGAATGCCACCAACCCCGGTTGTGAACCCGGCAATAATTATGTCCGAGGGAAGGTTACCACCAGAAGACCCAGCATTGCCACTCATATCAGCTATCAAAAGTGAAATACAACGCGTTAGAGATAACCAACAAAATTAATTGTATCTAATTATTTATTTATTATTGTGACTCGACATATGACAGCACCCAGCTTGATGTTAGGTTCATCATGAATTGATGTCACTGCTACTATAATTCAATAACTATAAGTAGCAACCACATCCAAGATGCCGGCCTAATTAATATATATATTTAATTAACTATTAATAAAACTAGACTCATATTTGTTATTATTATTGTGGCTTGAAATATGACAGCACCCCTGATGGTAAGCTGTAGTGCGGTCCATAAATGAAGGTGACTGCTACTACAGTTAAATGCTAACTCGGAACAATATACGTCTCTATTATTTGTAATATTCGATGTTATTAAATATGACGGCAGGCGTGGACGAACGGTTTAGCGACTGGTTTGTTGCGCGTAAAGTCCCGGGTTCGATCCCCGGTCGGAGCAAGTATTTGTTTCATAGCTTTTATTTGTAATATTTAATAGTATTAAATATTACAAATATTTGTTAATAAAAAAAAAAGAGATGGATATTTGCTTCGGGTCTGGTTATCAAAAGAGTGGTAGGCAGTGGTACCCAGTCTGCCGATCCGGGGTAGTACCACCACTTACAAGTATACAGACCGTGAAGTGATTTGGTCACGTTTCGGGATCAGCTTGTAAGTTGCCGGTTCCATCTAGGCCGGCATAGTGGATGTGATTGCTACTCACAGTTATTGAATTGTAGTAGCAGTGACATTCATTCATGGACCACACTTTGGCTTAACATCAAGCGGGGTGCTGTCAAATGTCGAGTCACAATAAAAAAAAAAAAATAAAAAAAAATTACAAAAGCTTCGAAACAAATGTTTGTTCCAAGCAATCTTAAACCAATTTGCCACGGCTGTCAACCTCTGGGTCAACTGCCGATTCGATCGACAAAATGCGGATGCTTTCCCCGACCAGTGCGGGTATTACGGGTGTGAAAAGACTAGGTAGGAACAAGGTCCTTTGTCCTGTCTACTTTCCAGTAGTACCATCGAGACCTGTTTGCCGCTTCGGGAAAAAAGTATTAAGCGGCCTTTAAAAATCATGATCATAAATGAATGATGACACTAATTTTGCCGCAATACGAAGCGCAACAAACAGGCTTTAAGTGCTAGACCTATTTTACAAAAAGTAAATGCATATTAAAAAAAAGTTCAGCACCTCTAATGTAGTCCATAAGGAATAAATATAAGTAAATTAAGTATAGTTCATTAAATTAATGTAAAACCAATCTACCTAATTATACACATTTTATATTATTGTTTTGTGGTTTAATACTTTATTTAAAAAATATGTTTTAAAACTATTTGTGTTTCATTGTCAAACCACGGAGAATGATCTAAGATTGTTTCCCCATCAATCAATCTAATTGTCACGCCTTTTCCCCACAGGGATAGGCAGAGACCAATGGAGCGCCACTTGCCTCGACCCTGACACAACTTCCTAGCTTCCCTTACGTCCACACTTTTCTTCTCTAGCCGTTTCACCATAATATAACATTAAAGGCGAAGAGTGAAAAAGCCGAAGGTGATTTATTGAGTTGTTATTTTGAGTCGATAAATTTGGACTTCCCCTTCGGCAAAATCAAGTATGAATAAAGCACCGATCAGTTTTCAAATTAGTCTTTCTTAAATTTATGTCGTTATCAACGACAACGCCTCGCCTTGTTAAAATAGAGAGTGGGGGTCTGGTCAGCTTCGGATTTAGGATGCTTATCCTACGTAGGACTGAAGAGATATATTAAATATGCAATCAAAATTGATTTTCTGACGTATTTAATGGTTGTTTAGTGAATCATAGTATAATCTTCTAAATTTAATTATTAAAATAATAGGAGGCAGGTATTTACTCAGGGCGCTTTAGCCCGATGTTTTAACATCATCGCCTTCATCTTTGCCCAAATACTACGCGTTATAACGATCTACCCGGCCACACTCATCGCGTTAACACGTATATGCGCCGCAGGCCAAACGACCAACGCAAGATGTTGATGGTGCGTGTTGGTAAAATTGGATTTATTACGTCATAGACCGGCTGCCGGCTGTGCTTGTAGACAAAACTAAATTTAAATGCTACATAGATCTGGTTTATTATAACCACACAAAGGGTAAGGGAAATAAAACAAAATATATGATAATATTTGTGCAAATTTAATTCATTGATCATATTATTTTATAATTCAATAGATCTACTCAGTCTTAGAAAATCTATAAAATCATATGCGATAAGATAGTAGAGTTGCACTAATATAATAAAAAAATATTTAATAATAAATAACAATAAAAATACTATAACACTAATTAATAATATACAAAAAAATATCTTAACTTTACAGATAAAACTATAGGCCCGCCTGAAAATATAAATAAATTCGACAGTAAATAAAAATATAACTATGCTTAAAATTGATTCAACCTAATAAAAACCTAAATTTTTTCATGAACTTTGTGATAAACGAAACTAACCTTCAAGTGACCAACAAGACGTTAAAATCATTGACGAATTTAGTTGACGACTATTATCATCACTAGATCGGAGCCCAATTCTTTTAATACATTATGACGGCAAAAACCATAAAAATTACGTTCCACTGATTTTTGACATGTTCGTAACCATTCAGCGAATAACAAATCAATAGGTAAACTACGTTGATTGGTCACTTGCGACCGCGACGCAATTTCACTGATTTTCCGTCGGCATAATATATTAATTAAGAGAATCGGACACCTGCTGTACTTTTAAACAAAAAATCATAAAATTAACCAATTTGGAGACTAAAAATATGTCGTTAGCATTTCTCTCAATCAAAATCCTAACTCATTTCATTCATAGCATTTGCAGCAAGTTTTGTTTTCAAGGACATCATTCATATTGTATAGGTATTTGGGCTTAATTGTATTAACAGTTTAATAAGCATCTGAAAATAGTTTGATGTACGTAGATTATAATGTAATTGGAATATATCCTTTATTTTGCATAGTTTGGGTGTGCGAAATGATCAAACTATAATTATGACAGTTCAAAGCAGAACAAATATGGAGTTGATTGACAGATAATATAAAATTCATATCTTATTTTCCAAATAACTAAATTGCACAGCAATTAAAAGCAAAATTGTTATTAGTTTAATCAATACAAGTATCGAAACTACCATTTATATTTTTTTCATTATTAGACATTACAAAAGTAGTACATAAAAGCACAAAATGAATGATGTCCTTTGCCTAAACTTTATCCAGTCATAAAGAGACCTGTTTTCACCACCTATTTAAAAACACAATGGCAGAATCATCTGTAACAATTTCAACATAATATTAAAACAACAATTAAAGCCAAAACACAAATCTACGATACAAATACATTATTTTATTAATACGGAAGGAAAAAGTACTGATTTAAAAAAAATGACACCTATTCACCTGTCAGATTAGACAGTCAGTTCAATTTCCATATTTTATATAACCTATAATTCTGATATAAAACCCTTAATAATTTAACTTATTTTAATGCGACTGCATCTACAGTCAAGTAACCGCAATAGCAGTGGAATCGACTATGCCGGCCTAATTAGAGCTAGAAACTGTTTTTAAGCTGATCCCTAAACGAGACTGACTTACTTCACTGTCTCTCACGATTCACGAACACAAGCTGACGAACGAAACGAAACGAACGACAAAACGAAGAATGTAGCAAGAAGATCTGTTAACCTGATTGTAATTATTTTTTTACATTTCTATACTAAGCGACTAAAGTGCCTTGTATCATAGAAACAGGACAACCAAAGTACATATATCAAAGACAAATTGGTACCGGTGAGTGGTTTCGAACCCATGCACTCGGCTTGCGTAACCATTGCACTGCCACTACACCACGGTCACCTATAATTACATATTTATCATTGGAAGGCGATAAATAGCTTCCTCTGTTAAAAAGTCACATTAATTAAATAATCGCCTCGAGAAGAGGTATCCGTCGTCAATGAGACGCCATTGTATAGATCCCGGCAGAAATATGATCGCTGGCATAGAAGCTGCACAGTAACTTGTTTTATTACCTACTGACTTATCGTTTTTCTAATGTGTATAAAGGAAACCATTAATTTTGTATGGGTACTTGGAATCTATCCTTTATTTTTCATAGTTTAAGTGTGCAAAATGATCTAACTATAATTATGTCAGTTCATAGCAGAGCTGTTAATGTGGCGTGTCTTTGTTATTGACAGACGATTTTCCAGATAACTCAATTGCACAGCAATTAAAAGCAAGTTTTATCAATACAAGTATCGAAACTACCATTTATATATTTTTTCATCATTGGGCATTACAAAAGTAGTACATAAAAGCCCAAAATGGATGATGTCCTTTTAGCATTTTATAAAATATGAGTACGACAGAATAGATACGCGGACTTGCTCCCACCGCAGTTGTCGAGCTTTTTTTTCAATTGTTGTTCATTATAGTGACAATAAAGAACAACATTTTGCTCCTTCAAACGTAATTATTTATTTACACGAAACTTCATGAACGATGCAAACGTCAAAACGGCCATCGTAGCGTGCCGCTAGTATAGAGATTATGCGCCTGCTGGTTTTCCGCAATTTTATTTCGGTTTGCTCGATATTTATTCATAACCGGAATACAAGCGTCATTTTGCATATTAATCTGTTGTTTCGATGGCAACTAGGTGTTTTGCAGTTGTATAAAAATAATTTAACTATGTTTATAAAAAAAAATTATAAATCTGTACCTCGTCTCCGCAAAAAAGAAGCAGTAAAATATGTTTGTGGAATCGACATCTTGTTATCTCAACAGTTTGCGATTCAAACGTTTCTCACAATTGGACATACATAAAAAATATATATCTATGTCCAATTAATTAATACATGCAGACTTGCGTCTGTGTTTATAATAGTAGGACAACTTTATAAAAATTATTAATAAATTTCTATTGGCGTTTGTATATTATGGTACTTCTTGTTGTGGCGCCAGTCGCCGCCATTGTGTTGGTTTTTCGTCTTCTCGCTGAAAAAGAATTTAATAATTAATTGCTTTTCAAAATTTAATTATAAAAGAATTTATAAATCTCATGTGAATGGTTACGTTAAACGAGGCCGGCCCAGGAGGGTATTTGCCGTATAATAAAAATCGTTTTATTATACGGTTGCCTGTGGCCTGTGGGAGGAAATCTTGGTGTGACCACCATAAATGTGCTTGTAGTACTAGTAGTAGTAGTTAGCTAAATAAATCAAATTGTCACGCCTTTTTCCCACAGGGATAGGCAGAGACAATGGAACTAAATACTTACTTGTAAAATAGTAATAGACATTGGTCCGTTTTTCACATCTTCTAATTCTTCCTTTGTCTTTCTATTTGGATTATTACCTAGGATTCAAAAATAAATCAACTATGAATTAATCAAATTTATATTTGTGTGATAAGTAGTTGGCAGACAGTTGGGACAAGTATAATAACTGTGAAGTGACTCAGTCGCGTTTCGGGATCAGTGTGGAACTAGCAAGTTTCAACTATGCCATAACTAGGTATTCGCTGTTATAATGGTGCTGTTATATACAATTATTTTTATTATACCACAAAGATACAACTTAAGAAAAAAAAAACGTAATTGTTAAAAAAATTAAATTCGAACTGGAATTTTAGTTAGATTATTTTAGAATTTAGAATTATCAGTATTTTTTACATTTCTATATTTGTTTTACATTCTTTGTATAATAGTTACTAGGCAGCTGCCATGTGCCCGTAATTGTGGAGAGCTTGGTTAAAAAGAATAGTAGATGTATGGGAAATGATGGAGTTTTTCAGGATCGTGGCAAATGGCGCTCCATTGTCTTTGCATATCCCTGTAGTACCGGCAAGTAGCTTTACACCGGGGGCTCTTATTCTATTAAACCATTTCACTACTACCAGACCAAAATTGTTTAACACTATTAAAATTTATAAAGAGGAGGATTAAAATATGAGGCGACCGTGGTGTAGTGGCAGTGCAATGGTTACACAAACCGGAGAGCACGAGTTCGAGACCACCCACCGATATCAATGTATCTTTGATATATGTACTTTGGTTGTCCTGTTTCTATGATACAAGCACTTTAGTAGCTTAGTTTAGAAATGTAAATGTAAAATATATTAAAAAAAAACTATATTTTATTTACGTGTTCTTTAAAGTGGTAAAGTATACTCACTGCCGGAATGGAATCTGCCACCTTCGCCCCGAATTCTGTTCATTGCGTGCCTATGTCGTGATTCATGGAGATATTTCTGAAGAAAAATAATTAATATATTCAAAATATTGCGAACTAATCCTTACTTATATTATAACAGCGAAAGTGTGTGAGTATGGATGGATGTTTGTTATTCTTACACTCAAAAACTACTAAATGGATTTTAATGAAACTTTACAATAATAGATTATACCATAGGCATTATTATACATATTGTGTTAATAATAAATAAAATAAAAAACATTTTCCTATACAAAATGCGTGCGTTCAGAAATTTATTTTGGGTAAACTAAGGTAGATATATGAAGCTGTTAAGAATGGAAAACAAATTGTCAATTTTGGCACATCAGTAAAAATATATCGCTCAAAAACCTATGTTGTGTTATTTATAAAGAGAAACTTTTAAAATTATAAAAGAATAAAAAAACTCAGTTCACAACAAAGATTTAAATCGATTTAAATTTTTGATTCACCCAACTTAAGTTTGGCTAATCTGTAACATAACATTCATGGACTTTTAGGGGGTATGAAGTTCGCCGGGTCAGCTAGTATAATATAATCTGCAACGCAATTATATTTTTCCTTGGCAACGCGAGGACGCTTCCGGAGGTTTGCAGGAACGTGAAGGGTAACCTGGCCTTCCTGGAGGAGATTGGGTGGCTCCACTGAAGGAGAACCATTGAAGAAGGCACAAAGAAACCAAAGAGGACTTCAAGTGCGGAAACAAGCCTGCAAATAACTGTAACTGTATAATCTGCTTACTGGTCTCTCCTTAGGTATTTTCCCTTGGTCGTGTAACTTGGCCCTTGCTATTCGTCTCTTTAATATCCTTTTGTATTGCCTCGCATTCACATATAACAATGGCTCCTCGTCTGATCCTGCACCGGCGGCACTATCGCTTGCAGCACTCGATGTACTAGCACCAGGACTCGCGATCTGTGCCAATTTAAAATGTTTTATCAATCAATCAAAATGTCACGCCTTTTTCCCACGGCGATAGGCAGAGACAATGGAACGCCACTTGCCATGATCCTGCATTGCTGGGTTGCCTAGTGCTCATAACCATAGAGCTTGTATGAGGAGAATTGTGGATGTGAAGGAAGCGAGAGAGTTGTATAAGGAAAATGTTTTAACACGCTTTTATTAGCTTAACTTGTATGTCGCGGAATCTTTTAAATTAATTTTCAGCCACTGCTAGAGGTCTGAATAACTTAAAAATATATTTTATTTAAAAACTTTATGCACAAGGTACAAAGGCGGATTAATGCCGCTAGGCATTATTAGCCTACCTTAATACACGTATTAAAAACCGATGACAATAAAATAATTTCATTCAATATTTTTTTCCCTGGCATAGTAACGGCGACTGAGGCGACTGTGAACTGACTCTGTTTTTTCAGTCATCGACAATCTTTGACCTCCATCGAGGTCAATATTTACTTTTTAGTTCACATTGTCATATAAGCGTGTTTTGTTTTTTGAACTATAGTTTTATCATGAAATGAAATTCCTATGGAAAGTGACGGCAGTGAATGTGGGCGTTATCAGGTGGGGTGAAAGGCCCTAAATCTACTTTTCGGTCGCAACGCTGCTTCCACTTTTCCGCCTGCCACGAGATGGACCTGTCACCTTTCATGGATATGCTAAGAAAATTGGCTATAAGCAAAGATTTGTTTAAATTCTTTTATTTATAATATTTAATAACCATTTTATAATCTAGAATTAAAAATATTTGTTAATAATAAAAGAGGCAGATATTTGCTCCAGGTCTGGTTATTTAAAAGAAGCATCTGTGGTAGTACCACCACTTAAAAGAGTACAGACCATGAAGTAATCAGCTTGTAATTTGCTGGTTCCAACCAGGCTGGCATAGTGGATGAGTTGCTACACTTGCAGTTATTTAACTGTAGTGGCAGTCACCTTATTTCATGGACCGCACTCCAGCCTAACATCAGGCATGGTGCTTTTGAATGTTGAACCATAATAACAAAAATCCTTACCATAACAATATTTGGCTGATTAACTAATTGTTGTGCTTGTACTGTACTACCAACACCAGCTTGCACTAGATTACCACCAAAGTTTTGTACTAAATTCCCATTCAGGTTTAATACTGAAATTAATAAAAAAATATATATTAAAAAGGCTTATAATTTGTTTTATACTAAGCTACTAAAGTGCCTCGATGGTTTGGGCACATGGAAAGGATGAGTGAAAGTAGATTGACAAAAGCTAATTATAAACCTAATGATGGATGCATTAAACAAGGCAGGCCCAGTAGGGTGTTTTCCAATCAAATCGGAGACATCCTCAAGAAAGCTAAGTTACCTAGTGCCCATAACCTTAGAGCTTGTATGAAGAGAATTGTGGAGCGAGGGAGTTGTGTCAGGATCGTGGCAAGTGGCGCTCCATTGTCTCAGCCTATCCCCATGGGAAAAAGAAGAGTCTCCTGGCCTTCCTGGAGGAGATCAGGTGGCTCCGCTGTGAGCGAACCGTTAAAGAATGCACAAAGAAGCCACAGAGGGGTCAAGTGCAGAAACAAGCCCATAAATAACAATAGTATTCCTTAAAACTTCAATTCACAGCAGAATTACTTACTGGTTGGTTGATGTAATATTTGATGTTGATCCATAGATGTGTTATTGATAGGTTGGTAGAGAAACGTTTGCCCCTCAGACGTTTGTAATATTTGCATTGGCAGGTTTCCATTTGCATCTACAAAAATACATAAAATATTGTGGTAATATTCCAATAAAGTGCTTCCTACAACTTATTTTTCGGTTTATCCATATTTTTAAATCGACCTAACTCGGTTTGAATAAATTCGAGATCATCCTATCTTTAACATAAACTATACAAAATAAAGGATATTTATCAATTAGATTGTAATCTTTGTCCATTATACTATTTTATATATGTAGTATAATGTATAACAATTACAATGTAATTGTAGTATATATTTAACTTTGAATACAATTTTGCCCAACACCCCATACAAAATTAATCCTCTATTGAATAAAATTTGAGTTTCCAACATCCAACCTCTACTTGCCTGATGGTAAGCAAGGGGAGGTCCAAGAGCACTGATGACTGAAAAAACTGATTCAGGTTCTGGTTGCCTCAGCCGTCGTCACTGTGCAAGCCAATAGTGTTTTTAAAAAGTAAACATAATTTTACATACTTTGTAGATTTGAAACAGGCACAACTTGTATCTGCTGAATTGGTTGAGCATTTGATGCAGCGACCTGAAATTATAAATTTACACAAAGTTTTGATTAAGATTCAAGAGTAGTAGGCAGTGGTACCATTGTAAATAGTCTTGTACAGACCAAGAAGTAATTTAGTCGTGTTTCGAGATCAGCTTGTAAGTTGGCAGTTAGGCTGGCATAGTGGGTGCTACTGCTAGAAGGCATGTACATTCTTGAAGTGCCAGCGCAACATTTACAGAAAAATAAAATTACAGTAGTGCCTCTCCAATCTGTAACCCGATAATTCAGAGATGCTGGTGGCCAGAACTGAATAAAAGTTGATGGATCCCAGTGACAGCATTAAAGATGTTGGTTGGAACTTGGCTGGCACTGTGGATGTGACTACTACTAGCCATTATGAACTGTAGTATCAACATGTTTATGAACTGTAGCACTCCAGATTAACATCAGGCAGAATGCTGTGACATGTTGAGCCAAGATGTGATTTTATTAAGGCGACCATGGTGTAGTGGCAGTGCAATGGTTACGCCATGATCATGGGTTCAAAACCACTTGGTACCAATGTATGTCTAATATGTACTTTGGTTGTCCTGTTTCTATAATATAAGCACTTTAGTAACTTAGTATAGAAACGAAAATATTAAAAATACATATATTAATTAGAACAGACAAAATATATCTTTAAATTGCAACCAAGGTTCAAGGTTTCTTGAGGATGTCTCCGACTTGTTCAGAAAACACCCTCCCGGGCCTGACTTCTTTAATGCATGTATCCATATCAGATTTATGAATTCCTTTCGTTAATCTACTTTCACTCATCCTTTCCATGCGCCTAAACCTTTCTTTTAAATTACATCTAACGCGCAATGTGCTATTCCTAATTCTTTCAGCTATCGTCACAGAGAAGTTAAATAATAATAATACTACCTGCAATTGCTGTCCACCAATCTGTTAGCATGAAAATAATTAACAAATTAAAATGCAATTTATATAATGAATAAAATTATTATATTGAGACAATTAATTTTACCTGAATTGCTGGTGATGTATTTGGTATCGTGTGTACTACTAATTGTTGACCCCCAGGACCCTGAATCATATGCTGGGGGTTATTCATGAGCACTTGGAGCTGTTGCCCATTGATAGTCATCACCTGGGTACCATCAGTACCCTGGATCTGTGCATGCTCCATCGCACCAATTTAACTAAAACACATTTCATACTATGTAATCACTATTCTAACTTATATACGTAAATTACTTTTTTAACGTCATGTCATACCAAAATTAATTTTAGAGGCCATCGCTCTCTACGTAACACAATAAAAATGGCGTTGTTTCGAAGTATAACCAATATATTTTTTATATTTCAATTTGTTAATTTGCCGGTTTTTAATGAAAACATCCACATCCCCAAATTAAATTTTTATGAAATTAGTAAACTTACATTGGATCTCTCACTGGTATTTCGATGATTGGTCGGCAAAAGCTAGACCAATGGACGAACTCAATGATCACAGAAACGCACTAGATTGGTTCAGCGCATCACCACTCCCAGTGAAGCGCGCTCACGTACGATCCAATGTTCGCTCGTCGTTGTCTATGGCATGTGATTACTAATTCACAGATGAATCCACTGCTATTAATAATATAAATTACGATACTCAAATATTTATTAAAGTATGAATTACTATCGAACTGCCTACCCCTGTGGGAAAAAGGCGTGACAATTTGATTGATTGAAGTCGGCATACCTGATTTGATGATCCGCGTGAGACAACATTTGTAACACATCAGTCCCCCGTGTTTGACTCACGGTCGTAGCAATACATTGGATTACATACTATAAAATTCCATTATTCCGGCCCTCTTATTAGGCCGGAATAGTGGAAGCGACTTTTATTTGCAGTTATTTAGTTCTAATAGCATTAAGCCATATTTATGGACTGCGGCTAAACACCAGGAGACAGTGACAAATAAATAAATAGGAATGTTCCGAGGCTTTTACCTTTTCCGTAGAAAAACGGAATGTCTGTCGTCATGTCTGTCTGTCTGTCCGTCCGTATGTCACAGCCACTTTTTTTCGAAACTATAAGTACTATACTGTTGAAACTTGGTAAATAGATGTATTCTGTGAACCGCATTAAGATTTTCACACAAAAAAAAAACAATAAATTTTGGGGGTTCCTTAGAACTGAAAATCTACTTTTTTTTTCATTAAACCCATACGTGTGGGGTTTCTATAGATCGGTCTTCAAAAATGATATTGAGGTTTCTAATTTAATTTTTTTTTCTAATCTGAATAGTTTGCGTGAGAGACACTTCCAAAGTAGTAAAATGTGTGTTCCTCCCTTTTAATACGTCATAAATCAACTCAAATATAAAAATCGATCAAAGTTACAACGAACTACAAGAACTTTTATATTATGTTACTTGCTGCTACAGAACCCTTCATGGGCGAGTCCGACTCGCACTTGGCCGCTTTTTTTCTAACTTGTCTTTTCACACCCGTGATACCCGCACGAGTCGGGGATAGCATCCACATTATGTATACCGAATCAGCAGTCGAACTAAAAGGTGAGTCGTTTCTTTATAGAACAATCTAACGAGTGGTTAGCTTTCCCTGCCTATGAGTTCTCTGCCTTCCCTACCCATCTTATAAACTTGGATCCTTTAAGCTATGCTGAAGCAGCCGTGAAATGAGTTTTTTCAGTCCTCGGCACTCTTGGACCTCGATCATACTTACCATCAGGCACGTCAAGAACAGATGTCAAGTCACAATTAAACAATATCATTAAATAGTACATCTTCTGGTGTATGTTTATTCTATGACCTTTTTAGTTTAAAGGCAAAGGTTTGATACTTTATACTAATATTTTATACTATATATACTAATAGTTTGATACTAATATTGATTTGAAAATTTGGTTTCATGAAAAATATAGGTAATATACTTTTGCAGTATTTCGCAATATATGACAACTTTGAGAATTTTTCACACATGGAATATATATAAATATCAGAAATCCTACGCCACAGAGATTAATTCTGTCTTGTTCCTAACCTGAATAACGAAGGTAAAATTAATTCTAGGGTTTAAATACATAAGTTCTCGCTGTTTTTCAAAGGATGGCTCTACTAGTAAGTGCTGGACGATTATGACATAACCAAAACGTTATGAACCAAGCTTAGACGTATGGTATTATAAACAAACCGCTTCGAAAGATATTTAAGATGCAAGGGATAAGTATACCTGTGGTGATATTACTGAAGTTGATTCAGGTGTTCAAGTCGAGGGTTTATTAAAAAAAAAATATTTATTATTATTGTGTCGGAGAGTAGATAGTAAATCGGAGACATCCTAAAGAAAGCTAAGTTGCCTAGTGCCTATAACCACAGAGCCTGTATGAGGAGAATTGTGGATGTGAAGGAAGCAAGGGAGTTATATAAGGATCGTGGTAAGTGGCGCTCCATTGTCTCTGACTATCCCTGTGGGAAAAAGGCGTGACAATTTGATTGATTATTGTGTCAATGTTACAAATCTGTTTACGTTTTGACAGAGGTATCAATTGTCACGAATGTATATCTTAGCTATGATATTCTAGTGTTGCTGGTTTTAAACGATCTATCGATACTGACGTGGGTTGTATTATATGGTGAACATTTATTAAATGTAAAAGTAAACATTAAATCAAATGAATATGATCATCTGAAAAAATCGCTTATCTGTGTTCATATTGTCTATGGTTTACTCTTGCTGTTATTTTTGGTCGTTTTGCCGAACTGTTGTTGAATGTCACGCCATACTGTTTCTGAAATTGTATATTGTTTTGAAATAAATGATAAATATTGAAGGAAACTTTTTAAGCTTACTTACTTTTACATAAGATGAATTCTGTTGTATCAGACGATGTGGGTAGGGAATATTTGGCCAGCGAAATTACTAACCACTTAAGTAAGTTTTAGGTTATATTTTTGAATTTAGAGATGAATTTGTGAGAAAAAACAACTGATTGCTTTCTAAATTGACGAAGTATTGCGTAAAATAAATTACAAATCGATTATTTTCAGAGGATCTACTTGCATCAACGCAAAATATAACAAATGTATATAGAGAATTACTTGAAATTAACTTGTCGGTTATAGCCTATATTCGCGCAGTTAAGAAACGCATAGAGGCATTGAAACTTGAGTCGACGCTAAAAGCAAAAGATTCCTTTGAAGTTGTTGAAAGACTCAGTAATAATTGTAAGTATTCCTATTGTAATAATCTAATAAGACATTGTAATTATCTGGATGGACACGGTTAGGTATTAAGTATTAGAGCTATAACATGTATAGTTCGCGTCACGTAAGTTGGCAAGAGTAGTCAGATTATAGCTTCCCAAATGAAGCTCCCGTGTACATTTGGGTACACAAAAATGGTGCACCACTGGTTTTCGTATCATACTAATAGTTTTACTACATATTAGTCCCCCGCCGCGTCTGTCTGTTCGCGGTAAACTCAAAAGTCAATCAATTAAATTGTCCCGCCTTTTCCCCACAGGGATAAGCAGAGAAAATGGAGTGCCACCTGCCACGATCCTGACACAACTCCCTCGCTTTCTTCACATTCACAATTCTCTTCATACAAGCTCTATGGTTATGGGCACTAGGCAACCTAGCTTTCTTGAGGATGTCTCCGATTTGGTTGGAGAACACCCTCCTGGGTGTGCTTCGATTAATGCATCCATGCACATCAAATTGATTAATTTCTTTCGTCAAACTCTTTCACTTAAACTACTATTATTATTTTTTATGAATCTAAAGAGACCAGTGTACATGCACAAACATTCCCCACTATGTTAAAATCTTGCCAACTTACGTGACATGGACTATAAAGTTATAATAATGTATATTTAACATTTATATTCACACAGGATGGTGTGTTTAGTATATAGTATAGTAGACATCATTCAAATTGTATTAACTGTTCATATACATTTAAAAATAGTTTAATGTTCAAAGTAGTGTATTGAAAAATATGAAAGACATATATAAGTAGACCGGACAAGACCTCAAATTGTATGTGTCTAAAAGTGCGACCAATTGGCTCAGAATGCATATGACAGTGCGTTTCTTGATATTGACGTATTTGGAGTGACCCTTCAAATCCATTTATTTTTTTGCTGCATTGCTCGTTAATGTGACAACGATTTCGTATGAAAATTGCCAACATGGCTCTATTCTTTTTATTCTCTTTGGAAAATATCCTTTATTTTGCATAGTTTAGGTCTGCAAAATGATCAAACTATAATTATGACAGTTCAAAGCAGAACTGTTAATATGGTGTGTCTTTTGATTGAGAAATGAAACTATATCCATATCTTATTTTCCAAATAACTCAATTGCACAGCAATTAAAATAAAATGGTTATTAGTTTCATCAATACAAGTATTGAAACTACCATTTAGATATTTTTTATTGCGCATTACTAAAGTAATGAATTTTAAAAAAATTAAGCAGCTTACTAATCAAGTTTATTTTGTATATTTGGAGAGTCCCTTTCCATGACCACGACCAAGACATTTCAAGAGCTTTGACCATGGCTGCAAAGCTCTTGAAATGTTAGAATATTATATTTTTTTGTAAAATCAAAAACCAAAATAAACGCGATAGTAAGCTGTATAAAATTTGTTTAATCAGGCGAGTGTAAGTGTGGTACAATGTGAGTGTAAGCCGAGTTGCACGAGTTCAAAACCACTCACTGGTACCAATGTATCTTTGATATATGTACTTTGGTTGTCCTGTTTCTATGATACAAGCACTTTAGTAGCTTAGTATAGAGATGTATAATAATAAAAAAATCGTCATCTTACAAAATCTTAGATTGAAACAATGAATTCATTATGTCATAAAATTCCTATTGAATTACTCATTAAAAAACCCTTTCTTTCACAGAATAATATGTCTGCAGTTCCACCTACCCCTGTAAAAAAGAAACCAGACAGAGGGTTTCTATTCAGAGAGAAAATAGCATATCTGGAATCTGGTGAGCGATCTGAACAAAATGAAGCAACTAAATTTGCATTCTGGTTTCAAAAAATGCTTGATCATGATCGGATGCATTTTAAACCGTATTTGGCTGATGAGGCAGTGTTCCATGGGTTTGGTCGAAAAGTCACTACTAAGGATAAAGTTGCTGATTATCTTATAAATGTATTATCTCCCACAATTCATTATTTTATTTCAATTCAATCTATAGACAAAATTGATATACCCTTAGAACGGGAGGAAACGTCTGCAACATCTGCATGGTTTGTATTTTGATTATTTTAATATGGAGACATCTTCAAGAAAGCTTAGAGCTTGTATGAAGAGAATTGTGAATGTGAAGGAAGTGGTGGAGGTGTGTCAGGATAGTGGCAAGTGGCGCTCCATTGTTTCTGCCTCTCCTTCTCCCCATGGGAAAAAGGCGTCACAATTTGATTGATTGATTGATTTAATATGTTAGCCCTACCTAATTTGCTCTGTCATTTTGCTTATCATTTGCCTGCATACAACACTTTACATAATAGTACCATGAATATAAATTAGTTTCTTCACTTAAGTTATAACGATAATAATGTCATGGTAAATGACATTATAGACAGTTAGAGACAAAAGGGTGCCACTTTCTATCATGATGAGATAACTCTTGCTTCCTGACACAATTCTCTTCATACAGATTATGAGTATGGGTATTGTTGGACCCCTGCTTTTTAGGAATTCCACGATTTTGATAATATTTCTGAAAACAGGGGACCAAATGTACATTTATTAAAGACACATTGGAACCGATATAGGTTTTAAATTAGAGACCTTTTCTCTATCACTATATCACAGCCAGTAAATGCTACAGTATAGGTTATCAATAATAATTTATTTTTACAGTACATCATCTGCTGAATCTAGTACACCCAAAAGAGTATTAAGACCTAGAAAGAAAATCGAAACAACTACACCCAAACAGCGAAAGGCATTGAGACGAAAAAAAAGCTTAAACACTTCTCAAGAAAAACCAAAACGGACAAGGCAAAGTTTAAATTTAAATACTCAGTTTTGTGATAATAATTTAAATAATGGTGATGTAAAAGATACAAGTAAGATAGATACAAAATTTGAAGCTGTTACTCCTTCTAATAAGGAGATGGGTCAAGGGGATTGTTTACCTTCAACGGATAGATCTATGAAGTCACAAACACACTCGCCTAACTCTTCAATCTCGGCCAAACTAGCACAGTTACCTCGTTCCTGTATTGAGTGCAAAGGCTATGTAAGGCTGGAGAATGAAGATCAGGCATTTAGAGAGAAGAAATGTACAGTACAAGTGTCATATTCGGATGATCCATTTGATGTTGGCGAATATATTGTTTGGGGAGTTTATTATAGAAACGATATAACTTGTCGGAAGAATCTGTTGCCATTGTTTGAGAGTGTCGCAGAAATGGATACTTGATGTATTGAATGTATTATTTGCTTATTAATGGGTGTAAATGCGTAATAGATTTTGGGTAGAAAAAATATGCATGCACATTGTTCGGTCTCTCGCAGCTGTGTGTTGAAGTGGTTGTCAGTTGAGAGCATGTTGCTGGATTGACACCACATGCAAGCTTCAATTTGCAGTTGAGATTTTCAATGCTAGTATTATCTTTCGTACATATACACAGTGAACATTTATAGTGATAATACTTTAAAGATCATTACAGGTGGCTTTTCTTGATTTTATACAAAAACCTATAATTTTTTACGCCATTTTTTTTGTTATTTTTCTGATAACTCATTACCTGGCCTATCACCAGGCTTCATGTTGATTAATGGGACATCCTGTATATATATTTATATCCTGTCCATGTGTATGTGACGGAACTTATAAACAGCTGGACCAATTTTAATGAAAGTTGTGGTTGGAAAAGATACAAGTAAGATCAATACAAAACTTGAAAATGTTACTCCTATAAGTCTTCTGAATCTGAATGACAATTGTACCACAGTGACAATCGTTTTTTTTTTACTTCTGGGCAAGAAGTTTTTACTTTGGGTGACTGGCGGGTCTGCTAGTTACTGTAAAAAATATGCATGCATGATTTTTCTATCCAATTATTTAATAAATTAATGAAATCTCATACCAGTCTATGTATTTAGTGTATGTCTGCACCAGGATATGTTTTTTTTTTAATCTGATTAAGATTACATAATTGTTATTTGTATATATTTATTATTTTTGCTTTATCTTTGCTTTAATTTTAGATTTATACTTTGTTTTAAGTTTATACAGAGTGCCCAATTTGTTATGGGAATCTCATCGTCTGTTGTCTGTTGATTAACTCATCGGAATATTTACTATAATATATGTAAGAAATCTGGTACAACTAAGAGCAGCCGTGGCCTACACACCAATCGATAGTCAGATTAGCGACTGTTTCATTCTGTCAATGGATGACCAAATGGAACAGTCGACGACGATTGTCAGTTGTTACCACATCAATCGATCGGTCGACAGTTGCGTTGATTTTTGCGAGTAAAAATACGTGTGTAGACAAACTTAATAAATCTGGAATTCATCAATGTAATAAAGCGACCAACATGGCATTGCTCAACAATCGATCGATTGGTATTAAGGCGCCTCAGTCGCCGCTTTTTCATTGACACTTATTGGGCAATCTGTATATAACGTTATGTGAAGTGTTATATGTTTAGTGTAGCTTCGGCAGTGGCGTAATTATAAACTTGCCTTCCTGGGCCTATACAGAATTTACAGACCACTTATGATTTTATTGTCATTAATAAAATCACATCGGTTTATATTTTATACCTATATTTATTGATTTTCTAATCTAACGTCCGCAACAATTTTTTTTATTAAATTTTAAGTCTGTTGTACATATTATGTAATGGCCAAAAATTTTACCTTGATTTATTGTTTTTCTAATTAACGTCCGCAAAAAATGTTTTTTTTTTATAAAGTTTTAATATAAACATATCTGGTGTATATATTATGTAACGGCTAATAATTTTGCGGAACCCACTTTAGGAATCGTTGCACTAAATCAATATTTATGGCATTGGAAAGTCAGTGGTCACTTAGCGACGTTGTGACGTTATTTGGCATTCTCGTCACGGACTGACAACAATTTTCTTGTGCTAAAGTTAGTGTTTAGCGTCGAAAACAATATCTGAAAGGCTGTAAAACAGCGCTGCGACATTTAAAACTTTTTATGGTTCTCAACAAAATAAAAGTATAATGAATAAGTTAAGCCGGCATAGTGGATGTGACTACTACGTGCAGTTATTGGACTGTAGTAGCAATCACTTTTATTCATGCACACTCCAGCTTAACATCAGGCGGGTGCTGTCATATGTCGAGTCACAACAATAATAATATTAAAAAAAACACAATCTGAATCTGCTATAATGGTTTCCAGGGTAAATACGCCACTGTGGTTTAGTTTTTTAATTCGATATGTATTAGGAGCTTTACTAGTTATAGTTTGATTTACTTACAATAGAAAGTGCCATAAGTAATGTGTAATTTTTGACCGACTTCTCAAAAAGGAGGAGGTAAAAAATTAGTCCGTATGTTTTTTTAAAAAATAATTTCCACCGAAATTTATAGTACAAATATAGTTTTTAAATTTTATACGGTGGCTGTGGTTTGTGCTTTATTGTAAGGGTGCTCCCAGATAAGTCGGTTCGGTATCTGTACGTGCGGAAATGGCGTTCAGAATTTGTTATCTGCAGTAAGCTAATAATTGTTTTGAATAGATCAAATTCGAAATAAATACGCGCTTTGATAATCTCAACGTGATAAAATTGCGTTTTTTCGTGATTATGCAATAATTGTTCTCGCAAAAAGGTTTGTAGTATATGATCAATTTTCATTGTGAATCTCCACGCCGCCGATAAACTGCCATAATAGTTGAGGTCCCTTTTTTCGATTGCTGTACTACACATGTCCAGGAAGGAAATATAACAATTTGCTATCCACAATGACGTTGGTCCGGCTGGATAGTGCACACAATAAGAACAACTATACATAATAAATATTATTTACAACTCGTCCGCCGAATTCTTCGAGCGTTACATGATGACGATGTAATTCGTTACGCATAAAGTCCCGGGGTCTACATAATCCGGTTCCACCACTCACAAGTATACAGACCGTAAAGTGTTAGTCGCGTTTCGGGATCAGCTTGCAAGTTGCCTATTCCAACTAGGCCGGCATAGTTGATGTGACTGCTACTTACATTAAACTGTAGTAGCAGCCACCTGTATTTATGGACCGTACTCTAGCTTAGCCTTAGGCGGGGTGCTGTCGTACTGCGTGATACGTTACCTCAATCTGGACCGGGCATGAGGAATTGAGTCTGGATTCTCAAACATAGGACTACTTAGACAATAGGTATAGACAGTATACATGCGCAAAACGCTTCCATCAAATGATACGGAGTGATATGTATATTTTTTCCATCGGAACTAGTTCACTCATCTAGTTCACTAGCTCATTTAGTTCACTAGCTCATTTAGTTCAAGGAAGCGCATTCGGTTAGTTCATTCGGTAAAGAAAAGCTCCAGTTGTTCTGAAAAATCAAGATATCCTTTCTATAGAATTATTTTAGATCATACACTTCACAAATGTACACAGAAACTATAATAAACAATAATTATAATCACAATTACCAATCCGCATAATTTAAAACTGCAAATATTCGTTAGAAAAATACGTTATAAAAAGACGACGAGTTGCTGCTCTCTTCAACATACTTTCCTACCATTACTGGTAATGCACGCGGTGTAAATATTTTCTTGTGCACACGGAGAGCAATGGATATATAAAATATACTTTCACGGTATTACGCGAAAATACTAGGTACGAGTAACGAACGAGGTACGATTCCTTACGAATGTACGATGTGTTTATATCTCGTTCCATCATAGGAGTGGTGAGTGAGTGGATATGCGATGCATGACTCGGAACGAAATGAACTAGAGACACATTTGAATTTGCAGTGAACGAGTGAGTGGTGTAGTACCAGGATCGGAAGTATATCATTTTAGTGACTCGTTCCGGAACTACCCAAGTCTAATAGACAGACCTCCATGTTTTGAATGACGTCTAAAACCTAGGCATTTTGTTTGCCATTATTTGCGCCTGTAAACCGTAAGTAACTAATATAGCTTTACCTTAGTATTACAATGGAATCGGATTATAAGTTGTTTGTAAGTTTTTACACAATTATTAATTTCTTTTCTTAGATGTAATTTAGTTCAGCACTTCAGTTTAGTGCGTTTGATAAAATATGCAATAAACGAACATTAAATGTTTAATTTTATTAAATAAATGTACATTATTCATGATAAGATTGTTTTAATTTCCTTTGTAAGTCTGATGTACAGCAGTATGATATTGATGTGCAGGGCTCAGATTCTCTTAGACAACAGCGAAATGACTTGTCAACATTCGGATAAAGCCGGACAGTTACTTTTTCATTGCGTGTCCGGCCTTTTCCACTTCGCAAACGAGCGTGAATGAACGCGGGCGAGTCAATTGTCGGTCGCTTCCGCAATTTCACAAGATTTATGGTAATAATAGAAATGCTTGATTTTTAAACTATTTTTTACGGCTTTATACGGAATGTCCGCCTTAACGTGACTATACTAAATAACGTTTTTGGCGACGGAATATCAGTAATATTGCCTTGATATTTGGGATTCTCATGGGTAGCCATTGTGGACAAGTTATTTCGCTATTGTGTATTACGATAATCGAGGCCCGCGGCCCAGGTATGCTAATTCGGAGGGATCAGCTTTTTTATTGTAGCTAGACATGTGACAACACCCCGTCTGGTAATCTGGAGTACGGTCCATGAATGGAGACTGCTATCTGATATTGCACTTAAAATAGCTTAATGGGAACTGGGTCTATACACTTAAAATTATAGCTACCTACTAATTGCAATAATAATGCAGACTAAATGTCTGCCTACCACTACAACCAGACCAGGATCAAATATGTATCAATAACGAATTTGTTATATTTAATGTACTTCTAAAAATAGATGCTTATAAACAAATAATTAGGATGCGGTTCCTGCTTGCAGATATATTTATTACACGCCTCCATATATAGGCAGAGACAAAGAAGCGCCACTTTCCACAACTCCCTCGCTTCCCTCACATCTACAATTTTCTTCAAGCTTTACGGTTATGAGCACTAGGGAACCCAGCTTTCTCGAGGATGTTCCGATTCGATCGGAAAACACCCTCCTAGGCTTGCCTTCTGATATTTCAGTCGTAGGGCCCCCGGATAAAGTTCATAACCAAATGTAAAATAATAAAACGAGAATTCGGAAAATAAATTTTATTTGTAATGCAAATTTGGTAAAATTTAATCCCATAAAGAATTTAGTTAATTATAAATTTTACTAAAATAAATTTAATATAAGTATGAATCGTAATATCATAGCTAGTTATCAGATCTTATCCTAAAATCGTATTACACTACTACGAAATTAAGAACCCTAATTAAGGATTAACGAATAAATCAACGACGAAGGCAATATTAGCCTCAATCAATGATGTGAAACGAGGTAGATACACCAGTTTTAGTGTTCGCAAATAGCACGAGTTTGAACGTCCACCACGACGAAATGATAGTTATTGTGAGCGAAAAAGAGACAAATATATGTTGCTTTGCATAGCGTCACTGTGTTCAGGTTTCCTTATAAGCAAACTTTTAACAAGCGTGTGTAACTTATCTATGTCAATTCTTATTAAAATATCATTGGCCTAAATAGGATTCTTAATATTGAGTAGTGTAATAAGCCCTTAAATATAAACTAAAATGTGGCACCCTCATGACTTACAATTATAAAAAAAAAGACAATGAATTATTTTTAACTAAAGCTGCAAAAGCATTGAAGTAAGATACTTCTTTATTATGCTGCTACCTCGACTTACCTGGTGATGAGCAACAGAATAAACATTCAGTTTACGGTAGCTATATTCACAGTTACTATGCCGGCCTGAGGTGCTTTTCATGCTTTGCTTGAAGGAGCCAAGCATAAACCTCATATAGAACCTCATGTGCTGGTAATACATTCTGAATGCCGATCAACAGAGAATTGGTTTAATCAATGATTAACATTAGCTGAGGCCAACTTATAGGAAGTTTATTAAACACTACTATAATAATTTCTTTATTTCCAAAAATAGTTTGTAAATGCTAAAATATAAACCAACAAAACCATAGCCTTAGCCACAGAACTAGAATACATAAATCTATGGTCTTAGCATACAAGTAAAACTGGTATTAATTTACTAAAATGCAATCAAATTGTTGAAAATTGAATGTTTAAATGTGTTATTCTGGAATTCAAAATTTATTACTCATTTTATTTTTATATTTAATGAGATAATTTAAATAATCTATTAAAATGTTACTAGTCAATTCCCTAATAGAGCAGAAACCGACAGGAGTAAAGCACCACTTTCCAATTTTAACATTAAAATATCATTAATGGATGGATAATATCATTACAATACACCAAATTGTTACAACTCAATAACCAGAGAGCAAAGACAAGAGAGGGTCATGTCCATGATCCTGCCCTAGCTCACATACACAATCCTCTTTCAATCAATCTTTTGTAAAATAAACTAATTGCATAGATTTTTTGCAAGCTGAAGTGGCAATAGGCAGGCCACATCTCTTAAAGAACCAACAGATGGGTAAGAAAGGTTCTAGAGTGGAGACCATTAACTGGAAGACGTAGCATAGGTGGGCCTTCCACTAGGTGGACTAACAACATAGTGAAAGTCACGAATAACTGGTGGATGCAACAGAATGGCATTCTAAGGGGAAGGCCCGTGTTCACAGTGGACGCCTTCTGGCTGATGATGAATTAAAACATAAGTTACCTATCACATTAAATCTATATGAACTATATTGTAAAATATAGCATTACCACAGATTAAAATGGGTCTTAATGCATTATTTGCTTTAAGATTTTGGATCGCTTGAGCTTTAGAATCAAGGAGACTGCATTGTTATTAAAAGCAGGGGTTCATAAACTATAGTTGGTATGAAGAGATTTGTGGATGTGAAAAGACAACAGTTGTGGAGAAGTGGAAAGTGCGCCCTGTTGTCTCTGCCTATCTTCATCCTGAAATTAACTTCATATGCAAAGTGGTCACTATGAAGGATTTTCTAAATTGTTTGATTCAAATTAATCTAGGATTAATTTTTGTTTTATCATTTTTAGAACATTTAATAGGTAACTTATTTGTACAATTGTCATATTATAAACTGATTTATTCATTATTATTTATTTGATTAATTGATCATGCAATGGGTTGATCACCTATTTATAATCACTAAGTATAAACCTGTTTTTAATCATCATCATTCACCACATCTTCATCTACTTCATTTGCATCATTATTATCAACTACAGCTGGTTCTTTGATTTGAGGAGGAATACTTAATGGTGAACTCTGCTTAGGTGATTGGTCTGGAATAACTTTAGGTGTCACCACTGGACTTAAAACAACTTTATTAGTTAATGCTAATTTTAATCTCTCAACCTCCTTCTCTAACTCATCTATTTTCTTTTTCTTCTCTCCAAGTTGAGCAGTTAAAGTATCTTTCTCAAACCTTAATGTATCAAGTGTAACAGTTTTACTTAATTGTAAATTCTTCAATGATTGCAACTCAGTCTTACATAATTCAGTATCGACGAGCGTTCTATTAGCTTTAGATTCGGCCATTAAAACTTTTTGTTTTGCTTCCGATACGTCATCAATTAGTTTCTCTCTTTGATTGTTGAGGTCTTTAATTTTAACTATGTGGCTGTCGCGCTGCTGTTGTAATGTCAACGAACCTTCCTTGCATAAAGATTGTTGATTTGAACATTCCACTAATTGTGAACTCAGTTCAGACATTTTTAATCTTAAATCAGTTTCCATGCTCCAACTATTTAATAAAGACAGCACAAGCAAAATACATACTGCGAGAAAAATATACACCGGCCATCGACGCATATTTTCTATACCCATGGCCAAGTTATAAATACTGCTTAAAAGATCTTACTTTTGTGTTTTATAACGTGCATGTATTTATTTGTTAGTTGCAGTATTTATAAAACCAAAGACACAATTAAAAATTAAATCAACACAAACCAAACAATTTTAGAATTTTTGACTTTAATGACAGCAGAAAGACAAAATTGCAAGACTGTAAAAACTTTTTCTATTTATTTAAATTTCAGCATGAAAACAAATCAATATTCAACAAAAGTACTAATGTTCGCATACGAAAAATATAAATAGCATAATTACGTTTCTTAAATATGTTTTTACCAGTATTTAACGTTTTACACCTGCATGAGCCGGTAACATTAGTAGGTCACGTGATCCCCGACCATAGACGAAAATTCTTCATCAACTTCTTTGGTTTATAGCCACGAGGTTTTTAGCAATATTTCAATTTATTAGTAGAAATAGTACATAAAAATAAGTCGATTTTTTGACTAAAATGCCGCCAAATAATCCATTGCCTCCGAAAGAAAACGCTCTATTCAAAAGAATTTTGGTAAGTGAGCTGTGATTCATATGTTTTGAGAATTCTTATGTTCTGAAATATTTCTAAATATCTTTCATTACCGCAATATTTGTAGTTATTTATGTTTATATTTGTTTAATAGTTTAAATTGTTATTACCTTAGTTATAATTGACTTTAATTATTATATTAAAAATAATAACATTTACAAGTTTGTTATTATCGTCCTTGTCCTAATAATAAAAGAGAGGTTAATTTTTTTGAGAATATTATTTTCAGCGTTGTTACGAGCATAAGCAATATAAAAATGGTTTAAAATTTGCAAAGCAAATTCTCTCGAATCCTAAATATACTGAACATGGAGGTGAGTAATTTAAACCAATTATTGAAATCTAATGTTTACGTACTAATGTTGTTAACTATATAGATTTTGTACTATATGGAGTTGTTGTCTGTGAGATAGACAGAACTTCTGGAAATAGAGTGATGTATCAGTTTACCACTAACCACAGCTAGAAGTATAATTTGTCTTGTTAGATATAAATAATGACTAAAATCTATAAATCAAAAAAAAAATGTTTTGTTTTTTATAATAAGACTTGTTTATAATTTTATGAATTTTGGTTGCGTTTCGGACTTTTACTATAATTTATAATATTGAAAGATTTACTATTGTATTTTTTAGAAACATTGGCCATGAAAGGACTAACCCTAAATTGTTTGGGTCGGAAAGATGAAGCCTATGAGTATGTAAGACGTGGACTACGCAATGATCTGAAGTCCCCTGTGTGTTGGCATGTCTATGGCTTACTCCAAAGATCGGATAAAAAGTATGACGAAGCAATAAAGTGCTATAGAAATGCACTAAAATGGGAAAGGGAAAATATTCAAATACTAAGGGATTTGTCTTTATTGCAAATACAAATGAGGGATTTAGAAGGGTATAAAGTAAGTTGTTTATTAGACATTTATATATTAGACAGACACTAGGTGGTCATTTGCCCTGTCTGCCAATCTGGGGCAGTACCTCAATTCAAGTGTAAAGTCTGTGTGCATGCTGAGAATTTAAGATATGTGGCAGAATTGTGGAAAGTATTCTTTTGAGAATCAAAGTGTAACAATTTGATTGATTGATTGACATACAAATCAAGCTTTATAATGATATTTAAAGTACTTATTATATATATAAAACTAATTATATTTCAGGATACCCGCTACCAACTCTTTATCCTACGCCCCACTCAAAGAGCCTCATGGATTGGTTTTGCAATGAGCTACCATCTTTTAGAAGACTATGAAATGGCTAATAGCATTCTGGATGCCTTTATTACAAATCAAACAAAGGAACAATATGATTATGAACATTCTGAGTTATTGTTGTATCAGAATATGGTTTTAGCGGAATCAGGACAATATGAGAGGGCTCTGCAACATTTGCAAAAGTTCCAATCACAAATATTGGATAAGTTATCTATTAAAGAGACATCTGCTGAATATTATTTGAAATTGAAAAGGTGAGAAAATTCATCATCTTTATTTTTAGTTGTCATGCTTCAATTCCCAAAGGGATTGGCAGATTCAATGTAGCACTGTTTTCTATGTTTCTGATACAACTTCCATTACATTGACAATTCTCTTTATTTATTTACATTTATAAACTTAGCTACTAAAGTGCTTGTCATAGAAACAGACAACCAACGTACATATATCAAATATACATTGGTGCCGGTGAGTGGTTTCAAAATTGGTGCTCTCGGTTTGTGTAACCATTGCACTGCCATTACACCTCGTTCGCCTTTGGAAAGACTATTATACAGTTCAATGTTAAAAGTTATCTTCATTCATGCACCACACTCCAGCTTAACATCAGGTGGCAGGTTGGTTCTGTCATATGTTGAGTAATAAATACGAAAAAAACATGCGTAAAAGCAGCACTAATGGTTCGTGAATACCTCTTCAATTGCTACTCCAAGTCACTACTCCGTTTCCTAGGTATTATAAGAGGATATGGAATCAAATACTATTAAATTAAAGGCATATATTTATTATATTTCAGATTTAAAGAAGCTGAAAGCATTTACGAAGACCTGTTAAAAAGGAATCCTGAGAATGTGTTGTATTATAAAAAAGTAGTAGAATCCAAACAAATTACTGACCCCAATGAAATTGTAGAAATTTTTGATCATTATAAGTAAGTTGTTATTATCTTTTTATTTTCTATCAAATATCTTCTTTTAATTTGTTTGGCTGGCATAGTGATGGCGACTGGGGCCACTATGCTGGCCTAGTTGGAACTGGTAAATCTAATGTGTAGTTGTAGTAGTTATTAGCGGGCTCGTTTCCGCACTTGAAGTCCTCTTTGGTTTCTTTGTACGTTCTTCAACGGTTCTCCTTCAGTGGAGCCACCCGATCTCCTCCAGGAAGGTCAGGAGACCCTTCTCGTTCCTGCAGACCTCCGGAAGCGTCCTTGCATTGCCAAGGAACTTTTGTCTTGCTTCGGCTACTCCTGTGCTCCTGCAACTCAAGAGCACATGTGCAGCTGTCTCCTCTTCATTCAGGCATCCCCTACAGAGGGGGCTGTCCGATATGTTGAGGTTGTTAAATCTAATGTGAATGTTTTCTGAATTTTCAGACAATTATATCCAAAAGCAATAGCGCCTCGTAGACTTCAATTAACTGATGCCACCCCAGGTGATGTGTTCGAAAAATTAGTTGATCAATATTTACGTCATGGACTTCATAAAGGAATTCCACCACTTTTTGTCGATTTAAGGTATTATTTTCTTATTAATTTTACTGATTTTACTCACAATGACGGCAATCCGCCTGATGTTAAGCCCTTAATAGAGTGTTTTTTACTACAGTTAATAACTGCAAGTAGCAGTCGCATCCACTACACTGGCGACCGTGGTGTAGTAGCAGTGCAATGGCTACACAAACTGAGAGGACCAGTTTGAAACCACCCACCGATACCAATGTATCTTTGATATATGTCCTTTAGTTGTCCATTTTCTATGAGACAAGCACTTTAGTAGCTTAGTATAGAAATGTAAAAAAATAAAAAATTGATATCATCAACTTTCAAACTGATTTTAAACTAACTTGATTAATGGTGTTACTTCACTGTCCATACACTTGCATTTTGCATCTTTGCATTTTGGCATAAGCTTGTTAATTATTCGGTTTCAATTAAGTTCCAGCATAGTGGTTGCAACTGCTACTTGCATTCTAAACTAAGCTAATAAAGTGCTTGTATTATAGAAACAGGACAACCAAAGTATATATATCAAAGATAAATTGGTACCGGTGGGTGGTTTCGAACCCATGCTCTCGGTTTGTGTAGCCATTGCACTGCCACTACACAACGGGCGCCTGTGATTCTATTATATAATTTTATATTTAGGTCTCCTTTGTATATTAAGTCCTCCTTGTCTTCCTGCGGGAAGAAGGCGTGACAATTTGATTGATTGATTATATTTAAGTTTTTTCTCAGAAAAAGTATATCTATAATTCCAGTACGCTATACGAAGTGAGTTCGAAAGCCGAAACGATAGAGAAATTAATATTACAATATATAGAGAATTTAGAAACAAATGGAAGCTTTAGTGCTGATGTGAATGAAGTGAAGCAACCGGCGAGTGCCTTACTATGGGCGTATTACTATGCAGCTCAACATTTTGACTACAAAAAGGAAACGAACAGAGCGCTCACTTATATTGATCTAGCAATAGAACATACGCCAACGTTAATAGAATTGTTTATTGTTAAAGGAAGGATATACAAGGTATGTTTTTTAATTATTTTTTTTTATTGTGACATGACCTTTAACCTCGTCCCGCCTGGTTATAAGCAATAGGAGATTGAAGAGTGATGACGACTAAAAAAAACCAAGTTAGTTCATAGCTGCCTCAGTCGCCGTCACTATGCCGGCCATAGATGCTTCTTTACGTATCGCTTGAAGGATCTTTAGTGGAGCATTATTCCACAAGTTAGAAAAGAAAACGAGATACAGTACGCGTGTTGCGTACAGGGCTCAACTACGCATGAACTACGCTCAACTACGCAGGGCTCAACACGTCTTCTCGTTGAAGCGCATATTATATTGATTACTTTGTCGGTAAATCGTATGCGAGATATTGGACACATGCAACGTCATCTAGTGGTAGCATGTAGCAGTCGCTACAGATCCAAGGTTATACGATGGAGAGAACACATGGGCTGGCAAAGCATTCCACTTGTCGATTGTTCTTGCAATCGAATCTTCAAAGAAATGATGCACCGAACTTTTTAGTTCGACTTCCGATTCGGCCGACAAAATGCGGATGCTTCCCCCGACCTGTGCGGGTATTACGGGAGTGAAAAGACAAGGTGGGACAAGGTTTTCGTAGCTCAGAGTTTTTTTATTTGCATGAATATCTTTACTGCTGTAGAAATACAGTACTACATATTGTAATAATTTAATTGTAATTGTAAAATTTTAGCATGCCGGTGATCCAGTCTCGGCCTATCAATGGTTAGAAGAAGCACAGACAATGGACACGGCAGATAGATATGTTAATAGTAAATGCGCTAGGTACATGTTAAGGGCAGGACATATGAAGAAGGCAGAGGATATGTGCGCCAAATTTACTAGAGAAGGTATTCATAATATTTAATTTCTACAAAGGGATGCTGCGATGGTTTGGGCACATAGGAAGGATGAGTGAAAGTAGATTGACGAAAGCAATTTATTAATCTGATGTGGATGGATGAGTTAAACAAGGCAGGCCCAGGAGGGTGTTTTCGTCAAGAAAGCTGGGTTGCCTAGTAGTGCCCATAGCCGTAAGAAGAATTGTGAATGTGAAGGAAGCAAGGGAGTTGTTTCAGGAACGTGGCAAGTTGCGCTCCATTATCTCTGCCTATCCCTATGGAAAAAAGGCGTGAGAAATTGATTTGATTTGATAAAAATATCTGCCAATGATTATTAATGGAGTATTAATAACTTATTGTTTATTCCTAAGGTGTGCCAGCGACTGAGAATTTAAATGAGATGCAGTGTATGTGGTTCCAAACAGAAGCTGCTATATCATACCAAAGACTGCAACAATGGGGTGAGGCGTTGAAGAAAGCCCACGAAGTTGATAGAGTTAGTATGACTTAATTATTGTGCACTACCCCTAATTTTAAAGGCCGTCATTCATTTTGTATGGGGACTTGGCCTTAATTGTGTTACCAGTTGCATATTCATTTTAAAATAGTTGAATGTACGAAGATTACAATGTTATTGGAATATATTCTGTATTTTGCATAATTTAGGTGTGCAAAATTATCAAACTATAATTATGACAGTTCAAAGCAGAACAAATATGATGTTGATTGACAGATGATACAAAATCCATATCTTATTTTCCAAATAACTCAATTGCACAGCAATTGAAAGTAAAATTGTTATTAGTTTTATTAATACAAGTAACGTAACTACCATTTATATATTTTTTCATCATTGGACATTACAAAAGTAGTACATAAAAGCCCAAAATGAATGATATCCTTCTGATTATGTTTTAATTATATTGATTTTCCTTTGGTTGCCCGGAAAAGATCGCCTTGTTGGTGATAAGGCCGCCATTTGTGTGTTGCATCTTTTTTTATTTTTTTTATTATGACTTGACATATGTGAGCACTTAGCTGGATGTTAAGCTGAAGTGTGGTCCATGAATGGATGTCGCTGCTACTACAATTCAATATCTGTAAGTAGAAGTCACATTAACTATGCCGGCCTAGTTGGAACCGGCATCTTACAAGCTGATCTCCAAACGCGACCAAATCACTTCACGGTCTGTATACTTGTAAGTGGTGGTACTACCCTGGATCGGCAGACTGGGTACCACTGCCTATCTCTCTTTGATAACCAGACTTGAATCAAATATCCGCCTCTATTTTTTATTAACAAATATTTGCAATATTTAATATAATTATTAAATATTACATATATAAGCTATGAAACAAATATTTCCCCCGACCGGGAATCGAATCCGGGACTTTACGCGCAACAAACCAATCGCTAAACCGTTCATCCACGCCTGTCGCCACTCTTGGACCTCCTCTTCCTCATCATCAGGCGGGTCGAGATCAGATGTGTCACAATAAAAATAAAATAAGACAGTTGATAGTCATTTGCCTAGCCTGTCGTTTCAAGTGTACATAGTTCGGGGGACATAGTTCATTAGTACCAACTAGGCCGGCATAGTGGGCACGAGTGCTACTTGCTCGTCTTTTATTGTTTATCCTACGTTATGATCTGCGTGTTAAGCGCACAACCACTCATGTAGTTTTGTATGACGACGAAATTAAAAACTGTAAAATATCTCTTTCAGCATTTTTCTGAAATAATGGAGGATCAATTTGATTTCCATTCTTATTGTATGAGAAAGATGACACTTAGATCTTATGTTGGTTTATTGCGGTTAGAAGATATATTAAGATCACATCCGTTCTACTTTAGAGCAGCCAAAGTTGCAATATCAGTTTACTTAAGATTATATGATAAGCCGTTAGAAGATGAACCGACGCAAGGGGAACCCGATACAGGTAAATTTTGCTTTTTTTTTGGAACGCTACATTAGATTGTATATATACCGGCAGATATAAAGAACGCTGGGGCATTGAAGTAACTTGTTTTGTTTAACGAATGTGTATAAAAGGACATCGATCATTTTGGGCCTTTATGTACTACTTTTGTAATGTCCAATGATGAAAAAATATATAAATGGTAGTTTCGATACTTGTAATGTTAAAACTAATAACAATTTTGCTTTTAATTGCTGTGCAATTGAGTTATTTGAAAAATAAGATATGAATTATGTATCGTCTGTCGAAATCAAAGACACACGTCACATTCAGTTCTGCTTTGATTATTTTGCACACCTAAACTATTCAAAATAAATGATAGATTCCAATTACATTGTAATCTTCTTACATTGAACTATTTTAAAATGTATATGCAACTGTCAATACAATTAGGCCCAAGTCCCCCATACAAAATGAATGATGTCCTTTATAATATTATTAAATATGTGCACAACTGTATAGTTAGGCGGACTTGCTCTCACCGCAGTCGTCCAGAGAGCTGATCTTTATACTGCACAGCTTAACAGTCAGCGCTCTTTTTATCTGCCAGTATCTATAAGCCAAGCGGAGGTCCAAGAGCGCCGGAGACAGTTTACGGTTGCCTCAGTCCCGACACTATGCCGGCCAGAGGTGCTTTTTTACGCTTCTTAATCAGTCTAAAGGTTGTCACAGTTTCTCGTAACTCATGAAGTACACTCCAGCCTAAATTCAGTTTTCTAAGCTTGATATTCTGAATGTACTCGCTCTTATGACGTAACAGTAGTAATTTATTTACTTAGCGATGTGTAAATTACATGTTTATGAAAATTCTCAAATTATCATTTTTCAATTGCGCGTCACTATTAGATCTCGCGCAGTAACTTGTTTTGTTACTTTTCGTTTTACGCATGTGTATAAAATTCTGTATTAGGCGGACTTGCTCCCACCACAGTCATCCAGAGCTGACTGCCGATTCTTATACTGCGCAGCTCAAAAGTCAACGCCCTTTGCCGGGATATAACAATGTAGTATAGCGATTCTTACTTAAAACTGTGGACAAACCGTCTGTCGTGAATTTTTAAGTTATTTGTAAAACGTGTGTTTCTTAAACTTCCGTCTAGGGTATGTACCTGTATATACAACTACTTTGTCGTAGTACCGCTTGCGAGATATTAAATGCTTAACCTCAACGCCATTGGCAGACGATCTTTTTTGCAACGCCATCTAGTTGTAGAATATGGCGGCCGATCATTTAAATGGCTACCGAGTGTAGACAGGTGATTCTAAGTCTAAACGGTAAAACTCATTATGATGAATTATTGGCGTGTTTTATCTTCATGTTAATTTTTACTAGTATTAATATTGAACAATGACGAAAAGAATTTATAAATCTTATGTGAATAGATGCGTTAAACGAGGCAGGCCAAATCGGAGACATCCTCAAGAAATCTAGGCCAATGACAATAGAGCTTGTATGAAGAGAATTGTGGATGTGAAGGAAGCGAGGGAGTTGTGTCAGGATCGTGGCAAGTGCCGCTTCATTGTCTCTGCCTATCCCTGTGGGAAAAAGGCGTGACAATTTGATTGATTGATAATATTGAACTTTTTTTACTTTGACACTGAAAAATTTAATACTAAGCCATGATAAGAAACATAGTGTGCGTGTAGTATCAATGATACACAGAATAAGTTTACAGGTCGTCTGGATTCGAACTCGACGTTTATGTAAACAAAATTGAGTGTTTTAATATTATCGACATAATATGGCAGCACCTCGCCTGATTTAAGCTGAAGTCCGGTCCAATAATGAAGGCGACTGTAGCAGTCGTATGTACTATGCCGACCTAGTTGGAACCGGAAACTTTTAAGCTAATCTCTAAACGTGACTAGGTCACTTTACGGTATACTTGACTAAGTATA
The DNA here is from genome assembly GCA_905220615.1 of Tinea trinotella. Taxonomy (NCBI): domain Eukaryota; kingdom Metazoa; phylum Arthropoda; class Insecta; order Lepidoptera; family Tineidae; genus Tinea; species Tinea trinotella. Next base: position 5,893,936 of record HG992326.1, read on the forward strand.
CGTTTCAAGCTACTAATTACAATTGAAGTTGGAACTAGCTTAAATCGAAAAATGATCACCAACTGTCTGGCCTGCCTACCACTCCTATCACTGTCATTATCGGATGCCTTATCAACGGATGCCGGCGGGATTTCTTTAGTGTTTTTATATAAAGCGTCGATAACCGCGAGCTGATCACCATGAGCTAGGCATAATTGGTGATAGCCTTTGCAGTATGTTCCCATTTTCAGCATCACGCTCGCACCGTCGGTTGTAAGGCTCACGATGTCCTCATCCAAAGACACGCCGAATTTAGCAAGATGGTCTAGCAACATGTGAGCCGAAATAGCTGACATTGACCCCGTAATTTTTACAAGTCCGAGATTTTTAAAATTTAAACCACCAAAACCGCTGCTGTACAAATTTATATTCATGTACCTCTTGTTTCGTGAAGAGGTCCATTCATCCATAGTTAGAGAGAATCGATGTCGATGAATTTTCAATTCATTTATTGTATTTTTTATGTATGTTTTTACTTCTTCGGTCTGCGTTAATACAATTTTCGCTACTGTATTCACTGATTTAGGTAATTCATGACCACTTTTCTTAAATATTTTTATTAACGGGACGCCTCGTGCTAATAGTACATTCGAGACGCGTATTTTGAAATCGTAATAATAATCTATTTTAGATACTTAAAAGTTTTGAAAAGTAAAAATAATGTATGAAAATTTTTAACTTCGGAATACAATATTGGCTCCGGAATTGGCTCCGGTTCCGGAATTGAAATATTGGAAAGAATCTATCCGAAATTCCGGAGTTACGAAATTCCGAAATTCCGGAATGCAAGCCCTAATATGCACGTTATATACTAGTACTGTTAAACTAAGGCCAAGTTTTTCACTGAGTCGAGTTCTACAGAAATTGAGTTTCAATCAATCAATCAATCAATCAAATTGTCACGTCTTTTTCCCACAGGGATAGGCAGACATTTTTTTTTTATTTCTTTATTATGACTCGACATATGACAGCACCCCTCTTGATGTTAAGCCAAAGTGTGGTCCATGAATGAATGTCACTGCTACTACAATTCAATAACTGTGAGTAGCAATCACATCCACTATGCCGGCCTAGATGGAACCGGCAACTTACAAGCTGATCCCGAAACGTGACCAAATCACTTCACGGTCTGTATACTTGTGAGTGGTGGTACTACCCCGGATCGGCAGACTGGTTTCCACTGCCTACCACTCTTTATAATGAGTTTATTTAAACATACTAGCAGTGAGGTATTGATTACTTGTAATCTACTTGTTTGACTACTGTGGAAAAAAGGAGTGACAATCTAATTGATTGATAGTTTCCCCTTCGAAACCTTTTTTATTGTAATTCGACATCTGACCTCGACTTGCCTGATGGTAAACAAGAAAAGGTTAAAGAGCGTTGACGACTGAAAAAAACAATTCAGTTCTCTGTAGTTTCACTCGCCTTCACTATGCCAGCCCAGAGCTGCGTTTTTACGCTTCACTCACTCTAATATTGAGAACACATAGTCAGGTAAAGCATTCATATCATCATCAGCCAGAAGGCGTTCACTGCTGAACATAGGCCTCCCCCTTAGAACGCTATTCCGAACGACAAGATACCAGTTGCATCCACCGTTTGTTTTTGACTTTCACTATGTCGTCAGTCCACCTAGTGGGAGGCCTACCTAAGTATTGCAAAGTTAAAAAGTCTCACCATAGCTATGACTTGGCCTAAAAGTACCCTACCTGTAAAGGACTGTAAAGGAAATGAAAATGACACAAAATATTAATAAAAATGTAAATACTTTATTATTTTACATTTTCTTTCAAATATAAAAAGTAATCACAAAATTTACATGTCAATATAATGTAAATAACAATTGTTTCCTAATTCACAATTATTTAATTTAAAAAACTACGTCTTATACGAATCACACAACATGATCACACTTTAAATTCATATAAATTCAATTATCATACTTGACATAAATAAATTAATTTATCACGTACATACACCTCAGTCTCTTATTTAATAATTTAATAAATAACCATGCAATTTTATCGTCTTATATGCACATATTCACTGTTTCCTATTAACGTTCATTGCATGGAATATACACGATAACACTTCCTTGACGTATTATGGCAAAACAGGGCATCGGCCCTACAGTTTTGTACCTTAACTAATTAGGACACTTAAACATCACATTTGCGCTTTTTATGTACACGTTACGCCACTTACGTAGCCAGCTATATGTTGAGACTAGATCCTTATACCTCACCGGCCGTACCCTGGCGACCCTGGCGGTCTGTACGAATTGTACCGCTCTCGGGTCCCCTGCGCCGCTTGTGGCGTCAGGAAATATACGTGAGCTCCCTCGCCAGGCAATCTATACGACACAAATGAACCGGGCCTTCCTTCCCCTGCGGCGTTCACTGGACTTATCCACTCCGCATCCGGATTAACAGGCGGCAACGGCCTCTTGTAATTGACGGCAGTATCTCCGGCTAAAGAGGGCTGATTTAAGTCGTATTGCTCGCCCGTATACTGCGGCCGCTGCACTTGCGTCTGCACGTTGTATTGTGCGTTTCGGTATGCCGGGTTAGGTATCGGTATAAACTCACTGTCTGGGTTTATCGTAGGTCTTGGTAATCTGTCGTTTACTAATGTGTCGTCTGCTAGCGATGGCGGCTTCGGTTGTAGTACTAACTCACTATTTGTATGTACTTGCGGCGCAATCGGTTCACTGTCAGGGTTATTCGTGGGTCGCGGAAACCTGTCATTTACGAGAGTATCTCCCTCCAATGTAGGTGCATTCGGACTTTGACTATCAATGATATCGTAAGCGTATTGTAAATTAATACCATTGTTTATTGGCGTGCGAACTGAATCTAATGGCGGTGTGACTGCTGCTCCATTGACATCGTGTGTGTTATCTTCAATTTTCTTTCCGAATATGTCAAATGAGTTCTTCGTTATATCATCGAAATATCGCTCGTCCTGCTTGGTGTAATAGCCGTGGTTTATAGGATTGGATGTTGTGCTTGGATGTTTACGATGGTTTATGTGAACAACAGAAGGGCTTTTGTTCTCATGCGATGGTATGTGATTATTATTTTTTGTATGCGAATGAGTTCTTATTTCTTTAATCGCAGGCGTATCTGCATAGTCTTCTTCAATAGACTTTGTTTTTGGATAATATCTTGATGACGTTGGTGTTTCTGTTGTTACTTTTACATTTTCTATCAGGTATTGCTGGTTATATGCTGGTGAAGGAGATATAGCGTTAAAATCGTTTTCAACATTAAATGGTTTGCTATAACTGACCATTGGTCTGAAGGGTTCTGGATCCAATTTCGGTGCTCTGAATGATAGGTGGTCAGGGCGAGGTTTGGATTGATAGCTAAATTGATACACAGGCCGTGATGTAATTGCTTTGGGCTTATATGCGGGAGATCTATGTTGTTTAGGCCTTTTAGTTGTATAGAAATCAATGGTTTGTTGAATATCTGCAATTTGTTGATAAAATGGATCTGGGCGAAGTTTTTGCGGTATATAAACCTGTTGTGATTTAGGTTTCTGAATACTGAAATATTCTTGAGTAAGTGTTTTTGGTCCTTGCTTTTGAGGCCAGAAGAATAGAGAATCCCCTTGATCAATTGCACCGTATTCTACATTAACAGTTGGAGTGTATCCTGATTGGCTGTTAGCATTCGCTTGTGATTGAATTGGTACTGTCTTGTAGTAATTTCTTCCATCGAAATATGTGATTGGTGCAGCTGTTGTCTTCGGTTGCTCATCAAAGAAATAGAATGACGCCAACGCATTTTCTTTTGGACGATTATAAACAGGTTGTAGTTTCGTTGTTGGTACTTGATTACTTTGCGTATTGGTATAATAGGCTCTTAATGGCACTGGCGTAGATGTCACTACATTATCTGGAATCAGATTAGGTGTATTTTCTGGAATATTGTATATGTATGGTTTCTCTGTAGTGCTTGGATCATTTGTGTTATAATTTTGTTCTGGATAATCGTATATAACAGATACAGATAAAGGTTTTGAGGTGAGCTTATGTCTTGTGCTGTAATTCGGCCTCTCTGGTTTAGGACTTGTTTGTAATTCGACCGGCACATGTCCCCGTAAGGAGTTTCTATGTGGTATGTGAACAATTCGGGATGGTTGTCTTACTTTGGGAGTTGTTACTATTTCAACAGGCACTGGGGTTGTTACTGTGTGCGGTTGCTCAGTTCTAATTGATTCAGTTGTTGTTGGCCTTGACTTATAAGGCTTTCTGTTCACTGTCGCAGTTTGCGGACGTTTATACACAGGTTTTTGTGTTGCTTTGGTTGTTGTTGTCGTCGTTGTCCTTTCTGGAGCCGCATATTCAGTGGTTGTTGTGGATTTCTCTTCTAATGGTGCAAAGAAATCAGGTGGCGGCGGTAAAATTATACCAGGCACAAGTGGTCCAGCAGGTACGTTTGATTTTTCAGCGTGGTAGGAAAAATTGTAAGGCGGCGGATAATATATCGAAGGGTCGTCTTCGTCGTACAGGTCGCTTTGGTTGCTCGGTGGTGGTAGAAAGGCTGCGCCCGGTGGGAAACCTTCTGGAAAAGAGCCGTTCATGGATGGTGGGAATGGAAACGGTGATCCTTCGCTCGCATTCCCGGGTAAGAATGGGAACGGAGGAATTGGGTACGGCGCTCCCCCGGTAGTAGAATTTCCTTGATTTCCACCTTCGTTATCGGGCGTTCCTGGCGGGAAGGGGAATGGCGCAAAAGGAATAGAGCCGTCGCTCTCTCCCTGAGGGAAGGGAGGGAAAAGGGGCGCAGGGACACTACCCTTCGGCGTGAGGAAGACGAGCGGTCCGTCGTCGTGTAGTCGTACCGGAAAGGGCGGTGGCACTTTTGGTTTCTGAGGTAATTTTACTTGCCTTCTAGGAGCTTCGTAGTTATCTATTGCTGGCCAAGGACGACGATCGTTATCCTTATTTCCTTCCGGAAAAGAACCACCTTTTAATACTAAAAGATGATCTTCTGCTAACCATATTTCTTCTTTCTTAAGGCCTCCTAGATTGTGTACGTTATCCTTATTTCTTGTTTCTGAGTTAGCATCGTAACTCACGATTCCCGGACGTTTAGGCTCTTTCACAAAAATTTCATTTTGTATAAGACCATATTTTCCTTCGGCCACTTGATCTAATAACGTCTTCTTTTCCTCATCATCGTCTTTTTCACCCTTTCCGGTTTCTTTGCCTTCGCCGGCGCTCGACATGAGCATGCCATCATCCCAAATTCCCTGATTCCAACCTACTGTGCCGCCCAGCTGGTTCGGCGCGATCACACTTGAATACTTGCCACTATCACTTTTCTCGTCGTAAGCGAATGAATTCTTCGCGAGATCACCGTACTCTTTCTGTGGTTTGATTTTCATGTGTCCTCCAATAAGCCGTCGTATCGTACGTTGCGATTCGGACGTTTCAGAGTCTGGTGCTGGACCAAGGCTTCGTTGATCGCGCACGAACGAGTCCGGGGGAAGAACGTAGGTTGGCACCAGTACGCTGCCTCTTATACAGCATACCCACGCCAGCGCCAGCGTTAGCGCGTACGCCGACCCTCTCACCATCTGAAAGATTTAAACACATTTTTTTAATCAAATTGATATTAACACATTTTAAGGAAAATTAAAAATAATTAAATTTATCAACTCATCTACATAAACGTGTTGTAATAATCAACAGTTAGCGCTGAGACAAAGTGAAAGGACATTTATTGTGATAAAAAATCGCGGAACGTAGATTCGGAACTGGCCGGTCGCGGCCTGTTGCCTGCCTTTTTATCAAGTTTTCAGTTTGACCACCTCCGTTCTTTCGATTGGCATTGAATATCAAGCGTTTAATTGGAAATTGAATGGCGAATAATGTTGTACGACAGGAAGGCCAAAAAATCTAAATAGAAAAAAATAGGCCGACATTGCTGTCCGGATCAAGTTAATATTGTTTATTAGTATCGGTGACTGCGGGCGGACTGGATAGTACTTGCAACACAAACAAAGTGCCATCGGGTATACAGTGAAATGGATCATTAAGCGGATAACCACTAACGACTTAGAAATCGACAAGTTTTGAAACAATAATCGGATAATTTTTCAATTTCGAACGGCACGAGCTTGTAATGTAATCTTCTAAGTCACGAAACTTCGTTTACATTATCAAGGCGTTTAGTATTCTATAATTGAACCTCTTCAAAAACTGACTACATAATGACACCGTGGAGACAGGATAAAGACGTGTGTGGGTGGTAGGTAAGTGAATGAATAAGTGTTTATAATAATGATAAGATATGATGTATTAAAGTGAATGAAGGTACTCAGATTTTTTTATTGTGACTCGATATAAGACAGCACCCCGCCTGATGTTAGCCTTGAGTGCGGTCCAAGAATGCCGACCTAGTTGAAACCGGCAACTTGACTATGTCCGGTTGAATTCGAAACGCGACTAAGTCACTTCGCGGTCTGTATACTTGTAAGTGGTGATACTACCCCGGACCGGCAGACAGGGCACCACTCTTAAGTTATAAAATATTATAGTGTATAGTAAAATTGAGAGCAAGCTACTGAGATTAAGGCCAGCGAAGGCAACCGTAGCCCCCAGGGTGGCCTGTAGGCGTGCCACTCTGATAAGCGCGGGCACCGTGAAAGGCGCGGTCACCTAACTTGCTCGATTTCGCCTTCGATAAGCCCGGCACGAGCTAGTCGTAATTGTGGCGGAGCACACCGTTCTCGGAAACTATGGGCCATTAATTCGAGGCAAGCAACAGAGGGCTCGAGCAACATTAGCAGCTATGTGCTTGCAAAAGCATTGCACTATTTCTGTTTTAATTACTGTATTATAATATCTTCTTTATCATAGAAGCAGGAAGATCAAAGTACATATATCATAGATTATAAAGAGTAGTAGGTAGTGGTGCACAGTCTTCCGTATAAAGATTGTGAAGTGACTTTGTCTCGGGTAAGCTTTTGCCTGTTTCAACTAGGACGGAATGACTGATGTCGAGTAACAATATATTATTTTTACGTTTCTATATTAAGCAAATAAAATGCTTGTATCATAGAAACAGGACAACCAAAGTACACATATCAAAGATACATTGGTACCAGTGGGTGTTTTTGAACTCGTGGTAACCATTGCACTGCCACTACACCACGGTCGCCTTAATCTATGCTATACACCACGGTATGCTAACCAATCCGTCACACATGTATTTATTCCTGGTTAACGTACTCGTTCAATGACATGTGACTGTTGGCAAAACGCAGGGCCACACCAATTAATTGTAGTTTAACCATTCGGAAAGCAAAACAGCTGGTAGTTATGCAATTGTTGGCCAATGTAAACGGGCGTGCGCGACGCTGTCATAACGTGGACACTAGATATATTTAAATCAAACGAGTTTATCAAATTAAATGGGAGCACGTGCCTAACATAATTTATATAATACATTTTTGCTTGTTTAAGTGTTCATTCTTATTTTTTAAACATAAACAATGCATATAACTACATCAGAAACTTAAGCTACCACTAGACCACGGTCTATGAATTGATCACGGAAACTAAAAAGTACCAATTTATTAAAGGCGACCGTGGCAGTGCAATGGTTACGCAAACCGTAAAAAAAATACCACTTCGTTACGCGTAAAGTCCCGAGTTCGATGCCCGGTCGGAGCAAATATTGGTTTCATAGTTTGTATTTGTAATATTTAAGCATTAGATTAAATGTTATAAATGTTTTTAATATAAAAACGATAGGTGTATTACCACTACTTACAAGTATACTGAGTTTGTAAGTTGCTGGTTCCAACTAGGCCGGCATAGTGAATGCAAATGCTACTTACAGCTTTACATCAGGCAGGTCGTATGTCGAGCCAAATAAAAAAATGTATATTGATTAGAGCGTATGTCGTTAAGAAACAATTAACCTTTCAGAGTTTCGATTCTTTAAAGCATCCTTTCTTCGTGATTTCATAACTTGTTTACCTTCATAAATTGTGTTGGAAATTCAAGTTCGAAGGCTGTTTGTATAAAGAAACTAAACTGTATACAATATAGAACATTTTTCTTTGATCACTGTAATTAACTGACAAGATCATTGGAGCTAAGGCATGTCTCGCGGTCGGCCTTGTGGTAGCAAGGTGTCATTTTTGTGGTCAGTACAATACGAGAGTATACTGTGGTAACCTTTATTTGCAAATGGCAATGTCTTAGAGCGTTTTCACATTATCCGATCCTATTTCAGTGTCGGACGCCGATCCGATATCGGGATAAGTAAAATGTATGAAATATGTACCTGTCTTTCATATTGTCCGGGCCGATATCGGATATCGGACCCGGCACCGATTATGTTGGTGGCACCGTCGGCCTCTCGTGAGTCGTCGGACGATGTTTATACGTGTACCTAAATCGTCTCTGTGTGCGTAAAGGCGTGGCAGCCATTTTGAGCTTATTTACTAGATACCAGCGCACCCTATGATGGCCGTTTTGACGTTTGCATCATTCATAAAGTTTCGTATAAATTAATAATTTCATTTAATGGGGCAAATTGTTGTTCTTTATTGTCACTATAGGGAACAACTTAAACGTACTTAAAACGTAATAAATAATTTACATGAACGTGGCAAACGTCAAACGTGCCGCTGGTATAGTTTGGTTGTCATTATGGCGTCGTCATTATTTAAATACGATATAACTACACTAATTGAACTGGTAGAATATCGGCGGTATCGAAACGATTTTGTCGGAAATTTGTGAAAACAGCACATGGTGTCGGCTATCGGATGTCGGCTATTGTCGTCCGACACCGATATCAAATCGGATAATGTAAAAACGCTCTTAGTATTTTAGTATTTTCGTTTGTTATTTTTCCGTTAGTGATAATTATTAAGCAGTGCATGTAAAGGAACAATTGAGAAACGCTTTCATACTTGTGATCAATTTGTATTCAATGCTCAATGGCTTGCGGCCAACTTTCCACTACGTCCTTGATGTTGTACGAGTAATGATTGTGGATAAACAGGATATGGCTAATCATTCCAGTTTGTGTATTGTCATAATTTAAGGCCTTAGTTACTGTTTCTTCGAGTAGTACCCAATAATAAATTATAACTTGGAATGCCAACAATGTTTGTATAGTACATTTTTCCTTACTTGGCAAAAGTAGTAAACAAACTTTCGACATAATGACGGATTAACGATAAAAACAATTACTACTGACGCGACTACGGAGATATAAAAACATCTATGAATTACTGTGAAAATGTCTTTTTGTTTGTTATTAAATTGGGGCACAACATTTACCGTTTTCATATAAATGATTTTTGATAAAAATAATGAATATATATGTGTGATTTTAATAACTTTTGTGCATTTGTTACATTGTGTATGTTTATTCTATAGAAGAAAAAAACAGTAGTAAACAGTTTCCTTAGATAAAGAGCATGGGAAATGGTGATTTTCATGTTTGTTTACAACTTGTGTACTTTTGTTTGTGATTTAAGTATTTATTTTATGGGCCAATATCTTAGTGTATATTATTATACCACGCCTTACGTCCGGTTGCTAGAGGCAGTGTGCACTGTTTTTAACTGTACTACCTCACAGGCCATTTGTTGTGTAATTTGTAAAACAGAAATCAATCCAATCGCGGAGTTATTAGCTACAATTATGTTCATGATATGTTTGTTAGTCTCATTTGTCGTTCGATTTGTACAGTCAGCAGCAGATATATCTGAGCACGCAATGTGATCAAAAATATCTATACATTTAGGGTTATTATAAGTATCTACACACCATTAGTTGTCATATTAATGAGCATCTAATGCGTCAATCTATACATTCAAATAGTCAAAAATATCTACACACTCACTTGTCAAAAATATGTCAACAAACAAATAATTTTGACAATTATGTAAGCAATGCACAATTAGTCAAAATAAGATATAAGGATGCATTCAGTAAATTAGTTTTAAAATAATACATATTATATTTTTGACAAGTGAGTGTGTAGATATTTATGATCACATTGCGTACTCAAATATATCTGCTGCTGATTGTACATACTTTCGAAACTGTTACAGTTTATAATGTAGCCCTGAGCTATTAGGAATTGATATATCAACAATTAAAGCACAAATGTCCTCGTCATATTATTTGATAGCTATACTAGTAAAGTATTTGCAATAGTTCGATTTCAAAGCTGACCTTAAAAGCTACAAGTAATTTTGTGGTGCAGTGAAAACAGAACTAAGTTAGTAATAAAGAACAAGCACGAGCGGCAAAAGCCATTAGCGGCGCACGCTCCGAGCTAAGGCGCGTGCCTTCTGCCGCTGATTAATCTATAAACTCATTACTAGTCGTTTATCTCCAATTCTATTATATTCTGAACAACGCCGCCTGTAAATCGCTTCGTGAATGGAGACGACTGCTACTACAGGTTAATAACTGCAAGTTTTGGCCGGCATTGTGACGCTTTTGAACTTCCCATTATTTACCTAGTCGAAGTCAGATGTCGAGTCTCTATAATTAAGGCGATCGTGGTGTAGTGGCAGTGCAATGGTTTCGCAAACTGAGAGCATATATGTACGTTGGTTGTCCTGTTTCTTTGATACATGCACTTAAGTAGTATAGAAATGTAAAATGAAAAAAGTAGTTTTTTTTACAGTATTTTTTTATATATTTTTTTATTACGAACTGTCTGCCTTGATACTCTTAATAAATACATGTAGAATTTATTATACTTTTCGTCTTATAATACATCATTGACGTATCTAACGACAAAACAGTGTCACGGTTCTTTGCATAGCAATAATAGCTATAGCTTGCGTCTTGGTCAAGGCGAACGCATCTGATAACCTGTTTGCATGCATTTGGATGCATTAGACGTCTTAGGTGCTGTCGTCGTGTATTTACAATTCCACATGGTTTAATGACAATTCTATAATTACAATATAAAGCCATCTACGTTTTGTTAGCTAATGTGGGAAAATCTTTTTGGTTTTATCATTGTTATTTAAGTTATTCTGTGCAAATTGTATTTGTGCAGTTGTATTTTTATACCCAGTTTTGTTATTAACAAGCGTTTAAAAGCGGTAGGCGGACAATTGGCGTTTATTTGCCGTGTTTCGAGATCAGCTTAAAAATTGCCGGTTCCAACTAGGTCGCATAGTAGCAGTAGCCTCTATTTATAGACGACACTCCAGTTTAACATTAGTCTGAATGCTGTCATATGTCGAGTAACAATAAAAAAATAAGCCGTAAAATATTCGGGGCGTTAAGGTCAAATCAGAAAAAGACTAAACTGATTTTAAAGTCGTGACTCCGTCTAGCCACGATCTGCGCACGCGCCGCTCTCCGCGTCTTTTGCTTTGAAATGTTAGCCGTTTTTTTTCATTATGCTCCGTCATATGTTATTGTTCACAAAACTTGTGATTTATAATTTGCTAGTTAAATTCAAGGTCACTATCAGCTGTTCTTAAAAACGTAGTCTTTATTATTTTATTGCGAAACGGTTTGGTTTTATTACTCTAGTTACTATTTAAATGTTATTATTAAATGCGAATTACACGGATAAAATAACTTGGTCTAAACTTTTAGATTTATGAGTATCTCACCCTTGAAAAACATAAGAATAAAAATATTCGGGCTCAACAATGTAGCAACCTTCACACTAATTAAGCTATCGCATCAAGTGTTAACGACACTTCCTCAATACTCTTTTTAATAATTTTATATTTATTTATTGTGGCTCGACATATGACAGCATCCTGATGTTAAGCTGAAGTGCCATAAATAAATGCGACTGCTGCTAGAGTTAAGAAACTATGTAAGTTTTAGACAATTGGAAATTTTAAATTGATCCCGAAACGCTACGGTCTTAGAAGCACACTTAGAAGACTGATGAGGTGGTACTACCCCGGATCGATAGACTGGGAAAACGAACACCAACAGTTAAGCTAAATTAAAAAAAAAATAACAAAATTATAAGTGAAGATAAGTGTTTGCTGTTTATAAATAGTTAAGTCCCATGGGCAGCCTTTGTCTTTGGTCTCTTTACGTGATACGTTTTGATTATGACCATTGCTTTCTTTTTTTGTTAGTTCTCAACTTTCTTGTTCTTTGTTTCGTAATTTCACAGTCTCATATCCAGTATTATGATACGTAATCTCGCATGTAATGCTGGTTCCATGTCATCGCTCGTAATTGCCAGCGATGTCTCGTTTTTTTCTCTTGTTTTATTCCTTAATAACGTACGTGGCTTGTTATTTTTGATACGCCAGTCATTTGTATTAATTTTTAAACTTCTTGTTACAGGTAAGATGATTTTAATCGCTGATTTAATTCCTTTAATGTGGGGTATGTATTTTTTAATTTAAGTGATGAATTAAGTGGTGACTCGTTATCGCGTGTGCCGTCAGCTGTTACGATCCAAACATCAATTAGATGATTCTTAAGATAGATAATCACAGCTATTAGTTTAGTTATGTATTGTTTAATATGAGCACCTCTTGTGTAAGTGTTTCAAAATTTGCCGCCATTCTGGTTGCCTTTTGGTGGTTTTCGGAGCGTAGCGAATAATAGGTAACCTTAAGATTGGAGTCGTAGCGATGAAAGCTTGCATATTTTAATAGCATATTTAGCAATGGATTTTAATAGGTGCCTTTTTGTGTGTTTAAATTTTTGACATAAGTAGATGTTTTTTGGCCCGCTTCGTGACAGGGGCTAGGCAACCGTTAAATGAAACGGTTTTGTCAGTCGTCATTGCTTTTGAACTTCCCCTTACCATTACTCATTAAGAAAAACGATCCAGCGCTTTTTAAGGATCAGCTTGAAAGTTAGGTTACAGTTTGGTCGGTCGGTGTATCATATTCTACTGCTGCTTCTTGATATTTATCTTAACATCGGGCCGTGTGCTGTCATATCTCATGCCAATATAAAACATTGTTGTTATATTATTTGTGACTAATCATAATTGTAATGCTAGTGCATCAGATACGCTAGGCTCGAGGCTGACGAGACACGTTGCGTTTCAGACGCCTATTGTTAAAGGTATGCGACATTCTTGTTGCTTCATTCTGAACATAGAGTTATTGTGTTGTCGTTTTCACCGTTTCTTTATTTTTCGCAGACCTTGCTTTCTTGTCAACGACAGTTCCGAAATTACACTTTTTCTGCATCTTACATTTTTATATCTGCTGTTGTCGGTTGCGTTCAGATATGTTTTTTTTATTAAGCTCAAATGACGTAAGCATATTACGTCTATTTAATGTATTTTAAAATACAAATTATTGGAAATTACTTTTATGTTGTGCAATATTAAAGTAACTGGCATCTGAATACTAAAAGCAAAAAAGTTTCGGCCTACAAAAATCTTATGATACAATCAAGTTTGGATTTTCATATAGGGACTCGACTTTTCGACTTGTATTATGGTAATCCCGTCATTGTACGGTCTGTATACTTGTAAGTGGTGGTACTACCCCGGATAAGCAGACTGGGCAATACTTCCTACCACTCTTTGATAACCAGACCTGGTGTAAATGTCCGCCTTAAAATTATTAAATATTACTATAGAATTAAAAGTTATGAAACAGGAATCGATCCCGGGATTTTAGTCGCAACATACTGGTGTGCTAAACAATGTCGTATTACGTTATGTCCTTGTGGACACGCGTGTTGTGACGTCTTTGGTAACATGTCTGTGAGGTTGCTTGGTTAGTTGTTATGACTATTCAATGTGAAATAGAGCGAGGCTGTGAATTTATAACTTATTAGGCTCCCGTGATTTTGTAAATTTTACTGATGTCATATACATTTTTGTCGATTTGCTGTTTTTATTTATAATTAACTAATAACCAGACGAATTATCGCGCGTTAATTCCCCAATGCAGAGCTACTTATTATCTACGATCCTTGAATAAGTTTTTCGCTTTACTCTCCATTTTTTTTAAATGTTCCTAATTGAATAAAGAAACAATTGTCTGTGTCATCCCCGTTATTTATTATAAATCTCTCGTCAATCTTTTTATTCATCCCGCCCAAATCAACGCAACATAATTACGTTTCTCAAACTAAACATTTTTTTAATAAGAGTACTTTTTATTATTATTAAGACTCGACAACTAACCTAGACTTGCCTTATGCATGGTAATAAAGTCTGGTAAAGTAAGCATGGGATGGTCTAAGAGCGTCGAGGACTAAAAAACAGTTCCATCAGTCGCCGTCATTGTACCGCCCAAAGTACTTTTAAAAAATAAGGTGATAGTTAAAGTACGTGAAGTGAGAATTGAAGCGTGATAATTTGTTTGATTGATTAAATCAATTGTTTTTAGTTATCGATGCAGAAAACAATGTTAATGGCTTGCACTTCAATGATAAAAAGGTTAAAGGGCTTATTTGTTATTGTAATTATGAATTTATTTATATAACAATTCCTTATTAATAAATAGATATATAATAAGATTGTAGGTAGTCAATGCACTGAGTGCCGATCCCTATAAAAGCTTAGCAATTACGGATGTGGTGTAGTGGTAGTGTAATGGTTACGCTAACCAAGAACACGGGTTCGAAACCACTTGCAGGTACCAATGTATCTTTGATGTATTAACTTTGGTTGTCCTGTTTCCATGATACAAGCACTTAAGTGGCTTAGTATAGAAATGTAAATAAAATAATATGAATGTAATAGATTTTTATAAATCAGTATTTTTGTACTTATAATATTATTTTTTCGTATACAAGATGAGCTATCCCCATTTCTAATTGTATCCATTTTACCGGCTGTTTCAGCGTAAAACAGTAACATTCTTACGAATTTACGTATTTAATTCGAATTTGCAATAACAATAATATTTTCTTGTTTATAAAAAAAAAAGGTTTTTCAAAGTTGTGGCTAAATAAATTAGTCACTGTACCTTTTTCCTTACTTGGCAAAAGTAGTAAACAACTTTCGGCATAATATCGGATTAACGATAAAAAAGAATTACTACTGACGCGAATTAATACGAATATATTAAAATATTCATGAATTACTGTGAAGATGTTTTATTATTATTATTATATGTTTTATTATATATTATTAATAATAATGTATATATTTTAATAACTTTTGTGCATTAGTTTATGTGTATGTTTCTTCTTTAGAATAAAACAGTAGTAAAAAGTTTCCTTAGATAAAGGGCATGGGAAATGGTAATTTTCATGTTTGTTACCTATATGTGCCAAGTAAGAAAAAACACAGTATATTTATTCCCGGTCAGTTCAAAAGTTTAGTGGCCGACATAGTGACGTCGACTGACCGTAAATAAAGTTGATTTTTTAGTCGTCGGCGCTCTTGGCAATTCAGATGTCGCGTCACAATAAAAAAAAGTAAACATTAAATTGTAGCGGTATTGTGCTGACATCATATTTCACCACATTCTACAGGTTTTCGTACTCACGGATATTAAATTAAAGGCTATTTATTAATTTAGAATTTTTAATTATGCTTTATCATATCCGTCTACATAATAGGTTTTTTTTTATCATTATAAAAAACAGAAAACATATTTATGTTACCACTACAGCAAGGTCCATAACCATAGATAATGTATTTTAATTAATTTTTATTGTGTTGGGCTGGAGTGTGGTCCATGAATGGTAGTACTACCCCGGATTGGCAGACTGGGCACCACTGCCTATCACTCTTAGAAAAGAATTGTGGATTTAAAGAAAACGAGAGAATTGGGGATAAAACTCTGTTGTCCTTATTTATCCCTGTGAATTGTTTTTATTATCGATTTTTAAATTTGTTTTTATTTTTTGAAAATCGTATGTCCATAATATATTGTATAATGATATTATCTTAATGCATACCACTTTTACTCTCTGCGAGCGTGCTGTAACGTAAGTGTACCTACATATTATATGGAATTAGCGGTGTACGTTAGATTGATTTGAGAGTAAACGGAATTGATTTCATTCGGAAGTCACGACGTGACATAACGTTCTACACTGGATAATTGCAGCGAACAGGTTTTTCGATCTGGTTTACTTTAAATTGTCACGTAATTTATTTATGATTTACGCTTAAGAATGCACCTTTTAATATAAACTATAAAAGTACTTTTTATATTGGCTCGACAGCCTGATATTAGGCGGTCAATGAATAGAGGCGATTACTACTACAGTTATATGCAAGTATTTATTGCATCCACTACGCCAGCTTGATTGTATTGTATTTTCTTAGATTTAGCGCTAACATTGATTAATGAATTAAACAAATTTTATGCGCCTTACTATAGCGTTGATTTTGGTTTAGATTTTACATTTTTTTTTATTTCGACGTTTCGAGAGCTTTGCAGTCTCTCCGTGACCACGATAGCTGCAAATCGTCGTTATAATAAAAAATAATAAAAAAAAAACTAAACCAAAATAAACGCGATAGTAAGCCGCATTAAATTTGTTTACCTGAAATTGGAAACCCCGGATGGGCAGACTGGGCAAATGATCACCAACTCACTGTCTGCCTACCACTATTAAAAAATGAATTTCTAACTTGTATGAATGGACGCTTTGAACGGCACGCGAGTCAATTCGTCTTGGTGAATTTCGTAATTGTTTACAAGCTTTTGTTATGAGACTTGATACACATATATATATAGTATGGAGTAGAAATATATATATAGTGTTGTATGAATAGCAAATCCTACATGCAAGTTTGTTGAATACTATGCGTAATGATGTCGTGGGCACGACGTGGGCTTTGAGATCTTCATAATCCTACAATCGAACATGTAAAATGCAAATCTAATACTTTAATTGGTTAGATATGAACGTCATTGATGGCATGTCGAAGGCTGTGTTGCTCTGTGAAGTTTAGCTTTGTTATAAGTGTCGCGTATGCATTGTTCCGTGGGGCGCGGGCTGTATGTTGTGGAGCGCATTGTCTACTCGCTCGTGAGATCTGGGTCGGGGACCTAGCTGGATGTGGGGACTTAGTTATTGTCACACTTGTTTCGTCGCTATTGTTTGATTAACACTGGCACATGCCATTTTTGTTGTTTGTTGATGTCTAGACCTTGCAATATATTTGTTTCTCCACTTAGTACTTAGAAACGGGCCGCCGCTGATAAACTTATCACGACACCTACATATACATAATTGCAGAAGGTTCTTACATTTGTTAATTGCAGCGTCCGAATAAATTCACTGCACTTTGTTTGTTTCAATGTCCTTTTTTGTTATATGGTTATTAATCCTTTTGTCACATAACACGTGTTCACAATTCACTTTATTGGGCACTTGTCACAGGCACATGTCGCGGTGTCGGCCGCGGCCGGCGGCTGTGTTAGGCGGTGTTGCGCGTGTGCTCCGCGGGTCGAACGGCGCATGAGTGGCCGCGGTGGTAGGGGCGCCCGGTGTAAATATGCCCATGTAGACGCGTGCCCGCTGCGCCCACGCGCACAGAACAACTACACATGACGAGCTCGATTAAACACTTAATGATGCCCATTGAATATAAATGATGGGAGATCCCGAATGTTTACTAAATAAACGGATGTGGCTGTTGCTTGAATAACGGCATACATTATAATATTGTAAATTAAATTATCTATTTCACATATTAATTTGTATTTTGCAATCTGCAATTTAATGAGATCAAATGAGATTAGTATGATTGAACTAAGATTTTTAATTTATCTACTGTAGTTCTTTTTACTCTCGCGATAACCTCTGGTTGGCATCCCACACAGCATCCGCATTTTGTCGAATGAATCCACAATCGAACTTAGGGCTTTGGTGCGTCTCTATTTTGTCGAACGTTCGACAATGCTTTGCCAGTCTTCCACGTAACGTAGTACCACCACTTACAAGTTTACAGACCATGAAGTGACTTAGCGTTTCAGGATCAGCTTGTAAGTTGCCGGTTTCAATTAGGCCAGCATAGTGAATTTGACTGCTACTAACAGGTATTTCAGGCGGATGCTGTCCATATAAAAAATGTTGTCCCATTAATATTCCTGTCGCCATCTTATCATTATTATAAATTATATTCCTATTATTAATCAACCAATCAAATTGTCACACCACAGGGATAGGCAGAGACAACGAAGCGCCATTTGCCACGATTCTGACACAACTTCCCCACTTTTCAACCTTTGGCCGGCATAACGACGACAGGCGTGGACGAACGGTTTAGCGATTGGTTTGTTGCGCGTAAAGTCCCGGGTTCGATTCCCGGTCGGAGCGAATATTTGTTTCATAGCTTTTATTTGTAACATTAAATATTACAAATATTTGTTAATAAAAAAAAAGAGATGGATATTTGCTTCGGGTCTGCTTATCAAAGAGTGGTAGGCAGTGGTACCCAGTCTGCCGATCCGGGGTAGTACCACCACTTACAAGTATACAGACCGTGAAGTGATTTGGTCACGTTTCGGGATCAGCTTTTAAGTTGCCGGTTCCATCTAGGCTGGCATAGTGGATGTGATTGCTACTCACAGTAATTGAATTGTTGTAGCAGTGACATTCATTCATGGACCACACTTCGGCTTAACATCACAATAAAAAAAATATTGACGGCGACTGGGGCAGCCGTGAACTAATTCGGTTTTTTCAGTCGTCGTCCCTCTTGGACCTCCTTTTGCTTATCATCAGACGGGTCGTGGTCAAAAGTCGTGTCACAATAATAATAAAAAATCACATTCCCTCACATTCACAATTCTCTTTATACAAGCACTACGGTTATGGGCACTAGGCAACCTAGCTTCCTTAAGGATGTCTTAACAGTTAAGGTACATTAACAGTTAAATGTACCTAATATATACCTAATGCAGTGTTTGATGTTATTGATAAATTACATAATAATATTGAATGAGTCATCGGCGCCATTCGATGTGACCTCGAAAGGTCGTCGTGGCACTTCCAAAATTCCACACACGAACGGGATCCAATAATAAATTTACATTTATTTTCCTCACTCACATTCCTATAGGTTTTTTATTTTTATTCAGACTTGATATCTGACCTTGACTTGCCCGATGGTAAGTAAGGGGACGACTCAAAAAAGTAAGATTCAACTTATGGTAGCACAATCGCTGTCACTAGGCCGGCCTAAGGTAGGTTTCACGCTTCGCTTAAAGGATTTTAAATTGTGATTTGACGTCTAACCTAGCCCCGCCTGATGGTAAGCGAGAAGAGTCTAAGAGTACCGTCGACTGAAAAAATCGAGTCAGTCACGGCTGCCACAGTCGTCGTCACCATGCCGGCCAAATGTGCTTCCAAGGATCCAAGTTTATACGATGACATTCTACTTGTCGATTGTTCTACAAAGAAACAATGCGCTGAACCTTTTAGTTCGACTGCCTATTCAGTCGACACAATGCGGATGTTCTAGGTATCAATTTTGATCTGAATTTTTGCACCCGGATCTTGCGAGATGATGTCCTTTTTTCTTATTCATTTGTTTTATTTGTCACACGACACGGAATGTATGAATGGATTTTTCTTTTTATTCCATTGAATTTATTTATTTTACTATACGTTGTTGTTTTGTTATGTTTGTAATCAATTAATCATCGCTTAAAAATAAATGTGATTTAATAATTAGATAAAATAATACAAATCGAAGACATCCTCAAGAAAGCTGAAATGTCTAGTGCCCTTAACCGTAGAGCTTGTATGAGGAGAATTGTGGATGTGAAGGAAGCGAGGGAGTTGTGTCAGGATCGTGGCAAGTGGCGCTACATTGTCTCGGCCTATCCCCGTGGGAAAGAGGCGTGACAATTTGATTATAATAATAAAAAAAGGGGTGGATATTTGCTCCGGGTATGGTTATCAAAGTGTGGCGGGCAGTGGTGCCCAGTCTGCGGATCCAGGGTAGTATGCTGGTTTTAACTAGGCCAGCATAGTGGACGTGACTGCTACTTACAGTTATTCACTGTGGTAGCAATCCCCTACATTCATGGACCGGACTCCAGCTTAATAACATGAGACAAAAAAAAGGACAAGAATGTTTTATTTTTTAAATTATACATTTCTATACTAAGCTACTAAAGTGTTGGTATCATATAAACAGGACAACCAAAGTATTACATATATCAAAGATACATTGGTATCGGTTAGTGGTTTTTGAACCCGTACTCTCGGTTTACGTAGCCATTGCACTGCCACTACACCACGATAGTCTTATTTGTATGAATAAGGAAATTTGTGATAAATATAATCGGTGTTTATGTAATGTTTTTACATAATAAATGTTATTGTCGTTTGCTTTTTGTATATTAGGTGTTAATTTTGTGGAGATCCCAACATTGATATCGTAACGTGTTGAGGTGACATTCCGCGACAATCTGGCGCTGGTTTTGCTTTACAGCGAGGCGCATACCACCGATGCGATTTATTTGGACAATTTCAACATGACTGCATGAATGTATTATTATACTTTACATTTATATACTAAGAAACAGGTCAACCAAAGTACACATATCAAAGATACATCGGTACCGGCCCATGCTTTCGTTTTGCGTAACCATTGTACTACCATGCACTAGTATATACGTGTAACTAGGGCCGTCTTAAGCATATTCAGCGCCGGGGTGCGAAAGTCAAGGCTCCGCTCGCGTGGTCTCTGTGTAGTAGGTACCTATCGAAGGTAGGACTCTGCGCCCGGGTGCACCGCACCCCTTGAACCCCCGGGTAAAGACGGCCCTGCTTGTAACAAAATAATAACATAAAGGACATCATATATTCTGATTACCTCTGAAATACAATTTGCTAACTAGTTTAGGAGATAGAGCATGTCTATACCTTGTATAATGATAATAATATTTAATTATACGATAATTAATTAATTCTATAAATAAATATAGAATTCATTAAAGATAAACTTCTTGAAATTACTAAATTGTGGTCGTGTTAGCGTAGGTTTTCCTGTGATCGGAGACCTTTACTCTCCAAAAACAGCTGCGCTTCAAAGATTGTTTTTGCGAATATATTTACAAGTCTGTTATTTTCGTATTGTGATACTTCACCTTAACCTAATTTTTGTTTTTAAACTTCTATTATTGTACGTTTCAAATAAAGTATAATCAAAATTCAAATAACACCAAATAAATAAACGTTGTTTGTGACCTGGCAGGAGGGCCTTGGCGCCTAAATTATATATACTGTCTCAACAATGTTTATGATTTTATTTATTATCGCTTTTTTATTGCTTGACATATATGACAGAACCCCGCCTGGTGTTAATATAAAGTGCGGTCCATGTTTGGAGGTGATAGTTAAATAACTGTAAGAAACAGTCGCATTCATTATGCCGGCCTATTTGTAACCGACAACTTACAAGCTGATCCCGAAACGCGACTCTAAGTATGTCCACAGTCTGTACTTGTAAAGTGGTGGTAATACCACGGATCAGTGGAATGGGCACTGCTGCCCACCACTCTGAAAACCAGACCCGTAGCAAAATCTTTATAACAAATATTTATAATATTCAATTTAATTTTTAAATATTACAAATAAAAGGTCTGAAATAAAACTTTGCTTCGACTGGGAATCGAACTCGGGAATTTACGCGTAACGCCACGCCTGTCAACAAAAGTATCGCAGAGATTTCTTATCATATAAGACGACATATTTTTTAGTTTTTATTGTGACAGCACACCGCTTTATTATGGCTATAGCAGTGAGAGTACTTTCCACGATCCTGATACATCCATTCATGGAGGCGACTGCTACTATAGATAAATACACCTGGCCCCGAAACGCGACTGTACACTTAAAGTAGTACTTCCCCGGATCGGCAGACTGGGCAATTGACTACGACTTGGTAGTCTGCCCACATTTTAAGGACATTGGAAGTGTGTTATTCCAAAATTAATGTATATAATTCGTCATTGTACGTATGTCTGTTTGTATAGCTGTATTTGAAGGGAAATATCGTCTTTTCATGTGAATGCAATTAGCGCTTTTGTAAATTATATTTATAACAAATAAAGCATGAAGGTTTTACCTTGAAGGCAAGTAGCATTTACATCCGATATGCCGGCCTAGTTGGAACCGGCAACTTACAAGCTATACACTTGTAAGTTATGGTACTACCCCGGATCGACAGATACTGCTTACCTCTCTTTGCAAATGATTTATATATATCAAAGAAGAGTGATAGGGTAAAACGATAGTAGATTGTTGTTGTTTCAATCGGGATTATGTGTAAAGGAGCAGGGATCCGCAGTGTTCCTATAATCGTTAGCTTGTATGAAGAGAATTGAGGATGTGAGAGAAGTAAGTTAGTTTAGACTAAGTTAAGAAGTAAGTTAGTTAGACTCCAACATGATCGTAGCAAATGACGCTCCGTTGTTTCTGACTATTTCTGTGAAAACTAACATGTGACGATTTGATTGATTGATTAAATGAAAAGCTTTTCAATTTCTTATTAACTGGTTTTTGAAAACAGGTTTTTAAAAACATTTATACAAACTGCCTAACTAGATTCTAGATTGTGTCTATATATATATTTTCCATATGTGCATCTATATTAATATGTAGATTATGTTTCTATATTTAGTTAATACAGGTTTATAATTCCACAGTGATAAGAATAACATCTAGTGACCATTTTATAAATATTCCATAGTATTGCTTGTAGCTCATATACTACTAGACACAGCATGGTATAGATCCCGCTAGATAGCTGGCATTAAAGCAGTAGCTTGTTTTTTTTTTACTACATTTTTAAATTATTTTTTTATTGTGACTCGACATATGACAGAACGTTGCTTGATGTTAAGCTGAAATATGGTCCATGAATGGATGCCACTGCTACTACAATTTAATAACTGAGTAGCAATCACATCCACTATGCCTGCCTAGTTGGAACCGGCAACTTACAAGCTGATCCCGAAACGCGACTTACTTCTTACTCCAGTCGTCCAGTACTCTTCTTATCTGCTTATCCTTATACTGCGCAGATAAGGAGTCATAGCTCTCTTTTATCTGTCGATAGTGAAATCTATTTATTATTGGTTATAATAGTTCGTGGCGAGAGATCGCCAAATGTCATGAGTCATGGAAAAAACAGAGGGAGCCCTTTGCCCAGCAGTAGGATAAATAAATAGGCTAATAATAATAAATTGGTTAATTAATGTCCATTTTCTTAACTAACAAAATTAAGCCTTAAATCCTTTACAATGTTAGATTTGCGAGAAATGGAAGTAAGAATTATAATGTTATAGTGCCGTCCTCAATGCCACAATAACATAAAGGAGAATCTCGTACTCCAATCGTATCTATCAAATTAACTGGAGTCATATGGATTTGCAGTCATATGGAGTCAATCAAATTGTCAGGCATTTATCCACAGGCATAGGCAGAGACAATGGAGCGCCTCTTGCCACGATCCTGACACAACTTCCTCGCTTCCCTCACATCCACAATTCTCTTCATACAAGCTCTACTATTATGGGCACTACAACCCAGCTTTCTTGAGGATGCTGGGTTGGATTTTATATTGGTTGGAAAAAACCCTCCTGGGTCTGAGATTAGAACTCTATATTTACATATTTATAACATTAAGTAAGAACTAACTTGTTTTTTTAATAATAACGAAGCTGAGTCTAGCAATATATGGCTCATATATTATTCTTAATGATTATTATTTGTTGGATTTCTAGAATTCTTTAGGTTTGACGTTAAATTGGCGCCAATGTTCTAAAATATAGTACAGGTTTTGTGCACGCATTGGGATTCTGTTATGTATATTATGTTGTGTATTTTATAATTACATGCTTTAGTATTTTTTTAGATTTTGCGCGAAGCCGCATAAACTTAGTTTAATTCATTACTACAAGCTTTACTTTATATTTACTATTAGTTCAGACTTCGCTTTCATTTTATTTAGATATGATTTATAAATTGTACAGGTTTATAAATCATATTAACCTTTAAATTTAGGAGCTTAGAGGTTTAAATTTGGGTTAATGCTAGGTGATAAAACAGGGATATAGTGATGTGAGTCACAAATGAGGCGGCTTGTTGAGAAGAATGCGAAAATTAAAATAACGACACATTTATTTTAATTTTGAAATATTGAAAACTTTGTTATTATTAACATTTTTTATTAATATCCTGTTTTTTTTTATTTCAGGTATTTATATATAAAGATTTCTTCTTAATATACGTAAGTTTTTTTTTGTTATTATCAAGGGCCCTTATGGCTAAGGGCCAACCAAGAGCGCTGGCGTCTGAAAAAGCCTGTTTAATTTACGGTTGCCTCAGTCGCCTTCACTTTGCCAGATGTAAGTATTTAAAAACAAATATTTTAAAATAATTTTTGAATTCTTTTAAAACTTCAGGTAAAGAAAAAGTTACAATTTTATTAATACTTGTGAATTAATTATTAAAAAAACCGCGAACTCTTCTCATGAGTTATGAAATGTTTTGCAAGTGTAGACCTCGTTCTAATTAGTCTGGATCTCAGTGTTTAACACCTGGTGAAATTTAGCACCCTCCATCGTGAACAGCCAGAAACAAAACACTTTTTTGTTGCAACACAATTAACGTACCAATTTAAAAATGCCGTGCCCTTTAACTTATATTTTTGGTCATAATGCCACATTTTTATTAAGTTAAGTAATTATTTAGTCATTTTTTATTAACATAAAGTCTGCAGAGAGAAGATAGGCAAAATAGTTGTCAGGATCGTGGAAAGTGGCAGTCCGTTATATCTGCGTATCTCTGTGGGAATTAAGGAATGAAATGATCACAAAAATGTCAACAGGTTTTACTGCGAAGTAGCCTGATTCTTGGGGATAATCTTAAGTTATTATTATTGAAGAAATAGCTATTAGCTTGAAAGTTATCGGTTAGAACTAACTAGGCCGGCATAGTAGATGTTATTGCTACTTACAGTTATGTAACAGTATTAGCAGTCGCCTCCTATCATGGACCGCACTCCACCTTAACGTGAAGTGGGGTGTTGTCATTTGTCGAGTTTTTAATTCACGTTCTAAATTAATTCAAATAATGAGGTCAAAACCTTGACCTCATGGTCTTAACATGGAAATTGAATAGTGATTGATGTAGTGATTCAAAAAGTGGTAGGCACAACTTACAAGTATACAGACCGTGAAGTGATTTGGTCGCGTTTCGAGATCAGCTTATAAGTTGCCGGTTTCAACTAGGCC
This sequence comes from Tinea trinotella, assembly GCA_905220615.1. Taxonomy (NCBI): domain Eukaryota; kingdom Metazoa; phylum Arthropoda; class Insecta; order Lepidoptera; family Tineidae; genus Tinea; species Tinea trinotella. The sequence goes on from HG992326.1 coordinate 5,919,157, forward strand.
GGCGTAGTGGATGTGACTTACTATTCATGGAGCGCATTGCAGCTTAACATCAGGCAAAGTGTTGTCATATGTCGAGTCACAATAAAAAAAATGATTTAAAATTACTCATTTGTGGATCTGATAAATAAATAATGATATTTGATATATCCACTAATCATCCAGAATAGTATACAGTATACAGGTCACGGTCTGTATACTTACAAGTATACAGACCGTGAAGTGATTTGGTCACGTTTCGGGATCAGCTTGTAAGTTGCCGGTTTCATCTAGGCCGGCCTAGTGGATGTGATTGCTATTCACAGTTATTGAATTGTAGTAGCAGTGACATTCATTCATGGACCACACTTTGGCTTAACATCAAGCGGGGTGCTGTCATAATGTCGAGTCACAATAAAAAAATAAAAATAATGCTGACGACTATAATCTTGATAAAAAAGATAAATAAGCTTTTTTGTATAAAATGATATAAGTATTTGGCTAATTATATTGTCGAATTGGACAGACGGTCATGTTTTACAGTTTTTATTACTTGTGTTTTTTTAATTGGGAGTTTCCAGTTCACAGACAAAATATAGTTTGTTATATTGCAACTGTATAGTTAGGCATAACTGTATAGTCTAGCTGGCGGCATTAAGTTCGCATTTGTACAACAGGATTTAATACCGTGATCAAAAAATACCATAGAGCTTGTATGAAGAGAATTGTGATGTGAAGGAAGCGAGGCAGTTGTGTCAGGATCGTGGCAGGTGGCGCTCCATTGTCTCTGCCTGTCCCTATGGTGACTATTTAATTAATTGATTGGATAGGCAGAAACACTTGCCATGAACATAAAACAACTCCCTCGCTTCCCTCACATCCACAATTCTCTTCATACAAGCTCTACGGTTATGGGCATTAGGCAAGGATGTCTCTGATTAAGTTAAAAAATATCCTCATGGGTATTAAAATTTGTATCAAATAAAATAATCTAGACAAGAAGTTAGTCCAAATAATTTAGAAGTGGCAATAAAAGAGCAAGGTCGTCGTCCCGTCGAGATTGCGGATTTGGCGCGGAAAACGATTCGCTCGGAATTAAAAATGCAAACGAGCGGGACGTACGCGGATCCTGTCTCGGGCACGGGGCGCCGCGTACGCAACAACAGCGCGGTCAAATTTATTATTTATCAGGTTTAACGAGCCAAACAACTTGCGCGTGTAAGTTATGGTGTGATTCCGTGAACCGCTGCCTTTGTTACGCGAGACCTTTCCACCGAAATATTATAAAAATATAAATTGCTTAATTTGTAAGACACGAGTGGCGCATTGGTTCGCTACGCATAAGTCCCGCTCGGGATCAAAATTAAATCATTTATTTCGCATTGGCACTTTTCGTCTTGCGAATTGTTAAACTACCATGATTTCGAAAGGATATGACAGAAGAAATCACAAGAAACTCGTCAATCATACAAATATCGTCAAATAATAAAAAAGTTGAAAATATAAATAAAAAAACTCGGTCGGTTCGACTCCCGGTCAAAGATTTTTTTCATAGCATTTATTGTAATATTTAATTCTTACAAATATATAATGTGACAAAAAATGCTACAGATGCTTGCGTTGGGTCTGTCTACTGTTCCGTAGTACCACCACTTTAATTTTACAGACTGTGAAGTAACTAAGTCGCGTCTCTGGATCATATTGAAAGTGGCCAGTTCCAATTAAGCGGGCATAGTAGATGTCGCATCCACTATGCCGGCCTAATTGGAACTGCAGGTTACTTGCAGGTTATTAACTCCGTTCATGGACCGCACTCTAGCTTATCATCAGGCGGGATAGTCTAATGCGAGCTACAATAAAATAGTATCTCTGTGCCTCTAATGGTGTCGCACTGTTGAAATCAAGTCTTGTCTACCGTGCAAGGGATTAAAGTGACATCCGCCTTAATTCCTACAAGTAATTATAGTGAGTAATTATCGCAACAGCAAAAGTCTAGTTATGTAACGGATGTGTCGGAGCATTGCTCTGCAGCTCCTACGGATGTTAACTTACGCCGTGAAAGTGGACATGCATTCATATCCTATTTTCTATTTTCATTTCATCAAAGTTCGACATATAACAGCACCCGGATCGGTCTTAAGCTGGACCAATCATTGGTCAATGCATGGACACAGGCCAGTTAGTCGCATCCTAATTGGAACAGGCAATAACAAGCTGTCACTTCACTGTCTGTACACTTGTAAGTGGTTGTACTACCCCGGATCGGCAGGCTGGGCTAATGGCCACCAACTGTCTGCCTACCACTCCAAACATTCTTTTTTAAAAATTATTGTAATAAAATTGCTAGGTTGCCTAGTGCCCATAACCATAGAGCTTGTATAAAGAAAATTGTGAAGTTGAAAAAAGCGAGGGAGCTGTGTTTTGATCGTGGCAAGTAGCGCTTCATTGTCTCTGCCTATCCCTGTGGGAAAAAGGCGTGACAAATTAATTGATTGTAATAAAATCTTTAAAAAAATCCCCAATAAAAGTGCCGGTCAAAGTTTAATAATAAAATATTTTAACCTATATCCGAGATGACCTTCGTTATTGTCATATGTTGGAGTCGTCGATAAATGACGTCCATATATTATAATAAATTAATATTAATTCGTACTTTAGGGTGCTCGTTATTGATATTATGGAAAATAAACGGCAGATATTGACATCGTCATTATAAAGCGTACGTCATTGAATTACGATGTCTCGGCCGCCGACGCCATCGTATGCTAATCACTAAGACAAAATATACCGAAAACAGCGGTCATCTCCGCATTCCAAGCGACGGACGACGCCGTACGAACACAATGCTTGTGGAACGGACCGTCAGGAATTCCCACACCTTCTAACATAAACAAACTTACCATAACCCATACATGTGTGTTTTTAATATATGTAGTAGCTATATACTATGCTGGTAACTATAAACGAATTGTGCTTCACATATCAATTCAATTTTTGAATTTGTGTTGCTTATTCGTTTATTAAAAGGTAGACTTGCAGCAGGATATTCATTATACTATTGTAACTGAATATGAATATTATTTAAAATGGGCACATATTAATGCCAGTTACAAAGTATACACAGCATTTATACGATAATAGTCATTAAGAAAACAAAACAAGAATCATTTAAACATGGTTTACAAAAAAAATACTAACAAAAAAGAAACAAAGCTAAGAAATAGAGTAAAACAAAAACAAAATACGATTGCTCATAGAGTGAAGACATTCCAATCTCTTGTTCGTGATTGGACATTCTTAACATTTTTACAAATTTATGCCTACTAGGGGACAATCTTACCCTACGGCCACACACTCGACGAGAGGCAAGAGAAATAGCGAGGGAAATGGACAGAGTCATTGTGTGGCTGCGTTATTTGTCCTGCTGCTCGTCATGCCCTGCAATCCATTTTTTGTTTAGTGCGAGCCAAAGTTACAATGTTGTCGTCCATCGGAGCAACGCGATGAACATCGCGAGTAGGGGAGTGTGTGGCCGTTAGGGCAATACACGGCAACACGAGGAGCACTGCGAATAGCATAGTGTAGCTGTAGCATTACAAAGGCAAGGCAGTGCCCATAACTGTTTTAACTTTGACAGTTTAAAGTATTGCAGATTTATGGAAACGAAAGAGTTATGTCAGGATTGTGAAGCGTTGCATTTATTATGACACGACAACTGACTTCGACTTGATGGTAAGCACGCGAAGATCCTATAGCACCATCTGCTGAAAAAACCGTCTCATTTTACGCGTCACTATGCAAAAGTCTTTGAAGGAATGTTATTGAGACATCCTCAAAAAAGCTAGGTTGCCTAGTGCCCATAACCATAGAGCTTGTATGAAGAGAATTGTGAATGTGAAGGAAGCGAGGGAGTTGGGGCAGGATCGTGGCATGTGGCGCTCCATTGTCTCTGCCTATCCCTGTGAAAAGGAAGGCGTTTGTTTATAAATAAACCTGTTTTCGCTAACAACAGGATGTCGTGCATTAAACGAAGACGCTCACCAAAAGTATTTTGACATAAAGGCTTATATTTTCTGCTTTATATTCAAATTGTATTTTATTAGTCCTTCAACAGTGGCATGTCACAATAAGGCAAAAAATCATAATATTTATCGTTCGATCGCTACCAAATAAAAGCATTTTAGTGATCAATAAAAATAACACGACATTCGCATTAGGATTAATTATGACGTATTTTATTTTTATATTTTTACGAATTTTAAGAGCAGTAGGCAGACAGTTGGTGGACATTTGCCCAGTCTGCCGATCCGTTAATACAACCACTTTCAAGTTAACACACCGTCAAGTCGCGTTTTGAGATCAGCTTGAAAGTTTCCGGTTGCATCTTTTTTAATTTTTTTTATTGTGACACGTCATTTGACAACGACTTGCCTGATGATAAGAGGATGATAAGAGGAGATCCAAAAGTACCGATGACTGAAACAACAGAGTTAGTACGCGGCTGTCTCAGCCGCCGTCACTATGCCGGCCAAATGTGCTTCTTCACGCATCTAGTTCAACATAGTAGATACGAATAATACTTGCAGTTATTTAACTGTGATCTTGACAGTTAAATGTATGTTATTGTATGGCCTTTGTTAATAGACTGCACTCCAGCATATTATCAAGGGGAGTGATGTCATAAATTTAATAATATATAATATATAATAATATTGTGTATAAAATAAATTTTACTTTGGATTGCTTGTATGAAAAGAATGGTGGTGGTGAGGGAGGCGATTGAGTTGTGTCAGGATCGTGGCAAGTGGCGCTCCATTGTCTCTGCCCATATCTATGGGATTTTTTTAGGCGTGACAATTTGTTTGATTGATTGATTGATAATTCAATTCAAACTTAGTAGCGGCTCTGTAGTTAAGCGCAATTTTATGTGCAATACATAAAAATGTGTAAAGCGGGACTCCAAGTAGGTGAGAGAGATAATTATTGTGCCTGTACCCACCCGAAATCGCGCTTGCAGTTAACTTCTAAGACGCAATAAAATTTGGGACTAGCTTTGTAATTTAAGTCTAAATAATTTTAACGGACATTACCTATTTAGGTCTTTCTAGTTTCAAACGGAAGGGCTTGATGACTAAAATGTAATAATACTTTTCTCAGTATTTATCAATAAACTTGGACGGGAAGTGTATTCGTCAGTTTACGTTAATACGGTGACATCAGAATATATAGTAGAGCTATACGACATTGGATCTCGGCCAGAGTACTGAACCCCAATGACTAACTGCCAAACATATTTATTTCATAATTATAACTTGATCGTGTTTATGACACGGAACCTGTCACGCGCTTGGAATAGAATGCCCTTGAAATTTAATACATTTAAACCTCAACAATTGTATTCACTTTCAATAATTAAACCGATGAAAATGTTGCCTTCGATGTTAAATAATATTTTGTATAATAAATATGTATACATATATGTACTAAGCCATTATATGTGCTTGTACAAGAATCATTGAAACAGGACAACCTAAGTACCGGCAAGTAGTTTTTGAACCTGAGGCTCTTGGTTATCGAGGCCATTCTTCAACCACTACACCACGGTGTTGCCTTTATTAAATTGTATAACCAACATAATTTAATCTAATTAACCTTGTTCCTACATCGTCTTTTTACCTGCACAGATCATCAGGAAAATCTACAGCATTCTGTGACCGAATCGGTAGTTAAAATAAAAGATTTGTTCGTGTGTTCTTCCCATCCTATGATCTTGGATCCGTCAAGTGTGAAAAGCATCACAGTGACGTCCCTTTTTTCAGTCGTAGGCGCTCTTTCGACTTTCATTTACTCACCATCCTACAAGTCGAAGTCACATGTCGCAACTCAATAATAAAAAACGTCTTTAAATTTAATGCGACCGTGGGGTAGTGGCAGTGCAATGGTTACACAAACCGAGAACACGAGTTCGAAGCCACCCACCGGTACCAATGTATCTTTGATATATGTACTTTGGTTGTCCTGTTTCTATGATGCAAGCACTTTAGTAACTTAGTATAGAAATGTAAATAAAAAAAAACATTGAACATTGAGCGTCTGCTACATTTTCTTGTCAACATTGGCAATCATTAGGCGAGTGGTAATGTTTGAAAGTGAACATTCGTTGCAGACGACACTTTCGTTATGGTTATTTTTGTTCTCATTAATTTCTAGTTGTTATCGCTGATCATAGTGTTGGATTACTTTATTGTGAGCACAGTGAAATGGCCACGGGTGAGGATTCACACGGGAAGGAAACACGGCGAGACAAAGCGACGGCCTCGACACTGACAATGAGATGGTAACATTACCACTTTCCACTTTCCCGCGGCTTCCCACACTCGCTTGCACTGTTGCTATGAAAAGCTCACCTCCTCGTTACGAGAGAATGGAAAATGACTGATTGTTGGTTGTGTTTAACATAAAGATTGCGGTGAATGTCTTTATTGCAAGCTGATTTGCGTTGGAGGCATTTTTGTATGAATAGCTATTGTTTTTGATATAATATTATGTTGTAAAATGGAAAGTTGTACAATGCTTTTTATTTTATGCATATTTTTATATGACATGTGAATACATATCTAGTTAATTTAATAAATCTACTAATAAGAAGGCAAGTTAATTCAATTCAACGCCACCAGTAAAATATTAGATATTTAATAAAAATCAAGAACTGTACCACAGATAAAAACATACATACAAACATACTTTCAAGTATTTTTTCGAAAAGGAATAATGTAAAATCATTGTTTATTTTATGTAATATCTCGAAAAGTCAGAGAGCGTAAATATTACAATTTACAATACTTAAAAGAGCATTTTTTTTATCTATGAATCGGTTATTGATTTTTCTTAATGCTGCCCCATATTTCGCCGGATAGGGCAGCTTTGTTTTAATTTGAAATGATATCAACTGTAAGCATATCGTTCATATTATTTATATCTTAACATATCATATGTTTTTCTAGTTTGTCTTGTTTGGTAAATTAGTTGTTAAATCTAGTTATGATTGTTTCAACATCAGCGGCTGATCATATAGAATTGTAAAACTCGAGTGCATTTCCCCTTCTATCTGTTACGCGATTAATACTACGTTGTTTGAGTTATACCGTGATCTGTATCACAGGTTTTCTACCGATTGAGGCTTTATGCAACTCGTCGATTTTCCAGTGTAACGCTGATTCGATTTGATCGTATCTATTTTCTCATCGTGCTCCATGCACAACTATTACCAGAGCATATTGTAGCTTGTTAATTTTTTTGTGTCGTGTCTGCTAGCTGTTCGATTGTTGTTGCTGCATTTATCTATAATCTCTCCTAGATTAATTGAGTTTGATATAATAGATTACATTATTATTATTTTTTGTTGTCTATGAATTACTTAGGAGATTTCGCTGCTTTACCAATGTGTTTTTTTTTGTACGCAACGTGAGAAGTGTTTGCTAACCAGGAAATATACTTTGTATAATCGTTAGTAATTAACGTTTTATTGTGTTAATTTTTTTTGATTGTATACATATCATTATTTCTTTATAAGTGTTTCGATTGCTTCTACTGCTAGAGGTTATTGTTAAATTTAATATAACTTTATTGCACAATGCAGTCGTTAAGGAGTGTATGTGGAGTGACGATAGCAGATAGAATAAGGAATAGCACAGTGCGCGATAGATGTGGTTTGAAAGAGGAATTAGTGACAAGGATTGACAAAGGAATGCTTCGATGGTTTGGGCACATGAAAAGGATGAGTGAAAGTAGATTGACGAAAATAATTTATAAATCTCATGTGAATGGATGCGTTAAAAAGGCAGGCCCAGGAGGGTGTTTTCAGACCAAATCGGACATCCTCAAGAAAAACCTACCTTTCTTAAGTGCTAGTGTTCATAACCATAGAGCTTGTATGAAGAGAATTGTGAATGTGAAGGAAGCGAGGGAGTTGTGTCAGGATCGTGGCAAGTGGCACTCCATTGTCTCTGCCTATCCCTGTGGGAAGAAGGCGTGGCAATTTGATTTATTATTGCACAAATGGCATAAGGCGGTTTTAATGCTGCTGGATCTCTTTCAGATGAAACTTAGGGATATTTTAACCATATAAGAGTTGATATAGCTGATAAATAATCGTAATGATCCCTGACCTGTATAGTTACGGTGACTAAAGTAGCAGTAAAAGTCAATTTTTTACTCGTCGGCCTTTCTTGGGCCTTTGTTTGCCTGTCAGGAAAGTTAGGTCAAATAATAAAACAAAATACATGGGAGTGTTTAGACATTTTAAATATTTTCAACCAAGTCGTGATAAATTATTATACAAGACATTTATTAGAGGCAATTAATTCGAAGCAGAAAGTAATATATTTAGGGGTCGATATTAAATAATAGCATTGTCGTATTAATTGATAGCGGCACGGAAATTATTGTCTAGTAGCACACGAAATGAACATAACTGGTGCGTATGATTGAATTAAAAACACATTAAAGTGTAATTCACGGTCAGATTACAATCTGTGAACTCGCTTTGTTTGGACCATGCTAATAGTTAATGGCATTTGAGGTCACTATCATAAGTTTGTGTAACGCGAATCATTTGTTAACAATGATAATAGAAACTCCGTTAGTTCACTTACTTCGGTGGTAGTCTCCATTAACTTTTTTTTATTTTTTTATTGTGACTCGATATATGACAAAACCCCGCTTGATGTTAAGACAAAGTGTGGTCCATGAATGGATGCCACTGCTACTAATTTAATAACTGTGAGTAGCAATCACATCCACTATGCCGACCTAGTTGGAACCGGCAACTTACAGGCTGATCCCGAAACGCGTGGTGGTACTACCCTAGATCGGCAGTCTGGGTACCACTGCCTACCACTCTTTAAATTGCCTTTACCACATTACCTTTGTACAATAAATAACAATATAATAAATAAATTATTGAATTTAGGATGATCGGAGCCGTCTCATACAACGTATACGGATGGGATAATGTAACGTATACGTACGTCCTTATTATAGGTCAACGTTTGTTGTATAGTTAATCTGGATTCTGACAGCCGAACGACGTGAAAACGATTCGACGCGTTCTTTCATTGTCGAACAATTGTAAAGTGTTAATGCTTTTCTACGCACCCATGTGTTTTCATCATCGTTTATCCTTGGATCCTTCAAGCGACAGCCGTAAAATAAAACCGTAAAACTAATCGGTTTTTTTTTCAGTTGTCGGCGTTCTTGCACATCCCCTTGCTTTTATCAGGCACGTGGAGTTTAGAATAATAAAAAAAGAAATTTTCTATCGGAAAGATACTGAGTACTGTCTAAATTAATAAATACAACACTAATTACTTTAAACTAATGATTCCTGAATGTCATCAATATACTCATATTTGCTAAAGTTACTTTCAGCTGTTAAAACATTCTTTGAATGAACACGAATATTTAACAATGGATCACTAACGAGAATTCACAAAGATCTAAGTGCAAATAAATAATCGGAAAGTAGTCACACCTAGGTCAAACGAGATGGTTAGGCGGTCAGCGAGGCGTAACACGATGCGAATGTGGGACGCTTAGATGAGCGGGGTCAGATGCGTCTTGATGAACTTGACCGTCTAAAACACTTTATGTAACAGTTTATAGATAAAAGTTACAATATTTAGAAGCCAACGATTTATTAACAAATAATAATATTGCTAATAATAATAAGAGACGTATCATAGTAATTTATGTTTGTTTACAAAAAATGTAATATGTACAAAGACAAATTTAATGCAGCTAGAAATTCTTGCTAGTTAATCTTAGAGACCAACAGAAATATCAAATTTAAAAAAAGATGCTAAACTATAGTAAAATAATAACTATACTCTGATCAAAGTTACATAGGTACGAGTATAGGAAAAATAAATAGCAATTATAATTTTATTTTAATGAAAAATTAAAAAGAAGAAAATCAACATTGTTACCTCATTTATGATATTACTTTAATAGGCTTTACTATAAGGCCTTTAATAGGCTTATATAAATTAAAAAGCTTATAGTGAAATAGAAGTTTACTTGGAACCTCTCGTAAAAATCTGGGAAATAGGTAGGCACACAGACGAATCAATAAACTGTTCCGACCAGGGTCGTTCTCAAAGTAAAGCGTAGGATTAATAAAAGGATCCTTAAAACATGATTTTTATAGCGTTAATAATAACATAACTTTATGAATATATGATAGGTTTATGATTAAGGAAACAATGACAAAGGTTACAAATGTGACCTCCAAATTACTAGTTTATGTGGAAACATTACTGCAATTGATGTGGCTATGCAACCTGGCAGCCGGCCATTACATCAGGATATCCTTGTTTTAATAGAATCTATGGATTTACCAGTTTTAAATTACTGCACTTTATTCAATATGTTACACAATAACTATGTTCTCTCGAAAGGAAATCAATACTTCCTATATACTTTATTAGCATCTTATATATTTTATTAATGTAGGTATGTTATTTATTAGGCCATTAGACCTATAATAGCAACTGTTGGAATGTAAAATGAGTCTATAAATGAATGTAATGTAAAGTTAAAAATAAATTGGGGACGAGGACGGATTTTATATGTCTTAAGCTTTTCCGTTCGGGGATCTGTATATATAGGAAGGAGGATACACATTCCCTTAGTGACGTCAGTTACTATCCTAGGTTAAGGAACCTGGCCATCAAACTAGTAAACACAATATATAGTTCTCATAAAACGCTTGAATTTTAATCAAATTAAATTAATACCCAAGATCATGGTCGAAATAGTAGTAGATGAAGATGTTGACCATTCAAATGGACGTTCTAGTTGAGCCGTGAACTTGACCGGAAAACTTGAGGATGGTCGGATCTTCACGCGTGCGTTGACTCCACCAGTAAATACTTTAAACCGCTCTCTTAAACGAATTATCTAAAATGTATTACCGGTTCTATGTTAACTTGCAACTTGAAAGACCGGTGCAGCTGTAACTTATGCTATTTAACTACATGTGTCAATGACAGCCCAACTTGATTTATAAATTAAATTGTTATGTGGGTCACCGGTTTGTGGATGCAAACAGAATTTAGGTATGTTTTGACGAAAGCCATTGTTATTTTTATCACGAAACTGCAACGTTCGTTGATTTCTAATTGTATTACTAGTTGGCAAAAGTTTACAAAGTGAATAAATAGTATTTAATATTGTTAAATGTACTGAAGCAATAAATCGACTCGGGCGGGTTTGCATTGCGAAATATATCGATCGGCACATACGTGACTCAAATATCAAAGGCATTGTTTGTGACTGGGCACATTGGTCATGGTATTGAGAATTTGTTGTCTCTATACCCTTTGACCTTGCTCGACAAGTAAAAGTACCATATCGAAGCAGCTGCGGCGGGGCGGCCAATCAACTATGGAATGACAATAGTTTTAATTGCGCACGATTATTCAGTTTAGATCTAACTAGTTTGTTAATTATTATTGCCTTAGACAATGGAATTGCATCACTAAATGTTACCGTTTCGTTGTTCCATCAACGATCTTCTCAAAGACTTTGATTTTGAACTATATAACGAGCATCTTTTGTTCGACTTATTAATAAACATTTTCTTCATTTACCGTTTCACAATTTGTTGTTATACTTACGTATGATTAATACTAATTAATTAGGTTACGTAACTCTGGTCTTAGGATCTGGCTGATGTCATTTATTTATATGAACATTTTACTAATTAAGACTTATGGCTGTATTAATAGTTTGTTTATATGTTTCTTTATATATATATTAATGGACATGTTTAATCATACAACAAGGTCGTCGGGTAACTCACAACGTGGACTTTTGTGGAAAATTATAACAAATTATATAATTGGTAATTTAGATAACTTGTGAAAACGATCGTTGAATATATTATTGTGAATAAGGCGTGACAATTTGATTGATTGAATATTACGAATTTAACTGCAATGAATCGTGAATAATAACGAAGAATCCCAATAGAATAATGAGAATAATTGATCTCCCGGTACCAACGTTTATTTATTTTAATTGATACTTTAGTCTTAATGTTTATTATGTAATAAACATTATCCTCAGCGCAGAAGTCTTATGGGGGCCCACTACCAGCTAACGGTTGCATTAGATTTATACATATTTATGAACAAATTTTATGAAGCTAACCTATCGCTATCGTGGTCTCTTCATGTATGCAAGCTCTCGGAATAAAAAATGTACAATTAATAACCAAAAATAAACGCGATAGTAAGCCGCTTAAAGTTTGTTTCGCGCAAGAAAATTCTAAGAATTTTTTAATGACTTTTTATTTTGGTGAAGATAGAAAATGTATAGGATTTCAAAATGACTTTTTTAACTATAAACTCGTTGTTTTATGAGTTAACTAAATACTCACAAGATGAGAATTTAGGGTGTGGTTTTACATTTCCTGGTATCAGCAGACAAAACACGACTCGCGTATTGTTCTAACTGACACATAAATATACTTCAGTAAGTCGGTTAGCGAGAGTGGCTCAATCTAGTCACCTGGTGCCTTTGAAACACATCGGTATTTGCCACTTGCGGCCAGTTTCTTGATGAAACTAAACATAGTTTAATCTAAATAATAGTTCGTTTATTGTTTTTTTAACCTAATCACCAAGTTTAAGTAGTAAATTTTAACCGTTGGTTATTTTGGACATCTCTTAGGTAATAAGATAGAATACATAAAACAGAACGCTGCCTTATTACTAAAATGCGATCTCTTCCAGGCTACGAATCAACCTAGTGTTAGTGAAATGGATATGGGCATGGGGAGCTTAAATACTCAATACATCTTCTTTACTATTTTATACAGAATATCTCGGTAACTTTGTTTAGTGTTCGTAAAACTAACATAGAACGAATAAACCGATTGACATTTCTATTCTATGGTGTTGCAAGTGGTAGGTTAATGAAATAAAACCTTTATTTTAATAAGATGTAGTGACAAGGATTGACAAAGGGATGCTTCGATAGTTTGGGCTCATAGAAAGGATGTGTGAAAGTGGATTTACGTAATCAATTTATAAAATTGACAAATCCTTATAAACGCTAGGTTGCCTAGTACCCATAACTGTAGAGCTTGTATGAGGAGAATTGTGGATGTGAAGGAAGCGAAGGCGTTGTATCAGGATCGTGGCAAGTGGCGCTCCATTGTCTCTGCCTATCCCCGTGGGACAGAGGCGTGATTTGATTGATTGATTGAAATTATAATATACCAATATTTATTTTAAGGAGTAAATAAATACCAGATTTACTCCTACTAATCTTAGCCATCTGGATTTACTAATTATTATATTATTTTTTTTGGCGTGGTAGGCAGACAGTTGGTGCGCTGGTATGCTAATGCGCTGTAGAACTTTTTTCATGTGTTTAGACTGTGAAGTGTTTTAGTTGCTTTTCGAGATAGCTTGAATGTTGTTCAACTAGGCCGGTGAGGTGGACGCGTTTGCTACTTGCACTTATTTAATTAGTAGCAGTCGTCTTCATTCATGGACCGCACATTCAGATTAACATTAAGCAGGATAATGTGATACGTCCAACCTTCCTAAATTAAAATTTAACATGAAAGTAGAGGTGAGACAATCCATCTCGGAATATCAAGTACATTTTTACATTTTAAGCATCTCTACCAAAACAATGTGTACTGACATCCAGGAAAAAATATGAAATGAACTGTGGACTGATACTAGGCAAAGCGTCTGTCTTGGACCCTACAAAAAGATTTACAAACATACGATGCATACGCAGGTACACATATCAATCAATCAATCAAATTGATACACATTTTTTTCACTGGGATAGGCAGAATCCACTCGACACGATCCTGACAAAACTCTCTCGCTTCCCTCACCTTGACAATTCTCTTCATACAAGCTCTATGGTTATGAGCACTAGGCAACCTAGCATACTTGAGGTTGTTACCGATTTGGTGACAACCTAAAGAATGATTTAACTTAGAACACTCACAACTAAATTAGTAACGTAGTAAATTAAATAAATGTTTACTCATAAAAAGACTTAGTCCAAAAAAGTTGATAATCACATTTTTTGGACTTATATAATTTTTCTCTAAGCATGTATGTTTCTCTAAAATGTTGTTATTGCTTTTTAATAGCAAGTTTTTGAATGTTTTATTAGACCTTGATGTCACCGATGCAGCCAAGACGACCTTACAAGGTCGCTTGCACACGTTTCTCGTTTGCTATATTCGTCATCGCCTATACAACCTCTTTATGGACAATCCCATATTAAAATTACTAATTTGGCAAATGGTTTTGTTTATTTGTATGTTTGACTATTAAGTGTTTTTTTTTAAATAAAAAAATAGAAAACTATAAAAGTTTAACTGCCCTAATCTTAATTAGTTTTATGTTTTTAGCATTAATATAAAATTCAATTAGTTAAGTAAATAAAAGCACTTAAGTTGTTTATGTTTTTGCTTTATTGAGCCCTAAAGGACGTGAACTTTAATTCTGAGTTTCTAATAGTTATGGTATTCATAACGAGTGAGGCAGTGTGGTCGTTTACTCAGTCTGCAGAGCCAGCAACAATGAAATGAAACAAGAGTAACGCGAATGGAGTAGCCGCTTCGTTATTTTCTGTAGAAATTTACGCGTGTAATAGATAATGACGTGGATTCGGTGTACCAAGGACTAAATCGCTAATTTCTTGGTTTGGAATCATCTTGAAAGTTGCCACAATTTAACGAGACCAAACACCAGCCAATCTGTAGTCGCTTTCGCTCATTCATTCATCATCATCATCAGCTAAAAGGTGTCCACTGCTAAACATAGGCCTTAGAACGCCATTTCGAACGACAAGATGCCAGTTGCATCCACCGTTTATACGTGACTTTCACTATTTCGTCAGTCCACCTAGTGGGAGGCCTACCTACGCTGCGTCTTCGGGTTCGTGGTCTCCACTCTAGAACCCTTCTTCTTCTTCGGTTGTCGGTTCTTCGAGCGATGTGGATACTTAATCTGTTGCACTTGTCGCTTTCGCCCATTGATCACACTCCAACTTACCATCAGGTTGTGTGCAGATATATTATGTTGTTGCCAATAGTAGTTTTTTTTTAATAAGACGGGACTTGACTTGCCTGATAAGCAAGGGGAGGGCCATGATCGCCGATTACTGAAGAACTCGATACATTTTACTCTTACTATACAATTAAATATTTTGACATTTCGGGTATGCTTGAGCAGTCGAGGTCTATAAAATTTAGAATAAAACATGTTGCATATCACAAATTTCGTGGTATTAGATTGATATATAGTCATTAGAAATTATCTTTAAAAAAAAAACAAATTGTAAAGAAACTTACATCTATTTGTCTCACTATCACACATCAATGTTAGATTATAACAATTGATCTTTTGTTAATTTACTTTTTTTGTCAGAAAGCTTGAGCAATCTAAATTGTATGGCCATTGTTAACATAGTTGTACTATTTCAATGTTAAAGCAATTTTTTTACATGTCGCACTGTTTAAATTTAATTGTTTCAAACGGTTTATTCGCATTTCGACGTTTTCGTATCTCGTCAGAATAAGTACGTACGTACAGGAATAAGTACAGTTTATTTTACGAGTAAAACGACTGTGATTTCTTAAAATACTGATTAAAAAATAATTATTTTTTAATTGTAACGCATCTGCTGACCTCGAATTGCCTGATAGTGAACAAGGGAAATCCAAAAGTGTCGATGACTGAAATTAATCTCAGTTTAGAAATTGCCTCAGTCGCCATCACTATGCTGATTATTGTAAGACTATAATATTCACAAAATTGCGTCTTTTTTTGTTGTAAAACTATTTTGTAACATATGTTGATTATTAATAGAGTTTCTATAAAATTAAAATATTAATTTTTTTAATAGATAAAAAATAGCTGCCTGTGGTCTAGTGGTAGTAAAATAGGCTCGCATACAGTTTACATTAAGACGAAAAATAGTCTAAACGTCCAAATGGACTTTTTATACATTGTTATACATGTTATAGTAGCTTGCTATAAAAAAAATCTGCAGTTTGAAGACTTTTGTAGTATTTATTAGAGAGATAGATGCGTTGTGCAGACCAGTCAGGATGAGGCCCGAATCGCGTTCTTAGCTTCCCTTATGTGAGATTTTTTTAACGAAATATGAATGTGCCGAATCGCAAATAAATGTTTCAAATTTTCCCACAATAGTGCTATTTTATCTGAAGATTAATTATTATTAACTGTATGGTTTGTGTTGTAACCACTAAGTGACTTTGTTTTATTTTGGCGACGGACTTGGTTTTATTTCACAATTGTAGACAATCTCCTCTTGAATTGTACGTAACATTTCTTACAAAAAATTACAAACAATCTTCAAGTGCTGTCTTTTATCGAAGGTTGTCTGTGCCTATCCCTGTGGGAAAAAGGCGTGAAATTTTGATTTGATTTTGAGGTGTGGCACATGGATTGCAAGTTGCCGGTTTTAACTAAGCCGGCATAATGGATGTGACTGCTACTTACAGTTATACAACTGTTGTAGCAGTCACCTCCATTCATCGACCGCACTTAACATTAGGCGGGGAACTGAACCAAAATTGTACCAAATAAAAAAAAATGGTTTAAATTTACTTTTAAAAAAATCATTTTTTACAGATCTGAACACAGATCTGCTTATAACTGTTTTTCTATGTTAATGAATTGTATAGAATTTCTAACTCTCCTAGTAAATACTGATAGACAGAACAAGTGGGTTTCTTTTATTAACCTGTCTGTTTATATCATTTTCTACAATAAATGTACCATTAAGTAGCTCATTATTACGTCTGATTAGGAAAAATCTTGCAGTGAAAGGTTATAAAGTAATTAGTTAATGGAAAGCTCAGATTTTATTGTACCATTCTTTTTTATTTATTTCTATATCTAAGATAAAAATGTATCTTAGATATATGCACTATTTATTTCTTTATTATTGAGAATAATTAACTAAGCTATACCGGCCGGGACTTTTCTCGAGCAGTCATCAAAGTAGTTGGAGGCAAGCCGCGCATCTCTACATTCGCATGCAAAATATTTAAAGTCGTTAGCACTCTTGGACTTCTTAATGCTTGCCATCAGGCGGATCTCGAGTTACAATAAAAAAACATCTTCTATAAAGCTGGGTAGCCTAGTGCCCATAACCGTAGAGCTTGTATGATATGAAGAGAATTGTGGATGTGAGGGAACCGAGGGAGTTGCGTCAGGATCGTGGCAAGTGGCGCTTCTTTGTCTCTGCCTCTGCCCTGTGAGAAAAAGGCGTGACGATTTGATTGATTGATTAAATAAATAACTAATTAATTGGTATACCTGGCACTGGCCATCTCATATCTGATGCATTATGGATGCAAAATGGTATCTAGATTGCAAATACATCGCGGTAGACACAGGCGGAGATGGCGAGACGCGATAGACTCCCACAATAGTTGGTTGCGAGATGTTGCAAAGTGTCGTTAGTCGTAGAAAAAGTTAGCGAGGCTTTTGCCCAGAAGTGGGATAATAGAATGGGCTAATAATAAATAATAGGTACACTTAGGTACTAACTATATCATGTTTAATAATGTTAAAACAACACTATGCTGGTGAAAAGCATGTTTTCCTGCTCAGTTTGCAAGTAATGAACGGACTTGTCTGCTATATTTATAGAGAACGATCGCAATAGACGCCGCATAGGATTGGAGACAAAGGCTGGTGATGAGATTTGTATTTATATTCAGCTGGACACATCAAACAAATTGGACATACTCAAGAAAGCTGGGTTGCCTATTGGTAGAGCTTGTATAAAAAGGACGAGGGGGAAGCGAGTGAGTTATGTCAGGATCGTAGCAAGTGGCGGTCCATTGTTTTTGACTATTCCTGTGGGGAAAAGACGTGATAATTTGTTTGATTTATTAATTCTGCTAGAGTGGTAAACAGATTGTTGCCCAATCTTTCAATAATAGTTAGGTAACTAATTCGCGTTTCGGAATAAACTTGAAAGTTGTAGGTTTCAATTAGGCCGGTTAAGCGGATGCGACTACGACTTGCTTTTATTTAAGCCATTAATTACGCACTCTAGCTTACCATGTAGCTGTTACATGTCGAGTCTCTATTAAAAAATATAATTTAAAGCCCTGACCTTTCCCTAATTGTGATTTTATCCAAACTAATCTAGTTTGTATGAGAATCTTTCTATTTTATATAAATAAAACATTTTATAGTTATATTCCTAAAAATTAAAATTGAGCTAATGTCACACAAATTAATATTTAAAAAAAACGTTCTGGTTTAGTCATACTAAGGATATTTAACCTGTGAATGTACGTAACTAATAACTGTTGCAACCTCCGTCCGTTGGCTCGACAAGTACAATAATTATCATTATTTATAAAGGGTTAACCCCCCTTTTAGAGAAAGAGGAAACTTACGAAAGAATATAATGAGTGCGTGTAGAAATAGATAAATAACCTTTTTCTATGTTTACCTTTAAAATATGGGGGGTTTCCTTACTCCGTTATATTGTTAAATCAATATTTACTATATCGGCTTACTATGATATGCGTTTTATATATTCTTACCTGTTTTTCATGTTTATTGATGTTGATTAATTAAAACGGTAATAAAGTTTATTTTGAAGATATTTTAACGATACCTATAAAGTTGCGTAAACATTAACCTAATTAAAGAAAATTGCGTTGTTTTGATTTCGATTTGATATGAGCGAAATTATTGAGTTTTCTGTTTTCGTCATCGCTGCAGTATTGTTGCTGATGTTAAGCTATATATTCCTTCCACTGTATGAACAACTGAATGCCAGTTCAACGATAGTAAGGTGCAATTTGTCAATTGGTTGCGTCAAAAAATATATGAAGCAAACAGAAATATTTAGTATTTGTTTAAAAATTAATGTATTGAAATTTCGACAGCTGTCATACGGTTAACGGTTATTCTTAGCGTGAAAGGCGTATAGTAACAATTTCTTAAAATGAAACATAAAATTATATTTGACATATATTTAAATTAAACACGTATTATGTACTTCGACCCTTGTTTCTATGTCGTCACGTACTTATGCAACTGTCGTGGGATTCATTTATATTTCTTAGAAAAAATGTGTACGTGTTTCTTCAATAATTACTATATTATTTAATCGTTATGTCTTTGTTGGATGCATGGATGCATAAATAAGTTTAAAAAATACACGTTTACAAATAATCATCATCAGCCAGAAGGCGTCCACTGCTAGTTACATTACATCCCGTTTACCAATACAATATACAAATAATTACTCACACTATGAAGAATGATCTAAGAGAGGAGAAGGAGGAACAAGTTAAAGGAGCTCTTTAACTTGTTCCTACTTCGTCTTTTTAATTCCGTAATAGTCGAATTAAACGGCGCGTCGTTTCTTTGTAGATCCGACAAGCGGATTCCTTTACCACGAATTCATGGTGATTTACTTAGTCGCGTTTTGTAATCAGTTTGAAAGTTGCTGGTTCCAACTCGTCTGGCAAAGTGGATACGACTGCTACTTGCAATTATTTGCTGTAGTAGCAGTCACGTCCGTTCGTTTGCAGCACTACAGTTTAACATGAGGCAAGATATTGCTGTCGAACCGCAATAAAAAGAGAAGCGAGAAAAATCAATTATCGCTGGCCTAGTGTCTGGCGACGTTTGAAACCACCGTAAATTGAGTCTGTGTTATCAGTCGTGAGCGCTCTTAGACTTTTCCTTGCTTGCCAATATACAAGTCGATGTCAGAGCTGTAGCTTTTTAATAATAAAATTTATAAAATAAATTAGAGCAATTTATCTGTTCTAGAAATGTTATTAAAATGCAAATCATTTATGGTCTAATACTTTTTATTTCTCAATTTCAGCACAAATATAATAAATATGTAATAGTGAATTGCTTATTAACAAAGTATTCGTAATAAAACCTACTTATCGAAATCTATGTAAGGTAGGGTGGCAAGGCGTTTGTATTTTAAATCTAGTATTTATTTTGTTTTCTCAAGCCATAAAAATATTTTATACGAAAAGTATTATTTGGAACACAAAAACCACTATATTTCTACAACCAAGTTAAGATTGGTAGGCAACGATTAAGAGGTGATAAATTGCTAAAACAGTCGATTCGGGGTGGTCTGTGAAGTGACACAGTCGCTTTATGGTTAGATACGCTTGAAAGTTACCGGTTTAGTGAATTCATGGATTGCACTTCAGCAGGGTGAGGTTGGACAAATAAATATATCGTCTATTGTCAGCGATTGTAATAAAAAGCTGGGCTGACACCACCAAAACAAGGTTTATTAATCGTTGTGATCTAATGTGTGGCCGACGATATTCGTTAAAATGATAGCCTAGCTTTATATTATTTTGTCAATCGCCGACGAGAGACGATATCGTTTTTATTTGTCCAATCTAACCCCGCAGCTTAACATATTTCACCTTCATTAAACATATGGTTCAGTGCGCTTTTTCTTTGTCAAATCGATAAGTGGAATACTTCACCCGCTCATTTATTACATCCATCCTTGAACCTTGGATTCTTAAAGCGAAGTGGGAAGAAGCACATCTGCCCTAAACTGAGTTCATCGAGTTTTATTAGTCCTCGTCATATCATAATTATAATTGCCACCCTAATATAAATAGATTGTAAAGATTGTTTATTTCAACATCGTAACAATTATTTTGTGAAATTAAGCATTTCATTATGCAAAATTTACACGTTGCTAAACAATATGCCAAGTACACGGGGTTGCCTCTTATAATTGTTTATTGTAAACGTCAACGGTTAATTAAAAATATGATTAATAACTGATTATAGTTAATATATTTAACAATATTTGCATAAAATTAATGTAACAAAGCAACTATACACACAACGTGATTAGCAATTCAAATTATTTCCAATTATCTGATAACATTGTCTATGGGAATGTTTTCATTTGTAATTCTGTTATTGTTATTGCTGGTAGTTTTTAATATTTTAAATATTAGATGTCGAATGTATTGTATGTTCATAATGTAATATTTTCTTTCTAAAATTATTTCACAAAACATCGTACGACATTGTCTATCTATGGGAATGTTTTCATTCGTATTTTTGTTATTGTTTGCTAGTAGTAGTTTTTTTAATATTTCAAATATTGACCGCCGATTGTATGTTCATAATGTGATATTTTCTTTTTGAAATTATTTCACAAAACATCGTACGACATTGTTTATGGGAATGTTTTCATTCGTATTTTTGTTATTGTTTGCTAGTAGTAGTTTTTTTAATATTTCAAATATTGACCGCCGATTGTATGTTCATAATGTGATATTTTCTTTTTAAAATTATTACATAAAACATCGTACGACATTGTCTATCTATGGGAATGTTTTCATTCGTATTTTTGTTATTGTTTGCTTGTAGTAGTTTTTTTAATATTTCAAATATTGACCGCCGATTGTATGTTCATAATGTGATATTTTCTTTTTAAAATTATTACATAAAACATCGTACGACATTGTCTATCTATGGGAATGTTTTCATTCGTATTTTTGTTATTGTTTGCTTGTAGTAGTTTTTTTAATATTTCAAATATTGACCGCCGATTGTATGTTCATAAGGTGATATTTTCATTCTAAAATTATTACACAAAACATCGTACGACATTGTCTATCTATGGGAATGTTTTCATTCGTATTTTTGTTATTGTTTGCTAGTAGTAGTTTTTTTAATATTTCAAATATTGACCGCCGATTGTATGTTCATAATGTGATATTTTCACCCGCTCATTTATTACATCCATCCTTGAACCTTGGATTCTTAAAGCGAAGTGGGAAGAAGCACATCTGCCCTAAACTGAGTTCATCGAGTTTTATTAGTCCTCGTCATATCATAATTATAATTGCCACCCTAATATAAATAGATTGTAAAGATTGTTTATTTCAACATCGTAACAATTATTTTGTGAAATTAAGCATTTCATTATGCAAAATTTACACGTTGCTAAACAATATGCCAAGTACACGGGGTTGCCTCTTATAATTGTTTATTGTAAACGTCAACGGTTAATTAAAAATATGATTAATAACTGATTATAGTTAATATATTTAACAATATTTGCATAAAATTAATGTAACAAAGCAACTATACACACAACGTGATTAGCAATTCAAATTATTTCCAATTATCTGATAACATTGTCTATGGGAATGTTTTCATTTGTAATTCTGTTATTGTTATTGCTGGTAGTTTTTAATATTTTAAATATTAGATGTCGAATGTATTGTATGTTCATAATGTAATATTTTCTTTCTAAAATTATTTCACAAAACATCGTACGACATTGTCTATCTATGGGAATGTTTTCATTCGTATTTTTGTTATTGTTTGCTAGTAGTAGTTTTTTTAATATTTCAAATATTGACCGCCGATTGTATGTTCATAATGTGATATTTTCTTTTTGAAATTATTTCACAAAACATCGTACGACATTGTTTATGGGAATGTTTTCATTCGTATTTTTGTTATTGTTTGCTAGTAGTAGTTTTTTTAATATTTCAAATATTGACCGCCGATTGTATGTTCATAATGTGATATTTTCTTTTTAAAATTATTACATAAAACATCGTACGACATTGTCTATCTATGGGAATGTTTTCATTCGTATTTTTGTTATTGTTTGCTTGTAGTAGTTTTTTTAATATTTCAAATATTGACCGCCGATTGTATGTTCATAATGTGATATTTTCTTTTTAAAATTATTACATAAAACATCGTACGACATTGTCTATCTATGGGAATGTTTTCATTCGTATTTTTGTTATTGTTTGCTTGTAGTAGTTTTTTTAATATTTCAAATATTGACCGCCGATTGTATGTTCATAATGTGATATTTTCATTCTAAAATTATTACACAAAACATCGTACGACATTGTCTATCTATGGGAATGTTTTCATTCGTATTTTTGTTATTGTTTGCTAGTAGTAGTTTTTTTAATATTTCAAATATTGACCGCCGATTGTATGTTCATAATGTGATATTTTCTTTTTGAAATTATTTTACAAAACATTTTCTATGAGAATGTTTTTATTTGTATCTTTGTTATTGTTTGCTGGTGGTAGTTTTTAATATTTGAAATATTGAATGTCAACATTATGTTCATAATGTGATCCCGATTTTATGCCAATTCCGAAAGTGGTGGTGTACGAGTACTACCCGGGATCGGCAGATTAGGCAAACGACCACCAACTCCGCTCTATGCATCTCACGATGTATGCATAATGTTTTTATGGAAAATACAAATATAATAACGTATCTTTCTAAGATATTTTTTGATTCATTTATTTTGCTTAAATCTGGAGAAGTTTATGCCAGGATAGTGGTCATTGGCGTTCCATTATCTCGTGAGAAATGAGACTGAAAATTTGATTTCATATTCAATTTGATTTTGTTTTCAAAGGCGACCGTGGTGTAGTGGCAGTGCAATGGTTACACAAACCGGAGAGCACGAGTTCAAGACCACCCACCGGTACCAATGTGTCTTTGATATAAGTACTTTGGTTGTCCTGTTTCTATGATAGTTTTCTATGGTAGCTTAGTATAGAACTGTAAATAAAATTAAAAAAAAATATCTTTATCTTTGATTAAAAAACATGTTTTTTTAAATTTACAACCAAACTACATATATCAAATATACATTGGTACCGGTAAGCGGTTTTGAACCAGTTCTTTCGGTTTGCATGACCATTGCACTATCATTACACCACGCTCGCCTTAAATTTTATTTAGAAAGAATTATTAGCTATCTATATTTTCTCATTAACTTATTTTGAATGCTATGACACGATTATCTAATTGTTATGCCTAACACAACCCAATTAGGATCTAACGATTATATGTTGCTTCGGTCACTGACTTAAGTATTATGCTTTCGGTGACTTCATCGAGTTTGTTTTTCTCACAATATTCAACGTCACGATCGTATTAATGTTTGTGGAACATTTTAGATTTTTTTATGTTATCGAAATTGAAATTTGCATATGGTTTTTAAATTTACAACTGCTATTTATTATGAAGATGTCCTATTGATATTTAACAACGTTATCTTTGGTTGGTGTAAATTAAAACGTCCACAATCATTCACATATCATTAGGCAAATCTTTAGTTAGTTAATGGACAAATATAGATTGTGACGTTATTCAGATTGCATTGTAGTAAGGCTGTAGAGCTGTCACAGACAAAAACTAATAGTTCGATTAATATTGTTACTACTTAGACAATAGCTCGATGAATAATCAGATTCATTAGATCCATGTAGAAGTAGAAAGGAAAAAGCACGGGATACGCAACCGCTCCCAAGGGCTATTGATTTATTTCTAATGTAGTTATTTATTTCTAATTTCACTTGGTTTCTTTGTACAACAATCGACATGTGGAATGCTTCATTAGCGCGTGTGTTTTCCCAACCTTTTATATTTTAAACAAGGCGCGAAACATGGTAACTTTGACTAAGGCAACCGTAAACTGAATATCTTTTTTTCAGCCTTGGACGC
Organism: Tinea trinotella; assembly: GCA_905220615.1. Lineage (NCBI taxonomy): Eukaryota > Metazoa > Arthropoda > Insecta > Lepidoptera > Tineidae > Tinea > Tinea trinotella. The sequence goes on from HG992326.1 coordinate 5,943,742, forward strand.
TTATGTACTTGTCCTTGCTATAACCATCGTTCATTTCGAGGTTAAATGTCGCGTCTCTATAATTAAATATACACTAATCAAAAATCTAAACGTAGGTACTTAAATATTTACTATCGCTTAGTCCATAATTTGTAGCATAATTTAGCAAGTATTTAAACAATATTTTCTCTAGAAAAGGAAAGCCAAATAACACAGAATTGACTATACTTTAAGAAACCTAACAATCATTTCAGTTATCTTCTATTATTAGGTATAATAATTTAGTTACATTGTAATATCTAGTATTTGTTCAATGCTCACAATATAAGTTGTCACTAAGGCAGTAATAGTCGTGCATTCTTGGCGTGGCTCTTTGAAAAAAACCTTAGAAAACAATGAATTACGTCATCGTGTGCGTTTTGGACCCCGACATAAAGTTCTCACGATCTAAATCCTCTTTTTCATTGGTAGAGTTAAGGCTTTTTCCTTTTTTACTGCTATAAACTAAAGTAAATCGTTACCTTTGTTTCTTTCTCATCTTTTTACTCACGTGATTCCCGCACAGGGAGAAAGAAGCAACCTCATTATGTTGACTTAATAACTAACTAAACGATTCAACGCAACATGCGTCGTTTCTGTCGACAATGAAATCAGATTATGTTTTTCTCATAGTGGATCCATAGTGGATCCTTTAAGCAAAGCAAGAATAGCACCTGTGGCCGGAATAGTGACGATAGCGGTTCAGCCCAAATTATATTTTGATATTTTTTATCCTTTTATAATTAATCCGTTAATAATATACAGAACTTACATTTTGTAAACTTTATACCATTGATCCATTACATTTGCGACAACAAATTTTGAAGAGACTTTTTATTTTATTGTAACTCGATATATCCACTATGCCGGCCTAGATGAAACCGGCAACTTACAAGCTGATCCCGAAACGTGACCAAAATCACTTCACGGTCTGTATACTTGTAAGTGGTGGTACTACCCCGGATCGGCAAACTGGGTACAACTGCCTACCACTCTTTGATAACCAGACCCGAAGCAAATATCCATCTCTTTTAGGATATTATAAATGGCCACATTTCCAGAAGTGAACAATTAAAAATAAGTACAGAACCCTTTCTTTATTTTTATATATTTGTATACTAATCTATTTACAAATAGTATTTACTAATTATTAATTATGTTTCGTAGCTTCGCTTGCAATGAAACACTTTCACTATTGTAGTTTATTTCGTATGAAAATGATCAGACTGACGACAAGCGTTAGTTGTGGTAGGTCGTTACAATAAATGATGTGATTCCTTAAGTGGTAGGTGGTAGGTTTCGATCATATACTAAAAATATAGGATCGATTGTTGGTAGGCAACCAGTTAGTGGCCATTTGCAGGATTATCTTGCCGGTTACAACTGGGCCCGCACAGTGGACGCGACTGTTACTTGCAGTTATGTAACTTAGTAGCAGTTACATAAAATTAATGTATTGTAAACTATTTTTGTCTCATATTATTTATTTGTTTAACAAGTTTTGTGTAGTTTTATTTAAGAACAAAATTAAATTGTTGGGGTCACTGCGGACCTAAGTCTAAATATTTGACTAATTTTACAATTGGAATAGATAAACCAAGTTTTTTCGTCATATTACAGCTAATGAAATTACTGACTACTAAGTAAATGTAAGTAAATGTGTATTAAATAATTAGTTGATCTGTTTTGTGTACTGTCTTTATTGTTAACTTAATATAGGGAAAAGAGCACTATCTTTAATACAGTCCTTTAGTTTGAGACTTATGTGGATAGTAGAGCATGTTTGTATTCAGGATAAAATGAAGGATAAACAGATATCTACATTTTATCGACCTAATATTTACTACCTTATAGTAAGCAGAAGGAGGTCCAAGAGCGCCGACTTCTAATTTAGAAATAAACTAACTTAACTTTCAAACGAATTTCTTAACTTTCCAATACAAGTTCTTTATTAATTATTTTCTGACAAATGTAAAGATGTTTTTATTATTCTTGTTATAGTTTATGTTTTAAAATTACACTTGGCAGAAACAAAAACTAGTCTGTAATATGAATCAACATAGTCGTAATACAGGCCTCGTATCCGCAGGCAAAGCTGCAATGGCGGATTTTGCACTAACTTTCTTTAGGTTTATTCTCGATTTCACATGCATAATTGAAATGTGAAAACGAAATTTCATTTACTGTTTTTGAACACGAAACAATTTAGCGTTGTTTTGTGAGACGACGGTCACTGGTATCGCAATGGTCACTCAAGCTGAGAGCCTCCCCCCGTAGATCAAACCTAATTGCGGAGTACAAAGGACATCATTCATTTTGGGCTTTTATGTACTACTTTTGTAATGTCCAATGATGAAAAAATATATAAATGGTAGTTTCGATACTTGTGTTGATAAAACAGTTTTGCTTTTAATTGCTGTGCAATTGGGTTATTTGGAAAATAACATGTGAATTTTGTATCATCTGTCAATCAATGCCATATTTGTTCTGCTTTGAACTGTCATAATTATAGTTTGATAATTTTGCACACCTTAAACTATGCAAAATAAAGTATATATTTTATATATAGGATATATATATTAAAACCACATAGCCTGTATGAAGAGAATTGTGGATGTGAAGAAAGCAAGGGAGCTGTGTAAGGATCGTCAAAATATCAAACTATTTTTAAATATATATGCAACTGTTAATACAATTAAGCCCAAGTCCCCATATAAGATGAATGTAATGTAAACTTTGTGTTCGTTCGGGGCAACGAAAGCGCTTATTACAAATATTGGTTATCAGTAGGTGGTATAACTTTTATTTAGTACAAGTGAAAGGTTGACTGGAAGAGATTGCTGTTTAGTAACAAGCTCGCCCTTTGTTTGTATATTTTTAGTTTTATTGTGTTAATGTAAATGTAAAATATAAAGTATTAAATAAATTAATTATGGGAGGGTGTTTTCCGACCAAATCGGAGACATCCTGAAGAAAGCTAGGTTGCCTAGTGCTCCTAACCACAGAGCCTGTATGAAGAGAATTGTGGATGTGAAGGAAGCAAGGGAGTTGTGTAAAGATCGTGGTAAGTGGCGTAAAGTCTCTGTGGGAAAAAGGCGTGTCAATTTGGTTGATTGATTGAAATAAATAGTACTTCGGTGTACAGTTCACTACTGTAACTAATAAACTGAAAACGACAGTGAAATTAAACATAGAAAGCCTTTTACAACCTCAACCATTGAAAAGTGAAATGTAGTACTAGGGCAAAGCATTTTCAAGGCAAAGGCACTTTCGAGCGTTTAATTGCAACTTTCTGTGTTTGAATTTCGTACATAAACAGACCATTATACATATTATAGAAATTCTCTAAGTTTTTATTATTATTATTATTTTTCTTGACATATGACAGCCTGATGTTAAGCTAGAGTGTCGCTTCACTATACCGGATTAGTTAGAACCGGCAACTTACAAGCTGATCCTGAAACACTACTAAGTCACTTCACGGTCTGTATACTTGTAAGTGGTGGTACTACCCCGGATCGGCAGACTGAGCAATAGACCTTTCTGTCATTCTACCACTCTTTGTAATATTACATGGTTAAAAAAAATCAAGTCAGTTATTTTATTTGTATTATAGGTACTATTCGTCAAAACACATTACGAGTCATACCAAGTGGCGAAACGTCACTTAAAAAGCTTTTTTAAGTACTTATAGGCTGCGAAGACGAAATCAGCGTTGGTCGAGTGAGCATGAAACAAGCGGGAGCGGACGCGGGGCGACGAGCGAGCTATGGTGAAGCGGCGATTGGGAAAAGCGGCGAGAAATAACTTATCGCTCGTCACATATCTGACTTATCGCTAGTTTCGTGCCCAACCTGAGAGGGGATTCTCACTACGCCACTCATTTACCGCCCGCCGCGGTTGCAACGCTCGATAGTCGCTGATTTTGTGCCCGCAGCCTTAAAGTAATTTCAAAAATTAAACCGTGTGAAACTATGAATGTAATGGAGAGTGTTAAAAAATTATAAACTGTTAAGTTAATGGTACTTTTAGTGTTATGACTTTTATTTATAGCACCTTAATAATAGACGCAGAACACATATAGCTCGTAAATTAGTGACTCGTCTATTTAATTTTTGTGATTGCTTGCATCGGATGCTTAAATCTCGATTTAGCTTTACTTGATTTCGGCGCAACTTAAATTCATTTTAAACTGAATACTTGCGAGGTGCATTGATTTTAAAATCTGTATTATTCTAGTAATACAATTTATAATAGTTAATATATTAATATTTCTTTACTAAGCTCATATCATTCTATACTAGGTTTGTATCATAGAAACAGGTCAACCTAAGTACATACATATATTAAAGATATATTGGTACCGGCAAGTGTTTTTGAACTCGTGCTCTCGGTTTGTGTAACCATTGCAATGCCACTAACCATGGTTGCCTATTATTTATATTTAATACTTAAAAAAGAATGAACAGACCTAGCAGAATGTGCTTGGTCTGTTAAGCTCAAAAATGCTTATGACTTAGGTAATTAATTACACAAACAACACTCAATATTAAACTTTTTAAATGCATACAATATAATGTTGTATTGATAACTAGAACACGCGTTTGTAAAATCGATAAATCAGAAAATGCAGCATAAATAGGTAATATTATGTTGTCCTATGTAATGTTAGTATTAATTTCTTGCAACATGCAATTGTTATACCGGGTATAAATAGACGAATTGCAATCCTTTTAAGTTTTTACCATGTATGTATGAACTATTTTGTATTTGCATTTTTTATTTTAAAATTCCGATTTAGATATTTTGTGTTTTATTATAACAGATAATAAGGTTATGTGTTCTATAGTAGAATGTAAAATGTCATCATTAATAAATTAAAAAAAAAAACGGGGGTATACAATTCGTAAGGAATCCAAGAAAATTTATCTAGTTTTGATAGTAAAGAACTAAAATGTTCTTATTAATGGAGGCAGATAATATTTTAAGAAGCTCAGCGACTGGTACTTGTTATTCAGTAGTACATCGTGTCGAGACTTGCGAAGGCGGTTTTTGTCGAGTTTTGGAAATATGGTAGCTGTAGCTGCACGGGGGTCCACCGGAACCAGCAAAATTTAGATTATTTAGGGACTCGCTTAATGTCTGTGTACACCCTGTATGTAAAAGCGTGTTATCTAAATATCATAACCTTGAACGAAATAGGTATAAATTATTGTTCACCAACTCTGTTTGATTGTCCTAAGTAACGCCCACAAGATCAAATATTTGATTGAATTAAGTGAAAATAATAATTCCAGTATATACTTTATTGTTCTTAATCGCACAATGGAGCGACACTTGCCACAATCCTGACACAACTTTATTGTTCTATTAGGTCCCAGACAAACCTTCTGTATTGTTGTAAACGATTATTGTGCGGGGGGAAGTGCAATACAGGTTATGTTATCCTGTTGATATGTAAATAGGTATTATACCCGCTGTCATCAGTTGTCGTTACTTATGCCCGGTTCCTATGATAAACTATCCGTCATCAGTAACAGTAACCGTTCGTTGTACACTTGACAAATCAGTGACGTCTTAAAAGTAATATTTAAAATAAAACAGTTTTACACTTTTTCATACTTTATGCTAATAGTTGATTACGATTACGAGGGGTATTTTATAAGAACGGTTTTGACCCACAGCTGGTAGATAATTTAACTAATCGTATCAAAAACGATCTGTTTGTTTGATATAGGAACCGGGCGTAAATCTCATATATTTTATTTTTAATAATAGTTTAATTTAATGTCATACTTTTAGAACCGATGTCACGTCAATACATGCACCATATAAATTAGCATTTTACCGAAACCGCATTACTCAAAGTAAATATTAATAAAGGAAGATAAAAATATTCCAAGAAAATTAATATATAAACAATAGTTGTATGTATGTAAATCAGTTATTATTAAAAAATAACTTGTATTGCATTGCTTGATTGATTAAATTACAATCGACGCGACCTTGACGAATGTTCAATTGGATAAAAAAGATAATCGTTTTAAAAATAATACTATTATTTATTTATTTAGAACTGCCTTACACACAGGCAGTCTTACTGCTAGTTAAGCGTGAATAAAACGGTTTTTCAGTCGACAACGCTCTTGGACTTCCCCTTGTTTACCATCAGACAACCCTAGGTCTGATGTCTCAAAAATAATCTACGAAATTATGTGTCAATTATTTCAAGATATGTTTTGCATTGTCTACCTTATATGAATAGTTATGTATAATACTTTTTATATTATACAACTCTACAAATTATTTATTTGACATAAATGTGGTATATGACAATTTATAATATATATATAATTTTATAATGTATGGGTTTTGCCGTGTCTTTTATATGTATTGTAATGATTGCACCCGGATATAACACTCAAGTGATATTGTGTCCGTGATAAAATTGTATTTTAATGGAGACCATCATCTGCTGTTGCTATCTCACGATGTTTTATAATACTGTCCCCTGTTGATTTTATTAATATTTAAAATTGTACTTTACTTACTAAATTTCACTTTGTACTTTAATTACAAAAGCTAAACCTTTAGTATTGCTGTTGACGTTAAGTTGACAGGGAAAATTCAATTAAGAATACTCTTAAGAAAATCTGTTTTTACGATCCTGAAATAACTCTCTCGCTTTCTTCACGAGCACAAATCTCATTATACAATCTCTCTGGTTATGGGCATTGTTACGTGCTTTTTTCGTAATGTCCCCGATTTGATCATGAACAATCTTCTACACTCCTACGATTTATGCAAAATCTTTTTCGTCTATATTTTTCTTTCAATATAGTATTTTCTTAGATTTTGCGCAAACATTGATTAATGAATTAAACAAATTTTATGTGGTTTACTATCGCGTTTATTTTGGTTTTAGTTTTACATTTTTTTTATTATTCCGACGTTTCGGGAACTTTGCAGTCATCCTATAGGACTTTATAGTATCCTACGTGTGTAATGTTCTAATAAAATACTTTAAACGGTTTCGCATTCATGACGCGTATGAAATGTGACTTGAAATCTATAGTGCGTGTTTTCTATTTAAAAATATAATAAATAGAAACTGGGCTTAGTTCAATATCAAATTAAATAAATCTCTATCTTTCGTGTTTTACATCCTAATGTTGTACACTTATCATGTTGAAGGTTGTACAATTTTTTCACCGAAGTAAAACAAGGTAAAAAAATATTTTCAACAATCTATTTTGCTATTGGTACAATTTCTCATCATCCCAAAGGATGATTGTTAGAAAATGCCTAATAGGCATTAAACTCGCCTATTTTTAAGTTTATATTGGTGCAATAAAGGATTTAAATAAATAAATAGTACTAAGCCCCGATTCTCTTAATACATTATGCCGACGAAAAAGCAGTTAGTGATATTGCGCTGCGCGGTCGCAAGTGACCAATCAACGTAGTTTACTTATCGATGTGCTATTTGCTGATTGGTTACGAACATGTCAAATATCAATGCGACGCAATTTCACTGCTATTTCGGCGCCAAATGTATCAGGGCCCTGGATGTCTATCATTTATTGTGGTGATCTCAGTCTTTCAGTATTGTACGAATCGAAATATTAACCTTGGCGATATATGGTGGAAAGTTCCTACAAAACTATTAAACCATTAAAACTGTTTTCATTTCGTCTACAAATAAAGGACATTATTCATTTTGTATGTGTATTTGTACACATACAAAATGTACGAAGATTACAATGTTATTGAAATTTATCCTTTATTTTGCATAGTTTAGGTGTGCAAAATGATCGAACTATAATTTGATCATTTGGACAGTTCAAAGCAGAATAAATATGGCGTTGGTTGAAAAATAAAACAAAATCCATATTTTCTTTTCCAAATAACTCAATTGCACAGGAATCAAAAGCAAAACTGTAATTAGTTTTATCAACACAAGTATCGAAACTACCATTTATATATTTTTTCATCATTGGTCATTACAAAAGTAGTACATAAAAGCACAAAATTAATGATGTCCTTTGTATATTTTTTGACTTTTTCATTGTTAATATTTTTGTTTAGGTATATATCAACTTGTATGCGGTCTGTGGATGCAAGTTTAAGAATGTTTAATTAATTTGTGTTGGTATGCGAATGCGGGCAGTATCGTAGCGGTGAGTGCATAATTCCGTGCAGTACGAATTAGCATGCTAGACTAGTTCGTGACCGGGGGGTGCTAGCAGTCGGTCGACACCTGGCCCCCAGTTATTTATAGCAAATTCCAATGTGTAAAGCACAATGGTAACGATAGCTTTTTAATAATGAAGGTTGTGTGTTTGCTAGTTAGATTATGTTTTCGATGTACGAGACTTTTGAAGGTCTAAAATATTTGTTTAATTTTTTAAAGTAATTTGTTCTTTAACTAACTTTACTAAACTTTAGGCTAAAACTAAAAAAAATAACAGCATCAACCAATAGGACGACCAACACCTTAGTCTCTCCGTGACCACGATGACTGTAAAGCTCTCGAAACGTCGAAATAATAACAAAATTGTTAAATCAAAACTAAAATAAGCGCGATAGTAAGCCGCATAAAATTTGTTTAATTCAATAACTAAACTTCGTTGTTGAACTTAATGCCCTGTTAGGTATTTTCTTCTGTCAAAAAGAGTATTCAAAAGACAGAGTGGTAGGCAGTTGGTTTTTTCAGTCTTACCATCAGGCAAGTCGAGGTCAGATGTACAGACCTCACTTTTGACATAATACCTCTTGACGACCGCATTTAAGGCGACCGTGGTGTAGTGGCAGTGCAATGGCTACGTAAACAGAGTGTCACGGGTTTGAACCACTCACCGGTACCAATGTATCTTTGATATATGTACTTTGGTTGTCCTGTTTCTATGATACAAGCACTTTAGTAGCTTAGTATAGAAAAGTAAAATTTAAAAAAAAATAGGTGTAATGTAAAGCCACAATTTGAAAAAATGGAAACAAAGGTAAAACAGTACACACATAAGCATACAGTACATTAACACACACTCACACATAAAAATAGAATTTCTTGTTATTGAGTTTTGTTAATTTAATCGCAATCTTTTGTACAGTATTTTTGTATGAATCATAGATTTTATAATTTATGTATTTTTCTTTGGTATTTATTACATAGTTTTTAAATGAGTAAACAAATAAACTCTTGAATTCTTGGAACAATTCGATTTACCGGCATTTGGAAAACCGGTATAGTAATCGAATGATTTCAATAATTATGAATTAATTATTATTATTAATTATAACTAATTATGAACTAATGAATTAATTAAATTATGAATTAATTAATTCACCGCAACTATGTATTAAACAATAGGGATGTTACGATGCGTTTAAGTTAGTATTCTTATTATGGTATAGTCTGTCTAAGCCGAAATGACGTGCCCCGAAAATGCAATTGTAATTGGTTATTTAATTACTGGTTAGACACAAAAGGACGCTGATGAAGTATAATAGTATAGTTAGTAATATTTGTATTCACACATTTAAATAAACATAGGCGAAATAAAGTGGAGGGGTGCGTCATTTATAGTTGGACAAGCTATAAATGACGTAGTAGTATATATTTTTTAAATGAACATCTCAAATTTTCTCCATCAATGATAAATTTGTAACTATTATTATAATGTTAATACTCATCGTATATAAATCTCTGCAAATAGTGGTCGCTAATAAACAGAATTTAAGCAACTTTTATACTGATACTGCAACGCAACTGACGCAACGCAACTTTACGGTCTTTACACCAGAAAGCTGTGGCAAACGACTATCAACTATGATCCTACCAATCCAAACAATAAATCAAGTGACATCCCTAGTATGCGTATTATGATTGATCAACAATTCAGATTGTCATCAATCGATCACGCTTCGATTCCGGATCTACGTGACATGTGGGATGTACAATTAAGGAAAGACCCGATTTACGATAATAATCATATTTTATTATTGACTTATTGAAAAATATTAACATCCTGTTATACGCCATATTTAATTGTCTATTTATGGATGTTTTTACTTCTATTTAATATTACATTTTAATGGCTCGTAAAGTTAATTAGAATAAATGTGATTTATTAAATATTAGAAAATACTTATTATTTTAATACCTAGCAACTTCTGGATATTTTTTTAAATTCTTTTATTTTTGCATATTTCAAATAGTATACCATGTTAGTGCTCTTTCATACAGCAATCCGTTTTGCAGGTCCGTTTTAATTAAATGATGGCGAATGTAGTTAAATGGGAGTTCACACACAAGACACAGTGCCGGATTTAAGCGTAGGCAACATAGGCAGTTGCCTATGGACCGCCACCACACCACAAAAAAAACGAAGGCTCGAAAAACTTATACGAAAATAGTAAGACGAAAAACGTATTTTTTTCTTTGAGCGGGAAAAGTTAACATTTTAAAATTAACCACAAACGATTTGAGGGCATCCACCACATGCTCTGCCTATGGGCCGCCGAAGTCTAAATCCGGCGCTGACAAGACACTATTTAGGATGGATAGAAATATACTGATCCAACAAAATAAACAACGGTACGTTTTATCGGATACGTTTTTATTTTTTCGGCTTTACATATTTATACGATTTGCTGTACGGTCCTTCAAGTGTGGGGACAACAGTGGTATGTAAACTAGACATAAGTATTTGGCCCCATGTTCGGTCATTGGGGTCGAACAGGTAGTAAAGGTGCCAGGAAACCGCTGGATGCTGGCTACAGTGAAGATAGCTGGGAAAAGCCTACGTCCAGCAATATGTGACTAATAGCCGACATGATTATTAATGTTACTGCTGAACTTAAGCCTCTCCCAGTGAAGCCTGCTCCAATGACCTGCTGAAACCTGCCTCCATTCACCGGTTTTCATCTATTATCAACCCACGTTAGACATTAGTCCATCTATCAGTGGGTGGGCGTCCTAACTTCCAATAGAATGTAATTAAAAATAACTATTAATAGTAAATAATGGATTAATGTGTATTAACAATGAGATGTTTCAATTCTAATGGTGCTTTATTCCGCACAATTGCGTGGGTTGATTGAATTTTTAATCGGTACTTTATAATGTCTTGTCATTATGACAAGGACAAACTTTTAATGCTCCATGCTTGATTAACTTATAATTAAGTCTTGGCTCTGCTGCGTACTTTATTTATGATTGCCGTATGAAATAAATAGAAATATGAGATTTACTATGATCAATAGTAAATCAATGAGGCCGTGTAAAAAAAATATTAGGAGAAATCAACATTATTAATTTACATTACATAAAAAAAACTTCTATCCTCTTTTCCAATTCAAGCATCTATAAATTAGATTGAATACAGCGACCGTGGTGTAGTGGAGTGAATTTGTCACGCAAACCAAAGAGCCATAGGTTCTAAGGCATCTGTAAGTTGCCGGTTTTAACTAGGCTGACGTAGTGGATGTTACTGCTACTTACAGTTATTTGACTGTCCCTTCTATTTATGGACCACATTCCAGCTAGGTTGCTTAGTGCCCATAACCTTAGAGTTTGTATGAACAGAATTGTGGATGTGAAGTAAGCGAGGTAGTTGTGTCAAGATCGTGGCAAGTGGCGACTATCCTCATGGGGAAAAGGCGTAACAATTTGATTTATTGATTCCAGCTTAATATTAGGCGGGATGCTGTTTTACCAAGGTAGGCAGTGGTACCCAGTCTGCCGATCCGGGGTAGTACCACAACTTACAAGCACAGAGTTCCCATTAAGAAGAGCACTCGTATCCGTGTTTGAACTGTAAACGCAGGTGGGAACATCGCGGCGTTTCGTTTCCAAACGCTAGTAGTCGTCAACGAGTATTAGGAGTGAGCGCCCAGACGCGCATTACGGAGGATTTTTTTATTTTTTTATTTGGTATAAAAGAATAAAAGTGCTATAAATTCTTGCAAAAAGGATACTAGCTAATATTGTAAACAGAAATCTAGCGTGACATTTGACCAATAAGCATGTTTTAAGTACTTTTAAGCTTAATAAAAATCATGCATGGCGGGGGCGAAGGGGACATGGCGGGGGACGGACAAAAGTGCGTCCGCACCAACCCGCCCCCCGTAGTGATGTGACAATTGCTGCATCGTCGATATATTTTTATTGGTACCTAGGTTACGTAACTTAGTTTTATTGTATAATGCAATGAATTTAAAAAACTACTATTGTTGACTATTTTTAATAATGCGTTGAAAAATATACAAAAAAAATATAAAATAATTAAGCCCGGTTTAGATTCCCGGCCGAAGCAAATATTTGTTTCATTTTTTTTTTGAAATATTATTACAAAGGTTCGGTTATCAAAGTGTGGTAAAGATGCTCCACTGCCTACCACAGATGTGTAGACAGTATACAGACCGTGTAGTGACTTAGTGTGAGTTTCAGGATCACCTTGTAAGTTGTCGATTTTAACTAGGCTGGAATAGTAAAAGTGACCGCTGTTACTGTTATTTTACTGTACTAGCGAACATTGGCGACAAGCGTGGCGTGTTGTGCTACTAGTCCGTTACACGGGTGTCCCGGGTTCTATTTTCGGTCGAAGCAAATATTTGTTTCAAAGCTATTATTTGTAATATTTAATAGTAAAATTAAACCTACTAATATTTTTAATTAAAAAAAGAGGCAGCGGGTTTGCTGCGGATATGGTTGTCAAAGAGTAGTAGGACGCTGCCTGCCGATGTGGCGGTACTACCCAGTCTGCCGATCTGGGGTAGTACCGCCACTTACAAGTATAGAAACCGTGAATTGACTTAGTCGCGTTTCGGGATCAGCTTGTAAGCTGCCGGTTTCAACTACGCCGGCATAATCGATGTAACTACTACTTACTGTTATCGAACTGTAGTAGCAGTCACCTTTATTCATGGACTGCACTTCAGCTAAACATCAGACGGGTGCTGTCATAAGTCGAGTTACAATAAAAAAAGCTAAGTATGAAACATATCTTTGCTCCAGTCTGGTGTGTTACCCATTTTTATTTTTAACTTATTATACGTTTAATAAATTTAATACTTATCAAATAAATATGAATAATAATGTTTTACTAATAAACACATTACTGTTTACATACCCGCCTATCGATAACACGGTACGGAGAGCATTATACATCACTACACATTCATATTCATAAATATAAATATCTATAGATCAATCGTCTACGACGCGCAACGAGCGATGATTGGCATACACGCGCTCTTGTATATTCTTCCTCTGAGCTTACAAGTATACAGACCGTGAAGTGATTTGGTCACGTTTCGGGATCAGCTTGTAAGTTGCCGGTTCCATCTAGGCCGGCATTGTGGATGTGATTGCTACTCACAGTTATTGAATTATAGTAGCAGTGACATTCATTCATGGACCACACTTCGGCTTAACATCAAGCGGGGTGCTGTCATATGTCGACCCACAATATATATATATATATATATATATATATATATATATATATATATATATATATATGTCGATTAACAATTAAAAAAAAACCTAAACTTGACCTCGATATAATAATACGTAATTTGCTTTAAGCGATAATATTTAATGTGATATGTAACCACACCTTATATGTGCTATATAATTACTGAAACACGTCAGACATTCAAAATAATTCACACTATCATTATTTGAGAATATAGTGAGTGACTAGGTTTTCATCTGGTACTAAAAGCCGTGTTTATCTACCGACAGTCATCATTCTTAATAATACGGTACTAACTGTGTAGGGTAAACGATGGCATTATTGCTAATTTTTTTTATTGTGATTCGACATATGGCAGCCCCACGCCTGGTATTAAGCTGGAGTGCGGTCCATGAATGGATGTGACAGCCGCTTACAGTTATTTAACTCATCCAATATGACTGCGTAGTTGTAACGGGCAACTTTAAGCTGATCCCGAAAAGCGATTGAATCACTTCACGGTCTATATTCTTGTAAGTGGTGGTACAACCACAGATCGGCAGACTGGGCACCTACCACTCTTTAGAATTAGCAATAAGGTAAGCGAAGGAGCCCTCTAATTCTCTGCCTATCTTTGTGCAGTAAAGGCAAACTTAATGCCGCTGGACTTTCTCCGCCAATTACCTTTAGGGACGAACAGAATAAAAGATAATGTGCAAGTGATAATAATTAAGGACTGTTTAAATAAACCAGGATATCAGGATTGTTAAAAAACATGACAGCTTTGAAATTGTGCTCAATTGAGTGTGTCTTGGCCTTAAGTTTGTAAAGAGGAATCATCATCATCAGCCAGAAGGCGTCCACTGCTGAACATAGGCCTCCCCCTTAGAACCTCTAAAGAGGACTGGGGAGCATTTATCCAGGAATAGATTAACATCGTGGTTATTGGAGGAAGTTATAATTTAAGAATTATGTAGTAAAATAAAAATAAAATAACATATTTTCAATCAATCAATCAAGTTGTCACGCCTCTTTTCCACGGGGATAGGCAACGACAACGAAGCGCCACTTGCCACGATCCTGGCATAAGTCCTTCGCTTCCTTCACATCCACAATTCTCCTCATACAAGCTCTACGGTTATGGGCACTAGGCAACCCAGCTTTCTTGAGGATGTCTTTGATTTGATCTTGGGAACCCTCTTGGGCCTGCCTTGTTTAACGCATCCATCTACATCAGATTTATAAATTGCTTTTGTCAATCTACTTTCACTCATCCTTTGTATGTGCCCAAACCATCGCAGCATCCCTTTGCCAATCATTGTCACTATTCTTTATATATTTTCGTTAATAATTAATATATTGCCTTATAAAAATAAAAAAATAAAAATTTTATAAATATTTGCCATATTTCACTCTCTTACCACATTTACGTGTTATGTTGCAATCCTTCCTGTTTGTGGATTAGTCCGATATCCTTAAGTGCTGACGCTACTTTGAAATGTACATTGGTATCTTTTATACTGACAGTCTACGCGTTAAGTGGTTGATAATTTTGTCTGATCTGAGGCGCCTTTAAAAGCGTCCCTGTAAATTAATGCGACAACTAAACTATTGACGTCTATGATCCTAAATCAGTAGTTGTTTGAAATTTGTAAAAGTAACCATTAAAAGTAAGTACTCCCAATCAATCAATCAATTAAATTGTCATGCCTTTTTCCCACAGAGATAGGCAGAGACAATGGAGTGCCACTTGTCACGATCCTGACACAACTCCCTCGCTTCACATCACAATTCTATTCATACAAGCCTTATGGTTATGAGCACTAGACAACCTAGTTTTCCAAGTACTCGCAAATTCATCATATTCGTCTATGATTGTTTTTTTTTCGTATTGCGCCAATAACAAGCACAATATAATATGTTGATACGTTGATTAAAATTACCATTTGTTTTTAAAAAACAACAGTTGTGTATATTTTGAAATTATTGTAAAATTGGTATTAAAGAACTTTTTGTTTATTGTGACGACATCTGACTTGATACGCCTGATGATAAGCAAGAGGAGGAGGTCCAAGAGTGACGACGACTGAAAAAACCGGATTGTTCACTTCTGCCTCAGTTGCCGTCACTATGCCGGCGGCTGGCATATTACACATTCCACTTGCAATTGCAACTGGCAAAGCATTCCACTTGTCAATTGTACTACAGAGAAAAGACGCACCGAACTTTTTAGTTTGCGTAAAAGGTAAATTCTAATACAGTCTATTCGAGAGAACATTGTTGTCAACCATTGGTTTCCTTAAATACACAACGAGACGTGAACTTGGAAGTCATTGACACTTATTTTGAATTTAATAGTGTTTATCCAACCAACTCATATGGACATCATGTCATGTGCCTAAACAATGGGTGCGTGATCAATGTCATTAACAAGTTACAGATCACGATGAGTAACGGAGTAACACGCGTAACGGATTGTAAATTGTCGCTTTCTGGTCTTCTCGTGTGGACCGGTGCAAATCACAGGATATAGTAATTTATTTTCAAGGTTTATGATTCACTTTTTGTTCATTTGTCATCGGTTCATCAATTTTGTATCTTATTTAACCATTTTGACTTCATTACATTATGGCTCTATAGTATATGATATAGAGCTAAATGTATATGAAAAGAATAACTTCTCATTAGCATATGAACAATTCGTTTACAACGTCCTTGTTGAAGACAGATTTATTCGTTCCCACAGCTTATACTCGTACTTCATCTTTAACGCCAGAAGTTATATTAAATTATTCTTTCCGGGAACCAATTACTATTACGTACTGGATAAAATTTTAATATTGATGAGATGTGGATTCCGGGTCGACATTCTAAGTCTTATTGCGCATGCATTTTCACATTTGTTTTATTGTAACGATTGCGTACTTTTATGGACGCTTAATGTTTGTCACAAACTTACATCATGATTATGATTTAATTGCATCGGACAATCGCAGGTTTGTTTGTATATTATTTCTTTTCAAGTTCCGACGTCTTATTGACAACTGAAGATCCGGGTCGGTGGCCGTACGGTATCTTTTGCCGTACATCGCATTTGGTCGCGTCTATATTTTTTCTTAAATCTTGATATGGTTTCGCCAACTTTGCGTGGTTTAACAATCTTTTTTGTGAGTATAACTATTGTTAAATTAATAAAATTATAATCTTACCATTCAAGGAAATTAGAATAAAGGCAATAATACAATGGAACTCTATTGGGCATATATAAACTAAAGTTTAACATTTATTGTTTTAAAGCTACTTACACTTACTTATATGCTAATTACAGTTAAATACACGTATTTAACTGTAAGTAGCTGTCACCTCCATTAATGGTCCGCACTCCAGCCTAACATCAAGCAGGGTGCAGTCATATGTCGTCAAGTCACAATAAAATATATATATAAATAGATTAAACAATTAATTATAGGTAATCTGTGATTCACTCGTCGTGATATTGTTTAAATTTATTTAACACATGTCCTAGTCATCCTTTTTGTATTCGTTGACGCTACGAGTCAAATACATTCTGTTATGATGTCATTGCGGTTCAGGTCTGACTCTACAACACCTTCAATTTTCAATAATGACGTTTACTATACGTCATTTTATTTATTTATTTATTTATTTATTTAGGCAACAAACAGTCATACAAAAGAAGAACTTATATAATAATATGCTAAATGAAGACCTTATAGTGCCGAAGATTAAACTAATACAAATATAACAAAAACATAAGTACCTACATACATACAAATATTTACACATACATACATATATACATAATATATACACATACATATATACATATACATATAAAGAAGGCGTGACAATTTGCGAAAAATACATTAAAACATAGTCTCAATCATTATTGTGCAAAGACTGCAGAACAAGTGATTTAAACTTATTTAAAGAGGTATTAAATATGTCAATATTTGCGAATAACTTATTGTACGTGCTTAGAGATCGATAGATATAAGCATTACGAGTGTAATTTCTCCTAAGTGGGGGTGGTACGAAGATGTGTGAATTCATATCCTTATGTACCAGACGTGAGGGCCGAACCAACATACGTGAACGGTTAATAAAAGATATTTTAGATAATAAGTAGGGACTGTCAATCTTGCTATTAATAATTTTATATAGTATTGTCATATCCATTAGAACACGACGATTTTTAAGAGAAGACATATTATATTTTCTAAGAGAGGTATCGTAGTCGTGTTCTGTTACACCATTTCTAAAGTTCACGATTTTTATAAACTTTCTTTGTATTCGTTCTAGCCTTTCTATGTGGCAATTATAATTAGGAGACCAAACATTACATTACATTTTGTATTGTATCAGAAATATTTCTATAATTGTAACACTTATATTAAATATGTTTTATGGTTTCTTAATGAGATTAGGGGACAATACCTACCATTCGAAATGTAAATAATAAATTATATTTTACAATCGTCTATCACCACGAAAATGTCACAAATTCCGATTTTATCTACGACCTTTGCCAATATTAAGAAGATCATATATCAGGCTTTGTTGTGCCAACGTCGGTATCGGTTGGCGGTGATTTATCATTGGCTTCCCGCGCCCTACAGTTAAGGTTACAGTAATGTTATGAGGCCATTTTTATACTCAAAGGCGTCACTCCTACGTTTCCAATAACTATCTATTTGTTTGATGAGGTCATAAAATGCACAACACAACACGCACGTGCGTCGACCCACGCTTCGTCATCTCGTCAGTATCATGACGTGGGATTTATGGTGGTATCATGTCTAGTTTTGGTCATCTCTCGGTTATTATAACTGACATTCAACGGGTATTGTGGATGCTGATGGCGTTCGTCATGGTGCGTGGGTTTTTCTCAAAACGTGACGGTGACTTGATGCGAGGGATGACTGCAAATTTTTATTGCTCGTAAAAACATGACCAAACTTTGCTTCATTTATATAATTCATTAGCTATTATTGGTGACTTCTGGGAATAGCTGACATTAATCAGATTATTCATCAGACGTTAGATTAAACTATTTGTTTTTAAGTTTTATTGATTTGGTTGGAAATTTTATTCATGTTATGACAAACAAAATTCTATTGGAAAGTTTGAAATGTTATTGTAAATGAAAAGTATGTTGTTGAAAGTTTCAAAGTAGTCCAATCAGGGTCGCACTTGCAACTGGACTATTGTTTGTCTTCCGCATTGCAACGTTGACCCAGTTCGCAGTGCTTAAACGTGCTCCTGCGCAGCCCATAGATATGCTTAGATCTATGATAAAACATTTTGCGTGCCTTGCTTACTTTAAGTGCCTATACGACAAACGAAATTTTGTGTCTAGTTTTGGACATGTATTATATAAAATATAAACCAATTGCACAAGCATAGAAAGAAATGTACTTTTTTAAAACACATACATTGTTTAATTTCTCCCTCGCTTGCGAAGGGAGGTTGAGCCGGACCTACCACTTAAATTCACAACTTCATCATAAGATTCGTACTTTTATTTTAGATTCGTATGCGACACTTGACCTTGACTTGTCTGAAGCAAAAGAAAGACGATCCACAATAAAGAATCAATTTTTAAGAAGGCTGGTATCTTTCAATTAAATGATTATATCCCACGCCTCAGATCTGCAGTTCCGTGTCAAAGAACTAATCGCCTTTGTATTGTGGTATTCATTACTATCCGTGCCACGGTTGTTGTATTTTTTTGCAGACACATTACTTGACCCCAAACCCCAAATCCGAATATATCTTCATATACGTCATTAGTTTTTAAATATTATCTTTTTAACCACAACAATGTACGATACGTGACTTTGTTGACATAATCTATTTAAGTAGGTTGTTCATGCATTTTTATTTTACATGTGAAGACTATGTAGTTATGTTTTAGTTGATTATGAACTGTATTACAGCTCTTTTAAATCAATAACATGCTTTAGGGTTTTGTAGAAACTATCGTACGAAAACTATCTATAAGGATTATGTTAATAGAATGCGAATGCTTCCTCCGACATATGTGGGTATGGCGAAATTCCCGAGAAAATCATCTCTCTGGAAAGTGCTCCTTAGAACATTCTTCGTGGTATAGGCAATGAGGGACGCATAGAGCCGCCGTGTTTGCGAAATTGCAGGTTCTCGTAACGTCATCGCCTATTCCTAATTTCGCAGTTTTGTCTTGTGATATTGGATTTATTTGAAGATCTTAAGCTAGATAAGAAGGTGCTTGCTCGTCCAATACTAGATACAAAACGCTCTTTGTTCGTTGGCTTTTCATTCGTCAATTTACATCAACTTCTTTTATTATTGTGCTTTTAAAATACTTTATGGGTAACTATGGCTGCGTGTTCTTAGACGTCGTTTAAACGCGGAAATACATTTTATTACAATATCTAAATGGATTCACATCTAGATTCGCAGTGGTTCGGCTAAATGTTGTTTTGTCTGTTATGCAATGAGAGCGACTATGCTTGGGTGAATTGTGGTCCGAAATTCCTTAGATGAAATTGATATTATAGTTCATAGTATAGTTGAATAACGACCGTGGTGTAGTGACAGTGCAATGGCTACGTAAGCCGAGTGGCACGGGTTCGAAACCACTCACCGGTACCAATGTATCTTAGATATATGTACTTTGGTTGTCTTGTTTCTATGATACAAGCACTTTAGTAGCTCAGTATAGAAATGTATAATTAAATTAATAATAATAACTGCAAGTAGCAGACGCGCCCACTGTGTGAGCCTAGTGAGAACCGGTTATCTTTCTAGCTATTCCCAAAACGCGACTGAGTCGTTTCAAGATTTGTGCACTGTATTTTTGTTATACATATTTGGTGAAAAAAAAATAGAATAGAATAGGTTGTAAAGGAAGTAATAAAGTTGTGTCAGGATACGAGAAACTAGCCGTACCGCCGTCGCTTAAAAGATAACTGTACACCGCTATCCCTGGAATGCAGTCAGTCACTCGGTGTAGTTTAATTAATTTTCATTTATGTGTATTTATGTATATTTATAAGTAGCTGTTCCACGCTGTATCACCCATAGATATAAATAAATAATTAAAATAAAACTATAGTCAAAAAAGACGCTAATACAAGGCAATGTGAACTAAAAAGTAAATATTCAACATCTAACCTCGACTCGCCTGATGGTAAGCAAGAGGAGTGCCAAGATTGTCTTATTCGCCATCACTATGCTGGCCACAAAAATTATTTACTGTAATTATTGTATTGTCATCGGTTTTTAAATACCTGTACAAAATTTCAAATTATTTAGACCTCTAGTAAATGAAAATTAAAAATAAAATTAATTACATACAAGTCAAGCTAATAAAAGCGTCTTAAAAAAGGATTACTTTGTATATCTATGGTATCACCCGCGTTTATAAACTGAAAAAACTTCTTAGAAATCAATAGTAAGCCGCATAAAATTTGTTCAATTCATGTGTCGTAACATGAGTATATGATAGCATCCTAGCATCCATTGTATCTAATAAATACTTCAAAATAAAAAATCAAATAGATTTTGTTTAGATTAAGGAGTTATTAGATTAATGTGTGGGCGATTGTATGTCAATAAAATATTTGTCTAATAGACTTCTCCCACGCTACTTGGCGCTTTATAATCCATATATGGAGATAGTTAGTTTTTGTCCATTAAGGTGAGAATATTTAAAGTAACCGAACGTAACTAGTTCACTGTGGTAGGCAGACAGTTGGTGGTAATTTGCCCAGTCTGTCGATCTAGGGTAGTACCACCACTATCAAATGTACATATTAAGGCGACCGTGTTTTAGTGTCAGTGCAATAGTTACACAAACCGAGAGCACAAGTTCGAAACCACCCACCGGTACCAATGTATCTTTGAAATATTATGTACTTTGGTTGTCCTGTTTCTAAGATACAAGCACTTTAGTAGCTTAGTATAGAAATGTAAAAAATAAAATAAAAATACAGTCTGAAGTCTGAATTGACCACCAGTTGTTCCTGATTATCCTCATGGAAATTATGTATTGCGTAGAGCCAGCCTATGTATTTTTATATTGGTTAAAGAAATATGAATATCATTAAATTCTATCACGATATATTATATTATTAAATCCAATTGTCACGCCTTTTCCCCACAGGGATAGGAAGAGACAATAGCGCGACTTGCCACGATCCTGACACAACTGCCCCCTCGAAAATATAACTTCCGTAATTTACACGTTGTTTTATATGTTACGAAAAAGGTTGATTTACTACAGTTGGTCGTGCACAATTGACTTTAAGGCTGCACGTCCACTGGGTAACCTTATCGTATCATTTTAGGTGATTAGTGGCTGATTTGTTAAAGAAACCGGTTCATTAAAAATAAAAAAAACCTTAAAATAGCCACTAATTTTCCAATATAACTAACAGAGAGATATAGTTCGGTGTACAAACGGGTTAAGACTCGGTCATTGGCCTGGTAATTTCATTGCGAATATCTGACAAAAGACAGTCATAAATCTAGAATTTATGAAGTTAATACATAAGTTCAGCTCAATTTTAATGCGGAATTCGAACCACATTCAATATAAAAGAAATGTATTATGGCTCGACATATGACACAGCACCCTGCTTGACGTTAAGCTGGAGTACGGTCCTAGTATAGAGGCGACTGCTAGTACTTAATTAAACAGCTGCAACAGCAGTCCTTTTATTATGCCGGCCTAGTTAAATCTCAGTCACTGACTTGATGGTGCGGTACTGCTCGGCAGACTGAGCAAAACGACCACCAACTGTCAAGTAGCACAATGCTTGAATTTAATCTTTTGCGAATAGGTCATACTAGTTTGTTTTTACTGTGAGTTTTAATTCAATTTATAAGGCCAATAGTCGAACATTATGAATTAGTTTTTTGCAAGAAAAACTAGCCTGGTCGAAACGTGTAGATACTAAAATTTTATGAACGTGTTTAGGTATATTTTGTACACATGTTCTTATTTAATTAACAGCATGAACTTTTATATAATTTGAAATAACCTTTAGTGATCTATGTACTTTAATTGGTCTATTTCTATGATACATACATGGAAATGTAAGGAATACCACCATCTTGCAGTGTTCAGACCGTGATAAGACTTAGTTGCGTTTCGGGATTAACTATTAAGGTTTCCAGTTCTAACTAGGCCTACTTACAGTTACTAAACTCCAGTTGCAGTTGCAAACCCTCCTACTCCAGCTTAACATCAGGCGAGGTATTGTCACATACCTAACTACAATCTATTAAAAAGTCGAAATACAATTTTCATAACATTTATTGTAAAGTGACTTAGTCGCGTTTCGAGATAAGCTTGAAAGTTACCTGTTACAATAAGGTCGGAATGGTGGATGTGACTATTGTAGATTTCACTGTAGCAGTAGTCATCTCCTTCATGGATCACATTCCATCTTAACATCAGGCGGGGTCCTGTCATATGTCGAGTCACAATAAAATACTTGTATATATAAGAAAATTGTAATAAGCAAGTTTTTTTTAATAAAGAATGACATTGAGATTGCATGCGGAAATGGGGATCGCAAATTCACCTATAACCTGTACACATATATGGTTCAATGCAAGGCTAACGTGTTGGATTAATAACGATGATCTTGTTTACTAAATACAATTTAATTTCACGTCTTTATTCCCACAAGGATGGGTAGGATGGGATTCTCTTACTTTCTTCACATCCACAATTTTCTTTATACATGCTCTTAGGTTATGACAAATACTCGTATATCTGAATATCCCCGATTTGATCATGATAAATGTAAGATGAAATGGGTCGTTCACATTTCATCTTTTCAATCGCCTCCGATTAATAAATCTCTTTCGTCAATCTCCCTTCATCCATTCTTTCAATGTGCTCAAACCATTTTAACAATAAGTAGTTATAAATAAAGATAAATTGTTATAGATTGTCTCCCCGCTACCAGGATGAGTCAAAAACCTCTGATATGGACGATGAAAGATATATTGCCGGTACCGACGTATCTTTGATATTTTTTTTTTATCTTTGATATATATACTTTGGTCATTTAGTTTATATGATACAACACGTGTAGTAACGTAGGAAAAAGAAATAATCCGCAAAGACTTTTATTTCATAATGCTTGCGTAAAACATCAGTAAACACTATGTATATTTTAGAAAAGCTAATTCAAATACAATTAAATGTTACAAATTCAAATGATTTCATATTAGTAATTTAATTAGCCGCCATAGTGACGGCGACTGTAAACTGAATTGGTTTTTTTTTCAGTCGTCAGCGCTCTTGGACTTCCCCCTGCTTGTCATCAGGCAGGTCGAAGTCAGATGTCGGGTCTCAATACTTTTTTCAACGACAATTAAATATTTTATAAGTTTATGGGAGAAAATACTTATTGAAATAAAACCTTTCGAGAATTGCTCTCCAGATTAAAGATAATTTCCTACGAATTTCGAATGATCTTTCTAACAATTATTCTTTGTTAATATACAACAATTAAAGTTCATCTAACCAAAGCTGTATTACTATTGTTTGGCAACGAGCAGGTGGTCTGCTTTCGAAACCGCAAACATATACTAAATGTCATTAATCTCACTGCGGTCCACTACGTCGTTCGCTCATCCCATCATGCTTCCATTATGTTTTACAAATCTAATAGAATAATACTCGCTTGGTGTTGAACTGCAAAATGGAAGTGACTGCTACTACAAATAAATAACTTCAAAGCTCTCTGTGACCACGATGGCTGCCAATCTCTCGAAACGGCGGAATAATAAAAAAATGTACAATCAAAACCAAAATAAACGCGATAGTAAGCCGCATATTTTTTTTTAATTCAAATAACTGCAAGTCGGCCTAGTTGAAACCGGCAACTTTAAAGCTGATCCTGAAACGAAACTGAGTCACTTCACGGTCTGTACAGTTTAAAATAGTGGGTAATGCCCGATACATCGGCTGACTGTACAAATGACCACCAACTGTTTACTTACCACGCATCATACTAATAAGTTTTGATGTTATGCTAAGGCTGTCATTATCCATCGCTCAAAGAACCACCAAACGATAAGGAAAATTCTTCTAGAGTAAAGACCATGAATCGACAGATGCAGCGTAGATAGGCCTTCCACTAGGTGGACGACATGGTAAAAGTCACAAACAAACGGTGGATGCAACTGGCATGGGATGTTGTTCGGAATGGCGTTCTAAGGGGGAGGCCTATGTTCAGCAGTGGACGCCTTCTGGCTGATGATGATGTTATTATTCATATATCACGGTCATATCTTATGTGGAGCGACGATAGCGCGGATAGAAATGATATTTGAATTAGGCGGGGTGCCTAATTCAAATATCATTTGTGTAAGTTCATTAGAGAATTTGTAATAGAGGCTGTCTGCAATAAAAGGGAAACTCATGTTAATTATTTATTAATCATTTTGTTAGTTATGTAGGTTCTGTTATTATTACATTCCTTTGTATGGCGTGGACGTTAATTGATGTTTTTACGTACATTAAGGCCTGTCTTGGTTCGATGTAACGCTCGTGTTCTGCCCATCCTATAACCTTAGTCTGCATGGTGACGACAACTGCGCTAACCGTAAACTAGGTAGTTTTTTTCAGTCCTCGAAGCGCATACTATCAGGCAAGTTGAAGTCATGAGATAATGTGTCTTTAGCGAATAATCTGGTTTAGGAATTCATTTATTTCTTTATTGAGGAGAACAGTTAACAAAAGTAACAACCATACGTAAAAAAAATGACTATTGAATTAGGTGCTAATAAAATCATTATTTTTATTACATAATATGAGAAAAAATAAATCTCAATCAATAAATCAAATTGTCACACCTTTTTCCCATGGGGTAGGCATAGACAATGCAGCGCCACTTCCACGATCCTGACATAACTCCCTCGCTTTCTTCACATCCACAATTCTCTTCATACAAGGGTTAAGGTTATGGGCACTAGGCAACTTAGCAATAAAAAATAATGTTAACAGCAAAAATAAAATAATGTTTAGCAATAAAAAAATAATGCTTTAAAAATAGATATTCATTAAAATGCAAGTGTGTATTTGAGCTTGTTTTTGCAAATAAACTGGGTTTAGTTTATAATGGGAATGGCATCGCCATTTTATGTGCGTAATGCCCCTAATAAAAGTTGTTATAAAAATGTATCTGTTAAAAACATTACAATGAAAAACTAGGCAGCTACTCAATTCAGAAAGATAAGGAACACAAGCATTGAGAAAATTTAATCTTGTAATTTATTAAGGTTTTTTTTTTATTGTGACGAGGTCTGACCAAAAGGAGGTCCAAGAGTGCCGAAGACTGAAAACACTGATTCAGTTCACGGCTGCCACAATCGCCATCGCTATGCCGGCCAAAATAGGGTCGTTTTGAATAATCACTTATGAAATTACTTGTCCGTGTGTTTGACACTTTGGCCCCTATGATTTAGAGCAGCGATAACAACTACATCTTAATACGAGCTTGTCAGATTATGACACGTCTTTGGAACAATCAATCTTGATTGTAGGAAGTGAATGTCGGCAGGTGCGTGAAATAGCATTATAATAAACTATACATTGTATTTATCCATGTCAAAATTATGAAAGTGTGGCGCGTGCACAATTAATTAATCAATATTTGATTATGTAAGGATGAGCTTCAATAAGATGGTTATAAATTCTTTATTAAGATTCTTTGTTTAATTATATGATGAACTGTTTTTTTATTTACGTCTCTATATCAAGCTATTAAAGGTTTTTGTGCCATAGAATCTAGGCGACCATTGTTACTGGTTTTTGAACCGAGAGTTGTTGGATTGCACGACTATTTCACTATAACTAGCTAAACTATGGTCAGCTTTTTATTTTGGATATAATTATATAGGCTGGTTTCTTCTACTGGATCCCGACTTAGGCGTTTCTTTTTTTAAACTACTTTCACGCTAAAACACCGTGAAGCTGTATCTGTTTTACTATTTTTTATATTAATGTTAACCACTACGATTAGTTTGTAAATGTATTGCTCCAAAAACAATTTTATTTATTTATATCTGAATTTGTGTTTTGTAATTTTTAAAGTGATTTTTTTAAATATTTATTTCCACAAGAATTAACAGAGGATAACCAACTGAGATTTACCTTAACTTCAGTTCGTATCTCATGCGGTTCTCCGTTAGAATATAACTATAATTCTTTCATCATTAACTAATATTGTCATGGTGTGTATTCGTGGCAAAAGATTGCAATGTTTGTGAGGCTTTTGCCTAGCCCACATTTGATAGCATAATTAAAATAGTCGAATAATAATAAATTAATAATATTATGTATCATTTTTTTATATCTTTATTTCTTTTATTAATAAAAGACCTTGACATTATAATTGAATTCTACGACTTAAGGAATTTAAAACTAGAGCAACATTCGCTTGTGAACCTTTGTTTAGCTGTGGTATGAACCTAACGCGCCCGCCAAGACAACATTTCCTAGACATACTATTAAGGACATTGCTATTTGAACATTCGTCTTATTATTTTCCTGGTAAATATTACCACAGAGCCTGTATGAAGAGAATTGTAGATGTAAAGGAAGCAAGGGAGTTATGTTAGGATCGTGGTAAGTGGCGCTCCATTGTCTATGCCTATACCTGTGTGGAAAAATTAGATTGATTGATTGATATTACCTGTTTATACGTAATATATTTCTCGATCTATTTGGTCGGACACAATAATTCAATGGAATGGAAAATTATTTTTTCTTTCGTGATTTGATTTTATTTCTGATTTGGACAATAAGAATGGATTTTGTCTTTAATGAGATACGATATCTGACTTGCCTGAAGCCAAGAGCAGCGTCGATTGACTAAACCAATCGCATCAGTCGTCGTCACTGTGACGCTTTGCTTTAAAGGTTATAGGATAAGGAGAACACAGGGCGGGTAAAGTCGAATGTTTATTATAGTAGGTTTGCTCCTGATGTTATTGGAATAGAAACAAGTCTTAGTGTGAAATATTTTATAATTATCGATCCTTTTTAAATAACTGTACTAACAATATTTGCCAAATCATTTACTTGAATTAAATGGATAGGATTTAATGTACCTAATAGTACAATGATTATTTCGTTCACTGCGACTTTATCATAGCATCTACACAATACTTGTTCTAAGAGAAATATTACGAAATGTTACATTTTCGTACGGTTACTGTTTATTTTTTACTGTTATGCGAATGTAAATTAGGTTTTCCCATTTTGCTAGAGAGAGTAATTTTAAATCACTGATGACTTTAAGGTTATCAGAGATCGTATCGTTGTAAAAATTTTCATCCTGATCCCAAAACACAACCGACATACGACATGTACCCTGTATGCCTACCACTCTTGATAATGTTATAGAAAATAAAATGAGTAACTTTTCACAAGACCTTATGCGCAGACATTGGAGCGCGGCCGCCATGGTCGCGGTTTCACTAAATTTACGAAATATGAACGAATTAGAGCAGCAATTTGTATGTGCACGTGTCCTAGAGGGCACAATGCACACAGTGCTCAGTCAGGTTGCGTAACTGCCCCCTCGCACGCCCGTGTGTCACCATGCAAACAAACTAACATTACACTGTCCGTACAAAGGACATCATTCATTTTAATCTATTTTTGAACTACTTTTGAAATGCCCGATGATGAAAAAATGTATAAATGATAGTTTTAATACTTGTATTGATAAAACTAATAAAAATTATGGTCCAGCTGGGAACCAAGTCGGTTTATGTCAGGCGTCGACACTCTTGAACCTCTCCTTGCTATACCTAGCAATTGGAGGTCAATTTTTCGTTTCGATTGTAAAAAAGAGCGGAAACTGACCCTTTAATGGATATAATACCATCCAACAAACTACCCATTATTTTATTCACTATTTGAAATAGTTTTATATATTAGGTTTATAGTTTATATTAGGTCGATTATTGTAATATGTTACCTAAATAAATAAATAAAAATACTATTTATACCTTTTTCGCGATCAGTGGCCGTGACTATCTGGCTATCGAAATCTAATTTTGACAATATATTTAAAGAAATTATAGGTAATTTATACTTGATAGATTGTTAGGACATTATTAGCCAACAAAATAATGCGGTTCTGCAATAGTTTGATATCCTGTTAACAACGTTTAGCCATAGCGTAAACGACGTGGGCGCACGGACACTCGATTGTTGAATATCCATTGCGAAAACATTCACCTATCTATGTAGCTATGGAGATTTAGGTTTTATGGCCGGCTAGGCTTGTTATGGACATGGATAGATTAAATTATCGTGATCTCTCCGTGACCACGATGGCCGCAAAGCTCTTGAAACGTCGTAATAATAATAAAAATTAAAATTGATAACCAAAAATAAACGCTACAGTAAGCAGTATAATTTAATTTAATATATTAATCAATGTTCGCGCAAAATCTAAGAAGGTACTTTATATATATTATTCATATTGAATGCCTTATTGTTTTATTTAAAAACTCTATTGTACAATTACTCTATTACGAGCTTTGCAGCCATCGTCGTCGCGGAGAGACACGATTGCTGCAAAGCTCTCGAAACGTCGAAATAATAAAAAATTGTAAAATCAAAACCAAAATAAACGCGATAGTAATCCGCATAAAATTTGTTTAATTCAATAATCAATGTTCGTTGAATTAAAATAAAAAATACTATTTTCGTTTACAAATCTATATCTTAATTCAACTGGCAAAGTAGAGAGTGATCTCCTCCTAAAATTAGAAGAGGGGAGGGGCGTAACAATTTGATTGATTGATCGATTCTGTCTGTTAAACTTCCTATTGATTTAATTGTTATTGATTGCAATTGTTAGACCTTCGTTTTTATTTCTCGTAGTTGTACGTACTGTAACCTTTTAGTAAATTATATTTTGTATACCAACTCCCCAACTACAAAGGTATGGTCCGGTGACCTTAATGAAACTCAACTGTTCATTGTATCTAACCGAAATGATATAATGAAATGGAACGAGAAATGTCAATGGGATATATTTCTATAATTATATTTTTACAATGCCTCGCTTAACTTTGTTTAGAATACGAGTAGATTGCATAGTAGCGGCGTTCGTTTACAATAGAACCACTTTTAAGTATACAGACAGTGAATTGACTCAGTCGCGTTTCGGGATAAGGATAAAAATTTCTGGTTTCTATTATATCAGACCAACCCACCAACTGCCTATTACTCCTAAAATTAGAGTTAAGGTTTTGTTATAACCTTATTGTGACACTTAAGATGAAGAATGTAAAGGAAGGAAGAGATGTGACAGAGTCAAATGTAATGTAGTTTTCCATTGTCTCTGCCCATCCCTATGAGAATTGAGGAGTGACAATTTGATTGATTGATTAAGCTGTGTCCGTCTTCAATAATAAACTGTAGCCCGGATTAGGTAGACTATTGACTTATCACCTGACGATAGTTGTAAGTAGCTTAATATGGTTAAAGATAAATGACCAAGAGTAGGTTTTTAGTATAACTAATAAATGTAACCTTCGATTGATCGGAAAGGTATTTTATATTAAGTTTAGGGTGTGTCGAGGCGGTCCGTTTAGATTTTTATTACACATACGTTTTTTTTCTTGTCGTCTGGACGGACTATTAGTACACAGGCGCTTTACGAACAGTTTACGATTGGTTTGTTGCGCGCAATGTCCCGGGTTCGATTCCCGGTCGGAGCAAATATTTATTTCATAGCTTTTATTCGTAATATTTAAAAATTATATAAAATATTGCAAATATTTGATAATAAAAAAAGAGGCGGATTTTGCAGTCTGCCGATCCGAGGTAGTACCATCACTTACAGGTATACAGACCGTGAAGTGACTTAGTTTCGGGATCTAGTAGATGGGAAACTATGCCGGCCTATACTATTGAAACAATAATAACCACTAGAACGCCATTCCGAACGACAAGATGTCAGTTATATACACCGGTTATTTGTGACTTTCACTATGTCGTCAGTCATAGTCATTTATATTTTAGTTTATTTATAAAATATTATTATAAATCTAAACTCGATAATTTTTTGTTTGCAGAAAACTTAGCGCCGTCAGAATTAAAGAAATTAAGAAATAAACAAAGGAAAGCGAAACGTAAAGCTGAACAAGAGAGCGCGTTGCAAGCTCAAGTGCAGGTGAATAAAAATGTACCCAAATTACTGTATTAATAACTATTTTTAATGCACGCCTATACTAAGCTACTAAGTGTTAATGAATTAAACAAACTTTATGCGGCGTGCTATCGCGTTTATATTAGTTCAGATTTTACAATATTTTTATTATTCCGACGCTTCGAGAGCTTTGCAGCCATCGTGATCACGAAGAGACTGAGGTGTTCCTATTGGTCCTATTGGTTGACTAAAATAAACGCGATAGTAAGCCGCATAAAATTTGTTTAATTCTTCGATTGGTTCGCGCAAAATCTGAGAAAATACTACTAAATGTTTTTGCGTTATAAGACATTGGATGGCCTTTATATACTAGACACAAATTTCAATGTATCCAAAGTTATACCAAGTTAACCAAATATCCTTTTTCATCAAAAGTCACTAATGCCGGTCATATATGTAGATTTTAAAACTTTTTTCCTTTACAATCATTATTGCTCAATCAATCAATATTTTAATCGCAAAATCATAGCACAGAGCTCCAAAGTAGAATAAAATTTGTATTTTTATTTGTGTGGTTTTCCGAGGGTTACTTTAGAACCACGAATGTTAACAATAGTTTATATAAAATAACCTATTAAAATTATTTCATTAATATCCCTTAATTTTTTGACCGGTGTATATCATTGATTTTTGTAAAGATAATTTTAAAGCGAGGGAGTAGTTGTTTAGCCTTTAAAATATTGATACTTTTATTTTAGAAAGTTGCAAATGTGCCTGAAAATTGACTCCCTATTTTAGAGGTCACCAAATGAATTCAGATGGGGACTAGACTAAAACGCTTAGTTTCTTTCTGGACACCTACTATTGAATTATTTTCAAGCCCAAAAATAATGAAGTAGTGAAATAAAATTAGAACCTATAGTTATCTATAGAATATATTTCCTTAGAATCTGACCTTACAAAAAAAATATAAAAATGTATTGTAAGTTATTTTTAAGGATCGTCTGAGTACATACGCGTTAACGTTGTTACAGGTGAAACGGGAACAACATCACAAAGCTAGACAACAACAAGAACAAGGTGATCCAGAGGCACCACAATTAGATGAACTTATACCAGACAAATTAGCAAGGGTGAGTTATTGTAACTGACCCCACCTTGCCTAATAGTAGGCAAGAAGAGGCCTAAAAGCGCCGATGGCTGAAAATACCGTTCAATTTTCGGTTGCCTCAGTCGCTATGCCGACTAAAAAATCCGTCTCTGTTGTTCTATTTGGACACAAAGACGTCTATTGTCTATAATCCAAGCAGTATTATACACAATCAATCAATCAAATTGTCACGCCTTTTTCCCACAGAGATAGGCAGAGACTTCCTTCACATTATTGTTAATAGATAATATACGTCCAAATTATTTATATCAAAGTAACATATCAACTAATGTAATTAAAGGAGCGGCAGGAACTTTTTGGTCCAGTTTTAGGTGTACAGACCGTGAAGAGACTCTGTTGCGTTTCGGTATCAGCTTAAAAGTTGCGGTTTTCAACTAGGCCAACATAGTGGATGCAACTGCTACGTGCAGTTGTTTGATTGTAGCAGCAGTTGACCGCACCCCAACCTAACATCAGAAGGGGATATCTTATGTCAAGGCAAAATATATAATAGAAAGATGAAGTAAAAATCTTGTATTACATACAACTGGCGCCATCTACCTGTGTTTGTAGGAAGTACACTTTTTAAATTACTTAGTTTATATATGTATTAAAATATATCTATATAAGCTAATAATTATGTATGCTTATATTATATGCTATTGGTAGGCTTAGGAGTTTTTATATTAATATAAGATGCCGAAATATTCTGTAATCTTTTATTACTTTTCGTTACTACCGCCATCTATCTGTGTTTGGGGGAACTACGTGCTTATATAATATACTCAGCCGATATAGATATAAAATTATTATGTATTAATTTTATATCTATATCGATTAATTATATTATGTAACATAATGTTTTTATTTATAGCGATATTTAACACAGTAACTCTTTATGGGAAGCATTACTTTCAAGTGTACAGTCTGTGAAGAAACTTAGCCGCAAAAAACGACCATAAATAAAAAGCGTAACCTCCCCACAACCATCAGTGTCAATAGACGACTGGACACTTCGTCAGTAGACAGGAGTGGCGTAGTGGTGTGATACCAGTCCGTTATGCGAGTGTCCCGGGTTTGATTCCCGGTTGGAGCAAATATTTGCTAATAAAAAAAGAGGCAGATATTTGCTCCGGGTCTGGTTGTCAAAGAGTGGTGGGCAGCGGTGCCCAGTCTGCCGATCTGGGGTAGTACCACCACTTAAAGTACACAGACCGTGGAGTGACTTAGCCGCGTTTCGGGACCAGCTTGTAACCAAGCTGGTTTCAACTAGGCCGGCATGAAAGCATCAGTTAAATTGTAATTAATTATATTTATTTCTATTTTTCAGTCTGAGGACCCATTAGAGCAAGCAATTAAGTTCCTATGTCCACTTAGAACACTAGCATTCGATAGAATAGAAACACATTTAATGGCCTTTGAAATTTATTATAGGAAAGGTATGTTCTTTTTTAGATTATTTTTGGCAGGCGGACCACTACCTACCTTGTGATAGGAGATGGCTGGCAGTGCAATGATTACACAAACCGGAGAGCACGAGTTTGAGACCACCCACCGGTACCAATGTATCTTTGATATATGTACTTTGGTTGTCTTGTTTCTATGATACAAGCACTTTAGTAAGCTTAGTATAAAAATGTAAATAAAATGAAAAAATAATGGTGCGACTGTCGTTATTTAACAGAAGCATCAGTCGCCTCTATTCATAGACTACACTCGAACCCTTTTTTATTGTGACACGACATCTGACCTCGACCTACCTGATGATAAGCAAGAGGAGGTCCAAGAGTGACGGCGTCTGAAGAAACCGAGTTAGTTTAAGGCTGCCCTAATCGCCGTCACTATGCCGGCCAAAGGTGCTTCCTCACGCATTGCTTGAAGGAGCAGGATCCAAGGTTGTAGGATGCAAAGCATTCCTAATGTCAGCCGGGTGCTGTCATATGTCGAGACAGAAAGAATCAAGAGACGATAAAAATAGAGGAATAAGCTCCCACTGGGATATTGCAGAGACTTGCTTCCAATACACCTACAATTGTCTCTTTCGCTCTCAATAACTGTCATACTGTCCTACTTCCACTTGTGTTTGCCTATTCGTGGTTGATCATTTAAACTCGTGCCATTTGCGAACACTAAAACTCGTGTAGGTGACGTATCTACCTTATTATAACTAATATCATTATAAAAGAAAATCAATTAAATTGTCACGCCGTTTTCTCACAGGGATAGACGGCCACACTTGTCACGATCCTGACACAATTCCTTGGCTTTCCTCACATTCACAAATTCTCTTTATACAGTCTCTACGATTATGGGCAGTAGGCCACCCAGCTTTCTTGAGGATGTCTCCGATTTGGTCGGAAAACACCCTCCTGGGTCTGCCTTGTTTCCGTATAATATATTTTCCTTTCTATTTTCAATATCATTTACTATATAATATTAATTTAATATGTTTCAGCTAAACCTTTATTAATGTTGCAAAGCATAAAGCGCGCGTGGCGTTTGTGCCCCACAAATCCGCAGTTGCACGACTGTCTGGTGCGATTCCGTCTCTCACTCGAACAACGGCCGCCGCAAGATCCCAGCGTCACATCAGTCATACAAGCGGAAACAGATAAGGTTCTAATCATTTTTTTATTGTTACTCGACATATGACAGCACCCGGCTCACGTTAGGCTGGAGTGCAGGTTTTTATTTTTTATTTTGTGACTCGGCATCTGACCTCGACCCGCCTGGATGGTAAGCAAGAGTAGGTCTAAGAGTGCCGACGACTGCAAAAACCGAGTCTGCTTCGTTTAATGCATCCATTCATTTTTAATTTAGAAATTCCTTTCGTCAATCTACTTTCACTCATCCTTTCCATGTGCCCAAACCATCGAAGCATTTCTTTGTCAATCCTTGTCACTACATCTTCTTTTAAACAATATCTATCGCGCACTGTGCTATTTCCTTATTCTATCCGCTATCGTCACTTTCCATACCGCATTTCAATTCTCACGCTTTGCAATGGGATGAACAGTATAATACAATAAACGCATGTAATACGTAGTTTTCTTAGAGTTTGTGCGATCATTAATTAGTGAATTAAACGAATTTTCTGCGGTTTACTATGTCTCTCCGTGACCACGATGGCTGCAAAGATCTCGAAACGTAATAAAAAGTGTGAAATCAATAACTAAAAATAAATGCGAAAGTAAGCCGCATAAAATTTGTTTAATTTGCACATAATACGATCGAACAAATATCAATTTTTATATTTCAATCAATCAAATTGTCACGCCTTTTTTTCACAGGGAAAGGCAGAGTCAAATTATTTTTATATTCAATAAAATTATTTTCAGATGGTAAGCGGTCGCAGCCCGCAAGATGTCGCTGAGGAGTTTGCCAAAACTACAGCATTGAGTAGTCAAAACGCTGGTCTGTGGGGCGCGAGGGCATTGACCCGCTATAGTAAAGATAATTACGAGCGTGCAATTAAATTAGCTACGTCACTTAGATTCCCTGATGTCACTATTGAGGTATGTATTTTTATTATTGTAGTGACGGCGGATGAGGCAGCCGTGAACTAACTCGGTTTTTTCAGTCGTCGTCACTCTTGGACCTCCTCTTGCTTATCATCAGGCGAGTCGAGGTCAGATGTCGTGTCACAATAGAAAAAATGTTAACACCCAGCCTGATGTTAAGCTGTAATGCAGGCCATGAATGGCGTCGACTGTAAGTAGCGGTCGAATTCATTAGGCCGGCTAAGTTGGAACCGCCAACTTTCAAGCTGATCCCGAAACGCGACTAAGTCACTTCACGGTCTGTATACCTAAAAGTGATAGTACCCCGGTTTGGCAGACTAGCCAAATGACCATCAACATTATGCCTGCTTACCAATGTTATTATTTTCTGAATTATTCTTTATTAAATAAAGTTACGAAATAAGTAACTGATATAAACATTGATTTTATATTGGTACGAAATTTTTTAATTATTATTGTGACATAAAGCACTAAAGCATGACCATTTGAGTTAAGTTAAATATTGTTTTTTTGTTATTTTCAGGGTTGTGTGGAAGTACTAGATAGTTTGCGTAATGGTGATTTTGGCAATTGTGAGCAAGTAATTGAAGAATATTTGTCTGCGTGTAGGGAAAGGTTCCCCTTCGCAGCGGCCTTCAAACCGCCATCAACAGAAACAAAGGAGGACGATAATCACATAGTCTCAAATCAAACATCACCAACACCTCTACAGCCAAAGGAAATTATGATCAATAATTAAGTTAAAATAATATCTCTTACTTAATTTAGTGAAATAAAATGTTTTTGGGCTGATATTCAGATATAATGTAAATAATGCAAAATGTCCTCGATAGGTGGCGCTGCACCCATGAGGAAACGTCAAATACAAAATCTATAGCATGAAATGTTTTATTGAAGTACTAAATTAAGTTTGATCACGAACAAGCCGACTTATGTTAAATCGCATACAAATCCGATAGTCTATCAATAAGCAATGTTTTAAAACTGATTTAACTATCTTGCAATCGCTATTTTAGCATACGTTAAAACAATACTTGGATATTGGAAGTCATTGGTAATTATTGCCATTGCCTACGTTTGGTATGGTTTATATAGTTCTCAATCTCTCTACACAACTCTCTTGCTTCCTTTACATCCATAATTTTGTTTATATAATAACTGCGCCCTAATAACTGAAAAAAATAGAAATTATTAAACACTTCGTCCACTCAAAGCGTTCGTTTTAAATCTAGTTAAGCCGGTTACTACAATTATTATCCACAAATCTGCGTATTATATGCAATTGCTACTTGCAGTCGTTTAAGTGTAGTAGCAGTCGCATCCATTTATGGTCCACACTCCAGTCAAACATCAGATGGGGTTCTGTCATATGTCGAGTCACAATAGAAAAACAGAAAGCGGCCTTTGTTTAGCAATGTCTCTGAATATCAGCCAATGTGGACTATTATCGCGTTTATCTTTGGCAAATATCATCATCATATAAACTATTTTTGCGATAAATATAAGGCGACCGTGGTGTGCAGGCAGTGCAGTGGTTACGCAAACTGAGAGCACGGGTTCAAAACCACTTGCCAGTACTACCAATGTATCTCTGATGTATGTACTTTGTTTGTCCTATTTCTACGATCCAGCACTTAAGTAGCTTAGTATAAAATGAAAAAAAAAAAGGTCTATTACACGGGACATATTTTTTTGTCATATTTGGGGCTTCGTTAAAGATTTAATATAAACCATTAAGATGTTCGATCGAGCTAATAAATGCCACTTTATAATATTTTATTCCATTAAATGTAGTTTGTTTAAAAGCAATATTGAACCCGTCCGTGATTTATAAATAAAAATAACTGAAAAAATCAATACTGAAACGATATAAACAATGTTGACGATTGTACTTTATTAATGAGATATTAAAAACATCAATTAACCATAGGACATCGATCATATATTTTTAATAGATACACTTACACCGATATAAACTGTGTAAGTGAATTAAATGTGAATTGAACCTTATCACGTTGTTTTAAAGTATAAACTTTTTTTTTTATTGTGACACGACATCTGACTTCGACTCGCCTGATGATAAGCAAGAGGAAGTCCAAGAGTGACGACGACTGGAATATCCGAGTCAGTTCCCGGCTGCCCCAGTATGTATGTCACATACTGACATACTGATAATTTTGGACTGAGAACAAATGCAAGTTCATCCAAATGATAACTAAAAATATGCATATTAAT
This sequence comes from Tinea trinotella, assembly GCA_905220615.1. Classification (NCBI taxonomy): domain Eukaryota; kingdom Metazoa; phylum Arthropoda; class Insecta; order Lepidoptera; family Tineidae; genus Tinea; species Tinea trinotella. The sequence goes on from HG992326.1 coordinate 5,981,330, forward strand.
TCATTATAGTGTAAAACTTTATTCTTTATAAATTAAATCTTTGTTAAAAATGACATCCTTGGATATGAATAATAAAAATGGCAATTCGGAGCAGTACATATTATGGAATTAAATAAACTCCTTTGGCCCTTTGACATCGACTGAGGCAACCCTTTTTTCGTTTAGTCGTCGGCGGTCTTGGAATTTTCCTTCAGGCAAGTCGAGATTAGATTTCAAGTCTCGACAAAAAAAAACTCGAGTTGACCTGCAGCTGACTGGTAGTCACAAATGGTAATATATACATTTTTATTAAATAAATAAATATCCAATTGTTTTTTTAGATAACCGAATTGCTAATATTTAATTTTAGAACAATGTGTGTTTTTATTTTACTACTAACAATGTGATGAGAACGATGATGTTAATCTAATCGTTGATAACACTATTTTACTGGACAGTTTATTTTATTGTGACACGATATTTGACCACCTGGTGATAAGCAAGAGGAGGTCCAAGAGTGACGACGACTGAAAAAACCGAGTTCATTTCTATGCCGGCTAAAGTTGAAAATATTGCACAATTAAAATGTAGGATGAATAAATTTTGACACTAGCACATGGGCGCTGTATGGACCTCGGCACTCGCCACTCAGGCAGATCACAATAAAACAAATTAAAGCCGACCGAACATATGTTAAATTTAAAAACATATGTTGTATAACATTTGACAAACGTCGGCGTGTTTTTGATTGAATTAATTAGTTTATTCTTAACCTTTTTTACTGCTTTGTATACATAATGACAATAATTTAATTAAATGTATACTAAGTTTTGACACTATTTTCACGTATATTTGGTACGTAAAATATCAAAAAATATATGCAAAAAATCATTCTAATATAATTTTAGCCTAAAGTGTTCATAGAGTGTGATTAAGATAGGAATAGGGTAGGAAAAACTTGCCTAACCTCACATCTTTCATTTTATATAAAATAATCTACTTTGGCCGGCATAGTAATGGCGCCTTAGGCGACTGTGAACTGATGTATGGAACTGCCTGTCTAATGACGTGACAAGTTGTAAATCAAAGCGACCGTGGTGTAGCGGAAATGCAATGGTCACGCAGACCGAGTGCACGGGTTCAAAACCAATATATCTATGATTTATTAACTTTGGTTGTCCTGTTTTTAATACAAACACTTTAGTAGCTTAGTGTAAAAATGTGAAAATAAAAAAAATGTAATATCACGCAATGTCCGCCTTTAGCTCGATCGGAGCTAACGGTAGACTTTCTGTTTCCTATTTTATTTTTATTTTGCGCAAACATTGATTATTGAATTAAACAAATTTTATGCGGTTGACTATCGCGTTTAATTTGGTTATTGATTTTAAGTTTTTTTATTCTTCCGACGTTTTGCGGCCATTGTGGTCACATAGCGAGGTGTTTATCCAAATAAACAACCAAAATAAACGCGATAGTAAGCCGCATACAATTTGTTTAATTCATTGACTTTGTCTTGTCATTAGACAGGGCAGTAGTTCACAAAATGACGCCCACTCGTTTCTGTTACCTATTTTATTCACAAATTGAAGGACATCATTCATTTTAGGCTTCTTTGTACTACTTTTATAATATCCAATGATGAAAAAATATATAAATGGTAGTTTCGATACTTGTATTGATAAAACTAATAAAAGTTTTGCTTTTAATTGCTGTGCAATTAAGTTATTTGCGAAATAAAATATGGATTTTGTATCGTCTGTCAATCACAAAGACACGTCATAATAACAGTTCTGCTTTGAACTGTCATAATTATAGTTTGATCATTTTGCACACCTAAATTATGCAAAATATAGGATATATCCTAATAACATTGTAATCTTCGTACAATAAACTATTTTAAAATGTATATTCAACTGTTAATACAATCAAGCCCAAGTCCTCATACAAAATGAATGGTGTCCTTTGGGTATTACTTATGGTGATTGGTTTTAGATGTTTCGGGTTAAGCTGTTTGCAATATGAGTGGTGCACTTTTCTATATGTAAATATATGTATAGTTTGTAATTTGTTAACATTTTGTACTGACATTTCTTTAACATAAATTAAAAAGTATGTGTTATGTTCCCGCGCGTTCGAAATATCACTTTCGATTATGTATGTTAATTTTCATTGAGGGGCCGTTCAAATATTAGGTATACCAATCAATCAATCAAATTATCACGCCTTTTTCCCACAGTGATAGGCAGACAATGGAGCGCCACCACGATCCTTACACAGCTCCCTTGCTTCCTTCACATTCACAATTATCTTCATACAGGCTCTGTGGTTATGGGCACTAGGCAACCTAGCTTTTTTGAGGATGTCTATAATATAATTAGATGCCGGTAAGATGGGCTTCCACATGAGGGCTTTTATGGCTAAATAACTGTTCAAATACAAGCGAAAGTAATATTTCGAACGAGGGAACAAATATTGTGCCTGTAGTAAATTTAAGTACGAATATTTTAATATCTCATTTAAATTAAATCACCATTTTAAATTAAAAACTCCCAATTGTCACACTTATATTTATTTAAGGCAGACAGTTCCAGGCCGATCCAGTGTAGTACCACAAATTTACAAGTGACCTAGTCTTCTTCTTCAATCAATCAAATTGTCACGCCTTTTTCGCACATGAATAGACAGAGACAATGGAGCTTTACTTGTCACGATCCTTACACAACTCTCTTGCTTGCTTCACATCCACAATTCTCTTCAAACAGGCTCTGTGGTTATGGGTACTAGGCAACCCAGCTTTCTTGAGGATGTTTCCGATTTGGTTGGAAAACACTCTTCTGGGCCTGCCTTGTTTAACTTATCCATTCACATCAGATTTATAAATTCTTTTCGTCAATTCTACTTTCACTTACCTTTCTATGTGCCGAAACCATCGAAGCATTCCTTAGTCAATCCTTGTCACTACATCTTCTTTCGAACCACATCTATCGCGCAATGTGCTATTCCTTATTCTATCCGCTATCGTCACTCCACAAAACAATATTACGTTAGCAATGTCAAGTATGGGCCAAAATGCCGAAAAATCATATGATCATATCAACTCGCTGCTACACAGCGCCCTCTGCTCTCAAAGGGCGCTATGGAACAGCCAAAAAGAACCCCCTTAAGGGTTGTTATTGACGTTTGTCCAAGATGCACCGGGCCATCTGCATTCCGTATAACCGAAGCGATATAGCAAGCAGACAGACACACGAGGAGATAGTCTTAGGTCCCCAAAAACCTCGCATATCGATATAGCTTGAAAGTTGTACAGAGCAGCGCCCTCTATCGTGATAAATTAATTAGAATCATGTCACTTAAAGCGCCTTAAATTTTGGATGCAAATATCTTGCGTCTTAATAAAATAAGTATCAAAATCATAAAATATTATATACCATCCCCGGCAGTGGTTAATGCGCTTGGCTTGTGACGTCACACGACGGGATGACGTCATAGTCGCGTAGTACTGTAATTGGCCAGTACTACAATTAGCTAAAGAATTGTTGGTTACGTCAAGTTTGCTTTGACAAGGTTCCAGCGCATTAGCAACGGGTGGTTTTTAGGTATCGATTGTTTAAACCGAAATTAAACAATCTGTTGATAGATAGATAATCTTAAATCAATCAAATCAATTGTCACGCATTTTTTCCACAGGGATAGGCAGAGAAAATAGAGCGTTACTTGCCATGATCCTAACATACATCGCTTCACTCACATACACAATTCTTTTCATACAAGCTCTACGGTTATGGGCACTAGTTTTCTTAAGGATGTTTCCGATTTTTTCGGAGAACACACTCCTGGGTGTGCCTCGTAGAACGCATTCATCCAAATCATTATTAAAAACTTTCGTCATTCTTTAATCTTAAAATTTGAAAGAAGCAATGGATAGAGTTTAGTCAGGATCGTGGAAAGTAGAGCCCTATTTCTACCTATGCTTGTATGTATTATCCAAAATGTGTAAATATGGAATTACCATTTAGTTATTAATTATGACAATAACTAACAAACAGCATTTCTATTCACTTTTGGTGGGCATAGTGACGGCGACTGAGGCAACCGTGAACTGAACGGCTTTTTCAATCGTCTCCGCTTGCCATCAGACATGTCGCGTCTGAATAAAAAATACTAAATAAATTACGAGATGGAAACTCTTACCAAATGTTTGTGGTATATGTTAACTACGTGATAATAATTAGATTATTAAAGGAGCCGAGCACGAGCCGAGCCGCTTTACTCGCAGTGTCAACAAGCCTACAACAATCGCTCTCCTCGAGCGAATGCAATATGCATTTCGTCTAAAAACCGACAATTGGCGAAGCACGAACCAAACGCTCGAAGCGCGCTCGTTCGATTCCACACGACACGAATTAATGCTCGGCTCGTGCTTGTCTCGTGTTCGGCTCCCCTAGTGTAGACCCATCTTAATGAATTACAAACGGGTCTAAATGGGGTAAATGTATGTTTATTAACTGGTTAAGACCCGTTTGTGTTATTAGGTGCCGCGTACTAATTACTCGTTTGGGAGTATTGTTTGTTCTTATACAAGATAACTTGCGGGATTTTTATCAAGTTATATTTAATTAATTGTGAAGTATGCTGATGATTTGTACTTCTATTCATCTTGTACATAAAAATTAATAATATAATTTTATATTATATTTATGGTCAATTTTATTAATAACCCCTGTCTCCTTTCACATCTTCTTATTTCTTATATTTGGCACCTTGAAGGATCTGATGGCACCTTCAAGCGATGGATCCATAGCTTGAAGGATCCAAGGTATATCGCCTATCAATCACAAAGACACGCCATTATAGTTTGATCATTTTGCACACCTAAACTATGCAAACTAAAGGATATAATCCAATTACATTGTAATCCTTGTACATTAAACTATTTTAAAATGTATATGCAACTGTTAATACAATTAAGCCCAAGTCCCCACACAAAATGAATCCTTTTGGTATCTTAAAATTAGACGGTTAGGCTTATAGGGTGAAGGAGTTGTGTAAAATATTCGCCCAAGGAATAAAGACGTAAGTAACTCATTTTTGTGTGGTTATAAACAATATTCCAAAAGTTATGACGAGAAAATAAAGATGTTTTCTGAAGTATTCTTAGTTTTATGATGAAAGTTATGGTCAACTGTATTTGCGAATACCTGCGTGTATTAGGTACATACTAATACGTATTAATTAATAAGTATGTATATTAATATATTAGGAGATATTTAACAACCTTAAGCTTATTTTTTACCTCTAAGAGGAATTCTTAAAGGGAAATAAAACACTAATTAGTTATTACAATAAAAAACATTGATTTATTTCATAAATTTAATATAATATGCAAACGGCAAAATAATCACACATTATTATTATTATTATTTTATAACTTATTGTTATGTTGTCATCACTATTATTATTATGGTTTATTCAACATGGTAACAGGATATTTCTATAGTTTGTCTAAGCCGAAATGACGCGCCCCTCCACCGCATTTGCGCACACGAGAAAACATAAAATATGAATTGCAATTGTAATTGGTCATTCAGTTGCTGGTTGGACACAAAAGAAGGAGCACTCTGATGAAGTATAGTTAGTAATATTTTTAATCACAAATTTAAATAAACTAACAAAGTGGAGGGGAGAGTCATTTATAGTTACAAAAGCTATAGCAGAGTTAATTTTGTTCGTTCTAAAACACTTACAAAATTAACGCAGCGTCAAAAATCTGTGCAGTGGATTTAAAGGTAAACGCGCACTAGCCGCTAGGCCGACTTGAAGTTAAGAATACTTTGTATAAATCTTATAAAACCTCGCTCACCAAACGGCAACGAATTGGAATGGTCGCGAATTCCCTACGTAAAATTCTAAGGACGTAAGCGATTCGATCGAAAAAACCTCGTTTCAATTTCCTTCACAATTCATTCACATAGTTTTTCTTTTATTATTTACCGTTCTATATTATCATAGAAGCAGGACGATCAAAGATACATTCCGACAACTGGTTTTGAACCTGTTCTACTAGCGTGACCCTGACCATTGAACTACCACTACACCACCAGCGCCTATTAAATTTATAATTTGAAATATATGCATGTACACTTTGCATATACATTTTTTTATATCAAATAAAAACAGTACGACCAAAGTACATATATCAAAGATACATTGTTACCGGCAAGTTGTTTTAAACCTGTGCTCTCGGTTTGCGTGATCACTTCACCACGGTCGCCTTAAAATATACATTTAAATCGGCGCGGACACGTAAACGTTCACCTTAAAACTATTATTATAATTCTTTGCTTGGGCTCGAATTGTTCCAATCTATGTCAGAGAAATTTATAACTATTTGGTCCAGCTTTGGTTTGTGTTGTCTGCAAATAAAGAAACAAAAATGTTTAGTAATATATAGATTTTATATTATTTTATTTATATTCCTATGCTAAGCTACTAAAGTCTCAGAATAGGTTTTTTATTTTCATTGTGACTCAACATATGACAGCACCCCGCTTGATGTTAAGCCGAAGTGTGGTCCATGAATGAAAGTCACTGCTACTACAATTCAATAACTGTGAGTAGCAATCACATCTAGTATGCCGGCCTAGATGGAACCGGCAACTTACAAGCTGATCCCGAATTTGGTCAAAATCACTTCACGGTCTGTATACTTGTAAGTGGTGGTACTAATTGGATCGGATCGGCGGACTGGGTACCACTGCCTACCACTCTTTTATAACCAGACCCGAAGCAAATATCTATCTCTTTTTTTTTTTAATATTTGCAATATTAAATATTACAAATAAAAGCTATGAAACAAATATTTGCTCCGACCGGGAATCGAACCCGGGAATTTACGCGCAACAAACCAATCGCTAAACCGTTCGTCCACGCCTGTCGCCAAGATTTAAAAGTTGCTAGATGAGAATGCTACTTGTAGTTATCAAACTGTAGTAGCAGTTGCCTCTATTCATGGAGCGAACACCAGCATAACATCAGATTTGTTAAAAAAAGTTATGTGACTTGACATCTGACCTTGACCTGCCTAATGGCAAGCAAGAAAAGTGCCGACGACTGCAAAAACCGAGTCTCCACGGCTTCCTTAGTCACCGTCACTATGCAAAGGTTCTTCTTCACGCATTGCTTGAAGGATCCAAGGCTATAGGATGAAGAGAACACATAGGCTGGTAAAGCATTCCACGTGTCGATTGTTCTACAAAGAAACGACGCACCGAACTTTTTAGTTTGAGTGCCGATTAGGTCGACAGAATGCGAATGCTTCCCCCGACCAGTGTGGGTATTACGGAAGTGAAAAGATGAGGTGGGAACAATGTTAAAGAGCTCCTGAGAACATTCTCCACTCTGAGGGGAAATGGAATGCTGTCATGTCTGGAATGTGTTATAGGGGCAATAAATAAAAAAGAAAGAACAAACTTACTCATATTGTATGTTAACTGCATCAAACATCTTCTTGGATGCCTTTGTTCCGGCTTTATGTGCATGCTTATCAGACAAATAAATGACTTTGGTAATACCAGATTGTATTATCAGTTTGGCACATTCATTGCATGGAAATAATCCCACATAAATAGTACATCCCTTCACATTGGCGGAATTCCTGTTCACTATCGCATTCACTTCCGCATGGCACACTGTTCACAAACATAATGTCTATTACAATAACACAATTTATACAGATGCTAAAATGCAAATAAATTATCACATCTCACAGGGAATAGGCAGAGACAGTGGAGCTCTAGTTTTTATGATACTACACTTTTACAATCTTCTTCATACCAGCACTAAAAGTTATTAATTTATTAATACCCAGTTCCTATAATTAACTATTAGTCACCAGCAACTGTAACCATCCGTTGTGCACTTCACAATTCACTGATAATATAGAAAAATAATAAGTTCGAAAAATAATATAGAAAAGTTTTACTCTTTTTCATACTTTATGCTAGTAGTTTTGACCTATGGCTGATAGATAATTTAACTGTTTGACAGATATAAGAACCGGGCATAAAAGACTATAGTATATAAGACTGGCTGGTTCCTCAACAACTAAAGCAACTTTTTTATTGTGACTTGATATATGAGCACCCACCCTGCCTTATATAAGGCTGAAATGAGGTCCATGAATGGAGGTGACTGTTACTTACAGTTAAATAACTGTAAGTAGAGCAGTCACATCCACTGGCCTAGTTGGAACTGGCAACTTACAAGCTGATCCTGAAACATAACTAAGTCACTTCATGGTTTGTATACTTGTATTTATTATTGTACTAGGTCTAGTTTCAGGTAATTAGTAAGTTTAACATACCGAAAGTTAATTTATTATCTAAGGGATCTTCAGTATTTTTGCCCCATGGAAACTCGTCATCACTGCACCCAGTTGGCATTCCATTATATCTAAGGAAATATACTACTTAAATAAATAAATAAGGTATTACTAAATTAATTGAAGATACTGCAAACAAAATGGCCAATGAGTCAAAATGAATAGTGAACCAATGAGATTGTGTGTTCAATATTTTGCAAACGATTTACCGACAAAATAATCAATATGTATATATGCTCCAATGAAGAGACGTCACCGGCCTACTGTACATACAGAAGATCTCCTACTGTACATACAGTAGGAGATCTCCTACTGTATGTACAGTAGGCCAGTATCTCCTTTTCTTTTCTAACATGCTGAATAATGCTCCGCCAAATTATTTTGTCAAATTGAGATATCACTAAAGCTGACATCTCAATAGGATATCAAAATGAACTGAAAGAGATACCATTACAATAAATAAAAGGCAATATAATAAATTTAAACCTCTGCAACTTTTATTTAATCCCCAAACACAACATGGCCAATAAGCTGGAGTGCAGTCCTCTTATGGAAACAACTATTAGTACATTTAAATACCTGCAAGTTGTAGTTACAAGTTGTTGCTTGCCTAGTTGAAAAGGAAATTTTCAAGCTAATCCAGAAACACAACAGAATCTGTTACTTAAGATCAGTAGACTGGACAAAATGAACACTAAGTGCCTACTAATCTTAAAATTACCTTCAGTCTTTTCACCCGGGAGTGGTCACAGGTAGGCAGACCAATCAATTAAAAATGTATACAAGTATACATACCCTACACCAACTATTTTCTTGTCTGAATCAACAATACAAGCGCCAACTTGAGAACTAGGGTCTTTACTTCTTTTGGCTGCTAAACAAGCAATCGCCATAAAATAGTCCTCCCAAGAAACATAATCTTTCCGTTTGTAATTCTGTTTTACTTCCCTGTAAAAAAAAATTTATAACTGTGATAACATCTTTCTGTCATTGTACAACCATCGATGTAAACATCAATGGTACAAACTAATGCTATCGCTTTTAAGGGAAAAAATTATCTTCTAAAATTAAATAATACTAGTTTATGAGTGAAACCAAAACCATATCAAAGCTGGGTCTAAAGTAAATTGTTGATACTTTATTAATATTATATTGTCTTAAAATAATTATATTATTAATAAAAGCACATAACTGTTAGAAAAAGGTTTCTAGTTGTAATCTAAATAGTTATAGGAAAAATGTCAATTAGACAATTGAGATTTTTCTATCAAATCTGATTGAAACATAAATGTAAATTGAGTTTTATAATTTATTTATTTAACAATAAATAGTTACAAAGCAACAGTATTTTTCGTGTTTTTGTGCCATCTTCCAACCTGGTAGATCTTCAGGTTATGGGCCCAGAACAACATGGCATCTAATAGCGAAAATAGTGTTCAAGAGATTTCGCGTCCAGAGGGACATGATAGAGGTAAATTAGATAGTAGTAGTTTACCAGCAATCGATAAACTCGATGGCAATAATAATTATAATACATGGAAATTCCTGATGGAATTGTATTTAATTCACGATGATTTGTGGGAATGTGTGTCCAAAACCCCTAATGGAACACAATATGATACACGCAGAGATCAAAGAGCGCGAGCTAAAATATGCCTCATGATAAAACCGCAATGCTTAGTTCACGTTAGACAGGCTAAAACAGCAAAAGAGGCGTGGGATGCACTAAAAGTGGCATATGAGGATTCCGGAGTTAATAATAGATGCAGATTGTTGAGCAAATTGGTCGGGCTAAAGCTAGAAAATTTTCGTACGGTCCGAGATTACGTTACGGAAATAATGACGGTTGCTCAAAGACTTCGTGACATCGGCAAAGAGGTTGATGATGAAATGTTGGCTGCACTAATGCTGCAAGGCCTCACCGATGATTACACACCAATGCGAATGGCAATGGAAAATACCAATACTACATTAACTTCAGATTATGTCAAGACGAAACTTCTTCAAGTGGATGACAACTTAACTAGTGGCTCAAGTTCCATGATGAATGCTGCTCTACTGATGAAAAGGAAGACTAAACATCAGTATAGTAAGAATCAATATAGCAATAAACAAATTAAATGTTTTATATGTGGAGGACCGCATAAGGCCAAGGATTGTGAGCATAATCCTACCAGTAAGAAGAAGGAATCAACATACTATGCATTTTTGAGTGAGACGGCGATCAAAAGTGATGACTGGTGTACTGGATTCGGGAGCGTCATCTCATATGACAAAGAGAAGAGATTGGTTACGTAATTATGTAGGACATAGTAATAAAGTAGAAGTTGAATGTGCCAATGGTAGTAAGATTTATGGTGAAGGTTTTGGTGATGTATATGGTAATGAATTTTCTGTAAATAAGGCAATGTATATACCAGGTTTGTCAGCGAATTTACTGAGTATAAGCACCTTAATTAGTAAGAACTTTGTAGTTGTATTTTCTAAGAAAGGCTGTCAGATATTTAAAGCTGATGACTGTAGTATAAAAGGTAATGTTTTGAATTCATGTGTGGAAGAGAAGGGTGTTTATAAACTTAAATGTCAACAGGTTGAAGCTGCAATGACAGCATCTGTAAATAGTGACACTTTGTTGTGGCACCGCAGATTGGGCCATTTAGGTTTACAAAATATGAAGTTACTTAGAGACACTTCAATGGCTTCGGGTGTGAAATTCCCAAATGATATTGATAAGTTGGAATGCGCGTCTTGTCTTAAAGGTAAGCAAACCAGAAAACCATTTAAAAAGAGTCGGGCTAATAGAAGTCAAGATATATTAGGGTTGGTACATTCTGACGTTTGTGGACCAATGCCTGAGAAGTCATTCGGTGGTTATCGATATTTTATGACATTGATAGACGACAAGTCCAGAAGAACTTTCGTTTATTTTTTACAAAATAAAAGCGAAGTTTTTGATAAATTTAGGGAATTCAAGGTTTTAGCGGAGACACAAACAGGTCAGAAACTAAAAATATTACGAAGCGACAACGGCGGAGAATATGTAAATAATAAAATGAGAAATTTTATGAAAGAAAATGGTATTATTCATCAATTAACTGTTGATTATACACCTGAGCAAAATGGAGTAGCAGAACGCGCCAATAGGACTTTAACAGAAAAGGCAAGAAGTATGCTGCAATATGCAAAGTTAGATAGCAGATATTGGGCTGAAGCTATTAATACTGCTGTATTTTTAAAAAATAGGTCCCCTACGAACGCTGTAAAGGAGGCAACACCAGAGGAAGTATGGTCAGGAAGAAAACCGGATTTAAGTATACTTAGGGTTTTTGGTTGTAAAGCTTTCATGCATGTTCCTGATCAGAAGAGAAGAAAATTTGATTCCAAAAGTAAAGAGTTATTATTTGTTGGATATTGTACAGAATCTAAAGCATATAGGTTAGTTGATCCGATTAGTCATAAATTACACAAAGCCAGAGATATAGAATTTTTTGAAACACAAACCTTTGAAGATAATTGTAAATTAGAAACAGCTATAGAAGAGACTATTCCATTAACTGACAATATAGATGAACAAGAGCAATTTATGGTTATACCAGACAACATAAGTCAAGGAGGAGAAAATAATATTGTAAATATAGATGAAATTGTAAATAAAGATGAAATTGTAAATACAGATGTAATTGTAAATAATAATGAAGTTGTAAATAGTGAAGAAATTGTAAATAGTAATGTACAGATTTATGAAAGGAGATATCCTTTAAGAGAAAGGAAAAAGAAAGAATATCCTGATTTTGTGACGTATCAAGCTAAATTAGATGGAGATGAATCTGATTTAACTATACAAGAGGCTTTATCAGGTGGTAACAGAGAAGAATGGAAGAAAGCAATTAATGAAGAATTAGAAGCTTTAAAGAAAAATCAAACATGGACATTAGTCAAAACTGGTGAAAATGTTATTGATTCGAAATGGGTTCTTCGAATAAAAAACGAAGGGGGAAAGAAAAGGTTTAAGGCAAGGCTAGTAGCGAGAGGTTTCAGGCAGAGGAAAGGTATTGATTTTTCGGAAACCTATGCTCCTGTCGTAAGACACAGTACGTTGAGATTGCTTATGGCCTTAGCAGTACAACTTAAGTTGGAAATTGATTATATGGATGTCAAATGTGCGTTTTTAAATGGAGATTTATACGAAACGGTTTATATGCGACAACCAGAAGGTTTTGAAGAAATAGGAAAGGAAACATATGTGTGTTTACTTAAGAAAGCGCTTTATGGTTTAAAGCAGGCTCCGCGGATGTGGAATAAGAAGTTAAATGACGTTTTATTAGAGATGAATTTCATAAGGTCCGAGAATGAACCATGTGTATATACTAGAATTACTGGTCAACTGATTTTAATTATAGCAGTTTATGTAGATGATTTATTAGTATTTTGGAATAACAAAGCAGAAATGTTAAGAGTTAAAAGAATACTAATGAGAAAATTCGAGATGAAAGATCTAGGAAAAGCTGAGTCAATAATTGGAATAAGAATAACACAAAGAGAAGGAATAAAACTAGATCAAGAGAATTATATAGAGAAGATTTTGGATAGTTTTAAAATGGCAGACTGCAAACCAGTCGCAACTCCATTGACATCAGGTCAGAGGTTGTTAAAGCCAGAAGAGGAAGATTACGAACCACCAGAGAATATTCCGTATCGGGAACTTATTGGTTCACTGATGTATGTTGCAGTATGTACGAGACCGGATATAGCGTACGCTGTTAGCTATCTTAGTCAGTTTAATAACTGCTACACAGAGGAGCATTGGATAGCTGCTAAACACGTACTAAGATATCTTAAAGGAACAAAGAGTTATGGATTGTATTATACCAGAGTTGGTAGTTCGAATCTTAATTTATGTTGTTATGTAGATGCAGATCACGGAGGTGATATTGTTGATAGGAAATCTTATACCGGATTTCTATTTAAATTAGCAGATGGTACTATTTCTTGGGAAAGCAGGAAGCAGCGAACTGTAGCATTATCAAGTGCAGAGGCCGAATATGTCAGTTTATCACTAGCTTCCAAAGAGGCTGTTTTTATCAAGAGATTTTTAGAGGAGTTAACAGGTGTTACAAAAACTGTCACTGTTTACTGCGATAGTCAATCTGCGATGGCTATTGCGCAGAATCCTGTTCATCATCAACAAACAAAACATATTGATGTGAGATATCACTTTGTTAGAGATTGTGTGCATGATGATGTTATAGAGCTGAAATATCTTCAGAATAGTGAGATGATAGCTGATGCTATGACGAAGCCTCTACAGAGAGTGAAGCATGAGTTATGTGTGAGTGGTATGAATGTATTAGAGTAGGTACATGAATAATAGTTATCACAGTATGTGTACCGAGTGAGATCTATGAGTATGATCTATGAGGACTATTGAGATTAAGGAGGAGTGTTAGAAAAAGGTTTCTAGTTGTAATCTAAATAGTTATAGGAAAAATGTCAATAGGCCTGTGTCGTAATTTTCAAAAATGGCTTATTTCGTTAGTTTAGTATCTGTATTACCCCAAAAAAATAATATTTCATGATAAAAATTATATTTAAAACACATATTTTAAGTTTTAAGAAATTATTTTTAATCTGGCGTAAAAACACAAGAAAGTGTCATGGCGTCGTGAATGACGTCACATAGTGGCAAACGATTGTGTTCACTTACGGCAAAAGTTTGTTTTGTTGAAATAAAAATGGAAATCTCGTATTTTAAAAACTGTATAAAGCCCCAGTGTATAAACGTGTGTGGTAGAATCATGTGATTTTATAAAATCTTTAAATAGTGGCATGTGTATCATGGCTGAAAGGGGCTTTAAGCATATAGAACAATACCTTAAGAAATCAGGTATAACACTAGTAAGGCCTCCTAGTGTAGAAAAAGGAGCTCAAATGAGTAAAAGCGAGGCCAAAGAAACTAAACAAATTGCTAGTTTGCGCATACATGTAGAGTGATTCGGCGCCTTCGAGAATTTCACATGTTAAGACCACATGCCTGCCTTAATTTTAATTTTGTTAAGATACTGGATGATATAATTATTATTGCATGTGCATTGATAAATCTGCAAGATTCTTTAATAAAATAAAACTAAAACTTTCATGATTGTTTTTTTTATTATACACGTACATGAGCCAGCATTATTTATTAACTACACTTCTATATAAGTACACATATTTACTCTACACTCTTATATAATAAAGGGTATATTTGATTTTTCCAGAAAACTATTAACTTATTATTAATTAAATTTTCAATATATTCCAAGTTAAATGGTATATTTATCAAAGTCACTTTTTTATTATTACCATAGTCTGGGTCTGCTACACAAAAAACACATGTCTTTTTCTGTGTTAAGTACATTTGTAGTTGCATTTGAGCAAAATACTTTTCTGTAGGTTCTCCATTTTTTACATAATTTATGTAAGTTTTGCTACTGCTGGGACATTTAATTTCAATAATACCATCTTGGAATATACCATCTGGAGATCCTGCGATTATAGGACATTTCTCACTTAACATAAGTCCACATTTATTTATCTTTTTTTTTAGTTTAATTTCCACTGTTTTCCTGACTTCATCTTCTAGGACTCTGCCTCGACTCATTGCTACCGTGTCGGGTATTTTTCCTCCCAAAATAAGTGATACAAGTGTGCCATCTGCTGTCTTACAACGACTTACTTCATATGCTCTAGAAGCAGTTATGCGGCCATATCTCAATTCATACCATAAATTACACTTGTGCTGTTCTCTTGTTTCTTCCTCAACATTATTTCTTAAAAATTCAGTTAGACATATGTCTTTTAAAAAATCATCAACGCCTTTGTGTTTGTATTTGCGTATAAGATGATGCATCGAGATGGCATGTGTGTCACTTAAAATGAAATCATTTTGGTGCTTTAAAAATTCACAATCTTGAATTTTCCTCTTCCTTGCTTCGTCCAAAAACTCTGTTAGCACTGATATGTTTGCTGGTAATAATGAATTACCATTTGATAGCTCTTTTGCTGTCATAGATTTTAAGCTGGAACCAACTCTTGATAATTTGGATTTTTTCCAGTAGCATTCTACTGCGGTACAAGAAGGTTCTTCACTACGGCGATGAATCCACATCAGGCAGGCTATTGCATGTTTGCAGCCACCCTTCGATGCCACGCAGTCATGGCATTGAATGGAGATGATAATGTCCTCTTCTTCATCCACTACAAGTGTGCATCCATACAATTTTGCGTGTACTTTGTGTTCAGGACAAATCTTGCACTTGACAGTGCATAATTTATCGTCACGCTTTACCTGCACGTAGCTTATAGCGTCGTCACCGTACGAAGCTCTTGAAGACCTGAAATATAATTTGATATTAGCTTTTTCTTAATATTTTTTATTTGTTACCCTGGGTGCAAAGAAAAATTTTTTTTCTTATTCTTACTTTCGAAATAAGCAATTAAAAACCTTCCCTTTCACAAAGTTGCGATAGGCCTACGACACTACGACATAGTACCCTGATTAAAGAAAGGGATTTGAATGACTAAAAAGAGATTAAAAAAGATTTGATTTCATGAAAAACAAATGTTTTTTAATCTCTTTTTAGTCATTCAAATCCCTTTCTTTAATCAGGGTAGTGTCTTTCCATCATCTCTATAAATTTACATTGTAATTCTAACCTCAAAATCAATTAATTTGCAATTGGTATACATTCCTTCAAATATTAATTGACTACGTGCTAAAATGAAATATAAGTGAAAATGATAATAAGCAGTATTTTAGTATTGTAAATACTTACATAGAAGTTTTAACATTACGAAATTCCGATGAACAAAAGTCGGTGTTCGACGCGAAAAATTGGCCTAGCATAACAGCGTCAATTTTAGGTAAATTATTGCTGTTCGCTTTGCTAAATCCAGGTTCCATGGTAGTTTATGCTAGTATTATTCGATATAGGTAAAAATAACACACTCAATTTATCGAAAAATGATATTAATAGAATAAAAACGAAGTGACTTGTGCTGTTGTATGAAAAAGTTAACCAAGCGTCAAAACAATAATGGCGGCATACCACTATGTGACGAAATACGTTCTGATTGGCGTTCACAGCGGAGGAGCCAGGGGGGGTATTTATTTGATTTTAATTTGTAAAAATAATAATAATCATTAATTTTTATGTGGAATTATTTCGGTTTTCCCTGTTTAAATATTACAATTTACGTCTAGAAACATTCATCCATTGATTTCATTGTTAGTTGACACAAGCCTATTAGACAATTGAGATTTTTCTATCAAATCTGATTGAAACATAAATGTAAATTGAGTTTTATAATTTATTTATTTAACAATAAATAGTTACAAAGCAACAGTATTTTTCGTGTTTTTGTGCCATCTTCCAACCTGGTAGATCTTCAATAACATTACCTGACAAGAGACATATTGCCAAATTTCTCTTCCATAACAATTCAGAATTCTTATATAAATATATCACAATTATTTTCTACGAACTATATGTATAAAAACCTAGGACCAAGTAAGTATCTGCGATCATAGTTCCTTGAAAAACATAATATATAACCCCGCCGCGAGCGCCGACCGATCATGCTCCCGCCACTTGTCACTTCACTTGTCAAATTAAACAGTGTTGCCAATGTACAAAAATTATGTTTTTTTATTATTGTGACACAAGGTTTAACTTCGACCCGCCTGATGATAAGCAAGAGAAAAACGAATTATTTAACTATTAAGCGTGCGACGTATTTTGACCGGCGCAACGCCGGGTAGCAAGAAATAAAAATTTTGGTCATATTTTGCCGTTGGAGTATGAACCTTTGTCTACGTGAAGATCCTTTCTCTGTAGTCGTCCGCCATAAAGCTTATCCTGGTTTTATCACACAATAAACAAAACTCATGTAATCTATTCATGCCATTAATTGCCTTAAAGTTCTTTTCACGCGCACCAATATGCGAAGATACTGTTTTTGATTGCTAATTGTGATTCTTGACCTACCTGTTTCAGGTCAATCTTTGAATTTTTGACTATGAGCGAACCTTTGGCAGATCCTCAGAACATCATCTAGCGGAGTGAAATAATTTTCAGTAGAATAAAATGAGAAGTCCTGTTATTTTTAGCGTTATTTAGTAGTACAAAATATATTTTTAAAAAATATTGTACTCAAAATAATGAAAGCCTTAAATCGCAATTAAAAAGGTCAAGAAGATAATCGACTGTGAATGCCGAATCTATGGATAGACATGGGCTAGACATTGATTGAGATTAAAAACCTAATAAAACTGCCGATGTTAAGCTGGAGTGCGGTTTATGTATGGAGGCGACTGCTACTACAATTAAATAACTGGAAGTAGCAATCGCATCCACTATGCTGGCCTAGTTTGAACAAGCTGATCCCCAAACATGACTATCACTTTACGATCTGTATACTTGTAAGTGGTAAACTGCCTTTTCTTTCTTTCTTTCTTCTTGTTTATGGCTTTAGTATTTAACTTGCCAGTGTCAAGGTAAAAATATATGGTTCAATATTAAAACATTGTCAAGTAAAGATGAAGATGAACCACGCGAGTGATTCATCAAATGATGATGATGAGAGTGAGGTTGATGATGATCGTTTTAGTAAAGCGGCGGAAAGCCTTTACTAAAACTTCGGAAGGAGTCTTGGAGGGAACACTAAGAAACACGTTTCACAGCTTTAAATTACTTGTTTATACTTGATCAACTTAAAAATTATTACTGGATAACAATTCCACCATTATTACACATTAATATTTATCAAAAACACAAGCTTTTCAAATAATTCAAAATTGCGCGTCCTGTCACTTGCAGTTGCCCGCCAAAACTCCTGGTAAACTGCCTACCACCCTTTGACAACCAGACTCGGAGACAAATATCCGTCTTTATTTATTTTATAACAAATATTTATTATATTGTATCTAATTATTGAAATGTTACAAATAATTACAAAATCGCATGTGTTTGGTATTATAAATATTTTAGTTTTTATGGATGTCCGCCCTGAAATCAGCAACCTATGGAATGCAAGCCCAGACAGCGAACACACAGTAGCCAAGGATCAGAATTATTCATGAACCTAACACTTTTTACTTTACCAATTTCGCGCACAAGTTCCTAGTTCAATAACTGGGAGGTTCCTAAAACTAAATGCGTTTACCCATAACTATACTATAAACCATTTATTTTATTTTGTTTACATTTTTATACCAACTAAGCTATAGCTTGTCTAACTATGTATAAATGACACGCCTCTCCACTTTATTAGTTTATTTAAATGTGTAAATACAAATAAATATTACTACTATACTTTATTAACGTGCTCCTCCTTTTGTGTCTAACCAGCAACTTAATTACCAATTACAATTACATTTTCGGTGTGTTGCATTCATATTTTATATATTTAAATGCAGTGGAGGGGCGCGTCATTTCTGCTTAGACAGACTCTACTAAAGTGCTTGTATCATAGAAAAAGGACAACCAAAGTACATAATTATATCAAAGATACATTGGTACCGGCAAAAAAAAGGTTGCTAATGCTCTCGGTTTGCGTAACCATTGCACTGCCACTACAGCACGGTCACGATCGCATGACTTTTCCAACTTTTTCAAAAACAACATGAAAATAAAACACTATTATTTTGGTTTTATTTATTTTCCTATGGCATTTTCTACATCTACAAATTAGGTTTTGTCAAATTAAATAGTAATTAAATTTTTTTCTCCCTAAAAGCTTGGGCCAGGATTAGTGCTCCTCTCAAAGTCTTCGAAATTAAGCTTAGGTATTTCTGATCGTAGTGGTTTCAATTTTCTGCAAATAAATTTAAATGATGAATTTAACTCCAATTTTCCAATCTCTCTTACCCATGCTGAAATATCCGAATGTATGTGTGATTCCGCGGACTGCACTAGTTGTTTGTATGAGTATGAGATTGATAGAGCAAGGCGATAATAGTCTGCAGCCGCCGCATTAATATTGTTTCCACACATCATACTTATAATCTATGATTTAGCAAATGTTGATTGTCGCAACAGTGTCGCCTTGCACGGAATCAATCTCATACAAACAAGCAGTGCAGTCTGCAGTCGCCGGCGGAATCACACCTTGATTCAGCAATTCTTCTTTCTAAAAAAATGTATACTCACCAAAGAATTTAGACTTAAGGAATAGAAGGAGCCCTAAAATCGCTACAAAATACAACCGGTTATACTATTTTCACTTAGGGCATTAAAAATAAGTCAGAAGGGGATGAATATACATTTTTACATTCGTAATTTAGAAGGTTGTCACTGGTTTTGATGATCATTTGACAACCTAAGATGACGGAACAATTATGCCGCTACCCTTGCTACCACGTGACTTTTAATTAGGCTGTATTAAAAGTCAACCACAATTACAAGTGGTTGTAATTGCAGAAAAGTAGTGACAACCTTTGAAAGAAAAGAATTGAAGTACAAGTAGTTGTCTCTTTCAGTCACACGTGGTATAAATGAGATAAATAACACTGAATTAGTTCTTATTTTAGCAGAGATTCTATACTTTCTATATTCTTAGATACTTACTTAATAGTAACATTACTGTGCTTAAACATAAGCTCTGCTGCTTTCATCTCGGGTTTTTTATTTTTCACGTCGGACAAATAATAAATCTTTTTGATTCCAGATTGTATTATCAATTTCGCACACTCGTTGCATGGATGTAATGTAACATACATTGTACAGCCTTTGACGTTGGCATTTGAGTGCGCAATGGCATTTAACTCAGCATGGCAAACTGCGAGAAAAATACAAAAATACCAAAGAATTGGGACTTAAGAAATAGGAGGAGCTCTAAAATAGCGACTAAATACAACCGTTTATACTATTTGACTTATGGCATTAAAAGAAGAAGAAGGGGATGAATATACATTTTTACATTCGTAATTTAGAAGGTTGTCACTAGTTTTGATGATCATTTGACAACCTAATTTGACAGAATAACAAATGACATTAAACTACTTCAAAAAAGGATGACGGAATTATGCTGCTACTCTTACTACCACGTGACTTTTAATTAAGCAGTATTAAAAGTAAACCACAATTACAATTGGTTGTATTTGCCAAAAAGTTGTGCCAACCTTTGAAATAAAGGAATTGAAGTACAAGTAATTGTCTCTTTCAGTCACACGTGGTATAAACATAATATAAAAGAGACAAATAACAATGAATTAGTTCTTATTTTAGCACGTTAACAATAGAATGTTTACAAATTCTTAGAAAAATACACAATATTATCAGAAGTTTCAAATTAAGTCTAGCAGCCCGCTTCCTGTTTTTTGGCTAAGTAAGTTCCATGAATGGATGCGACTGCTACTTCAGTTACATTACCTCGGGTCATCAGACTGGGCAAATGACCAACCAGCTATTCTGATATCAGAATGGCGGGTAACCTCAAAATCTGAACAAATAACGCATTATCTTTTGTAAATTAACTGTCATACCAATGTATAGCTTGTCTAACTATAAATGACGCGCCCCTCCACTTTGTTAGTTTATTTAAATTTGTGAATGCAAATATATCTAACTATACTATTATACTTTTTTTTTATTGTGACACGACATCTGACCACGACCCGCCTGATGATAAGCGAGAGGAGGTCCAAAAGTGGATGCTCCTCCTTTTGTGTCTAACCAGCAACTAAATGACCAATTACAATTGCATTTTCGTTGTGTTGCGAAAATGCGCGTGGAGGAGCGCGTCATTTCGGCTTAGACAGACTATACCATCATATAATGCACACGAAAGCAAGAGAGTTGTGTCTGGTTTGTAGAAAATGGCACTCCGCTCTCTCTGCCTCAAGACGGGAAGATAATGAGGATAGATGTTAATTTCTATCGGTTACCATAGGTTAATTTGCATTCCATTTTGTCAAAATGTTTCTTCCAGTTCGATGAAAATATGTCATCGTTGTTTTTTGGTTGGCATTCCGGGTCTGTCTTTGGCATTCCATTCCATCTGAAAAATATTACCTTAATTGTCGATATGATCTAACCTTTTTTGTTTTTTTTTTCACTAATCTATGTATTTTTTATTGTAACTCGACATATGACAGCAGTCAGCACCTCGCCTAATGTTAAGCTAAAGTGCCGTCCATGAACTAAGGCGACTGCTACTGTAGTTAAATAACTGTAAGTAGCAGTCACATCGCATCCACTATGCCAACCTATTTGGAACCAGCAAATTCCAATTGCCAATTGCAATCATTATCAATATTAACATCTGAGTCTTGTTCGTGTTAAAAGCCGTCCAGAAGGTAATGCGATAAAAAATGCGGTCCAATCTTCTACGACGGATTCTCTCTTTTTCTGTTTATCCTTATTCCGAATGTGAGTAGGCGATTTAGCAATTAAACTATTATAATATGAGGCTAGTAATGTGAGCTTTGAATGTTATGTTGGACATTAAAATCCCGTATGTTCTTAGATTTTGCGCGAACATTGAAAAATGAATTAAACAAATTTTATGCGGCTTATCGCTATCGCGTTAAAGGCTAGGTCAGACCTAGCGCAGCGCGTGACGTGTGCATGTTCGCATGCGTGTGCGTTCCAGCACTGACACACCGGATTGCTGCATACGCACATGTCACGCAGAGCTGCATACATCACGGACAGCTGAACACGTCACGCAGAGTATCGATGCGTGTAAGCTACTTTGACAGAAGCCATATTATGTGCATTTGGCGAAAAGATGTTGGAAAGCAGCAGTTCTTCTGATGAAGAAGCATTATTGTTGGTGCTATGCCAAGAATCTGCTCCAAAGAGGCTTTGGGTCCACGATATGATATTTATAACGATATGATGATTTATAAATACTATTTTTGTACTCTTTGTGTTTTGTATTATAAATACATTCGTATTTACGCACTGCTTCAATTAATTTTTCCTTGTCCATTGTATATCACAAAATAAATATATAAAATATCACAAAACTCACTTGTAAAAATATACAACGTTGCTGACGCAGTTGCTGTGCAGCCAAGGCAGGTGACAGCTCGGTCTGACGCCTAACGGGGAATGCCATATAATACAACGTCATTGCAGTTAGATTGAGTGCGACGTTGCCGCTTCTCATAGCGCGTGCAAGGACTCTGTTTGTAGGCGCCGTGCAGCAATGCGTGGCGTGCGCGTGACAGCAAATTCACGCGCACAAGTAACGCATCCAGTGTGTCATCTCTCATAGAGTTTCATACATTACAACCGGTGCCTGCGCACGCCACGCCACGCTCACGCATTCGGTTTGACCGAGCCTTAAACGTCGGAATAATAAAAAATTGTAAAATCTAATCCAAAATAAATGCGATAGTAAGCCGCCGTCAATTCAGTAGTACAATCCCAAATGTCCAAATGTAAACTAGTTTAAAATGACTAAAATTACTTGTGCCTTTTCATTTCTTTCAAATATAAATAATTTTATACCCAACACCCATTATTTTCTTATCTGAGTCAATAATGCAGGCGCCAACTCGAAAATCAGGATCTTTGCTTCTCAGGGCCGTTAAACAAGCGATTCCCATGAAGTAGTCCTCCCAACAGAGATACTCTTCACGTCTGTAATTTGGCCTGTAAAATTAAGCTGAATAAATATCATGTGTCATTGACAACCCGTGTGGCGCATTGGTTAGGTTAGCATACACCGCTGAGCAACGATTTGTTTCATAGCAATTATTTGTAGTATGACTTCATAGTTGTGAAGTGTGAAGCACTGTATAGTCTGTCTAAGCCGAAATGACGCGCCCCTCCACTGCATTCACGCACACGAGCAAATATAAAATATGAATGCAACACACCAAAAATGCAATTGTAATTGGTCATTCAGTTGCTGGTTGGACACAAAAGGAGAAGCACGCTGATGTAGGATAATAGTATAGTTAGAAATATTTGCATTCACACATTTAAAAAAACTAATAAAGTGGAGGGGCACGTCATTTATAGTTAGACAAGCTATATTTGCATTGACCAATACAATCAGCAAAATAATTATCTCTGTCGAAGCATTAAAGATTTTTTATTGTAGCTCGACATATGACAGCACCCCAACTGATGTTAGGCTGGAGTGCGGTCCATGGATAGAGGTGACTAAGTAATAATAAATAAATAGTGGATATGCCGGCCTAGTTGAATCCGGCAACTCTCGAAACGCGACTAAGTTATTTTACGGTGTATGCTCGAAGTGGTGGTAAAAGGTTTGCAGATTGGGTGGGCTTCACAACCTTATGCTCCGAACGGAAATCAAACCTGGGACTTCACGCGTAATGGACTGGTGTGTTACTTTGACAAGGGGCCGGCGCATTAACAACTGCTGTGGGGAAATAATAGAAGATCTAAGCTCTAAGCGTACAAGCAGCTAAAGCGAAAAGCTACTTTAATATTATACAATATTATGCAAAGATGTCGTGAAGACGACCAGATGATCATGTCGTAAGTAAGTACCTAGCCATGGCTACAAAAAAGAGGGAAAGATGACTACCTTAAACCAACTGGATGACGGTCATCCGTAAAGATATGACGGAACTCCAACTTGACGACGAAGATGGACAGGAGAGAAACTTGATTGTGAATGTAACGGGATAAGGCGAGGCCAAAGAAGAAGATATAAAGATTAAATGGAATATACAATAAAAGAATATATTGGCGACATAACAGACTATTTTAAACTTGTTGTTTAGATCAAATTCATAAAATTAGTGTGATAGCCAAAAAAACAGTTTGATTTTCAGGTTTATTTATTCTGACTCGACATCTGATTTCGACCTGGCTGATGGTAAGGTTGAGGCCCAGGAGGGTGTTTTCTGACCAAATCGAAGACATCCTCAAGAAAGCTAGGTTGCCCAGTGCTTATAACCATAGAGCTTGTTTGAAGAGAATTGTTAATGTGAGGGAAGCGAGGAAGTTGTGTCAGGATCGTGCCAAGTGGCGCTCCATTGTCTCTGCCTATCCCTGTGGGAAAAAGACGTGACAATTTGATTGATTGATTGAATATCATTACTATTCATATTATTTCTTTTTTATATATTTTATCGCCTATTATAATAAAATAATAAAGCAATGGGAAATCTATAGATATAATATATTATCGTACTAATACTATCAGATTAGAATAAAACCGCGGGAAACACACATGATAAATTTAGTCACAAATTCTCATAAATAATTCGTGGAGCCATCATCAGGATTATATTCCCTATAGATCAAAACAACTACAATAGAAACCTATTAACAAAACTTTTTGAGAAAAATAATGACGCATAGATAAAACTGTAACAGCCGGTTGTACCAAAAAAGTATCAATTTACGAATTTAGTTTTACTTTATACTTATTCTATTACGTTTACTATTACGAAATCGTGAATTGGGTTGTTAATAATTTTATATCGAAACTACCATTTATATATGTTTTTATAATTAGAAATAACAAAAGCAGTACATAGAAACCCAAAATAAATGATGTTCTTTAGCTCTGTATAAAATATCCGTTAAACGTAAATGTAAAATGTGAAGTTAAAGAGTGGTGCAACCCATTTTTCTTTTACTTATAGTTCGTAAACTATAATTTTTGGTACAACCGGCTGTAAGTATAGTAAACTGTATAGTGGTTCTTGGCGACGCGATGCGACGCCCGAAACTACTAATAATGAATTCAAGTTATTAAAATTAAATTGAATACCTGTCTTCCTGAACTTCCATTTTTAATGGAAAACTATTCAAGATTGAATGAAATATGTTCTTTTATATAAAAACATAAATAAATGCCTTTTATATAGTACTTCATAGATAATTACTGATATAGATAATTATATTATCTACTGCATATCATACTGCCGAGGCAGCCATTTGAATGAAATTAATTTTCATCATTAACCGGAAGGATTGTACTTTCAAATAAAAAAAGAAATTTGAAAAAATATTCAGTAGTCTTTTTTAGGGCATTTTCAAAAAAAAAAGTTATTTGGCGGACCCGATATAAGCTTAGAATACTCTTTTCGAATTTTCTTAATTAATAATTGTTTCGGATTTACCTATAAAAAACTAATTCCTTTTTTTGCAACTAATAATTATTGCAGTTTTTTGCGTGCTGGAAATCCTTGTTATACATCTTTCCGAATCGAATAATATATCGTTCATATTTTTAGGAACTTTATCCCTATTAAACACGTTTTCGAACTTGTTGACTAGACCATTTCTCCGGGTCTTGTTGTCTAAGAGGCAGTGATGCCCAGTTTGTCGATCCAGGGTAGTATAACAAACAAGTATAAGTATTGAGACCGTTAATGACTTACTTAGTGAGACTTGTATACCTATTTCGTAATTTTGTTAAGTGCTGATTTTAAAAATTAAAACATTTAATAAATATTTTAAATCACTTAAAGTAGAAATGCAAAACAAATGATTTAAAGTAAATAATTTAATATAATACATGCTGTAAATATCAGATTTGAGGATGCACATTGGTGTGATTGTGCCTGAGATCGGTGACTGATGGAGCAAAGGCCACTGAACGCCAGTGTCTCACGAGGGACAACTGACATTTAGCAAATAAATATATTGATAATTTTTTTTTACTAAAATACATTATTAAAAGGAGTCCCTTTAGGCAAGGTTCCGAAGATACTGGCAGCGTTCCCCCTTTCAATAGCTAGACTAATTCTTTGTCCGAGGTAGCTGCCAACTCTTCGGTCTCCTGTGATGTCGACTAACCTTTTTGATATTTCCTTAAAAAGCCTTAAAGCGCTAGGACCCCACGGACCAAGGGTCTCGACACCGAATGGGGCAAAATCATACTCGATACTTACTTAGTTGCATTTTGCATTTGGGATGTGCGTAGTGCTACTACGCGCTTAACATCAGGCAGGGAGCCCAGTCGTAATAAAAAAGAATATATACATATATATATCAAATATAAAACAAAACCTTGTTTATTATTGACTGCGTAGCTGGCAGTGCAAGGCATTGGAGGTCGTCCTGAAGCTTCGAGAGATATCAACATGTCAGCAGTTTGCGTGCTCGACAATCATAAGCTATAAAATGATAAAACCATTTAAGCTATAGATAATATGAGTACGAGTATGAATTGTGTAGATAACATATTTTTTTAAATTCAAAGGTAGTAAATGTTCAAAGGGTGTCAGTTAACACCACGCGGGGTGCGTCGAGTCAAATTAAACAAAAACACAATTACAAGGTACAACACATTTTTTAATTGTGACTCGACTTGAGCATCCCCCTTGATGTTAAGCTGGAGTGTGGTCTATGAATGGATGTCGCCGCTACTATAACTGTAAGTAGCAATCACATCCACTATGCCGGCCTAGTTGGAACCGGCAACTTGTAGTTGAACCCGAAACGCGACCAAATCACTTCACTGTATACTTGATAGTGGTGTTACTACCCCGGATCGGCAGACTGGGTACCACTGCCTACCACTCTTTGATAGCCAGATCTGAAGCAAATATCCATCTCTTTTTTTAATAACAAATATTTGCAATATTCAATATAATTATTAAATATTACAAATAAAAGCTATGAAACAAATATTTGCTCCGACCGGGAATCGAACTCGCGACTTTACGCGCAACAATAACTTTAATCGCTAAACCGTTCGTCCACGCCTGTCGTCATGTACTTTGGTTGTTCTGTTTCTATGATACAAGCACTTTAGTAGCTTAGTATAGAAATATAAATAAAAAACAACAATAATAATAATAAAGTAGTATTAAAATAAAAGTCCGCTGCAGTGCGGTTTCAAAAAATATTATAAAAGACGTTTTATGGTTTTAAGAAATGCTTTTTAAGAGCAAATAGTAAATAATTGGGTCAAGTGTAGGGTGACCACATTAAGGTAAAAAAGCACGGCTTATCGAATCTCTTATATTATTAGAATTAACATTAAAATAATAATTTAGCTGTTAATAACAGAGAATATATTATTGGAATAGATTAAATTGGGTCTTAATGCGTTACTAAGCATATATTATTAGCAACGCTCCTACTCAGTTTTAAGCTTAATGTGACTTAAAATAACAATAATTTACTCGTTAGATCCTATAAAATTAAATGAATTGCCGAAACAAATGTCTTATTTCATTTCTTTATAACTTATCGCCGATGACAAAACTTATCTTAATTATAATATTTCTAAAATGACAATTATCTAAAATAAGTTAGTAGTAGTTAGCACCATACCGCATTTTTCAAGCACACAAACCTTCGGACTAAGTCATGTTTTGAAATTAGCTTAAAAGATGGCGGTTCCAACTAGGCGAGCAAGGTTGCAATTATTTAACTGTAGTAACAGTTGCCTCATTGACCTCACTCTAGCTTAATTTCAGGCGGAGTGCTCGAAGGACTGACAACCGATGGGGAAGAAAGGTTCTAGAGTGAACCAGAAGACGCAGCGTAGTTAGGCCTCCTACTAGGTGGATTGACGACATAGTAAAAGTCACGAATAACCGGTGTATGCAACTGTCATCTTGTCGTTCGGAATGGCGTTTTAAGGGGGAGGCCTATATTTGGCCGTTGACGTCTTCTGGCTGCTGATAATGATGATTATGTTGAGAGACAATAATAAATAAAATAATAAAAATAGTTTATTTCAAATAAGTAATGTACATTTCAAAGTTGGTGGATCTATGAGCACTGCACTAGTCAACAAATGACTGTATTGCAGTTTTCAATTTCTCCCACTAATACAGTTCATTTTCTTTAAACAATGGTTTTATTGTTAGTAGTGGGGGGTGAATATGTGTGTGTGTGAGCGTGCGATTTGCGTAAAGATTCCAATATATCCCGTTAGTTGTGTACAAAACGTAGTAACCCTATTCGCGTGTCTTATCAACACATTCTTCACTATTCAGTGTGGTTTCTTGAGAAATGCATCGTCAACTCGGTCAAAGGTACTTGCTTTGACTTTTGCCTTTGGCTGTGGGCCACTAAAGCTACATTCTAGTTGTAAAGACTAGTTGTAATTATAAAATGTTTCATTTGAAGATCACGCGTGGCGCAATAATAACACACAGTCCCGAGTTCGATTCCCGTTCAGAGCGAAAATTTGTTTAAAAGCATTTATTTTTAGTTTAATATTTAAATTGTAAATCTATTAATAATATTCGATTGTAAACAAATATCCTTACTTATATTTGAACGTAAAAGTTGTGAGTGTGGATGGATGGATGGATGTTTGTTACTCTTTCACGGAAAAACTACTGAATGGATTTTAATGAAACTTTACAATAATATAGCTTATACATTAGAATAACACATAGGATATAATTTATAAACATATTGTGTGAGTTTTCTTATATAACTTTATGCATCTAGAAACTTATTTTGTGTAAACTAAGGAAAATATATCAAGCTACTTGATTTTGAGAATAAAAAACAAATTGTCAGTTTTGGTATATCAGTAAAAATATATTGTTCAAAAACCTATTATTTATACTCGTAAAGTTATAACGATTATATAAATTTTCCCAATTCACAACAACTTGAGTTCAGCTAATCTGTAACACGACATTCATAACTGTTGGCGGTACGAAGTTCGCCTGGTCAGCTAGTCTGTTAATATTAAACTGAGGCTGATATCTCTGAACTAATTGTGTAGGAGTGGTAGGCAGACAGTTGGTGGTACCACTTTCAAGTGAAGAGACCGTAAAGTGAGTTTCGGGATTAGCTTTAAAATTGCCTGTTCCAACTAGACCGGCATAGTGGATACGAGTGCTACTTACGAGCCACAATAAAGAAAATAGAAGAAATATGCCTGATATATATAAAAGATTTAAATAGTATAACATTTTTAATAAATTGCAGGCGTTTACGAAACATTGATTCTTTGAACTTAAATGAATGGAGTTCGGTGTGTTCTTGTTTTCAATTGACTTTGAATCGCTTTACAATTTGTTATTCAGTTTAACATTGTTTGTACTTAAGAGCCGTTACAATTTTCATAAAATATTAATAGAAGCTTTGCCATAATACGTTTTTTATTTCTTTCTATTATGTGACTCGACATATTATGACAGCACCCTGCCTGAACTGGAGTGCAGTCTATAAATGGAGGAACGATGCGAACGCATTCTTTAAGCGATGCGTGAAGAAGCACCTTTGGCCGGCATAGTGACGGTGACTGAAGAAGCCGTGAATAAACTCGGTTTTTTCAGTTGTCGTCACTTTTGGACCTTCTCTTGCTTGTCATCAGGCGGGTCGAGGCCAGATGTCGTGTCACAATAAATAAAAAAATCCTTTCAAGCTTATCCCAAAAAGCTACTAAGTCACTTTATGGTTTGTATACAGTAACACCCTGCTTTACGCGACCCCGTTACGCGCGGTTTCACTATAACGCGAATTTCAAATTTCGCGTTCAAATGCCTCGCATTACGCGAAAGAGTGCGTATAAACATAATGTAGTCATCAACTTCTATAGAGAAGTTCGCAGGATCCCCGCTTCCTCTGAATATTCTCTTTGAAGAATTGGGAATTCCCTGTCCTTCGACTTTGTTCTATGAGGATTCCCTCGTTCGTTTCGTTTGTTGACATGGAGATATATTACTAGAGTTGACATGACTAAGTAGCAGAACGATACACAAAGGTGGAGCGGACCCACTCCACTAGCCGCAGTAAGAGTTGTATTAAGTATTTGAATTTTTTTGTATTAAATTTTGACTATGTTTAATCATAAACCTCGATATACGCGAATTTCAATTAACGCGATTTTTTCGGAACGTATCCCTCGTGTTAAGCGGGGTATTACTGTACTTAAAAAAAGTTGGTTCTACTAGACCGGCCTAGTTAGAACCGCCATCTTTTAAGGTTATCCCGAAACGCGACCACGTAAATATATTGTCTGTAAAATTGAAAGTGTTGTGTTCAAGCAATGATATTTAAAAATTATATATCTTTTCTTAAAACATCATTGTGTTCAAGCATTTTTTTTTATTGTGACTCGACATATGACAGTACCCCGCTTGATGTTAAGCCAAAGTGTGGTCCATGAATGAAAGTCACTGCTACTACAATTCAATAACTGTAAGTAGCAATCACATCCACTATGCCGGCCTAGATGGAACCGGCAACTTACAAGCTGATCCCGAAACGTGACCAAATCACTTCACGGTTTGTATACTTGTAAGTGGTGGTACTACCCCGGATCGGCAGACTGGGTACCACTGCCTACCACTCTTTAATATAAGTGGTGTGTTTTATTATCTTTTATTTATTGTAATAATTATGAGCAATTATTTATTAATTTTGGCATATTTCAAGGCTGGTATTGGTGTCAATTCTCTTGGCACACGATTATCCTAAAATCCTCCTAAAAATAATTTAGACCTGTCAAAGGACTTTCGCTATTCTGTGTGTCCCATATTAGTCTTAATTTAGAGCTGTCAAAGCTTTGACAGGCCTAAAAGTTAGTTTAGTTACTTAACTTAGCATTTTAGGCTGTTTTCCTATTCTGTTGTACCAATTTTAGGTGTCAAATTAGAAACGTCAAACTAAATTTGTTTAAGATTAGACGACACCATTTTAGGTCCCGCTTAACCTAAAAAATTTAATTCTTAATAAGAAATATGAGTAATTATGTGGTTAATGCTCTAACTGAAAATGCCGAAAGGTAAAATAAGGTGATTTGTGTATTTTTATTTATAGTAGCTCGCCATACGACATCATTCAATCTGTTATTAAACTGGAGTGCGATCTATGAATGGGGGTGACTGCTACTACTTTTAAATAACTGAAAGTAGTAGTCGAATCCTCTATGCTGGCCTAGTTGGAACCGGTAACTTAAATTATTTCGATTTTAAAGTTTATCTGAAGAAGTCTGGGAGGGAACATAAAAAAACACGTATCACAGGATTAGATTACTTGTCATTATACTGTATAACATTTACTTAATAACTATTTCACCATCATTATACAAATAAATTCATGAAACACAAGTATTACAAATAATTAAAATCTGTCTCCTGTAATTACCGCCAAAACTCATCTATCCAACAAGATACGTTCGGAAATTAATTGTGTTACGTTTACAAAAGTACAAAGTTTTTTCTATTTTTATTAACGTGAAATAAAGTTTTTATTTACTCAAACCATTATAACATTCAATATGGTACATTATTACTTACTTAATAATAATAATTATATAACTTTCTTATTATTTCATATTATTTTTTAAATATATAAATTTTACGTTGGCAATAATTTAGGCATGTCATCTTAAAATTGACATTTGCGTAAATTAGGTTCGAAATAGACATAGAACAACAAGAGAATTGCGTTTACGCTAAAATTACTTATAATTAAAAAGTTAAAAATTTAGGATAAGTTAGTGAATGTGCCAAGAGAATCGACACCATTATCACTATAAAATTCTATTGAAAGCCGATATAAAAAACTTTGGTCAACTGCGATCTAGGGTCGAACCCGGTGTCTGTCGCTTAATACACGTTCGCTCTAGGTGTAAGCTACATATATGGTAATTTATAAAGTTATGTCAGGATCGTGGCAAGTGGCGCTCCATTGTCTCTGCCTATTCCTGTGGGAAATAGACGTAACAATTTGATTGATTGATAGACATAGAAGTTTTAAAACAATCTTTTCATCAGCTTCTAAGAAATGTATTTTTAATATAGTTCAAACCGTCGATTCGAAAGATGTGATTCCGATGGCGACTGCAGAACGCAGACTGCAGACCGCACTACTGATTTGTATGAATCTGTATGAGATTGATCCATACAAGTCGTGCAATCATTGGCGCAACGCACGTGGACCTCCCTTTACTTACCATCGGCATAACGTAGTTAAATGTGAGTTTAAATTAAAAAAAAAATGACCACAATTTAACATTTGCATTTGAAAGGAAAATAACTTGTAATTTCTAAAATAACATGAAATTTCGATGATTTTATTTTGTTATCTTACTTCAACACATAAATTAAATACAAAGAAGACTTTAAAAGTGACGGAAGTATCAACATCCGATGTCTGCGGCCACATCTACCTTGCCACCCTTTTGTTTAAAGTTCGCAGTGGTCAGT
This sequence comes from Tinea trinotella, assembly GCA_905220615.1. Taxonomy (NCBI): domain Eukaryota; kingdom Metazoa; phylum Arthropoda; class Insecta; order Lepidoptera; family Tineidae; genus Tinea; species Tinea trinotella. The sequence continues at coordinate 6,013,807 of HG992326.1, forward strand.
TACTACCTACTACATTAATAGTAATCGATTTGGAACATAATCAAAGCTAGCTGGGTGGTGGGGATATATTAGTAATCTTTGAGATTAAAATATTTAGTTGGAGGCGACCGTGGTGTAGTGGCAGTGCAATGGTTACGCAAACCGAGAGCATGGGTTCGAGACCACCCACCGGTAACAATGTATTTTTGATATATGTACTTGAGTTGTCCTGTTTCTGTGATACAAGCAAGCACTTCAGTAGCTCAGTATAGAAATGTAAATAAAAAAATTGATGACAAATTTTTTTAAAGTTGTTTTTTAAAGAGATTTTATGAACATACATGTTAATTGCATCGTTCTGAATGCCAACCAGAGAGCCATCCTTTTAAAAATTATGAACGCAAAGAATTATATTGTATTGAATTGTTTGATGTAAAGAATAAGGCGATATAAGGTGAACGATGTGTAATTGGTTAGCACCAGGGCCGGACCGTAAGTTTAGGGGGCCCTGGGCTAATTCTACTTAGGGGCACACCTAATTACTCAAAGTATAAGAAAAAAATAAGTCAGTTCAAAGTACCAACACCTGAACGTAGACTTGAATTGAATAGGTTTGATTAATCGCAGGATTTGCAGGGCTGCAAACTTTACGATCTATTTAATTTTATAAAATTATGGATTTTTTCGCATTATTGTCTTTGACTTGACTTAGCTGGGGGCCCCTTGAATCCACGGGGCCCTGGGCTGAAGTCCAAAAAGCCATATGGTAGTTCCGGCCCTGCCTAGCACGGCAATCCAAGAAGCAACATAAAGAATTGCAAGGACTATTATTGTAACTCATTTTAAATAACGTATTAGGCCGGCACATAAAAATGTTTAAAATAATATTTATTAAAGTTTTTAACGTTGTTTTGTGTAAAGTTTAACAAAACTTTTAAATATTTTATTTTGGTAATGCACTGTTCTGGTAAGTTATTTAAAATGAGTTGCAATGATATTCACTGCAGGTAGGAGAGTGCTAGAGGAGCAGTTCGTTTCCCGGTCGGAGCAGACTTCTTTTAAAGCTTTTATTTGTAATATATAAAAAATAGATTGAATATTGCAAATATTTGTTAAGTAAAAAAGGCATATATTTGCTTTGGGTCTGATCAATAAAGGCTGTGGCGCCCAGTCTAATGATCTACTTACAAGTATACAGAGTACAGACCGTGAGGTGACGTTTTTGAGATCAGTTTGTAAGTTGCCGATTCCAAATAGGCCGACATAGTGGAAATGGATGCGATTTTCACTTGCATTTATTTAAACTGTAGTAGCAGTTGCCAAACTCCAGATAACATCAGGCGGGGTGCATAAATGGCATGGGTAATGAGGATTTTCATGTTTGTTTACTACTTGCGCCAAGTAAGAAAAAACACAGTATACCTATTGATATGGAAAATAAGGCTTTTGTGTATTAGCATCAAAGTAATGCCGCCTGTAGGACACACCTTATGCAAATTGTAACGTGGCGAAAGAGTCGCTCTGAAGTACCCCCCATGAGCCGGGCCCTCAGGGTGTGAGTAAAAAAGAAAAAAGCGGTCAAGTGCGAGTCGAACTCATGAAGGGTTCCGTAGCAGCAAGTAACATAATATAAAAGTTCTTGTAGTTTATTGTAACTTTGATCGATTTTTATATTTGAATTGATTGATAGAAAGGTAAATTGCGGTTTACGATTTATGACTTATTAAAAAAAACTACTTACTAGATCTTGTTCACACCAATTTTCGGTGGAAGTTTGCATGGTAAAATACATCATATATTTATTTTAGTTTCGTTATTCTCCTATTTTAGAAGGTACAGGGGGGGGGGGGGCACAATTTACCACTTTGGAAGTGTCTCTCGCGCAAACATTCAGTTTGGAAAAAAAATGATTTTGGAAATTTTAATATCATTTTTGAAGATTACTACGGAACCCTAAAAAGTACCTACCTATATCATTATTTGTATAGCTCGGTTAATTGTATTGCAGACTTGTTTTTTTTGAAGTAAAAACTTATTTAGCATCGACTTACTTAACTTGACGAAACGAAATAAATCTATCATATAATAAATCGTATATTTATGTAAGTATACGATTTATTATATGTATTGATTGTATTACTTTATTAGGTATAAGGCGGACTTAATGCCGTTAGACATTCTTTGCAACCAAACCTTTAGGACATTTAAGACAGTATTAAAGGTAAGTATAGGTGCAGTATTATGTAATGACAATTTGTAAGAATAAAACAACGAATACATAATAATAATACTTAATAAATACATTTTAATACACATAAGTACATAAATTTAAACTACTCAATTCCTCATGTTATGAAAGAAGTGGAAGAACAAAGGTAAAGTAGTGTTTGTACATATTACCGGCATATTAGAGATATCCAATAAGCCGGTCTAGTTGGAACTGGCAACTTTTTAATCCTGAAACGAGACTATCATGTACTTGTAAGTGGTGGTACTAACCCGGATCGGCAAACTGGGCAAATGACATTTTACATTTCTATACTAAGCTACTAAAGTGCTTGTATCATAGTAACAGGAAAACCAAAGTACATACATCAAAGATACATTGGTACCGGTGGGTGGTCTCGAACTCGTGCTCTTCGGTTTGTGTAACCATTGCACTGCTACTACACCACGGTCGCCTTAAATTGTCTGTCTATTTTTGATTATCGCATTTCTATAATATTTAATTAAATATTACGAACTCAGAATAGGGAAACTAATTAAACAGAGAACAAAGAAACTATATCTTTCTCTGTTCTGTGATTACGAATATACTCGTATTAATGCAACTGGCATCTTGTGGTTAGGAATGGCATTTTAAGCGGGGGGCCTATGTTCAGCAGTGGAACATAGGCACATAGTCTTCTGGCTTATGCTGATGATTATTTAATGTTACAAAAAGGCTCTGAAACAAATCTTTGCCCCGACCGGGAATTGAAGCCGGGACTTACGCGGACTGGTCGTAAAATTGACAAGTCATTACTATTTACATGTAAAATTTGTAAATGGTGGAAAATTGTACAAAACATCCGCTCACACGCATCAAAACAATTTAGATGTAATTACATAAGTTGAAATCTTAAGTTTAAGGTTATACAAGTAACTATTTCCTGATCAAAATCATGACAATGATTTTTTCCTTTACCATTCACGGCAGGGGCTAATGCGCTTAGATTGTGACGTCATCTCATTATAGAATTTTAGGCGACAGGCGTGGACAAACGGCCAGGGATTGGTTTGTTGTGCGTAAAGTCCCGGGTTCGATTCCCGGTCGGAGCAAATATTTGTTTCAAAGCTTTTATTTGTAATGTTTATTAATTATATTAAATATTGCAAATATTTGTTAATTAGATATTTGCTTCGGGCCTGGTTATAAAAGAGTGGTAGGCAGTGGTACCCAGTCTGTCGATCCGGGGTAGTACCATCACTTACAAGTTTACAGACCGTGAATAGAAATAACAAAAGTAGTACATAAAAACCTCAAAATGAATGATGTCTTTTAGCTCTGTATAAAATATCCGTTAGACGTAAATGTAAAATGTGAAGTTAAAGAGTGGTGCAACCCATTTTTCTATTTTCTTTTACTTATACGATACTTTTTACAAATTCGTAAATTATAAATTTTGGTACAACCGGATGTTACTGTATTTTTATTTTAGGCAGCAAATTACGGTTCATGCAGTTGTAAATTCATTCATTCATTCAATCATATTGCACCGGGCGCTCGTGCGACGTGGTTGTGTCAAGCGTTGTGTCTAGCATTGTGTTCATTTTCTACTAGATCGCGATTTATTATGAGAAAAACTTAAATATTACGAACTAATTGTGAATTAAACTGTTTATAAGTGAAGTTATTTGGTGCTTTTAATAATTATTGGAATTTAAGAAAGGTATGTTTTGTAGTTTTATGACTTTTGTAAAACCTGGTTGTTTTTTCGTGTTTGTAAACAGTTATTTTGAACCATTATGTAAAAGTTATTAAATTGTACCCTCTTTGTTTTAATTTTGTAATTATATTTTTTTATTATTTTAATTAATACTTATTAGGATACATGCCAGCAATACCATAAATGTATTATTTTTTATTCGGAGTAAGTAAACCTACTTAATACAATTCTTTAATTAGATACTACTTGTACATGTGTATATTTTTCTATTTACAAAAGTAAAGTACATAACAGTAGTCAATAAAATACATAATGTACAAAAAAATATTTTATTAAATTTCGGGTATTCCCTGGGGAGCATTTCGTAAAACCAACAATAGGCTATTTCCGTTTTAGAATATCCTTTAATCTTTACAAGAATTTTGTTTTTTATACATAGTTATTGTTTAAAATTCAAAAGACGTCTTAAATAGTTATAATCTATTACAGTATTTTTTTAAAATAGGTAAATAAGGTATTCTCAGGAGTCAAAAAAAAAGACAGGTCAAATGGGCCTTACACTTCTATTCTTTATCACGTAGTTACCTGCTGAATATGTGCAGCTTTAGGTTTGAATAAAAGATTGATGAAAGAGATTTATAAATCAGAGGCGAGTGAAAAGTTTGAACGGGGACTATAAAGATTTCCTTAATCATGGTGATCATCTGCATTTTGTCGACCGAATCGGCAGTCCAACTAAAAAGTTCTTAACGTCTTTTCTTTGTAAAACAATCAACAAGTGGAATGCTTTGCCATCCCTTGTGTTCTCTCCCTCCTACCTTGGATCCTTCAAGTGATGCATGAAGAAGCACCTTTGGCCGGCATGGCATAGTGACAGCGGCTGTCGTTGACCAGGTTGCAACGTTACCTCCTAAATTTATTTTTGTTAAGACTCGGCATATAACAGCATCCCGCCTGATGTTAATTTCGAGTGTAGTCCATAAATAGAGGTGAAATCACTGGTAAGTGGCAGTCACATCCACTATGCCGGTTTAGTTGAAACCGGCAACTTACAAGCTGATCTTGAAACGTATTTTATTAGGTTTTGGCATATTCCAATGTATTATTAGGTATTGTATTAATTAGTTTTGAAAATTGCAAGGATAGGGGGATCGACCCTGTGTCTGTCGCTTAACGCGCGACCGCTCGAACCACTAAGTGCAGCGGAAATTCTATCTTTTCATCGGCGTTTTAGCAATAAGCAATAATACAACATCCCTAATAATATTTATTATACATTTCTATACTAAGCTACTGAAGTGCTTGTATCATGGAAACAGGACAACCAAAGTACATTTATAATAAAGATACATTGGTACCGGCAAGTGGTTTTGAACCTAAGCACTCGGTTTGCGTAACCATTGCACTACCACTACACCACGGTCGCCTTAATATGCACCCTTGGCGCATAATACTTATAAGGAATAGAAATTTCACCAAAAAACAATTTTAAGAGTATAAATTTAGTAGCTTGACTCATGCAAAAATGTATTTAATAAATCGTTTAATGAGTTAACTTATTAACAAATAACTAGATAATAATTAATTATGTAATTAAATAATGAGCAGAAACTCACCTAATCTACTAAATGCGTAAAAATAGAAAATAATTCAAACAATAATAGTCCTTATAATAACCGTTTATCATATAAAAATAATCTCTTATACTTTCGATATGGCTCGCCTGACCTCGTCGAATAATTTTTTGCTCCCCCAACCAAGGAAACCTTGTCCAGTACGCGCCATTGACGATCTTTGCAAAAAATATATTTAAATGGAATGTCGGTAATGGATAAGTACTTATGTATTTATAAATGATTATCTAGCTGATGCAAATGACGACCTACGAGTAGCTGTTTTTTTACAGAAAAGAGCAGTTATAAAAACAATTTAAAGAGTGATAGGCAGTGTTGCCCAGTCTGCCGATCCGGGGTAGTTGCTACCACAATAATCTAAGCTTATGTAATTTATATTTTAGGAACATTATATTCTAGAGATTTCGGGATCAGCTTGGAAGTTGCCGGTTTCAACTAAACCGGCATCGTGGATGTGACTGCTACTTAGTTAATTGACTGTAGTAGCGGTTACCTCCATTAATGGACGGCACTCCAGCTTAACATGAGGCGGGGTGCTGTTAGGCGAGTCACAATAAAAATAAAAACTTAAAAGTATACAGACCGTGAAATGACTAATTCGCGTTTCAGGATCAGTTTGTGAGTTGCCGGTTACAACTAAGCCGGCATAGTGGATGCGACAGAATAGTGTAAAATATGTAATTGTGGATATAATGTGTTTATGTGAAAGTATGTAAAAAAAAAAGATAGGAAAATAAAATTGTCGGATTATACAATTTTAAATTGCATTAATGAATTTTATCATTTACATTTTTTAAATATTATTCATAGATTTATGATAATATGGCGCCATATTTATGTATTCTAGATTATTACATTTATAATCAATTGTCACGTCTTTATTCCCACAGGGATAGGCACAACTCTTTCGCTTTCTTCACAAACACTATTCTCTTCATACAGGCATGGTATGATGCGATAGTTTGGGCACATTAAAAGAATGGATATAAGGAGATTGACGAACAAGATTTATAGATCAGAGGCGAGTAGAAAGATATGACGGAAAGCTTAGCCAATTGGTTAACACACCAGTTTGTTACGCGTTAAGTCCCGGGTTCGATTTCCAGTCGGAGCAAATATTTGTTTCATTGCTTTTATTTGTAATATTTAATCCTTAAATTAATATCCAAATACTTATTTATAAAAAAAGATGCGTATATTTGCTTCGGGTCTGTTTATCAGAGTAGTAGTTCGTGGTACAGGCTGGCTTTTGGGTAGTACCTACCACCACTTAAAAGTATACAGACCTTCACTTGTCGATTGTTCTACAAAGAAAAGACGCACCAAACTTCTTAGTTCGGCTGCCGATTCGATCGATAGAATGCGGATGCTTTCCCCTACCTGAGCGGGTATTACGGGTGTGAAAGGACGAGGTAGGAAAGGTTAAAGAGCTCATCAGAACATCAATTTGTGGTCAATCTTTGGTGTTTGTGGCAAATAACAAGCATGTAGAGCAGCTTTTCCCAACCTGGGGTCAAAACAAGAAACTTACGAAAGCATAGTGGTGCAGCCGAATTTAGTCAGACCATTTTGCCTTTTTGAGTTTCAAGATGGAATAATATGTCAAGTGATAGGTGGCTAGCCTTTTACATGCAAAAATACTGCATTAGAGTTTAATTTAGATTTTGAGAATAAAATAGATTGACCTATGTGTGTACGTGTGTAGGTACTGCAAATCTTTTTTTAGGGGTCCGCTCATCATGGTAAATGGTGCTAGTAGGGGGTCCGCTCTTGAAAAGGTTGGAAAAGGCTGATGTAGAGGAAGCATAACATTCACAAACTCATAATATAAATAGCTCACGTTGTATGTAAAAGTGATTAATATGTATTTGTTGCTTTGATACAGTAATTGTATTGATGACTCGCATTGTTCATGGTTGCGTGTGACCTGCAGAATGAAGCGTGCGTCATTACCATTTAGGTCAAAATATATTCGACAATTTTACATACATTTTTACAATAGTACATAAATTTTATAATATCTTGCGAAGTTTTTTATTAGATAACGTTGAATTATGAAAGTACACTAAAATGTTTAAAGTACACCTGTGGTTCATTTAATTAAGAAAACTATTTTTGCATAAATAGTATCCGATTATTAAGAAGCCGGAGCTGATTAATCGATTATCACCGTATCCTAAGTAATTCAGTTCAGCATTGGCTAAAATTTACCTGCTTTCAGCATTTCAAAGAGATTTTAAAGCATGAAACCAGAAACTTTCAAACTGATACTAGAACGCGACGAAGTCACTTTACGGTTTGTACACTTGAAAGTAGTGGTGGCCCTATCTCGGATTATCACTTTGGTCAATTGATTACCAACTGACTGCTTACCGACCAAACCCTAAGCAAATATCTGTTTCTTTTTTGAATAATAATGTATTGTAAAATGTTAGTAATATCCGATCTTATTAGCCAGTATCCATCACCAGGAGCTTCTGATAGCATTATCTTGTCCACTGCTGGACGACATAATGTCTCTAATCTTCCTTAACTGCCCGTCTTGCAGGAGGTCTACCTGTTTGCGGTCTCCACAGTTAAACCAGTTTTTTAATCTCTCTTCCTTCTGCCGACAAAGATCTCCGGTCTAGCCCACTTCAGTTTTCTAACACAGTTATTTATGTTGGTAACTCTAGAAGACTTGCGAATAGTCTCATTTCTAACCCTGCAGAGCATATTGCGTTCCATAGCTCATTGTGTGACCTTGGAGCTTGTGGATCATACCATCAGGATCTATTCGAATTTTAGTACTATTACTATATAAATTAGAAATCAAAATTGCATGGAAAACCTATCGCAGCTTACAAATAAGCTCGCGAATTTTTTTCCTATAACTTTTTTTTGCTAATCAATGCACTATTTTAATGTAAGTACCTCACACTAAAGAGATTTCTTATCTTAATAATATGAGTGAAGTAGAAAATATTTAAAAAAGTAAACAATACAATAAAGCTAATACAAATAACAAAGATAAAAACCACACACTTTACATAAAGATATTACTCTTTTTTCCAACTAAAATATCTGAGACGACTTTAGCTTCCGCTTGCGTTCGATCGCTGTGTCCACTCCGGCATGAAACTTTACCAGTTTTTGTTAAAGCAGATCATGGCTGCTCGAAACTAAAACACGGCAAGATATATTTATTTTAAAAATCCAAAAAATGTAGACCGTTACTAAATTCTTTATGTTTGTTTTATATTTACAATAAGACACGCGTCTAATTTCTAGTGTATTCACATTTTGAGCAACTGTATGACATTTATCATCATATCATCAATTGTCATATTATTTCATCAATCATCATCATTCCTAAAAAAGCAGGGTACCCCAGCAGTGCCTATAACCATAATCTGTATGAAGAGAATTGTGCATGTGAAGGAAGAAGGAAGCGAGAGATTCCTGATAACAAGAATCCTGACAAAACCAGCATTGTGGAAATAGGCGATCTATTGTCTCCTTACAATTCAGTATTTAGTCTATAACAGGCTTTTATAGGTTAGATGAGACAAAAGAAAATTAAAGATTACGAGTTAAAGTTTAAGACCCTCTTATTCGTCATCATCATCAGCCAGAAGGCGTCCACTGCTGAACATAGGCCTCGCCCTTAGAACGCCATTTGGAAAGACAAGTTGCATCCACTGGTTATTCGTGACTTTCACTATGTCGTCAGTCCACCTAGTGGGAGGCCTAACATATTATTGTAGAAAAAAACTATAATAGATAAATAAGTATATGACATTGTCATGTTAAATGGAAAATTCCGAGCATTTAAATATTATAATGAGATAAAACGTGGTACAATTTTCATGTCCATCAGTTGGACAGAGATCTTTTATGATGTATAAGCAAGCAATTAATGTTAAGTTTCCGCAACCCACACGGACACCACCTCCGCAAAGTTTCTGCGCAGCTACCTCCCATGAACAAAATGAATATTTAAACTAGAACATTGTTATTGTTAATAATTAATAAAGATCTCATAAATTATATTTTAAAATATATATAGAAAAATGTATTGTAGGAGATCCATAGAGCTTGTATGAAGAGAATTATGGATGTGAAGGAAGGGAGGGAGTTATGTAAGAATCGTAGCAAGTGACGCTCCGTTGTCTCTACCTATCCCTACGGGGAAAGGCGTGACTAATTCATTGATTGATTGAGGAAACATGCGCAGAGTCCCCAACGTTCGTACATTCGAACTTGTATAATTTGTAAATTGTATATTGTTTGATGAAAAGCGCTTGCGAGATTTGTCTGGGACTTCTTAATGGCTGACGGATTCTCATCATTGTCTTACTGCAGCGCCATCTAGTGGCATTATTTGCATAAGTCGCTACAGAAGTTTTATTCATTCATTTTATTTGAATTTGAACTCTTATTTGTAGTTTTTTTTTATCTACTTATTCTGTTTTGTGCAATGAAAAATGATTAGATGTCTCGAAAAAACAAAAACAAATAAAAACGGAAACTTTAATCGCTCGTTGGATTTGATTCACATGTATGTTTGATAATATGTATAGATCCCAGCAGAAAATAGCGCTGGCATCAAAACTGCGCAGTAACTTGTTTCGTTACCTGCTTACTTTTCGTTTCTCGAATGTGCAAATGTGCATAAAGGACACTTATTTTGTATTGGGACTTGGGCTTAATTGTATTAACAGTTTAATATGCATCTTAAAATAGTTTTGTATACGAAGATTACAATGTTATTAAAATATATCCTTTATTTTCCAAAGTTTAGGTGTGCAACAGGATCAAACTATAAATATGACAGTTTAAAGCAGAACAAATATGGCGTTGATTGACAGACGATACAAAATCCATATTTTATTTTCCAAATAACTAAATTGCACAGCAAATAAAAGCAAAATTGTTATTAGTTTTATCAATGCAAGTATCGAAACTATTATTTATATATTTTTTCATCATTGGACATTACAAAAGTAGTACATAAAAGCCCAAAATGAATTAGAATAGCACGACAGAATAGATGCGCGGCCTTGCTCCCACCGCAGTCGCCCAACGCTCTTCATATCAGCCTATTCTTATGCTGCGCAGCTCATAAGTCAGCGTTCTCTTGATCTGCCGGGATACACCAGGTGTATAATGTATTTTTTATTAGTACAATTCTGTAACATTGTTGCAATTGGGGTCTAATTTATTTTGGACACGTTGCATTGTTTATTATGTTCAAAGGACGGAAATCATTAAATTGAGATTCTTTCTGAATTTTAATGCGCCGATATTTTCAAAGTTTAGTGTCGATATAGCTGTTTGCACTATTAAGATATCCGCTAGGTTACAAAGTAGTCCTCTGTGACCTAATGTTACGTACAAATGCGATCGTGGTGTAGTAGCAGTGCAATGTTACGCAAACCGATAGCACGGGTTCAAAACTTGCCGGTACCAATGTATCTTTGATATATGTACTTTGGTTGTCCTGTTTCTATGATACAAGCACTTTAGTAGCTTACTACAATATTTATTAAGAAATGTAAATAAATAAAAAGGTTCCAATAATGTGACAGCTATTTGCGCGAAATAAGTCTAGTTAAAAATCTTGATATATTGGGTTTTTTGTAGGCGCAACATTGTCGGACGGATCTATGTTCCTAGCATAAAAATAAGTTAATTGATTACGTTTCGGAATCAGATTGTAAGTTGCCGGTTCCAATTAAGCCGGCATATTGGATGTGACTGCTACTCACAGTTATTGAATTGTAGTAGCAGTGACATTCATTCATGGACCACACGTCGGTTCAACATCAAGCGGGGTGCTGTCATATGTCGAGTCACAATAAAAAAAACGGTACTTGCAGTTATTTAACTGTACCTACTCGTACATAGCAGGATCCCGATTCCTCTAATATAGCGAATAACAAATCAATAGGTAACTTAACGTTGATTGGTTACCAGCGAGAATACCAAAAATCAACGCAATGTCACTGCTTTTTCGTCGCCATAACGTATTATAAGATTTGAGGCCTAGTCCTTGTAATATTATAACTTACGTTTAATGCAAATTAATGGTTAATTTTGAACAATGAAAACGACCTATTCTATTATTGCAGCCAATGGTTTGGCATCATCTTTGCTCCAGTTTATCTATTTATAGATTTAGGTTAACCGTTGCCCTGTCTCCCGCACTTTGCAATAATTACTCAAATTAGAACCGAATGTCATATTTTTAAAAACTTTTTGTATTTTTTTTTTAATTAAATTATTTTTTAAATAATTTTAATAAACGCCTTAACACGTTCACAGTGCCACGACTCCTTTCGGGGTCACATGAGTCTATACTCAGGAGTCCTTTCGGGACTCAGTCGCGTTTCGGGATCAGGTCCAAAGTCGCCGGTTCCAACTAAGCCGGCATAGCGGATGCGACTGCTACTTGCAGCCATGTAATTATGTTAGGAGTCGCCTCCATTCACTGCTTAACATCAGAGACGGCGACCCGGGGTCGTGGGACTGTGAATGTGTTAACTCCTACAGCGATAGGTAGAGACAACGGAAAGCCACTTGCCATGGTCTTGACACAACTGCCTCACTTTCCTCACATCTACAATTCTTTTCATAAAAGCTCTACGCTAATGGGCACTAAGCATAGTTGCTTGCTTCTTAAGGATGTGAAGGAAAAATGCGTGACAATTTGACATTTATTTGTATACTCTATTGTATATTTGAACTTTCATAGTGGCAAAAATAAATTATTGTATTTTATATTCTTGGATTTGCGAAAGGATATCCAGGATAGAATTTTTCTAGATACTTATGGCTCATAAATATCACAATTCATTTTACAGCTTTGGAGTTCATTAAGGTTCTACCCCCTCAGGGCCGAGTTCACTAATAAATTAAATCAACGTTTAAGGTTTACAGGTAGGGCACCTGAAAGGGAATTATCAATCAATTAAGGCGACCGTGGTGTAGTGGCAGTGCAATGGTTACACAAACCGAGAGTACGAGTTCGAGACCACCCACCAGTACCAATGTATCTTTGATATATGTACTTTGGTTGTCATGTTTCTATGATACAAGCACTTTAGTAGCTTAGTATAGAAATAAATGTAAATAAAAAAAAATTAAAAAGAAAAAACTGTCACGCATTTTTCCTAACACATTCTTTCCTCACATTCATAATTCTCTTCATACAAGCTGTACGGTTATTGGCACTAGGCAAGCCAGCTTTTATGAGGATACACAATTACTTTAAATTATAAATTTTGGTCAAGGGCTTTAAATTTAAAGATTTTTAAATATCACTGGCCTCAATCGGGAATCGTTCTTAATTAAAATTTTAAAAATATTTATTTTACAATGATTAGGTGATCAGATTGATATTTTATCATTGACCTATTAATGTTAAAAAAATAAATCCGAAATGAATATTATTTCATGAATTTAATTTTATACCGTAACCCTGTACTAAAAATTAAGATGTCTTTCCTTGAACAATTCAATACATTTCGACTTCTAGGTTATATAACGTAAGATCTGAAATCGAATTCGAATAGATGTCCTTGGAAATATATATTTTTTTTTATCAAGACCCGACATTTTGCCTCGACTTGCAAGCGAGGAAAGATCCAAGAGCGCTGACGACGGGAAAACTCGATTTATTTCATGGCTGCTTCACTTTGCTGGCCAAAGAAAACTAAAACATGTCGACGAGACAAGCTCAAAGATGCTAAACATGTTGACCAGAAAAGATACTCCAAAAAAATCCGAACAATCCCAGTAACAAGAAAACGTTATGTACTGTACGAGTATTCTGAAAATTACTAAACGTTGTTTATTTTATACTTTGGTAATAACAGGCCTATGAGGAACGGCCAGCCCTTTTTAGTGGCCATAAAGATTCGCACCTATATTACTTGATAGGATTGTGGGTGGTGTGATGTGTAGTACAGACAATTCACAAGGAACAGTGGTTTACTCGTGTCTCGTAGTGTGCTTGAAATGAATACATTATTTTAATAAAATATTAACTACTATTTACTAAAATATTGAATAATATAATTTTAGTACTAGTATATATGAAGTGTTAGTGATGAGTGTGATTTGAAAGCAGATATAGTAATAAAAAAAGATAAAGAGCTGCAAGGAATATCATAGTATCTCATTTTAACTAACGTAATAGGCCGGAAAATTAATTTTAATTAATAATAATAAATAAGTGTTCAACATTGTTTTTCGTGTTAAGTTTTAAACCTATTTTTAGACATTTTGATGCACTGTTCACTTGTTCTGGTTAAAATGAGTTTATTGATATTCTTTGCAGATATTCTTGGATTACCGTACTAGGGGGGCAGGTTTGCCGCTCATACTCGAAGCAAATATGGCACATTTTTAGTAATTAACTCATCTTTGTTAGAAATTACTTACTGTTATCGGTCAACTTTTAATATCTTTATATCGTCGGGGAATTTTATTGTGTATAGTACGAGTATCATTTATACTATAATGATATATCTTACATTTATGTAGGTTTACGAGTAAATAATATTGATCATAAACTTGGCGTCCCCATGCGCCCTAGTTAATTATCAATCGTCTAGCTAGATTATATTATTTACTATGTACTTAATTTAGGATTTGTAGATAATAAGATAAGACGACCGATCGTGGTGTAATAGTAGAGAAATAAATATAGTCTCGCAAATTAAAAGCCTACTACATATTGATATAATGTAGTTTGGTCGCCTAGCTGCTATGATACAAGAACGTTTAGAAGCTTTTTTATAAAAATATTTACTGCCCGATTGACAGACTTGCTGGTTGGTTCTTCTCATCAGGCAAGGCTAGTGACGGCGACGGCGATTGAGGCAGCCGTGAACTAATGCGGTTTTTTTTTCAGTCGTCGCGTCGGCACTCTTTATAATGCTTACCATCAGGCAGGTCGAGGTCAAATGTCGAGCCACAATAAAAAAGATGAATAACTCAAATTGTTACGCTTTTTCCCACAGGGATAGGCGGAGCAATGGAGCGCCTCTTGCTACGATCCTGACACAACTCTCTTCGCTTCTCTCACATCCACAATTCTCTTCATACAAGCTCTACGGTTATGGGCACTAGGCAACCTAACATTTTTAAGGATGTCTCGGATTTGGTCGAAAAACACCCTACTGGGTCTGCCTCGTTTAACGCATCCACCCAGATCAGATTTATAAATATATATTTTTTTCAATCTACTTTAACTCATCCTTACCATGTGCCAAAAAAATTAAGAAAAATGATCACAAGTATACAGACCGTGAAGTGATTTGGTCACGTTTCGGGATCAGCTTGTAAGTTGCCGGTTCCAACTAGGCCGGCATAGTGGATGTGATTGTTACTCACAATTGAATTGTAGTAGTAGTGACATCCATTCATGGACCACACTCCGGCTTAACATCAAGCGGGTGATGTCATATGTCGAGTCACAAAAAAAAACTATACTTAAATGATTTGTAATGTTTGAGTAACATTGATATAAAAAGTGTATAGCTATTTGACATTACTATAAAAGTGTATAGTAATGTCTTCTTCAATGGGCATCCCACACTTTGCCCACGCACGCAGTAACACACCTTGCTCTCAAAATAAAACTATGAAACAAATGTATTGTTTAATTCTTAGCTAACACTTCACTGTGATTAATTGTTGCAGTTTTTTTTGTTGCAATTTATTTGACAAGATATATGCATTTATATTTGCAATGCTCTACTATTGTTTTTTTTTAAATTGTGACACGACATCAGACTTCGACCCGCCTGATGATAAGCAACAAAAGGTCCAAGAGGACGACGACTGAAAAAACCGAGTCAGTTCACAGCTGACCCAGTTGTCGTCAATATGTCGGCCAAAGGTGCTTCTTCACGCATCGCTTGAAGGATCCAAGGTCATAGGATTACCTTTCGGCAGGATATTGTTATTTGTCGAATCATAATAAAAAACATAGGTTTCTGTCTAGATATTTTATTATTTAGAGGTAATAGGGACTCGAATATAAAAAGATCCTAATGTCAACAATGTTTTGAAGCGCCTCAGGGCTCCTAAGAGTGCGGGCGGAAATGTAACTTCATACAAACTATATTTGAATCCCCACAAATATTTATATCCTTTCATACTCAAGGAGATAGTAGATTTTGTAGCTACTACTTTTTTTTAAATTCTTTAGATTTGCTACGGTGATGCTTTTGGTAGCTTGGTAATGTTTAGTTAAAATGCTTAAATGCCTTAATGCCTTAAAATCAGATTTCGTAAGTGGTGCCTAAACAACAAATTAATAATAGGTAACCTACAGCTGATAGTATAACGTTAACAATACCTCTAGATTATTATAATAACAGATTGTAGACAAAGAAATATAGTAGAAGTAAAGGTGTAGCAATTTAATTGATTGATTGGAAGTAAAAGAAATATATTTTAAAGCTAAAAAAATAAATAACAACCTTATTAAAAATAAAAACTTGAGACAAAAGTTTTTACTGAGGTTAGAAGACATTTTATTAATTGACTTTTATTCTTCTTTACAAGTATTACTTTCTCTATTTATGGTGATTAAGCTGTTTTGGGTAACGTTTGAATTATTATATTATATTAGATTTGAAAAAGTTCTCGGCTCCAACTAAATAATTATGTATTTATCTGTGCGAGCAGTCGCTTTTCTTTATGGATCGCATTATGAGAAGGCACAATTTAAGAAAAATAGATAAACCATTTTTAACCACTCCGGGCATAGTGCAAATCCGCGTATATACTTTGCGTATCTACACTAAACTTAATTTCACAGGAGAAGGTACATACGTTATAACTTTCTTATTTCAATGACTACTGAGCTCATTTTCATATTAGTTTAGTGTTCTATGTATTTGTAACAATAGATTTCTGTTAAAGTAATTGCTTTAGTCGCCACGACATTTACGCGGATTTGAAAAAAATAAAAAAGTTATCCATCTTTTATCCACAAACGTTTATGTTAAAATTGTGATTGTGGTATACTAATCCATATTCAAAACCTCCTCCGCGCCGCAGCCTCGTATGTTAGGTATTTAAAAAATAAATAAAAAACTTGGTGCAGCCCCGCAAGTAATATACGACACGGCAACTTCCTTTTGTGCGGCGTGCGTGCATTGCGCATGCGTGCCCCAGCCGGTTGTCACTCACGCGCAACTTTAGATTGATACGCTGTTAATTGGAGTCGAGTTATGCGACTTTGAAGTGTATCGCATTGCAACGAAGAGAGCCGCCATTGGAATTTATGCAATCAAAACAAATATGTTTTTTTATTATTGTGACGCGACATATTATGACACCACGCCGCCTGATGTTAAGCTGGACTGCGGTTCATGAATGAGGGTCACTGCTACTACAATTCAATAACTGTAAATAGCAGTCACATCCACTATCACCGGCCTAGTTGGAACCGGCAACTTTCTAGCTGATCCCGAAACGCGACTAAATTACTTCACAGTCTGTATGCTGATGCTTCAGAAGGGTGAAATTAAAACAAAAAATGTTATTGCAATTCCATTTTGGTCACGTTTCGGGATCAGCTTGTAAGTTGCCGGTTCCATCTAGGCCGGCATAGTGGATGTGATTGCTACTCACAGGTATTAAATTGTAGTAGCAGTGACATTCCTTCATGGACCACACTTCGGCTTTACATCAAGCGGGGTGCTGTCATATGTCGAGTCACAATAAAAATTAAAAAAAATTGTAGCTATAGATAGCTATTTCCCTAGTGATAGTCCAACGATGCGGAGTAGTTACCACTTTTAGTATACATACCAAGTTGCGTTGGATAAGACCTTGGGTCCTTCAAGCGATGCGTGAAGAAGCACCTTTGGCCGGCATAGTGACGGCGACTGGGGCAGCCGTGATTAAACCCGGTTTTCTCAGTGTCGTCACTCTTGGACCTCCTCTTGCTTATCATTAGGCGGGACGAGGTCAGGTGTCGTGTCACAATAAAAAACACGAGCCGTAAATTGAAACGGTTTTTTCATTACCCCTTTTTTACCATCAGCCAAGTCGAGGTTACATGTCTTAATAAAAAGCGCGACAGCTTTTGATAGAAACTTGGCCGGCATAGTTATTTAACTGTACTTGCAGTCGCCTCCGTTCAGTTGCCTCCGCCCTTCAGTTTAATATCGAGCAGAGTGTTGTTGATATTACTGTCATTTACTAAACGGTTATAATGATGTCAGAAAATCAATTAATTATGTATTCACGTTTCTCTTCATACAAGCTCTATGGTTATGGGCACTAGGCAACCTAGCTTTCTTTAGGATGTACTCCCAAAACCGTAGAGCTTGTATGAAGAGAATTGTGAATGTGAAGGAAGCGTGAGAGTTGTGTCAGGATCGTGGCAAGCGGCGTTCCATTGTTTCTGCCTATCCATGTGGAAAAAAGGAGTTTGATTAATTAAAATTCGATCTAAATCTACGATTAGTCAGTCAGTCACCTTAATCATGTCTCCATTCTGCGGACAAATTGCAATCTCTGACTTATAACAAAACACGACTTATAATTTGATCTTTATTGAGTGCTTAGTTGAGAGAAATACTTCAAATAGCTGTCAGTGAGCGTCTTAACGTTTCAAGTGCTAGAAAGCTATCATCGTCTACCCATTAAAATAACGCAACAAGCGTAGATCTTTCTCGAAATTCTGTCCGTGTGCGATTAATAATAATAATACTTGGAAATGTTTAGAACATAAATATATCGACTATTATAATACATAATAAATATTTATTATATAAGGCGACCGTGGTGCAGTGGCAGTGCAATGGTTACACAAACTGAGATCACGGGTTCAAAACCATCGCTGGTACCAATGTATCCTTGATATGACTAACTCGGTTTTTTCAGTCGTCGTCACTCTTGGACCTCCTTGCATATCATCAGCCGAGACAAGGTCTGAAGTCGTCACAATAAATTTAAAAAAATATGTACTTTGGTGGTCCTGTTTCTATGATAGCACTTTAATAACTTAGTATAGAAATGTAAAAAAAAATATAAATATAGGTCGGTATTAATTTGTAATTTTATGTATTTAATATTTTTTATACATTTAATATTTGTAATACATTTTAATATTTTTATTTAATAATTGTAATTTTAATATTTTCTTATATAAAAGTTAGATAGTGTTATTATTATTATTAATGCATGCAGTCCTGTCCTATAAGTGAGATTGCATTTAGCATATAGTGCTATATGAGTATTGTATATTGTGTATTGTAAATAATGCAATCTTGTTGGAAGGCTTAATAAATAAATAAATAAACTCGCGTCGGAGTTTTGTTTGAAAACCCGTTGGCGACAGGCGTGGACGAACGGTTTAGCTACTGGTTTGTTGCGCGTAAAGTCCCGGGTTCGATCCCCGGTCGGAGCAAATATTTGTTTCATAGCTTTTATTTGTAATATTTAATAGTATTAAATATTGCAAATATTTGTTAGTAAAAAAAAAGAGATGGATATTTGCTTCGGGTCTGGTTATTAAAGAGTGGTAGGCAGTGGTACCCAGTCTGCCGATCCGGGGTAGTACCACCACTTACAAGTATACAGACCGTGAAGTGATTAGGTCACGTTTCGGGATCAGCTTGTAAGTTGCCGGTTCCATCTAGGCCGGCATAGTGGATGTGATTGCTACTCACAGTTATTGAATTGTAGTAGCAGTGACATTAATTCATGGACCACACTTTGGCTTAACATCAAGCGGGGTGCTGTCATATGTCGAGTCACAATAAAAAAAAAAAAAGTTCGAGTGTCAGTTTTCACGATCTTGACAGAACTTACTTGCTTTCTTTGCATTCGTTTTTTTAATAATAATTTAAAACAATTTTTAAACCCACAACTTAAATTCGACTTAAAACATAAATTAATAGATACCCTAAATGTATTCTCAATATTAAAGTAATAAATTTTTAGTTTTCAAGAGGGTCGCGTGTGCGGGCCCCTAAATAGTACCCGTATCCTTTAATTTATTATTTTTAAAGTATCTATTTCCGGAATACTTCTACAGATTTTTTCAATGTCGCCTCCTTACTTACAGGCGGGTCCAGACCAGATGTCGAGTCACAATAAAAAAAAGTATAGTAAAATGATATTAAATAGTTGATTCATAGCTGATTTATTATAATAACTAAGCCTACACTTAGTTATTAACCCTTTCAACACGACGCTCAACAACGCAGATTATACCCGCGTACGGCCCGCTATTATCGCTGGCACGCGTATTGGCGTGCGCCGATCGTAGGTAAAGATTTTATTTACGCCATAGATAGTAAACATTTTGTCAATTTACCATCTATGGTAAATTATATTTAAATAATTTTGGTTATAAATATAAGTTTTTTAATTTAATAATATTTTAGTTTTCTTTTAAACAATTTGTGTAATTTAATACGTCATTACGTAATAATTCATTTTATGTGGGCGCAAAGTATTCCGACCACGAAAATAGCAAAAACTTCAATTTTATCTTTACATATATATCCCCTGGCGAGTCGTTTGAATTCAAAATGTAATGCCGCCAACTCGCCTAGTGAGTCCATTGTGAAATGTTTGCGGCACCCGAGGTAACTTCATGAAAATCGTAGTTGCATTGAATTTGATGTCGAGATGATTTAAGTCACTACCACAGGAAACCCCCAAAGGATATAATACCGCAACGGTATACTAATCCTTACTTATATTATAAACGCGAAAGTTTGTAAGTATAGATGGATGGGAGGATAGATGTTTGTTACTCTTTCACACAAAAACTACTAAATAGATTTGCATGAAATTTTACATTAACACGTTCTTTAATTTGATAAGAGCTCAGCTAAGCCTTATAGTAAAAAACAACTTTAGTCATAGCACCACCATACTCGTAGTTATATTTCTTAAATATCTCTTGCATCCTGATCATCATCCAGTACTCTAGGTCCTCAATTTGATAACGGCCCAGCTAAAAGCTCATAATAAGTAAACGTTTTAGTTAAAGCACAATAGTTCTATTTCTTGTTGATTTACTCATCTTTTACCTTCGAGCTTTATCATCAGAGTAGCTCAGTGGTACCAGTTAAAACACACATATATTCATATACATGGGTGTGTCAAACGTGAGGTCACAGATATGTTGAAAAGTAAATACCGATTATGCGTCTCTCCGCAGCTAACAAAACGAACTGATGACCTTCAAACCCCTGATCAGATCCTCATCGATTTTACCTAAGAACCATCTCGATCACGTCAGCTTTCAAACAAACAAAACCGCAAGGTCCATTCGTTTAGGAGCTATGATGCCACAGACAGACACACAGATACACATACGCGTTAAACTTATAACACCCCTCTTTTGGGTCGGGGGTTAAAATGAAGCGGCAATGACTTTCACAGTTACAAGTTCAAGCCAAGACGTTTAGAGAAGTTACGTTAATAAAAAGTAAGCTCAAAATCTTAAACCCGAGTACTGTTATGTGCAAACTATTCGATATTTATTGTGTAATAAATAAACAACTTACATTTACATTATTCGGACATGTTATGATTTATCTGCCATTATATTTATCCATCAATAAATGCGACCGATATTTATGAGGAACATAAATTTTGATTATATTATTTCATTATCATGTTCAGACAAAATGTTGTCAATTTCTGATTTACGTTTGCCGTATGTGGATAAAAAAGATCATATTTTTAAATATCGTGATTTACAAAACGAAGGCTAGTATATTATTAAGAACATTGTATATAAGCTTGTATAGAAAGGACATTATCAACAAAACTTGTTTCGCGAAGATATCGTCATTTTAGTTCGCACGCCAATTGGCGTGCGCCGTACGGTAAATAGGAAAAAATTTACGCCAATTGGCGTGCGCCGTACGGAAAGGGTTAAGCATGCTTGTATCATAGACACTGGGCGCCCAGAATAACGCGATATCAGAATCGCCAAATTTTTATTTTTTACATAGTCCCTAAACTTGTTGGTTTAATGTCGATTTGAGTGTACAGGAGGTTCTGAGCACTCAAAAATCGTATAGAAACGCGTTGTTCGCCTTAAATTGATAATAGATCGCAATTTTTTATTGTTGGTCTTCCGCAACCATGGTAATATCTAATAAACAATCAAATCAAATTGTCACGTCTTTTCCCCACAGGGATAGACAGAGACAATGGAGCGCCACTTGCCACGATCCTGACTCAACTCGATCGCTTCCTTCACATTCACAATTCTCGATGTTTGCGCAATAATTCAGAAAATATTATACCACTTATAAATTTAAATATAAATACATATAAATATTGATGGCAAATATGTACAAATTTGAGTTAGATCCAACGTGCTATGTATGTACTATGTATAATTACTTGATAATTTATCTCATGATTTTCATCACGCTTTCGTTGATAAAATCTTTTCAATCTATTTATTATTATTATACAATAGGACGTTCAATCAATCAAATTGTCACGCCTTTTTCCCACAGGGATAGACAGAGACAATAGAGCGCCACTTACCACGATCCTTACATAACTCCCTTGCTTCCTTCACATCCACAATTCTCTTCATACAAGCATGTATGAAGAGAATTGTGAATTGTAGGTTGCTTCATACTAGGCAACCTAGCTTTCTTAAGGATATCTCCGATTTGGTCGGAAAACACCCTCCTCGGCCTCCCTTGTTTAACGCATCTGTCCACATCAGATTTATAAATTCCTTTCGTCAATCTACTTTTACTCATCCTTTCCATGTGCCCAAACCATCGAAGCATTCCTTTGTCAATCCTTGTCACTACATCTTCTTTCAAACCACATCTATCACGCAATGTGCTATTCCTTATTCTATATTATATGATGTTATAATAATGTAATAAAGGTTTATGATAGTTTTCATTGAAAAACCGCAGTATTAATGGATAATAAAAGCGCGCTAAAATCTTAACATGAAAGCGGAGATTATTATTTTATGTTGAACATTCATGTTTATGTTTATTGTTAGGTTAACAATAAAAAACATATGTTTATGAAAGCAAAACGCATAAATGAACAAGCATATGATAAATTAAACAAATTTTATGCGGCTTACTATCGCGTTTATTTTCGTTTTGATTTTAAAGTTTTATTTCATTATTCTGAATTTTTGAGAGCTTTAAGTAAAATTGTAAAATCAAAACCAAAATAAACGCGATAGTAAGCCGCATAAAATTTGTTTAATTCATTAATCAATGTTCGCGCAACATCTAAGAAAATATTAAGTTAAATAAAACATATATTTATGAAAGCACAAGCTTTTATTAAGTTTTAAAAAGCATGGAAGTTAATTTAATTAGAAATATTTTTATTTCGTTACACCAATAAATTGTAACGAAAATGTGTAATGGAAAAAAACTTCGCGCACTCATCGGTCGGGTATGAAGTGGACCCACCAATTGAAAAATTCAATGAAAGAAAGGATCCAAGAATTTCGACGTGAGTACTCAGGAGCTTAGTGGCTTATATATAGGAAGATTAACAATGATTGAGAAAGGAATATTGCGCGCGACGACCTATTTCTATTGTAATTCTTAAAGCGACCGTGGTGTAGTGGCAGTGCAATGGTTACGCAAACCTAGAGCACGGGTTCAAACATAGATATACTCGTAATATATATTATTTATATCTATGGGTTCAAAACCACATGCCGGTACCAGTGTATCTTCGGTATATGTAATTTGGTTATCCTGTTTCTATAATACAAGCACTTTCGTATCTTCGTATAGAAATGTGAATAAATATATATAACTTATTTCCATTGTACACTTCGCCTGCTGTTCGCTGGAGTGCGAGAATGGAGACCACTGTTTCTACAGTAGCATAACTGCAAGTAAAAGTCGTATCCACTACGCCTAGGAAATATATTTAATAAAAACATAATATTTAGTTAATAAATTTATGCCTTTTATAAGCATGTCATGGTGATTTCATAATGAAAAATATGTTTTTATATTTTACAGGTAATACAATGATTCAATTTTTACAAAAGAATTAATTTTCAGTGTTATTTATTTAGCTGAATAAACTTAATATTTTATTGTTTTATATATTACTGCGAAATACTACTTTAATTCAAATGTGGAATCTTTTAATGTTTATTGATATGCTAATTACAATATCACACATGACGAATAATAAACAAAAATAACTAATAACTATTTTATATATTTGGTTTTCAGTATTTAACCGATAAGAGAATGTAATGAATTCTAGAATATACGTATGTTTGAATATAATTGAATAATTGTATCGACATGGAATGAATTGGATTTAATCAACTATTTTTTTTGATAAAACACTTAAATGAATCAGCCGATATATAAATATTCAAATAAATCGAATTTTAATCGACTTGCCCGTCGGATTATATTTATTATATTATATTATATTATATTATATTATATTATATTATATTATATTATATTATATTATATTATATTATATTATATTATATTATATTATATTATATTATATTATATTATATTATATTATATTATATTATATTATATTATATTATATTATATTATATTATATTATATTATATTTTATTAAAACGCGACATCTGAAGTCAACATGACTGAAAAATAAACATTAGTTCACGGTTGCCTCAGTCGCAATCACTAATGTCGGCAAAAAAATCTATACATATAATAAAATTGGAGTGTCTGTTTGTAATATTAAAATAACCGTTTTTTAATACATGTATATGAATATATATACGGTACATACACCAAAATGACATTTTTTACAATTTTTGTCTGTCTGTCTGTCTGTCTGTCTGTTTGTTCCGGCTAATCTCTGGAATGGCTGGACCGATTTTGACGGGATTTTATTGACAGGTAGCTGATGTAACAAGGAGTAACTTAGGCTACGTTTATTTTAGAAAAAATCTTTTATAATAAATAAAATAAAAGAAAAATCATTTTCCCATACAAAATTGCGTGCGTTCAGAAATTTATTTTGGGTAAACTAAGGAAAATATATCAAGCTGTTGAGAATTGAAAACAAATTATTATATTATATTAACATATTATTATTATTATTATTATCCTACTATTATTATAAATGTGAATGTCCGTTTGTTTGTTACGCTTTCACGCAAAAACTGCTCAACCGATCATCATGAAACTTTGTACCCATATTCTTGGAGGTATCAGAAGTAACATAGTATACATTTTATTTTAATTTTTTTTAACTTAAAATAAAAAGGTTTTGTACATTTTTTTTCCTATTATAAAAATAGAAGCAAGGCGTTGGTTCAAACCCTGAATACTATAATACCATCGCACTGTATTACCGACAGTCACGTCAACATTTAATCCAATCAACTGTACTATGGAGACTATACACTATACTTTCTATAAACTATACATTCAGCTGTTTGAAATTCTTCTTTATTATTATTTCCTTTTGTTACTATATGCATATGCTACTATTGTTATAAATGTGAATGTGAGTTTGTTTGTTACGTTTTTTTATTTTTGGAGGTACAAGAAGTAACATGGTTACTTTTAATTAAAATAAAATATATTTTACTATAGTTTCCAATTGACTATAGTTTTAACTGTTTGGAATATATATTTATTTTTATTTTCGTCTGTCATTTTTATATGAGTTATCGAGTTATAAATACAAAAAGTCGAATTGAAAACCTCCTCCTTTATTTACTGTGTTATAAATCAAACCTTACGCGGGTGAAACCGCGGGCACAGCTAGTAAATTAATATAATTTTGCAGCGCATAGAAGCATAAAGCCCGCTCCACATTCTTGTGAGATATTCTCGCGAGAATCTCAGGAGATTTTCAGCGAGATTACTGAGAAACATGCGAGTGTGGAGTCAGTACACGTTCTCACCCGTTTTCACGTTCTCGCGCTCTTTGTCTCGCGTTAAAAAACCGACAAAAGCTGGAGAACAACGAAGAGAACTGAGAACGAGAAAAGAACTGAGAAAAGAATGGACCGCTTGCTTCCACATTCTCGTTTCTCACATGTTTCTTGCGTTCTCGCGAGATTTTCGCAAGAGTGTAGAGCGCGATTAAGCACTCAATGTTAAAGCGACCGTGGTGTACTAGTAGTGGCAGTGCAAAGGCTACGTAAGCCGAGTGGCACGGGCTTAAAACCACCCACCGGTACCAATGTATCTTTGATATATGTACTTTGGTTGTCCTGTTTCTATGATACAAGCACTTTAGTAGCTTAGTATAGAAATTTATTATAAAAAATAAATATGATAATTGTGGCAGATATTGCTCAGGGTCTAGATATTTTGGAATAGTAGACTGACAGTTAGTGTAAATAATATATTTTTTAAATATAATTATAAAATTGTAAGTAACACTAATGGTGTGAAGATAAAAGTACAATGAATTGTGAAATGTTTTGTCTATAAACAGAATGTGTTTGAAGATGTTCAACTTACGGACCACCGCGGGTTAATGTCAGTTTATATGTTGTTTACGATCTATTTTAGGACATTTGTCGGGTGAAGTTATGCCTAACATTCAGTGTTCCACTACTCACGTTAACTAAGAATGTTATTGCGGTATTTGCGCGCTTTATTTACTCTTCATTCATTTCATACCACTTTAAGAGTGGTAGGCAGTGGTACCCAGTCTGCCGATCCGGGGTAGTACCACCACTTACAAGTATACAGACCGT
The DNA here is from genome assembly GCA_905220615.1 of Tinea trinotella. Lineage (NCBI taxonomy): Eukaryota > Metazoa > Arthropoda > Insecta > Lepidoptera > Tineidae > Tinea > Tinea trinotella. Next base: position 6,040,059 of record HG992326.1, read on the forward strand.
GAAGTGATTTGGTCACGTTTCGGGATCAGCTTGTAAGTTGCCGGTTCCATCTAGGCCGGCATAGTGGATGTGATTGCTACTCACAGTTATTGAATTGTAGTAGCAGTGACATTCATTCATGGACCACACTTTGGCTTAACACCAAGCGGGGTGCTGTCATATGTCGAGTCACAATAAAAAAATACTCTTAAGTACTGGGAAACATTATTTAGTAATTTGGGCAATATATTATTTATTTACGGCCACCATGGTGTAGTGGCAGTGTAATGGTTAGACAACCCGAGAGCACGAGTTCGAAACCACCCTCCGGTACCAATGTATTATTGGTATAATATTTACTTTGGTTGTCCTCCTTCTATGATACAAGCACTTTAGTAGCTTAGTATAGAAATGTAAATAAAATTAAATTAAAAATATACGGCTAAGGTACAGCTAGTTGGCCAAGTAAACCATAGGTAAGACGACCGTGGTGTAGTGGTTATGAAATGGACTCGCGGTTTAATAACAATGTATCTTTGATATCATGTACTTTAGTAGCCTATTTTCTCTGATACAATTTCTATAAAATAAAAACACAGGAGGCAAGCCCAGGAGAGTGTTTGCCGACCAAATCGGAGACATCCTCAAGAAAGCTGGGTTGCCTAGTGCCCATAACCATAGAGCTTGTATGAAGAGAATTGTGAATGTAAAGGAAGCGAGTGAGTTGTGTCAGTATCGTGGAATGTAGCGCTCCATTGTCTCTGCCTATACCTTTGGGGAAAAGGCGTGACAATTTGATTGATTGATTCATAATACTTAAAGGATGATACAATGTTACTCCCGTGATATCCGCTCCGCACAGGTAGGGAAAGCTTCCGAATTCTGTTGACCGAATCGGCAATTAAGCTAAAATAACGTCACGGCGTCGCTTCTCTGTTGGACAATGGACAGTGAGGATTGTTTTAACAACCAAGTGTCCTGCCCATACTAAAACCGTGGATTCTAAGAGATTTTGAAAAAGGACCTCCGACGACTAAAGCAACCATAAACTGGTTTCTATTTAATTAAAATTGTATCTTACTTTTCTTGGGCTGTTATCGAATTGAAGACCTTTTTTTCGTGGCGAAATCCTCATTGAATTGAACAACTGAGGATGCAAGAGATCATCTAAGAGACACAGTTTTTAAACACAGATAAAGCCGCTGGTTACAGCTAGTATTATAAACAATGAAATTCCCACACTACAATTAAAATTAATTGACATATGAACCTTCTTGAGTTTAAACATTTATAATATATAAATAAGTCATTCTAAACCACTTGTAAAACACATTAAAAACATTATATCGTGGGAACTAATAGAATGACTGTCAAGTACCAAAACCAAATTTCAGATCCTGAGTAAATATTTAACCGTTCATTTTATTTTTATTTGTAAGTATTGTGTGTTTTCCGATTTCCGACCAAATCGGAGACATCCTTAAAAAAGCTGGGTTGCCTAGTGCCCATAACAGTAGATATTGTATGAAGCGAATTGTTAGGGTGAGGGAAGCGAGGAATTTGGGATCGTGGCAAGTGGCGCTCCATTGTCTCTGCCTACCTCTACGGGAAAAGGGTGTGACAATTTGATTTCTTCTAGTTTGGCAAATAAATGTAATAATGATAACCTTTATTTTTATCTATCTGAAATCTAAGGCCTTTATTTACTGGTAGAGAATATCTGGCAGCGTTAAATTCAGCTTTGTAAATGGTGCAAAAACAAAACAATTAATTTGCTTAGTGATTTGTTATCGCCGAACGACTGAATGATCCGACTAATTTCGTAGTTGCCTCAGTCGCTATTACTGTGTTGTCAATTGGTTTTCCTACCTTGGTTAGTATTAGGCAAGTCAATGTAAAATGTCGAGACATAACAACATCATCATCATCAGCCAGAAGGCGTCCACTGTTGAATATAGGCCTCCCTTTTAGAACGCCATTTCGAACGACAAGATGTCAGTTGCATCCACTGGTTATTCGTGACTTTCACTATGTCGTCAGTCCACCTAGTGGGAGGCCTACCTACGCCGCGTCTTCCGATTCGTGGTCTCCACTCTAGAACCTTTCTTCCCCATCGGTTGTCGGTTCTTCGAGCGATCGGTTCTTCGAGACATAACAATAAAATAAAAACATATAAACGTGTTTGCGCCAGAGAGGCTATCATAGTGATAGCGGCTAAAACTGCCGTAAAACTAATTACTATTAGACAAGTAGTCACATGTCGGAGTCACTTAAAAACGTAGGGGAATTTCTTTTTACTGATAACACACGAGATAATTAAAATGAATTTATTATAAAATAATATTTCTAAAAAAAAACGTCTACTATTAAAAAGACATCTGACATAGACAACAATTTTTTAAAAATTAGAATCGATTGCAAACTTTTGTTAATAATTCTTTTATAGTACTCCCGGGCTGTTTTAGTAGGGGTTGGGGCTTGCGCCGTACACGAGTCATGCCTCTCCCTCAAACCCTATGTTAGGTAGATATGAAAGAAAGGGACCTTCTTCCCGCAAGATTGATTCACGTGCTGCAGATGCTGAGACTATAATACAATATAGAACCATCCTGTCTGGACCAATTTAAAAAATATATACTTTACTTTTTATTATTATTTGTTAGCCATGATTTACGGGTTAGATTTAGGCAGGAGAAATCAAAATAAAAAGGTATTTTAAGCCTAAAGGAAATATAAAAAAACTCAACTCTTTTGTGATTTTCATTTGGGAAACAGTAGAATGTTACAATTAATTTAAAACTAACAAAATGTCACCATTATCTTTAAGATAAAAAAATAAGTCTACAAAATAAACAAACACGGTTGTTATCTAATAAAGGAAAGATAATTAATAAATAGATAATTTAGATTCTTTCTAATTCACACATAAATCATTATTATTATAATTTATTATGTGTTCTTTAGATTATTATGTTAGAAAAATATCAACTAGCAATCTGAGAACCTCAATAGATATTAGACGTTTTGATAGGGGCCCGATTCTCTAACTTTATGCCGACGAATATGCAGTGAAATTGCGCTGCCGTCGCAAGTGACCAATCACTGTAGATTACCTATTGATTTGTTATTCGCTGATTGGTTATGTAGATGTCAAATATAGGTGCAACGCAATTTTATTGGTTTTCTACGCCATAATTTATTGAGTATCGAGACCATGACGCGACCATCAATTGTTTCCACTCTTCACATCCACTCTTCTTACAAACTCTATGAGCACAACGTTCTCCTATTTTTTTAAAATAGTAGGACTATTTTTTTGGTGGCCTTATTTCAAAATGTATAATAAAAAACTAAATTAAAAAAGATACGCATAGATTAAACATTTTATACTTTACTTCTCTTTTTAAAAACGACAAATAGTAATAAAGATAAAATTTAATTAAAAAACATATCGTAAAGACTGATCTTGACCTTGTATTTCCCCAATGGTTCTGTATGGTATGAACAATTTCACTTTCTCACTCGTCTGGTTTGCGCCATTGAGTCTAGTTGTACCGTCCATGTACTTATATTAGTAGCCGGCTTTAAAATAAACTTTAAAAAACATGTGTTGTGAACTAAAGTTATAATTATTATTCTGTTTATTATTAGTTCGTTCTTTAAAAGGTTAGTGTTAGGTTAAGAAAATGTGCTCCAAATTGGGATTTTTTGGTGACAGTGAGTGTTTTTTTTTTACGTAAATACTAATAAATATTTTAAATATACCAAATTACAGATAATATAAATTAAATTGTTTAAATTCTTTTAGCGTCAAATACTTTTGTAGATTTTTATGAAGATATAATTCCTTAGTGTAATATCTTTGTATCTATTTAATTATCTTTGTATAATATATTGTATCTATTTATTAAAATCTATTTACATTGTGTTTTAAGAATTAATTATTCTAGCGATTTATAGGGTATTTATAGGGTTATTTTTTCCTAAAGGTACTTTACTTAACTTCCTAGCTATAATCCTACATGAATACCACACCTACACGATACCTACACCACCGTGGGAATAATTAATTTTATTAACATATTTGCGGACTGTTGGTAATATTATTTCTATGGTGTAGATATCGATATTCAATGTAAAATAAACACATAAAAAATCTTGAATATTCCAAGTGAAACGTGAAAAAGCACCAATTGGCCAATTGATGGACAAAACTGTTAAATTAAAGAACACCATTTATTTTGGAGACTTAGAATTAAATTGTATTGTATTTTGAAATATACGAAGATTACAATGTTATATAAAATATCTTTTATTTTGCATAGTTTAGGTGTGCAAAATGATCAAACGGTAATTATGACAGTTCAAAGCAGAACTGGTAAAGCGTGTCTTTGTGTCTTTGTGATTGACAGACGATACAAAATCCATATCATATTTTATTTTCAAATAACAATTGCACAACAATTAAATGCAAAATTGTTATTAGTTTTATCAATACAAGTATCGAAATTACCATTTATATATTTTTTCATCATTACAAAAGTAGTACATAAAAGCCCAAAATGAATGATGTCCTTCGTCAATCTTCTTTCCCTTTCTTACCATCTGTGTAAGAAAAAATCTGTGTATAAAAAGCTGAAAAATTCAGAAGCATTTCTTAACTTCCGGGGTTTAAAACATTTTTCAATATGCGTGTTCAATATTACTGTCGGATTAGAAAGGTTAACCGATAAACCGTTATCACAAAAATGAGTCCATAAATTTAAATGCATTCATAATATTGTTTATTGATAAGCGATTAGTTATGTCTAGAAATAAACTCCGATAATGTATGTGACGTTATGGAATTTATGTGTTTTTCCTATAACCGTACTTTATAATTAATTGCATGTGAATATAATTAAAAACATAGCAAGTTGACAAATTTGACGGGTTCGATTCCTGGTTAGAGCGAATATTTGTTTCATAGCTTTTATTTGTAATATCATTAAATAGTGAGATTAAATTTACAAATATTTGTTAATAAAAAAAGGCATATATTTGTTGAAGTGATCCGTGAAGTCACTTAGACACGTTTCGGGATTAGCTTGTAAGTTACCGGTTCCAATTAGGCCAACATAGTGGATGTGACTACTACTTACAGTTATTGAACTATAATAGCAGTCACCTCCACTCACTCCAGCTTAACATCAGGCGGGTGCTGTCATATGTCAAGTGACAAAAAAAAAGTGAAAAAAAAAGTTGTATCAGGATCGTGGAAAATGGTGCGGCATTGTCTCTGGCCTAATTATCTTGGAATGGACGTGTGCCAATTAAATTGTTTTTTTTTTATTGTGACTAGACACAGAGCCGAAGTGTGGTCCACGAATGAATGTCACTGCTACTACAATTCAATAACTGTGAGTACCAATCACATCCACTATGCCGGCCTAGATGGAACCGGCAACAAGCTGATCCCGAAACGTGACCAAACACTTCACGGTCTGTATACTTGTAAGTGGTGGTACCACCCCGCATCAGCATACTGGGTACTACTGCCTACCACTCTTTGAATATACTTCGATTTATACTTAATATTTTATTATACTTCGACTGATGTTGGACTATTGATGGCTAGGTCTATCCATCAATACCCAACTTAGTAAATACCCAATTCAAAGAGTGATGCCCAGTCTGCCGATCTGTGGAACCACCACTCACAATATAAACCGTTACAAGATACAGAAGTGAGTTAGTCGCGTTTAGTAATTAGCTTGTTGAAGTTGCCGGTTCCAACTAGGCCAGCATGTGACTGCTACTTGCAGTAATTTAACTGTAATAACCAATCAGCGAACGACAAATCAATAGGTAAACTACGTTGATTGGTCACCTGCGACCGCGACGCAATTTCACTGCACTAATATTTGACATCTTCGTAACCAATCAGCGAATAAGAAATCAATAGGTAAACTACGTTGATTGGTCACTTGCGACCGCGACGCAATTTCACTGCTTTTTTTGTATGAAACCATATTTATGTTCGCCATTGAAATGTAAACTTATTTCCAAAACTTGGTATTCTCTTTGTATTCACATTAATTGATGTCTAGGCCTTAACCGAATTGTTTTTCTTAAACTAAGGTTAATACAAAATGGCCTTAATTGTGACATTTGTTTAATTAAACTGTCCAAACATTAAAGCGACTGTTTGTACAATTAAAATTGACATTAGTAACGCTTGTTCAATAATAATTATAAAATAAAATTTGAACAAGGTTTGCGTTCAGGGTTCTTTTTTGTTTTATTAAATGTATTATGTTTTAAAATTATTTAAATAATTTCAAAAATAATAAATTTAAACGTCAACTTATCATTTACCGACCGGCCTGATATTTATAATTGTAACTATAGGGTAGATTTTTTTATTGCTGTTAGATTTATATTATATAATATACCAACTCAGTTGGAAAAGGCATGACAATTTGATTGATTGATTGGCAGCACACAGCGACTGCAACTACAGTTAAATAACTGCAAGTAGCAGCTGTTAACAAATAACACTATTAACAAATCTAATTAAATTAATTGTTATGCTTTTATTATAGCGACAGCGACGAAATGACATCGCTTTTCCGTCGCCATAAAGTACGCCATAATTAGTTCATGTATGAATTAGTAATAAAAAATTGGAAAATGTGCACGACTTAAAACTGCATACAAATTTTATTCTTTCCTATTTTTTTTGTCACGCCTTTTTCCCACAGGGATAGGCAGGAGCGCCACTTACCACGATCCTTACACAACTAATTTGAACAGTAATAATTCCAGCTTTGGTATATACTAAGATTAATAAAAAATACTGATTTATTTAGTTTAAAAATGACCTTTTTCAAAATAAACCACATCTCTGTTTATATTAGAAATGGGTAGTTTTTCCACGAATAATCTACAGTTTGTGTTAGAGACGCCATGTTTAAAATAATTATGTACGTTTATTACTTGTACGCTTACAATGCTTGCGGATTCAAATCTTACTTTACATTTTAGAAAATGGCCGTACTTTATGACTGTCCAGCCTAAATATGGAGATTATTAAGAAGTTATGCGACATTTTATTAGACGAGTTTTACTTAGCTCGTAAAAACATGCTCTTTACTATTTTAAGTATTATAAAACTATTCTTAACTTTCTCATGAGTAACACTGTTTTTTTAGGATAATGTAATCGTCTTATATAACAAGTAGGTACATTTTAAGTAATTTCGAAATAAATATGACTAATTAATGTGTTTTACGGAAATTATGTATTTACATTTACCTAAATGACTTTCTGCCTATTTATGCCTATTTATGTCTATACATTCTTACATTAAAAGTTTATTTTTATTGTGACTAGACTTATATTATGACAGTACCCCGCCTGATGTTAAGCTGGAGTGTGGTCTATAAATGGAGACGACTGCTATTACAGTTATATAACTATAAGTTGTATTCGCTGGCTAGTTAAAACCTGATCCCTACAAGCTGATCCCGAAACGCGACGGTTCACTTAATGGTCTGTAATTCTGTATACTTGTAAGGATCATGTACTACCTAGGATCAGCAGTCTGGGCACCATTTCCTACCACTTTTTAATATATTTACCTATTAACAAATTTGTCTCTGCCTATCCCTGTGGGAAAAAGGCGTGACAATTTGATTGTTTGATTAAACAATTTTGATTAGCTACTCCACAGTTAGCATTGTTAACTAAAAGATTAGACGGTTTTTTGCGGTAGTCAGCGCTCTTCGACCTCTGTTTACCATTGGGCAAAACGATGTCATGTCGTGTTTTTAAAATGTTATCAAGTCTAATAGGTTGCCGCAAATTAAAAGCCACCAATCACCCAAAGTACATATATGACGATTTGGTGTCCTTGAATTCTTGTGACAATAACTTCAGCTGTACAAATAAATTGTTTATCATGATCGTCACCTATATTTAAAACTATTATTTTGACTCAATTTTACTCTTTTACAATAAAGTCGGCCTCTCTATGGAATGCGTTCTTATTTGATTTACGTGATTCCCCATCTTTAATAGCCTTCAAAAATTAACTACATGAAAGGACATCATTCATTTTGGGCTTCTATGTACTACTTTTGTAATGCCCAATGAAAAAAAAAATATAAATAGTAGTTTCGATACTTGTATCGATAAAACTAATAACAATTTTGCGTTTAATTGCTGTGCAATTGAGTTATTTGGAAAATAAGATATGGGTTTTGTATCATTTGTTAATCAACGCCACATTTGTTCTGCTTTGAACTGTTATAATTATAGTTTGATGATTTTGCACACCTATTATCCTTTATTATGCAAAATAAAGGATAAATTATACATTGTAATCTTCTTACATTAAACTATTTTAAAATGCATATTAAACTGTTAATACAATTAAGCCCAAGTCCCCATACAATATGAATGATGTCCTTTGTCTTTCTTAACAAATATATGTATTTTATTCTTATGTGTATATATTATTTATGTATTAAGTATTGTTTCACATTTTTGTACTTTTTGCAGTGTAAAACCTACATCTGTCTTACTACCATAAGGGTGGTTGCTATAGATAGATTGTATGTATTTCTATATTTGCAATAATAATTTCGTACGCCTATCTGTCTGTGAACTCAAAGACAAATAGACAACAACACTGTCCTTATATCATTTATTAATTTGGTAATTTAATTCTTTCTCCTAAATACATCAATGTTTGTGAAATGAAAGATTTTTACTGCTTTCCCCATGTGTTTTTCCCATCCCACAACCTTGGATCCTTTAAGCAAGGCGTGAAAAAGCACCTCTGACTGCCGTGACGTCGACTGAGACAGTCGTAAACCGAGTTGGTTTTGTCAGTCATCGGTAATTTAGGTAAATTCTTTGTAAAATAATTGAGTATTTGGGTAGTAACAGAAATTTGTATTAAAATAATTTTGTGATAGATTATTAGATAACAGTGTGGATCTCATTATGGCATTGTCCCTGACGATTTCGGTTCAGTGCCCGTTGTAACGATACTGTGATGTTGTAGTGTAGCTTTCAAATACTTCTAATTTAGACTTATTATTGAGAACTCGAATTTCACGCTCGATGCGCGCGAGCATCGGGTTTTGATTCAAAACGGTGAAACGAAAGTGAATTTTACTATGAAATATTCAAGGACAGATAAAGACTAGGTACGGTACAGTACGGATGTACTGTACCGATGATCGATGGTTTGATATAAATACCTATATAAGTAATTAATTTTGCGGTTAAGAACTGCACTTTTTCCGGACAACGCAGTCGTTCATACCGCATTACTAAACTGGTGTTACTAGTTTTATTTATGTAAACACTTATTTTATTATCAATCAATCAAATTGTCACGCCTTTTTCTCACAGGGATAGGCAGAGACAATGAAACGCCACTTGCAATCGTTGACAACTCCCTCGCTTCCTTCACATTCACAATTTTCTTCATACAAACTTTATGGTTGTTTTAAAATATATTTTATTTATGTTCTATAATAAATAATATTTTCTTTGTTTATCATTGTAATACAATAAGGATTCTTTTTATTTTATTTATGCCATTTAAATATTATATTTTCTATATTGTCTCAGCCTATCCCCGTTGGAAAGAGGCGTGATAATTTGATTGATTGATTGATATTTCCTAGCTTATTATTACACGTAGTTAAATGACAAAATGATTATTGTTATTAAAATGTGATTTATTAATACTTTGTAATTGTAGTTAATTTACGAGTATTATAAGATTCCTATTAAAATGTTATTTGCAATTAAATTGCACTTGTGTGGGTGTTTAATGTTGATTTTATTAACATTTACGTAAATTGTTTTATAATTGTCAAATGCTTGGCTTTATTTGGCTGTTACACGTGGAGCAATGCATCTTTTAACGTCTTTATTGATAAATCATGACGGTTAGACGATATCCTTGTACGAAGTTGCATCCCCGCAGTTGTCTTTAGTTTAGCAGACAAATTTATTTAACGATATAGGTGGAAACAACAGGCTACACATAAGATAAAAAATACATTTTGTTTAAAATTGCTTAGATAGCTAAACTATAGTCCGAAAAAGTAACATACACGACAAATAATAGGATTTAAATCCTACTATTATTATAAATGTGAATGTGAGTTTGTTTGTTACGTTTTCACGCAACAACTACTTAACCGATCATCATGAAACTTTGTACACATATTTTTGAAGGTACTAGAAGTAACATAGGATACTTTTAATTTTAAAAATATATTTTTTCTACTATAGTTTCCAATTGACTATAGTTTCGGCTTATTATTTTTTTTTCCGTCTGTTATTTTTATATGAGTTATCGAGCTATAAATACAAAAAAAGGCATACACAGTCAAATTGAGAACCTCCTCCTTTTTTATGACTTATTAAGTTATAAAAACCACATAACCACAGGGCCTGTATGAGGAGAATTGTGGATGTGAAGGAAGCAAGGGAGTTGTGTAAGGATCGTGGTAAGTGGCGCTCCATTGTCTCTGCCTATCCCTGTGGGAAAAAGGCGTGACTATTTGATTGATTGATTGAAGTTATAAAAAAAACTATAAAACTATAGTTAAAAAAAAACTAAAAAAACACGCTTATATGTGTAAATAAAATTTGAATAAATGGTAAGAGGAGGTTCAAGAATGCCGACGAATAAAAAATCCGAGTTAGTTCACGGTTGCCTCAATCGCCGTCACTATGCCGATCAAAAAAATATTTATTGAAATTATTGTATTGTCATCGGTTTTCAATGCGTGTACAAATTTTCAAATTATTCAGACATCTAGAAGTAGATGAAAATTTATTTAAAAGATTCCGTTAAATAGTTACATACATACAAGTCAAGCTACTAAAAACGTGTTAATAAAAATCAATCATATATAATATAAATATAAAACGATAGGCAACTTTATTAGACAAGATGTGATGCTATGTTCATTTTAGTATCTTCTTTTGTTTCTCATGACGAACTGGTACCCCGATTCTCCTAATATGTTACTCGTATGTTGACGGAAAATCTGTGTAGTTGCGTCGCGGTGGCAATTGACCAATAAACGTAGTTTACCTATTGATTTGTTATTCGCTGATTGGTTACGTAGATGTCAAATATCAGTGCAAATTCGTTATTTCGCTGTCGTGAATTTAGAGAATTAGGCAGTTTAAAATCCGGCGGGGAACCTTGGTTTTTATTTTTTTATTGTGACACGACATTTGACTTCGTCCCGCCTGATGATATGCAAGAGGAGGTCCAAGAGTAACGACGACTGAAAAAACCGAGTTTGTCACGGCTGCCTCAGTCGCCGTCACTACGCCGGCCAAAGGTGCTTCTTTACGCATCGCTTGAAGGATCAAAGGTCATAGGATGGAGAGAACACATGGGCTGGCAAAGCATTCCACTTGAATATTTTCTAAGTATAGTGTTTGTAACTCTTTTGATCTGGACACGAATCTTAACGTTATGTTACGCGTAATAACATGGACCAGTTATTATGCAAAATGTCTAGTGATGCATGAACCATGTTGTTAACTTTTACTGTTACTTATTATTATAGTTTACAAGAGATTATTATCTTATTTTGTAGAAACACGTACAGCTCGCAAGATAAGTTATAACTTGATTGGTTTTAATTCGATAAGAGATTTATTGTTTCTTTGGTCATAAATTTCTTTGGCATAGTAACAGCGTTTGGGACCACCATGTAATGAAACTGTATTTTCAGTCGTTTTCGCTCTTAGACCTCCTCTTGTTTACCATAAGGCAAGTCGAGGTCAGATGTTGCGTCTTTTAAAAATCATTTTTTTATTGTGACTCGACATGATGGAGGTCCAAGAGTGTCGGTGACTGAAAAAACCCGCCTCATTCGCCGTCACTATGCCGCCAGATTTTGATTTATTGAGACGCGTCATTTGTATTTGACTAGTCTGATGGTAAGTCCAAGAGCGTCAATGGCTAAATAAAACCGTTTCATCCTAAAATTGCCTCAATCGACATCACTATCAAAGAGTGGTAGGCAGTGGTACCCAGTCTGCCGATCCGGGGTAGTACCACCACTTACAAGTATACAGACCGTGAAGTGGTATGGTCGCGTTTCGGGATCAGCTTGTAAGTTGCCGGTTCCCACTCCAGCTTAACATCAAGCGGGGTGCTGTCATGAATGTTATATCACGATAAAAAAAGAACTATACCGGCCAAAGTATTTAAACATATTATACATGTCTATAAATTTTAACGTACTATTTCACCTTATTATATAGATTATAAGTACTTAACAATTATATTGTATGTTATTAATCTTTATTGTTATATTAACTATACTCTACTATGTTATACTATTAGGTCAATATACTTCAGTTAACCTTATCAGCCTTTATTTATATCTTGTTATAAATATAATAGTGTACATAACCTTCAAAATATCGCGTTAATTTGTACATTACGTATAGAAGTTTCATAATCGTTTTCTGCTGAGATGCTTGTACCTTTTTAGATACTAAAATAAAAATGCCTGAAGAGATTTACGCGGATAACTAAAACTATTTATCCCTTTATTGATAAAAATATATGTAAAAGGCAACTCAAAGGGCCTTAAGGCTGGCAGTCAACCTTTGGGTAAACAGAGAAAATATATCTTATCCTTTAAGAAATTATATCTAAGTCACTTTACGGTCTGTACACTTGTATGAACTGGTACTACTCCATATCAGCAGACTGGGCAACACTGCCTACCACTCATCGACAACCAGACCTGTAGCATTTTTTTAATTAAAATTTTCTTGTCATATTTATTATAATTTATAAATAATACAATACAAATGAAAACTATGAAACAAATCTTTGCTTCAACCGGGAATCAAACCCGGAACTTTAACCGTAACGGACTGGTCTGCTAACCAATTTTATTATGAATGAGCTTTTATCTTAAAGTGACAAAAAGATTCACGCAGATAAATGTAAGTACTATTTTACTATTGATAGAGTCGTTTATTATTATTGTACTAAAATTATCTTTTTTTATTATTCTACGTTGTGACAAACAAAACTCGTTTAGCATAACAGCAAATAAGTAATGATATTGCTGACATTGATGTTTTCAATTGAGATCTAGGCCTTTGTGCATAAAACGTTGATTCTGTGTCTTTTGTTAAAAGTAATGGCCTAAATAAGAGTAGTAGTTAGAGGAACTCGTTACACGATCAGTCTTAATTACTAAATCGCAATCAAATTATCACGCCATATTTCTTACAGGGAAAGGTAGAATGGAGCACTGTCACTGTCGCCTACTTTATATCCATTATCTTGAAACTAAATCTAATATCGTATTATGCTTTTATGTTCAAATGTCTCAGATTTGATTCAATCGAAGAACAATCTTCTGAATACCTTCCTCTGATTTATTAATTTCCTTAGTCAATCTTTGCCAAACCAACGCAACATACTCGTACCTTTCTTAATATGTCACTACATCTTGTTCCACATTCAGACCTATGTGTATATTTGTTTTCGTCAATCACTTAAACTCATGATTGATAGAATAGACTGATCTTGTATTTACTACACATTTGTAGATTTATTGTCTAATCATTTTTATTAATAATGATTTAATTATTTTTGTTGATTTTGCGCAACAATAATAATTAAATGTTATTTTAAAGAGGTGCTTAAACAGCAAAAGTAAGATAAATTTCTAGTACATGAATAGACCTTTGACGACAGGCGTGGACGAACGGTTTAGCGACTAGTTTGTTGCGCGTAAAGTCCCGGGTTCGATCCCCGGTCGGAGCAAATATTTGTTTCATAGCTTTTATTTGTAATATTTAATAGTATTAAATATTGCAAATATTTGTTAATAAAAAAAAAAGAGATGGATATTTGCTTCGGGTCTGGTATCAAAGAGTGGTAGGCAGTGGTACCCAGTCTGCCGATCCGGGGTAGTACCACCACTTACAAGTATACAGACCGTGAAGTGATTTGGTCACGTTTCGGGATCAGCTCGTAAGTTGCCGGTTCCATCTAGGCCGGCATAGTGGATGTGATTGCTGCTCACAGTTATTAAATTGTAGTAACAGTGACATCCATTCATGGACCACACTTTGGCTTAACATCAAGCGGGGTGCTGTCATATGTCGAGTCACAATAAAAAAAAAAAAAAAACCTATTTTTTTATTTTTCGTTTATTTCTTTATGTGCATTGTAAACATTTATTTCAATATTATATCTACGTTACGGTTCGCACTTAAACAGGCCCCTGTAATTATTTATTACCCATTAAAATATAAGATGGATAAGCTACTAAACTGTTAACATCGTGTAAATGTAATTGTTTATAAATGTTTCTATACTTCTTTTTGCAACTATTTTATTGAACTTTTTTAAAAATTTATTTCATAAACTTATTCGCACTGATGTGGTGTGTAAAGTTTGTTTTTTGACATTGTTTATTTTTTGAGCATGTTCACTGTTTATAGAACTTACATAAAGCAAGTAAATTGTGTTAGTCTATAAGACGTATTATAATGTTAGAATCTATTTGTGAACCTAATAAATAAATAATCATGCCTGTAACCAGTGGCGTAGCGTGGCGGGGGCGGAGGGGGCGGCCCGCCCCGGGCGGCACATTTAGGGGGCGGCAAAATTTATAAAAACTGAAATAAATCGTTAAAATTTGAACCTGAAATTCATATTTTTGTTGTACCTATGATTGAAACTCCTAAATAAGGGGGCGGCAATTTTTTTTTCCGCCCCGGGCGGCTGACTTCCACGCTACGCCACTGCCTGTAACATAAGTTAACTTGACTAGATCTTCAAATAAGAGTTACCACTCGTACCATAGTAGCCTGCCTTCCTTACAGATTCTACAATATAAATTTTAAAGCTCAAGAAATAGAGATCATAATCGTATAACCATAAAGATCGAAATCTGTAAAGGCGTTAAAACTTGCTAATAAGGTGAAATTATGTTTATTACGGAATATGTAGGCGTACGAACGGTTTCACTATCTATGGGCGGGTGTTGAGTCTTCGTCACGGTCAAGGCTCTCTATCACTACTAAGTTGACTACAACTCCATTATCTAAGACGATAAGAGAATGTGTACCTTTCCTTGGTCTTATCAAGCGGATATATTAGTAAATGGATATTACAAATGAGGTTGAGCGTTACTAGTTATGGGTATGTCAAAAATTTTATTTTTAACAATTATTAAAAGTTTATTTCGCTATAGGCACTACATTAATTCGATTAATTCTACAATCACAACTTGGAACAATGTATTTTTTAACAGTATAATAAAATTTTAAATAAATAATAGGTTCACAATAGTTAGGTTGCATCAATATTAGAAGTCGCTTGTAGTTAAGAAAATTTAGAGGAGTAAATAAATAAAAAATGCTTTATTACCATATTAATATTATTAAATATAGAAAAATAAATTATAGGAAGTTTCAGTGAAGTTACACTTTTAGATTTTTTAAAGTTTTATTCTAACAAAAATGATATAATGTGTCTGTGGCTAAAAAGCGTTTTTTATTGTGACTTGATCTGACTTTAACCCGCTTGATGGTCCAAAGGTTTGATGGTGCAAAAGGAGGTCCAGGATTGCCAACGACTGTAAAAACCGTGTCTTTACGATTGCCTCAGCCGCCGTCACTATGCCGGCCAACAGTGCTTCTTTACGCATCACTTGAAGGATCAGCTAACCTGTTACTACATAATTCATTTTTTTATATCCAGCCAATTGTTTTAATAAAGTGAAAATAATAAGTGCGAATAATTTTATTTTATTTATATTGAGCGCTTGATTTGTATTTCTTTTATTTTATTGTCTTTTCTCTGCTATTTTAATTAGTTTTTTTTTGTTATTTGTAAGCTGTGTGTAATTACGACCTTTGACACGACACGACCTTGATAAGAAAGACAATATATGTCTAGACTCATAATAATTGTCTGGTACAATGGAAACATACATAAGTAAGAGTATACCTATCACATAATTTAATGTTTATTCAGAAACCGCCCGAGGTCTGTCTGTACCTAAGACACGATTGTGCAAATCCACGATGTCTTTGAACTCTTGTAGCAGTGATCTTGAAAATATTCTCACACAGATTTAATATTGATTCCTTGTTACTCTATCATGGGTTTGCTTATTCCTGACAATAACTCCTAAGTAATTTTTAATTAGTTTTTAGGCAAGTAGTGTTCCTATTAGAGAAGTGGTAGGCATTCTCCTGATACGAGGTAGTGCCACCAATTTCAATTGTACGCAAACTATGAAGTGACCCAATCGCGATTTAAAGAAGTCGAATAAAACTAGGCTAGCATATAGGTGCCGACTGCTACTTGCAATTATTTAACTGTATAGCATTAGTGGCCCTTAAATGTTGGCCTGTTGGTTCTGAGCTCAGAGTCACTTAGCGGGCTTAGTGTGTCTTTGCGCGATAAAATCCGAAACGAAGATATTCGCCAAAGAACCAAAGTTACCGACATATCCCGTAGGATTCTCAAGCTGAAGTGGCAATAGGCTGGCCACATCGCTCGAAGAACCGACAACCCATGGGGAAAAAAGATTCTAGAGTGGAGACCACGAACCAGAAGACGCAGCGTAGATAGTCCTCCCACCAGGCGGACTGACGAAATAGTGAAAGTCACTGGTAACCGGTGGATGCAGCTGGCATCTTGGCGTTCGGAATGGCGTTCTAAAGGGAAGTCCTATGTACAGTAGTGAACGCCTTCTGGCTCATGATGATGATGATAGCAGCGTCGCCTCTATTAATGGACCGCACTCCAGTTTAACATCAAGCGGGGTGCTGGCATATGTTGAACTGCAATACAAAATAATTAAACTGTTACGATTATCATTAAGGTTCCGATAATGCCTTTATACGCTGTGTTACCACTTAGATCTTTCAAGGTTATAAGTAGGAATGTGAACGTGAGACGTGAAAAAACTCTACTAAGGTGACTAAGGCATCTGTAAACTAAGTTGATTTTTGAGTCATCAGCGCTTTTGTTGTTAAAGGTGTGATTACAATGGCGACCGCACTACAGCGTTGTTAGGTTTAGCGAGTTAAAACGATTATTGAATCTCGCCGGCGATTGTCAACATAATAAAACCTAGGCTAAATCCAATATAACAAGACTATAATTCAATAACTGTGAGTAGCAATCACATCCACTATGACGGCCTAGTTGGAACTGGAACTGGAACTTACAAGATGGTCCCGAAACGCGACCAAATCACTTTACGGCCTGTATACTTGTAAGTGGTGGTACTACTCCGGATCGGCAGACTGGGTACCAGTCAAATGACGAAAAATATATAAAAACATAGAACCGTAAAATGAATGTGAGGCATAATAAATCACCTCAGTTGCATATTGACGGCGACTGAGGAAAACATAAACTGAGTCGATTCATTATGTCTTTGGCGCTTTATTCTTGTCTAGCTGACCATTAAACAAGTCGATGTCAGAAGTCGAGTCTTAATAAATAAAATTAACTATTTTACCGTTCACGTACACGTAGAATTCTCATAATAGAAGCTTCATAGTAGTCGTGATCTTTACCTGAAGATTGTGTATTATTATTAGTTATTTACTTATATTCTTTAAACCTATGTACCTATATTCAATTGGACACGATTGTTATCTTTCATTATATGCAATTATCCAATTTTGAAGTGTTTTCTGCAAGTATTATCTTAGATTTTGCGCGAATATTGATTAATGAATTAAATAACAAATTGTATGCGGCTTACTATCGCGTCCCATTGACATCAACCAATAGAACGAGAAACACATCGGTCTCTCCGTGACCACGATGGCTGCAAAGCTCCCGAAACGCCGGAATAATAAAACATTGTAAAATCAAAACCAAAATAAACCCGATAGTAAGCCGCATAAAATTTGTTTAATTCATTGTTTTCTGCAAGTTATAATTTTCGTTCGGTGGTAAATATTTGTTATTATGATTAACTCATTTGATTGTTCCTCTGCTAGGAAAAGGGCTCCCTCTCTTTTTTTCCATGATTCAGGTGTTTAGGAACTTTGCGGTCTCTTTACGAGCTATTGTAGGAGTCTTTCTCATCTTACTACAGGCATGTACGAAAGGTTAGCGATTGGTTTGTTGCGCGTAAAGTCCCGGGTTCAATTCCCGGTCGGAGCAAATATTGATTTCATAGCTTTGATTCTTAATTTTTAATAATTATATTAAATATTTCAAATATTTGTTAATAATAAAAAAGGGGTTATCCACCCCTTTTTTTGCTTCGGGTCTGGTTATCAAAGAGAGGTAGGCAGTGGTTGAAACTTATTGATAGAATGTCGCTGGCAGGCATTTGTTTGACTGCTCATATACCCGAGTCCTGTTTAAGATGATTTATTCATTTCATTACTGTGGTTTTTAAACTGGAGCGCCGTCTATGAATGGAAGTGACTGCTAATACAATTTAAATGACTGCAAGTAGTAGCCGCATCCATCTACTACACCCGTCTTGGAGTCGGCAACTTTCAAGTTGATCTTGAAACGCGACTGAGTCACTTCACGGTAACACAAGTAGGCATTTGTTGTTAATAGTTTAACTTATTGTAAATGTTGAACGTTTAAAATAGGTGCAAACAATTTAATAATAATTCACACCGAGTTGACCGTGACAACTCGGTGTGAATTATTATCATGTAAAATTGTTTATGTACAACTTTTAGGTTTGTTATTTATCCCTTCGTCACATAGAACATACAATTTATACAAATTTATGCGGCTTACTATCGCGTTTATTTTTTGTTATTGATTTGACAATTTGTCTTTCCGTGCCCAATATCTCTCCGTGATCACGATGGCTGCAAACCTCTCGAAATGTCGTAATAATAAAAAAAATGTAAAATCAAAAACTAAAAATAAATGCGATAGCAAGCCGCATAAAAGTTGTTTAATTCATTAATCAATATCTATCTTGCGCAATATCTAAAATAATTCTATAGAACATACGAGTTCAAATAATAAATACGTATTATTTACTTCACTAATAGAATTTTGTCGTCACTATGCTGACCAAAGGTGCTTTTTTTTTTTTCGTTTTGCTTAAAGTATCCAAGATGATAGGTTAACAGTAACGTTTGCGAAGGCGCCCGGTATACACGTCTAGCGTGTTACCGTATTGTTTCAACAATAATAATAATTTATTATTTAAAACGTACTAATATAATGAGTTTTTCGAGTTTTGTTATATAATATCTAAATAAAATATTTAATTAGTGTTCCCAGTATTACAATGTTGACTAATTCAAACGAAATAAGTGATAATATTTGTGACGAAGAATTAGAGGGTAATAATACAAATATTTCCAATAATGAATTTGAATGGGATAATTTGGGCACAGAGGTCTATAAAGTGGCAGAAAAAAGACCAAAACCAGATAGTAGTGGTAACGATGAAGATGATGAATTCACAAAAGTGACCAAACGCACGAAGCCATCTAGATCACCTATCTCGTATGAAAAAAGCAATATAACTTATGACATATCTATCACTACCCTCGAGCAGCTACCAAAAAATATGGCATTGGCAAAGTTGTTACGATCAAAAAATATTTCAGGCATAATGGAAATAAAATATAAGGGACCTAATAAGGTCATTATCAGGTTTGACAATAAAGAGAATGCAGATTTGTTACTTAATTCAAAAGCATTTGAACATTTAGATTTTAGATTTGCTTATTTAAATGAGCTTAATTTGACTTATGGCCTTATAAGAAATATAGATTTGGAAATTAGTGATGAGGAGCTGTTGTGTGAATTTAAGTCTGAAATGGAAATAATTTCCATTAAAAGATTAAATCGTTTATGTGATGACGGACAATGGGTCAATTGCGAAAGTATGCGCATTTGTTTTAAAGGAAGTTCTTTGCCTCAGTATATATATGCATATGATTCAAGAATTAAAGTTGAAAAATATACGTTTCCAGTAACACAATGCTCAGGATGCTGGAAGTATGGCCATTTTCTCCGTATATGTCCAACAAAGAAGATTGTTTGTCCAAAGTGTGGTCTGGGCCATGCAAATTGTGAAACCACTGAATTTAAATGTATCAATTGTGGTGGGTCACACATGGCTATGAACAAAACCTGCCCTCTATTTATTAAAGAAAAGAATGTTAGAGAAATTATGAGTAATGATAACTGTACTTATAGAAAGGCTTTGGAAATATACATTAATAAGAAAAATATATCGAAGAAGGATGAAAGATATCTAGAAAAAGAAAATGAGTTAAGAAATGCTTATTATAAATTAAGCTATGCAAAACCTTCCACTTCATACAGAGATGCCCTTATATCATTGGACATGACATATCAAGACTCTACAGAGGATGAAACTGTAGTAACAAACACATCAAATAAAATAAATAATAAACCAGTTCGTCAAAAAGAAAAGAAGAGAGCTGATAATTTTAAAAATGATAACTCTATAACCGAATCTAGTAAAGAAAAAGTTAACTCTAGTAATATTACACCAGAACATTTAAAAGAACTAAAAGAAAAGTTGAATAATAAATTTGACCTAATTAACATTTTTAAACAAATTAAAGAAATAATATTTTCTGATAGAAAAATTGAAGAAAAAATACAATTAATTATTAAAATTATATTTAAAAAAATTGTGTCCTACTTCGTTGGTTTTATTAAAGAAGGCAATATAATACAAAACATATTTAACAATTATGTTTAATAAAACCATAAACAGACATGCTTATTAAATATACTACAATATAATAGCACACAAAGTTTAAGACCAAAACTGGTACCATTTTGAAGCGCTGTTATCTCAAAGAAAAATAACATATTTATATATTGAGTGAGACATGGCTGCAACCCGAATCTGATCTTAGAATGTGGTTAATAGTTAGTTTTAGGAAATAATTTTAAGGTAGATAATAAGATATTTTGTTAATTAGATTAAGTTACGATGGGACTGACTTAACCAAATTAGGTTCAAAGTCCCAAAATAAATATGAATTAAAAAAAAAAAATGATAGGTTAAGGAGACATGGACTGGTTCATCGTTGATTCGGAAGACGAAATGCGATTATGACACAGAAACAGAAAGCGCAGTAGGCAGTGGTGGCCAGTCTGCCGATCCTCAACTTAAAAGTAGACCGTGAAGTGACTTAGTCACGTTTCGGGACCATCTTGTAAGTTGCCAGTTCCAACTAGGCCGGCATAGTGCATGCGACTGCCACTTGCAGTTATTAACCTGTTGTAGCAGTCGCCTCCATCATGGACCGCTTTCCAGCTTAACACCAAGCAGGGTGCTGTCATATGTCGAGTCACAATAAAAAAAAAAGAAAATAAGGTTTATAAACAACATAACGAAGTTGTATTAAACAATATGTATAATACAACTTCTTCTTGTATTGTATTATTTTTAGGTAACGAAAACCTCTATGTATACTCGTAAAATGCAATAGCTTGATCTTTTCGAATATTTTATTATGGAATACGCATAATATTATTTAATAGAAAGTGATGGGTTTTCACTGCGACACGACCTCGTCAATGTCTCCCATAAATTTTACTAACTACATAATAGAAAATTAATATAAGATCGTTTAGAAAGTTCTATTTGTAGAAAGCTTTGTCTATAATTATTTGTTTACTTCAAACAATTTAATTATTTATTTATTAAATAATCCTTTATTGAGAAACAGATAAAATTAAAAAAATATCATCTAATGACGGCGCGTCAGAGATGATCAGTCAAGGAGACTGGTGACATTTTCCCTTTGTGTGATGGAGGTCCAAGAGTGCCGACGACTACAAAAGCCGTCTCAGGTGCTTCTTAAAGCATCGCTTGAAGGATCCAAGTCTATAGAGGACAGTATGAGTACGAGAGTACGACCATATACAAGGGTCGCAGATTATATAATTAACAAAACTAATAAACTAACTTTATTGTTGAATGAATAGAAAGTAAATAAATAGAAAATAAAAAACTGTAACTATCCAAAAGAGGTAAAAAAAGCATTATGTTTACTACATGCTTAACACACCCTAAGAAGTAGATTTTTCTTTTAAAGACCAGTAATTCTCGTACTAATGTTTACGGAACAAAATCGAGACAAAAAAAGTCTATTACTAGTAGTTCTAGTTTGATTCCTGTATTTGAACACAGCTTATACTTGCTTATACGTGGAATTAAAGTAAAATCCTAATACTTCTCGCACTATTCTTTATATTTTTAATTAAAATTTAATGTTTTATTTCCAAATAAAAAACCATTACCTAAATACTGTCGAATTATTGATAAATAATTCTAACCGCATTTATTTACCCAATTTTCTTATTATTTATACTGCTTTAACGTCGGCATATACATTAATTAAATAAGAGAATCAGGGTCCAGGTCGGGTAGTGAAATGAAATAACAATAATTTATTAGTATAGGCATGGTCTTAGCATGCACTTGCTCTTCATCTGATTCTACCATGGCTTCAGTAAGACATCAACATTCTGTATATCCGTCCGCAGTCCAACTAAAACGTTTGACGTGAGATGCTTTACCCACCCGTCCTGCAGTTCGATAACCTGGAATCCTCCAAAAGAAGAGAGATAACCAACCGAGGCAACTTCCCCTTGCTTACCTAATGTAGTGATGACCGTGGTGTAGTGGCAGTGCAATGGTTACGCTAACAGAGAGCACAGAGGGTTTAAAACAACTCGACTATCTTAGATATATGCACTTTGGTCGTCCTGTTTCTATGATACAAGCACTTTAGTAGCTTAGTATAGAAATGTGAATATAAAAAATACCTAATGGCAAAATAAAATAAAAATGATCTATGTACAATATAGTTGTTTAAAATTTAAATAGTAATGAATATAAACAAATTAGTATTCAAGAGAAAGTCTCGTAGCTGAATAATATTAAAACTAAACATTGTTATTTTTTCTGTTACAGATTTCCATTAAATTGGTGCTGATATGTTGTACTTAGGACATTGGTAAGTTTACCAGATTACATATTACAGTCCTGTTAAATCAAGATATAACTTCGGGACAAAAGGTAGAAACTACCAAAGAGTCCACTGTTTTTTTATCTTTAATCTTAAAAGTCTTATGGAATGATATATGAGTTTTGATGTGCATTGGTTTAGGGCTTTAGGCGAATTAAATATACACCTTGGACAGACCTTTAAGGCCTCGTTTACGCGCGACAAGTTGTGCGGTGAACTTGTATAAGAGCGTTTATACAAGTTCACTAGAGTGCTAGGCAGTGGTACCCAGCCTGCTGATCAGGGGTAGTACCACCACTATACAGACCGTGAAGTGATTTGGTCGCGTTTCGGGATCAGCTTGTAAGTTGCCGAATCCAACTAGGCCGGCATAGTGGATGCGATTGCTACAGTTATTGAATTGTAGTTGCAATGGTTTCCATTTAATTTATTTTATTAATATCAATTAAAAACTATACACATCTTTCGTAAACAAATTTCATTTATGCGAACGTATATTCAAGAATCCGGCGTTAAAGCCTATCTGTGCAACGTATCTGCGTATACGCGTATGAACTTAGTAAATAAATAAATAGAGCGCATGTAACAAAATATAAGTAGTAAGCACAAGGTATGAACAGTAAATGCAATGACGATGTTTATTAAAATTGTTGAATAATTAATCAAATTGTCACGCCTTTTTCCCATAGGGTTAGGCAAAGACAATGAAGCGCCTTTTGCTACATTCCTGACACAACTATCTCGCAATTATTGTTTTTGTATTATATTAACTCATTGCTCGATAACGACGCTAAAAAACACGAGCAGGCAAGGCATTCTACTCCGAATCGTTTAGTTCGCCTGTAACAAAATGCGTAAGCTTCCCCCGTCCTGTTAGAATATCACGGGAGTAACTGAAGAGGTAGTAACAAGGTTAATAGTTCTTCGGACCATTCTCCTTGATAATGCGACAAAAGACGCAATTATTTACACTAAGCCAAAGATTTAAATCTGCACTAAGTCAACTGATTACAATCCAAACAAAGTCGAGATATATGGACTTAGGCGACCGTGGTGTAGTGACAGTGAAATGGTTACGCAAACGAGAGCACGGGTTCAAAACTACTTGCCGGTACCAATGTATCTTTGATATATGTAATTTGGTTGTCCTGTTTTTATGATACAAGCACTTTAGAAATGTAAATAATAAAAAAAAATTAAATACGCACTCTAATCGTGTCCATAGTTTAAGCTCATAAATAAATAAGTCCACTTCACTCTAGAATCTTGATAAAAACTAAAATTGCTTAGTTTCTGCGACTTGTAATGTGGTAATATAAAGTACGCTTTCTAACTTGTTTAAGCATTGCTGTGTGAGGTGTATCAAATTGATAATGTTTTAAAAACGCACAAATGGACGCAATATTGTTACCTAGAATAATGATAATTTAATATCATAAAGGCGTCTTTTCTTTGATGGCTGAGTTACTGCATATGACTTTTGATTTACCTTGTTCCTACCTCGTCTTTTCACTCCCGTAATACTCTCAGAACTTTAAAGATTGATATGAATTTCATTTATTATATTTAGTTACTAACGAGTATTTTAAATAGACAACATGACATAAAATTGTATTTTGTTGTGGACGAGCCCGCATACAAACGTTCTTTAAAAGATGAACTTTCAACTGTGAATTTAGGAATACACTAAGAGTTATCGAATTAATTTAATATTAGTCGGCGTGTTAAATGTATATATCAATATATAGATAAACAATAAATACCTACAGTTAAAACTTTTAAATGTTATTTCGTATCATAAAATATATAAATCCTTTTCCAAACAATTATAAACGATAAAGATTGCCATCGTATCACCATTATTTTATGACCATAGATTTGCAAATGTAACAGACTGACATAAATACAATTAAGTATCAAGAAGTGTTAAATTAAAGAAAGAGATATTTGCCAACGATCTTAGGGATATTATACCAGAGAACTTATCACAAGACAAAATTTATTATGTCGGTTAGCACTGATCAACTTTACTGGTAACTTTACCTTATTTACTGAATAAATAAGGTAAAGTCGCCTTATTTATTTAACAAAAGTTACTTCAACTAAGCCAGCACAGTGGATGCGACGACTACTTACAGTTATCTAACTGTAGTAGGAGTCGCCTTCATTCATCTCTCTAACCTAACATCAGATAGGGTGCTGTCGACTCATAAAAAATTAAAAAAGTTTTTAAGTTGAAAACTCTTTAATTGTAGAATGTTGTATTTAAAATATTCAAAAATGTTTGCAAGGCGGCATAATTATGTTTTTACAGCCTTATATTAGTGCCTATAATCATAGAGCTTGTATGAAGAAAATTGTGAATGTGAATGAAGTTGTGTCAGGATCGTGGCAAGTGGCGCTCCATTGTTTCTGTCTATCACCATGGAAAGGAGGCGTGACAATATAATTGGTTGATTAGTTTCTAAGCTGTTGCATTCATTTGCTGATCACCCACGTAAACTTTATGTGACTTATAAGCTTGTAACTACTGTAGCTTTGTTTATACTGTGGTCTTAAGCGCTCAGTCTGTTTCCAGTCTGTGTAGCAAGTACTGTTTCCATATTTGGCAAAGACATACCAATCTTAATTACAGACCACCAGCGCGGGACACGCATTTAAACGTATTACTTACTGGGAGGCAATTTTACTGCACACGAGATTCATGTCTAGTGTCTGTTCGAATTTCTCGAAAGTAAACTTATAAGTAAGTTGTTTATTAATTCATTCCTTATTCTCATAAAGAAGTGTGGTAATTGCTAGAAACATACTGCTGGTGCTTGTACATAATGTACTTATTTAAAATTTTAATAATATTATGATAGATCTTTCTTAATTTGTAAAATGTATCGCTATTAAACACACACACAAACAAACAAACAAACAAACAAGTAATATTTTGTTAAATTCTGTAATTGGCTTATATTTTCAGTAATACATAAACATTAAACACCCATCAAATTGTCACGCCCTTTCCCATAGGGATAGGCAGAGAGAATGGAGCGCCACCCGCACGATCCTGACACAACTCCCTTGCTTCCCGCACATCCACAATTCTCTTCATACAGAATTGGCTTTCTTCATGTGGCGTAGCTTTTTTGAGGATGTTTCCGATTAGGTCGGAAACATCCTCCAGATCATATTGATTTTATATAAACAGATAAATAAACATAATTGTATTATAATGATAAAATGTACATTTATTAAGACGCGATGTAAGAACTCGCCTTTCTTGGCAAGGGGATGTCGACTGAAGAAAGCCGACGACTATAAAAGCTGTCTGATCTTAGTCTAGTGCCTCAGTCGCTGTCACTACTCTGGTGCTATTTTTATTTAAATTAAATGAAGCCTTCATAGGTTGAAGTTTATTACAGCCTAAGCAACGTCAGGTTACAAGTTATTGAGAGATATTATTTTAAAATTTCGGGTGGTTTACATATCCTCAAAATAGCACTTTTACATGAAAAGCTATGATAGCAACGATCTACCGCCCTCACGCGTATTCGTATTGTTTGAGCAATGCAATCTCGCGAGTGAGTATTTCGTATATTGCCAGAATAGTCCCTCTGAACACAAAATGATTTAACTCGTGTTTTGTTTTCCTGGTGGGCGCCTTTGTATAGGGATAGCTCTCGCATTATTGCCAAGGTGATTTATTCTTAATGCACATTTTTCGCAATTCATTGCAGGTTTTAATTTTAGTTCTACAATTCATTTTATTTATAGCTATGAGTTTTATTTTAGCTACGTTGTTTTATGTCGTGTCAATTCTAGCTAGGGTAATTGCTAATATGAATAAATTTGTAAAGTTACTTCTTTAAGTAATAGATCAGAGTGGTGTATCTAAGAGGCTCAATTATGAAAATCGTTATTAAAATTACCCTAATTATAAGAATTGTGGGTGTGAGAGAAGCGAGGGAGTCGTGTCAGGATCGTGGCAAACGGCGGTCCATTGTTTCTGCCTATCCCTGTGTGAAAATGGCGTGACAATTTAATTGAATGATCGATTGATAAAGTAACACGCTTATAAAATACCTTACGGTTGCGACTAAAACAAACGTAAAATAAAACAATTTTTCAGTTGCCGGCGCTTTTGGATTTCCTTTTGCTTACCATCAGGCGAGTCGAGGTCAGATGTCGAGTCTCAATAATAAAAAAAAATATAATGACAAGAGCAGAAGATATATTTTTTTAGTCTATAACGGATGTATGTCAAACTATGAATTAACAGCAACAAGTATACAGTAAACAGTACAGTAACAGACACAATGGCCGGCATAGTGACGGCGACTGAGGCAACTGTGAACAAACTCGGTTTTATCAGTCGTTGTCACTCTTGGACCTCCTCTTGCTTATCATCAGGTCAGATGTCGTGTCAAAATAATAAAAAAAACTTACAAATTGTAAAGACGTGTTTTTCCATACAAAACAATAAACTTAAATATCGCTTTTAGTGCTGTTATTGTTTATGACTAAACAATACAAAACACAAATGAAGAGAACGGCTGATAGATGCTTCTACCATGGGTTTTACAAGATACGGGTGACCGCTCTTCGTCAGATACTTAAGTCATCAGGCGAAGTGCGTTCATGTCAGTGCAGAAGTAGTCACAGATTTGCTTCCTGTTACCTAGTAAGCAAATCTGCTTGATTGATTCGGTCACTCAGTGAGTGTGGATACAAGCAAACAAAGTATAAGCACATATAAAGAATAAATCAAATTTTAAATTCTTTAAGCGTGCAGACCGTAAAATGACTCAGTCGCGTTTCGGGATCAGATCATGGCAGCATCCTTTATCGTCTACTCGTTTTTTTGTAGTGCAATTGACAGGTGGATTGCCTTTAATCTTGGATTCTTCTAGCGAAGCGTGAAAAATCACTTTTGGTCGATATAGTGACTTAATTTTATTTTTTATTGTGACTCGACATATGATAGTACCCCGCTTGATATTTAGCCGAAGTGTGGTCCATGAATGAATAACACTGCTACTTCAATTCAATAACTGTGAGTAGCAATCACATCAACTATGCCGGCCTAGGTGGAACCGGCATCTTTCAAGCTGATCCCGAAACGTGACCAAATCACTTCACGCCTAACTGCGACTGCGACTAAGGCAAGTGTAAAATGATGAACGAGGTGAAATGTCGCGTCTTGATAAAAAAAATTGTCGCTAATATCCACGTAGTGTACTCATAATAGGAACTGATGTTATGTCTTTTATTCTGGGTCATTGTCGTATCTTATTTACATAGAAATAACCTAAATGAGATGTCTCTGCCATTGGTCTTGTACTCGTATGTAGTTTAATGCATTATTTTGTATTCTATAATGTTCAAATGTAGATAACTCAACATATGACAGCACCCCGCTCGATGTTGAGCTGAAGAGCGGTTTATGAATGCAGGGGAGTGCTACTACAGTTATTAAATAACTGTAATTAGCAGTCACATAGTGGATGTGACTGACTAGTTGGAACCGGCAACTTACAAGCTGATCCCGAAACTTGACTGAGCCACTTTACTGTCTGTATAGTTGAAAGTGGTGGTACTAACCCGGATCAGCAGACTGGGCAAGACTGCCTACCACTCTTTGAACTTTCCAGAATTCATTGTGGAATTCCTCATATTCATAAAGCTCCTAAAAGGTTTTGTTTTAAACAAAAACCTTGTGTAACGGAATATAACGATAGTACCAAAAATCCTAACGTATTGATGTATTTATTTATTTGGGTGGGTATATATTTATATGGATGGGTATGTATTTGTCTATTTGTCTAAATTCTCTATCTATTCTATGTATTTATCTATTCGCTTCCTCTTGTTCATATTTACGAGTATGACTTGCATCTATTGTCGCAAAGGTTGATAATGGTAAATAGTTTACTTTCATGCACCTTAGCACAACTAGTTATGAATAAATACTCTTACTATAGGCTTTATTTAAGTGGTTATGGGCTTTACAGAAACCTAGAATTATAAGAATGTCCCTGTATTGAATATCCTATCCGTTTTAAAGGGACTGTTCACTAGATTAATGGATCATAAAACTATATTCATACTAGGATGTGGTTTAGTACTAGTGCCTTATGTGAAGTTTTAAATGAGATCGTGTTACGCAACAAACCGGTATTGAGCCAAAAGTGCAGTTTATTTGGTTAGACACGAACGAACTGTTAAAGATATCGTTTCTATATATATTTGTAAAAAAATCTTCGCGATATAGGATATACATGATATAGATTTGTGTGTGATATATAAAATGGTATTAAAACTATGTATTTATAAATTTTAAATATGCACTAGAAACACAATTAACAACTCACAACTCACAGTCTAAACCTCGCCGTGGCATTGTCAATACAATCCATGTTTTTGTTTTAAATATGATTAAGTTGTTTAAATTCGATATAATTAAACTGGAGTGCTGCAGTCCGTGAATAGAGGCGACAATCGTATTCATTATGCTAGCCTATTTGGATGGAACTTTACAGTCGTGATGACTTTTCACTTGTTATTGGTGGTACTACCCCAGATGTCTGCCTATCTTAAAAACTTAAGAGAAACAAATGTTAAAAAGTGTTTTAAGTATGTCGTGTCTAACAAAATACAACGTATACGTGTGTTTCGGATGCGGCATGATAAACCGCGGAGGCTTTCTATACGCGTCCTGAATAATAGAATTAACTAATCCCACTAACATTTGCAATTGGATACATTATTTGAACACCTTTTTAGGCTCTTAAATAACACAAAAGGTATGAAGAAATCATCTATTATATTGTGATTATAAAGGATCCAAAGTGTTAGTGTTATGCTTCGTAGGGTTACCAACTAAAGGTATGTTTCCAACTTTTGGGGATTATAAAAATCTACTATTTCTCTGATATTAACTTATATGTTTTTGGCATTATGAATGCGTAAATACTATGAGTATTAAATAACACCCAAAAATAAAATCGAGCAACGACCATGCAAAAGACGAACTTTAAGCATTTGTATTTTTAAATTAGTTCAAATGGCAAGATCGCTTTTCCACCACTGTTCCGCTTTTGTCCACGTTTATTGAAATCGTAGTCGGCAAGGAGTAGTTGCCGATAAACCCATGATAAATGAATAAGTTGAAACCGTGACTAATAAATAGCCTTTCGAAATCAGCTTGAAAATTGCCTGTTTGAAGTAGGCCGTCGACGGCATCAACGACGACGGCCTTATCGGTAGTAGTAGTCGCGTTTATTCATGGACTTCACTCCAGCTTATTCTTACCTTGTATAGCCACAATGTAACTACAGGAATTAAGCAGGCTTAAATCCACACTTATTAACTACAAATTTAAAATTTTAAAACCATTCACCGATTTGATAGTTATTGACCGTGACGAGCCTATTCAAAATTACAATGATGACAAAACATTTCCGGTCGAAACTACACTCGATTCACTTGTTCAATAAATATACATAATTGAACATTATGAGAAAGCGTTTATAAGAGTTTAATTTTAGTGATATAAATGTCAAAAAACTTTCATAATTCCTTATATCAGATATATATTTATTATTTTGACGCATCTTTTGAGCTCGACCTGCCTGATGGGCTAAGAGTGAAGCCAAACGGTGCGGTACGGCGCCGCATCGCAAACATTTTGCCGCATGTACACATGCGGTATGCGGCGCTGCACCGTTGCGAGCGGAGGACGTACGCCGGTGCAACACTTCCTCCCCCCTCGCGTCTCGCTCAATCAAAGTGCGGGTGTGCCTGCGGTACGGCGCCGGAACGCTTATCATTGTTTTTATATGCAGGACGCCGCAACGACATAGCTCAGGCGCCGCGCCGCGACCGCACCGCACGGCTTCACTCTAAGAGATGCTTGAATAAAGACCATAGGTTTTACAGCCGTGATGGCTCTTGGACCTACCCCTTGCTCCAGAGTGCCTTCGATTAATGGTAGGTCCAAAAGTGCCGACTATTGAAAACATCGACTCAGTTTACTGCCGGCCGGAGGTGCTTTTCATATTTCGTAGAAGAACACAAGATTGGGGAAACCACATATCTTTGTCGTTTATACAAATATCGTATCTTAATTACGCCAGTGTCTATAATACAAGCATGTTTATTAGAGTTTTTTATTGTGACTCGACATATGACAGTATCCCGCCTGTATTCATGAATCCATGGATACATCTATTCACGGACTACTTTTACTACAGTTAAAGAACTGTAAGTTGCAATCACATCCACTATTACGGCCTACTGAAACCGACAACTTACAGGCTAATCCTGAAATGCGACTAAGTCACTTGACTGTCTGTATACTTGTACTTATTATAGGAATGTAATTATTTGCTTACTTATCCACACGTGATATAGCTGTTGCGAATAAGCGGCTGACTCGATGCTGGCTAAAATTCGACATAGTATATCGTTCGCCTTTTTTTTGTTAGTGTGTGGCATTTGACAGAGTTAAAAGTTAATATTTAAACCTATTTAGGATTATAAGATATTCTATTAAGCAATGCCGATTATGATAACATCAAAGTATAACAAATACAATAGTGAGAAAGTATTGCATGTGCTTGTAAAATAATAGAATCGTAGTTTTCTTAAGTTAATCTTAGAGGAAACGTTGTGTTTTTATCCTATGAAGTTTATTCATTCTATTTCCGATTTGTTTAAATATTTTTATACGTTATGTATGTACGACCTGTAAATATTTATCCTATCTAATTATTAAATATTACCAATAGGAGTGTTAGGCAGTAATAACCCAGTCTGCCGACCCGGGGTAGTACCACCACTTATAAGTATACAGACCGTGAAGTGATTTGGTCACGTTTCGGGATCAGCTTGTAAGTTGCCAGTTCCAACTAGGCCGACATAGTGGATGTAATTGCTGCCCACAGATATTGAATTGTAGTAGAAGTGACATTCATTCATGGACCACACTTCGGCTTAACATCAAGCGGGGTGCTGTCATATGTCGAGTCACAATAAAAAAATGCTATTAAACAAATCTTTGCTCTGACCGAAAATCCAACCTGGGACTAAGCGAACTAGTGTGTAACCAATGCGTTACGCGGGTCGTCATAGGTCGTTGATTATGTTATCTTGTTTATTAGATTATTAGTTTTTTTTGTTATAACCATTTTTATTTATTAAATATTATAATAATTTAGAGATGTGCAAGCTTATATTCTAAGAGTTTTTAATAATTGTATGGCCTGATAGTTTTTTTAAAGTTTATCAATAAAGCTTGGGATAAGATCTAATAAAACAAACATATTTTCAAAAGCAATAGGTTTCTTGCTTAGTTATAGATTTTTATTAGAATTGTCTTAGATTGTGCGTGAACATTGTTTAATAAATTAAACATATTTTATGCGGCTTACTGTCGCGTTAATTTTTACAATTTTGATAACTGTACAATTTTTATTCCGACCTTTCGAGAGATGTTGATCTATTGTGTTCACGGAGAGGCGATAGTTAACCTCATAAAATTCGTTTACTTCATAATTTTTTATTGTTATTGTGGCTCGACATTGACAGCCAGCACCCAGTCTGATGTTAGGCTGGAGTGCGTACTATAACTACATATTTATTCATATACTTAAGTGGTGGTACTACCCCGAATCGTCATACCCCCAACTGTCTGCCTGCCGCTCCTAAATAAGTAGATTTGGTATTAAATATGATATCTCTAGAACAGTTATATTTCTAAGGATTAACTTAAATAGATATTCTTCTTTAGATATAAGGGCCAAAATCCACTGCACGCGCGCAGTTATTCTATGCAGAAATGACACTGATGTTCAAAAGAAGACTTACAAGAATATACAGAACGTGAAGTGACCTAGTCGCGTTTCGCGATCAGCCTGTAAGTTGCTGGTTCCAACTAGGCCATCATTGTGGACGTGACTGCTACTTACAGTTATTAAATTGTAGTAGCAGTGACATCCATTCATAGACCGCACTGCAGCTTAACATCAGGCAGGGTGCTGTCATAAAAAATATGTATAAAATGAATTGTTCTGCCAGCGACATATTTTATACTTTTATATAAGTTCGCCTTGAACCTCCAAAAACATATTTATTATTTTTGATGTTGACTCCTTAATAATCTATTTTAATATTTCCAAATTGTATAAAGAGAGAAATCATTACTCATTAGTCATTACAAATAAATCAAATACCGCGTTTTTTCAACAGCGTTACGTTTGTGACTGTTTATGTGACTGCTACAGGTATTAACTGTAGTAGCAGTCACCTCCATTAATAGACCGAAATTCAGCTTTACATGAGGCGAGGTGCTGTCAAATGTCGATCCACAATAAATAATATATTTTACATTTAATAAGTTACTGACAATAGTTTTTTTTATTATGCCACAATAAAAAAATATGTTGTCTGATTGTATTGGGCAATACCAGTACAGTGCTACATCATTATGACGTCATCCCTTCGTGTGACGTCAGGATACATTTTTGAACGTGTTTTTAGTGTCCCGTGGAACATCGTCTTTACTTTTAATGTTCATCAATTAAATTTAAATCATCTTGAAATTTAATGTTGCGGAAAGGTTTGTCGTCAAAATTACTCATTTATAAAATGTCATAACTCACAATAGCATCTCTTATATATGTCATTATTCATACATTTCCCTTTCCGCTCTATTTCTACTGCGGTTTTAATGCTTTCTAAAAACAAATATAAATATTTTATTACAGATGTATAGAATAATAATGTTAACTGAAGTAGTACCAGGGTTGTTTTTGTACTGAGAAACAGCACTCGTCACATTAAGTAATATGAAAATATTATGAATTTTTATTAAAGTATCATGAGCACAATATTAAACGGTTTAAAAGTTTGTTAACATTATTAGTATTAAACAAAATAACATAACAATCTGCGACGTTTTTTCAATAGCATAGGTTCGCGATGCTAATTGTCACACCTTTTTCTCACAGGGATAGGCACAAACAATGGAGCGCCACTTTACAAGATCCTCACATAACTTTTCTTACACCTACAATTCTCTTTGTACAATCGCTACGGTTAAGGGCACTAGGCAACCTAGCTTCTTTAAACATGTCTCCTATTTTGTTCGGGTAACACCCTCCTCTTCTTCCGGTTCTTCCACGTGTAAATTCCTTTCGTCAATCTACTTTCACTCATCCTTTCCATGTGCCCAAACTGTCGCAGCATTCCTTTGTCAATCCTTGTCACTACATCTTTCAAACCACATCTATCGCACACTGTGCTATTCCTCATTCTATCTGCTATCGTCTTTTCACATACGCATTTCTACATCATTAATTCTACTCTCACGCTTTTTCTATATATGTTCTGTACATTAATGAATACAAATAATCAATATATGTAATAGGCATAAGGGCATAATTCAAATAGTAATTGCAAGAGAGGCACGCTTCGGTCGGCCGATGCGCGTGAAAGTATCCGTCGAGTAATTAAATTTAGTACGCAGCACACTTAGCACGGAAAGCGGAACCGTTGCATCATCATAAACGTCTGCAACATCAACTCTGCATCATAGAAATGTTAATAAACACCTTGGAATGCATCTATTTGTGTACTTAACGCGCTTATGCGCTTTTACATGATGTTTTTTAATACTGTCGGTTTACTTACGGTGTTTTTTTATTTGACTCGCATTCTGAACTTCGATCTGCCTGATGATAACCAAGAGAGGGTCCAAGTATGCCGAGGACTGAAAAACGAAGTCAATTCACAACTATCAAAATAAATACATCATTTAAATCTTAATTATATTTTAATTGTTACTCAACTTATAACAGCACCCCGCCTGATGTTAGGCTGGAGTACGGTCCATGAATGAAGGTGACTGCTACTACAGTTCAATAATAACTGTAAGTAGCAGTTTCCGATCCGAATAGTATAACAGACCGTAAAATGACTCCAAAAAGTCGCGTTTCGGGATCAGCTTGTAAGTTACCGGTTCTAACTAGGCCGGCATAGTAGATATGATTGCTACATACAGTGAATTGACTGTAGTATAAGGTACTTCCATTCACGGACCGTACTTAAGCTTAACATCAGGCGGGGTGCTGTCATATGTCGAGTCAAAATAATAAGAATAAAACCTATCTAAAAGCGCCTAATAGTAGACATATATGTTGATAAATCTATTTAGCACATACACTTCTTAATGAATGTTGATGTATTTTTTTCTTGTATGTACAGTGGATAGCCTATGGCACGTGCCAAGTGCTCTAATCTCCCAATTAGCGCAGGAAAGTGCGCACGAGAGCGTTATATTGAAAACACACCATTTATGATCCAATTTACAATTTCTTTAAGTACAGAAGTTTAAGTTTTGTTGATTATTTTCTTTTTTACTCTTAAAGTATTACTGGTCACACCTCCTAATTAGTATTGTTATTTATTCATACAAATTGCCTTTTCCCTAAGCAGACAATAATTTATTTATTTTACATTTCTATACTAAGCTACTAAAGTGCTTGTATCATAGAAACAGGACAACCAAATACATATATCAAAGATACATTGGTACCGGTGGGTGGTTTCGAACTCGTGCTCTCGGTTTGTGCACTACACCACGCGCCACTTGCCACAATACAACGCCCTCGCTTCCTTCACATCCACAATTCTCTTCATTCAAGCTCTATGGTTATGTCTCCGATTTAATAGCCTACACTACTAAATAAAATCACATCATTGATTTCGCATAGGCTTTCTGGCTGATGGTAATAAAGGGGAAGTCCAAGAGTGGCAACGACTGAAAACATACTTAGTTCACGGTTGTGTCAGTTGCCGTTACTATATATCTTAGGGTTATAGTAAAAAAGTTAAACGCAACCCACATGTTATTTTCTATAAATTCTGTCTAGATCATTGTCAAAAACAAGCAAAAAACGTAATGTAGACTGAGGGAAACAAACTTATGAGCCTTAGCACTTAATTGACTCTTTTGTTACACTAATAAAGTTTTAAAAAAATATTACTTACACGTCTATTATGAATCTAAATAGAGGCGACTGCTACTTCAATTAAATAACTGAATTTATTTTAAGCAGCCACTATACCGGCCTAGTATAAGGCCAATACCTCACTATGCGTCACTGTCTTACTAACTTTAATTAAAGTGGCGTAAGTAGAGCTTGTATCAAGAGAAGAATAAGAATGAAAGGGAATAAGGCGACTGTGGTGTAGTTGCAGTTCAATGGTTACGCAAACCGAGAGCACGAGTTCCAGACAACCCCGGTCTGTATCTTTGATATATGTATAGTTGGGGAACGAGTTAAATGAATTCGGGGGCTGAGGTGCGGTGGGGCGTGAAACGACCACCACCCGTATCTTAGTGGCCACTTTTAGTGACGCTCATAGCTCAGCGATGTCATTTAATATCGATAAAAACGTGTCCATATTTTCTTTGTTTGATTATTGAAAAATTAGTGAGTTAATTGATTAAAAGAGAGTCGTCATCCGTAGTTAGGCTAGAATCATTATTAGAAAAGTGATTAAAATTTAAAAAAAAAAAAACATGCAGTCACTATTCTCAAAATTTAAATAATATATAATTCATTAAAAATTATGGCTGTCTAATGTTTATACTTCAATTTAATACACATTTATAATTTTTAATAACTAAATCTATTTGCGTTTTAAGGAAAGTGTGTGTTTATTGTTATCGACATTTTGCATTTTACTTCACTATTCATAATAGACACGTGATCATGACGTCACAACTACATTCCTCCCGTGTTATTTTAGCTCATTCCCTCACTATACTTTATCTGTCCTGTTTCTATAATACAAGCACTTTAGTAGCTTAGTATAGAAATGTAAATTAAAAAAAAGTGAATGTAAGAGGGAGTTATGTCAAGATAGTGGCAAGTGGCGCCCCATTGTCATGGCGTTATTATCTGTCTTGCTCGCATATGGCAAAGATTTGCATAACAAAATGAACAATATTCAAAAATATTATTCATTACGGTAAAGTTAAAAATACATTATCCAATCAGTTATTGTTTCATTGTAATTACAATTCATGACGTTCCGTCACACTTGTTGGATTTGTTCCGCGGTTATAGTAAAGAGTATGCCCACTCTTGTCACAAAAACTTTAAGAAAAACGATGAGTGGTAATTTGACGTACAATGTCGAATTAGATTATGCTATGAGATAATTATCGCTAATATAATAATAATTGGTATTAGTTATATACTATTATAGCTTGTCTAACTATAAATGACGCGCCCCTCCACTTTATTAGTTTATTTAAATGTGTGAATGCAAATATTACTAACTATACTATTATACTTTATCAGCGTGCTCCTCCTTTTACAATTGCATTTTTGGTGTGTTGCATAAATATTTTATGTTTTCTCGTGTGCGCAAATGCGGTGATGGGGCGCGTCATTTAGGCTTAGACAGACTATAGTTATTTATACGCGGGTTCTGCAAATGAAACGGCAAAGGCTCACTCCTTTTGCGTGAGGTGGTCTGCATTTACTGCAGCGATGTCCTCTAGGAAAGCCAGGAGACCCTTAACATTCATACAGACCTCCAGGGGGGACCTCGATCTATTACCGTACCTTCTTCTAGGTTTATTCACGTTACCGCTCTTCAAGTCATCATATCTTCCATAAGTGTTTGTTGAGCGAACAGTGACCAGTTATAATTCCATTCATTAGAAGCACCTTCGCACGGTGTAGGTTAAGTAGATCTCTATTAAGCGATACAATTTTCTTTGGCCGGCATAGTGACGGCGACTGAGGCAGCCGTGAACTAACTCGATTTCAGTCATTCTTGGATCTCCTCTTGCTAATCAGGTCGAGGTCAAATTTACAATAAAAATAAAATAAAAAAAACAATCGAAAATTTAGTGGCGCTTCATTTTCTCAGCCTATTCCTGCGGGAAAAAGGCGTCATAATTTGGTTGATTGATTGAAAATAAAGGCTGGAGGTGAAAATGTTATTAAAATGATTGTTTAATTTTAACAACACTAAGCAGTTATAAATCGTAAACAAAGCCCAGAATGTGTTTTATGCCATTCATCAAACAGGCTTAACAAAGTTCACTCAACTTTATACTTATACCATACACACAAAATACAGGTAGAATAGGCAGAATTGGTGGTCCAGGATATCCACCACCACTAAATAGCTTCACTAGGACAGTTTTTTTTTTTGTGACACGATATCTGACTTCGATCCGCCTGATGATAAGAAAGAGGAGGTCCAAGAGTGACGACGATTGAAAAAAAACGAGTTAGTTCACGGCTGCCATTGTCGCCGTCACTATGCGGGCCAAAGGCGCATCGCTTGAAGGATTCAAGGTCATAGGATGAAGAGAACACATGTGCTGGCAAAGCATTCCACTTGTCGATTGTTCTACAAAGAAAAGACACACCGAACTTTTTAGTTCGACTGCCGATTCTGTCGATAGAATGCGGATGCTTTCCCCGACCTGTGAGTGAAACGATTTAGTCGCGTTTTGGCATAAGCTTGGAAGTTATCGGTTCCAACTAGGCTGGCATGGTCAATGCGATTTCCACTTGCAATTATTTAATAGTCGTAGCAATTGCCTTCATTCATGGACCACACTCCAGACAAGTGAAGTCCTAAGACGCGACGTCTGACATCAAATTACCTAATAATAAGCAAGGGAAGGATCAAGAGCGCCGACTGAAAAAAAAACAATCTCATTTAACAATTGCCTCAGTACGAAATTAATCATATTAACTCTGATATTAGAAAAATAGCTACAGGAATGGCACAAATTTCTAATTATTACCGTCAAAGATCGTAGCCAAAATATATTTAAATTAAAAAAAAATCTTAGATTTTGCGCGAACATTGATTAAGGAATTAAACAAATTTTATGCGGCTTACTATCTCGTTTACTACTAATGGTACTCCGTCTCTCCGTGACCACGATGGCTGCAAAGCTCTCGAAACGTCGGTCGGAATAATAAAATAAAATTGTAAAATCAAAACCAAAATAAACGCGTTAGTAAGCCGCATGAGATTTGTTTAAAAAACATTAATAATGGTTGATCTAAAACTCTATATTCTTGCATATTGTCTTCTAAAATAATATAAACGTGATATTAAGTAGATCATGACGTGCATCTTGATTGATACCAGTTGTCAACACGGACAGCATCTCACGTAGTTCTACATTGGCTGATGAAAGTGAAGATCTGTGCCTTGCGGTATCTCTATTAAAGCTATATGCATTTATAATGCGACGGATACATTGGCGGGTTATGTACGATGTATTTTGTACACATTTCTTTAGTAAGCTACTAAAAGTGCTTGTTAACTACCAAATGGAAAAAATCCTTAAAGCATATAAAAATGTAGTATTCTAAATTATATAATTCTGTTTTAACTTTATTCATTTGCGACAGTACTCTTATTCATAAAATTGTTTCGGTTTTGTTTGATTTTGTTATCCGTAGGTTTACCTTTTTTTTTAAATTAAATAAATAAACCGGATGAATAAATTACATACTCGTTTATCAAAGATACATTAGTATAACCAGCAATGTGGCTTCTAACAAATTACAAATTTTTGTCAGTTTATTATAAATAAATAAGGATTTATGAATGAACTAAAACGACGAGCAAGAGATATCTTAATTATATTTATAGATAAGAAATTTACGTTTTCTTGCAATACATTTAATAAATGAGGTTACATATTTGATAACAAAAATAAGTGTGTTTCTACATGTATTTCATTTTTAAATAATGCTAATGTCAATATCTAATTATACTTGTAATTAACATAGCAAATTACAAAGTTGTTTTGGGTAATGGTGGGAACAATAAAATACAATAACAAAAGATATACAATATTTTAATTCGGTCTATCAAAGAAGTAAAAATAACGCATCGTAGGGCGTCCAACCACAAGGTTTGACAACCTGTAGTGCCTCCATATCGTTGCGGCGTTGCCAAAAGTCGTGGGCTAATGCCAAATGGTTAGCATACCTGTTTGTTACGCGGGTTCGACTCCCAGTCGGAGCAATTATATGTTCATAGTTGCCAAACTAGATCTAAAATAATAACATATAAAAGTTTTGGAAGATTTTACGAAAGTTCTTAAACGGTTAGTTCACGGCTGCCTCAATCACCGTCCCTATGCCGGCCAAAGAATTAACTCGGTGAATTAAGAGGAACACCCTGTTTATCAATAGTCTAGCCTTAGTTAGCGTTATATTTAGTTTTATAAGCAACTTGATATTCTATGGAAACCCGGTTGTTTGATGAAAGCGAAGATTGGTGTCTTGCGGTATTACACGACCACAGTTTGCAGCAGCCGGGTCAATCACTCCAGTCGGCATCATGTCATTCGAAACTGCACATTGTCTATAATCTTATTATAGCGGAAACATTTCAATAAGCACAGTGGTTAAGTTGTGGTCATATTCAATTTATCTCGAATTTGGTAGCATTTGTTGACACGGTTTCTTTACCACAAAACGTGAAGTAAATCCTTCGCATAGATCATATTATGTTATTAAAGTAAATTAATGATAATTTCTGCATTACTTTCGATCGTACAACTAGGATAAAACACGATTATCATAAATATGTAGTTTGTTACGGTAATTAAAAAATAATTGTAGCTTAATGAATAAAATTAATATCTATCAATCAATAGGGTATGGGTCACAATTGTCACAGAAAATGGATTGATATTGACAATGGAGCGTCACTTTCTACGATTCTGATTTTTTTCGCCTATTCCATCGAATGTACCCAGTAACTCTTTAACCTCGTTTTTTTACTCCGAGTCGAGTCTTAAAAAACGTCTCTCGCTCTGGATGTGTAGGAGAAATGGGGAACATGATGATGCAAGTAAGCCATCGACTGAACAAAGAAATCTCGCCATTACCATGCCTTTAGCTTGAGCGATTCCACTTGCTCGGCTGTTTATTTGGTCGACAATTTACAATCCACAATTCTCTTTATACAGAGCCTGTATAAAGATCAGTGGCGGGGGCGACCCGCCCCGGGCGGCATATTTAGGGGGCGGCAAAATTTATAAAAACTGAAATAAATGTCTAAAATTTGAATCTGAAATTCATATTTTTGTTGTACCTATGATTAAAACTCCTAAATAAGGGGGCGGCAAATTTTAGTTCCGCCCCGGGCGGCCGACTTCTGATAAAGAGAATTGTGCACTGTGGACTCTAGTTTTTTGAGGATTGAGGAATAATCTTTTCCGCGTTTTATCCTTCTACTTATCAATGATTTATAAATCTCTTACGCCAATTTAATTTTCACAGTTATTAAAATAAATCGAAAATACACAGAATTTATGTAAAATTCATCAACTTTTTTTTAATTTTTTATTTATTTATTTAATTGCTACACCATTAGCACATCACAAAAACTTACATAATATTACAATAATTTTGATACTTCATTTTGATCAACTTCACAATCATAGATTGTATCTTGTATCTATTCTATTATGCCATTCAAGAGGTATCAAAAAGAAATAAAACGAAACAAAATGCTTCACATTTCCTAATAATGCTCAACTATCATTAAAACATAAGATTTCTGGTGAGAACCTTAAGCTGCGTAAATACGCCAACCATGGTACAGGTTACGAGTTGAGACGATGGGCCCTTGGAGCAACCAAGCGCCTGGCCAAGGAGTTGACGGAGACGCTTGCAATTATTTCTGCAAACGTATCAGCTTCTCTATATAAAGAGGAAATGTTGCCACTCTTCTTGGAACTATTTCTAATGAGGACGTCACTTGATGATATTTTTTTATTTATAGTTTAATTATAGTTAACATAACATTAATTGAATATGATTACTTACGTTTATTTCAACATATTGTACAATGCACACGGAAGGGTGACCGAGAATGACCGAGTTGCTATTATCCAATTACCCATAGGACGTTGCTCCTAAGCGATGACAGATTGAGATCACTCCACGATGAGCGTTGACGTAAAGTTTCCCGTTTAAAAGGATGTCTACATTAACCAAGATTAGCCGAATTGCACTTAATTCTAGACTACGATGTGGGAGAGGCCCTTGAATGTAGCTTACGATATTTTTTTAATTGTATACTATTGAGATATTTGAAAATACCCCGGGTAATGTTAAACTGGAGCGTGGTCCATTAATGGAGGCGACTACTACTACAGTTTAATAACTGCACTAGCAGTCACATCCACTGTGCCGGCCTAGTCGGAACCGTAAATTTACCAGCTGATCCCAAAACGCGACTAAGTTCTTTTACGGCTTGTATACTTGTATATAATTGGTGATAACCGTAGAGCTTGTATGAAGATGATTGTGGATGTGAGGGTAGCGAGGGAGTTGTGTCAGGATCGTGGCAAGTAGCGCTCCATTGACTCTGCATATCCATGTGGGTGAAGGTCGTAAGAATTTGATTGATTGATTGAACTGGTGGTACTATTTACGATAGTAAAAAGTAATCTTTCTTGATGTTTTCATGTCATTCTATATAATATACATATTTATGCAATAGTATGGATTAAGATTAATCAGTATTTTTGTGACCACGATGGCTGCTAAGCTCTCAAAACGTCGAAATAATAAAAAATAATAATGTAAAAGCAATAACCAAAAATAAACGCGATAGTAAGCCGCATAAAGTTTGTTTAATTCATTAATCAATGTTCGCTCTATCTAAGAAAATACTATACTACGAGTATACTATACTACTATACTTGTATGTATAAAATGATGATAATTTTTTATTTTTATTTTTTTATTATTTTTTTTTTATTGTGACTCGACATATGACAGCACCCCGCTTGATGTTAAGCCAAAGTGTGGTCCATGAATGAATGTCACTGCTACTACAATTCAATAACTGTGAGTAGCAATCACTTCCACTATGCCGGCCTAGATGGAACCAGCAACTTACAAGCTGATCCCGAAACGTGACAAAATCACTTCACGGTCTGTATACTTGTAAGTGGTGGTACTACCCCGGATCGACAGACTGGGTACCACTGCCTACCACTCTTTGATAACCAGACCCGAAGCAAATATCCATCTCTTTTTTTTTGTTTAACAAAAAAAAAAGAGATGGATTTTTTGTTTAAAAGCTATGAAATAAATACTTGCTCCGACCGGGGATCGAACCCGGGACTTTACGCGCAACAAACCAGTCGCTAAACCGTTCGTCCACGCCTGTCGTCAATAAATAATAATAATACTTAGATGCACGTAATGTATCGTATTCGTAGGTTTTGTTTAAGTATTGGTTAGAATGTCATCATACTCGTACAAATAACGTTATTTACAAATGCAACTTCCCATGTCATTGTTCTTCGTTCGAGTTACGATGGATGCTGGCTATCTCAGCAGTGATGTCATCTATGTTTGTTTACCAACTAAGTACGTACTTAAGAATTTGAAGTTCACACTAATTGTATTATCTTTACTCAAATAATATACTCAAATTTGAGTAAAGGTCATTGTTGAACTTAGAAACTAAAATTA
The DNA here is from genome assembly GCA_905220615.1 of Tinea trinotella. Classification (NCBI taxonomy): domain Eukaryota; kingdom Metazoa; phylum Arthropoda; class Insecta; order Lepidoptera; family Tineidae; genus Tinea; species Tinea trinotella. Next base: position 6,083,639 of record HG992326.1, read on the forward strand.
GATTTAGCCAATGTTATTACGAAAGACTACTTTTTTTAACATTTCTATACTAAGCTACTTAAATGTTCGTGTCACATAGAAACAGGACGACAAAAGTACATAAATCAAAGATACATTAGTGCCGGCGAGTGGTTTTTAATTCGTGCTTTCGGTTTGCGTGACCATTGCAGTGCCACTACACCACGGTCGCCTTATTTATACCTTTATACCTAAATTTATTGAATTATTCGTACCTTAAACTTAGATTCAACCTTATGGGGTCGGTTGCCTGAAAGAGATATCTTTTTAGTGATAAAACCGCTAATTGATATTTTAAAAAGGGTTGTATTTACAAGTATACAGACCGTGAAATGACTTAGTCGCTTTTCAGAATTAACTTGTATATTCAACTTGCATGTTCAAACTAGGCCGGTAACTGTTACTGCTACTTGTTGTAGTAGCAGTCACCTCCATTAATGGACTGCACCATTGCTTAATAACCAAACCTAATGCTGTCATTTTCTGCCAGGTAAATGATTCTTGGAGAAACATATTCTGTGTTTTCTCCATTTCTTCTTTTCAAACGTAACCTTATAAAACCAATCGTACTTATAATCGGAATTATCTATTTATTGTACGAGTATGTATGTAATATCGATTTATTCCGTGTTTCCTTGCAGAATGGTACGAACTTGTCCCAATTATTATTTCGTGACTTTTGCTATCCGCATAACGGAAAACTTAACCAAATTTTTATGTATTGCCTACTTCCTAATTCGTGTAACTTTGTTTTGCGTTTACGTTGATTGATGTAAGCGTATTAAATACAATTTTCGTTTTGTTTGTTGTTGTTTTTATCCTATAATAACTTTTCTATATAGGCTTTTATTAATATAAATGCAAGGATGTAGTTACAAATATAATCGCTACTGAAGCGATGTTTAATTTAAACAATGTACAATTTTTTTATTAAAAAAAAACAAGTCCGTATGCTTATAGCTCACGTTTAAGCGTCGTTCCCTCACGATATTATTGGGCTGGTATTTAATGTATACTAAGACTTTGCTGTCGTCTGCGCCACAACATGCTGTCTTAGTGAGGGTCTAAGATTTTGTAGATAGGGCCTTATCTTCGGTGAGGGTCGTGTATAAATATTAAAGAACACGCGCGCTTAAAAAATGTACAAACAATAAATTAAACCGTGGTAAAGAAAGTTAACAACTAAAATATAATTTTCTTGCCGGCATAGTAAATGCGACTGAGGCAGCCGTGAACTGAGACAGTTCTATCAGTCGTCACGTCGGCCGGCAGTTCTTCTCCCTTCGACCTCTTCTTTCTGACCATCAGGCACGTGGAAATTTTAAGGCGTTGTCGAAATAACTGATCCATTCAGCGCGGCAATGCTGCCAGTATCCTTGGGCATTGGAAATATCTTTTTTTCCTAGTTTTCTATTTACTTAACTTCGTTAGTATTAGATCAATAACTAACTATGCGTAAATAAAATGGCTTGATCATTTAATAATAACAGTATCGATAACTAAACATAAATAAAAAAAGTCTCGCTTAAAATTTTAGTGTAGATTGTTTTATGTGGCCCAAAGCTATTATGACATATAAGGACAAGACTGGTCACTCAGAACAAACCGACACGACTCCTCCTGATTTTTAATTTGTTATCTTTTAAATCCAAAGAGGTAACTCACGTTTAGAGTTCAATGGACAGTTTTAGATCAATTGAATATTATAATTGTTTAAGTAATGAAAATTTGATTAGGACTGGGGATTGAATCCGGCGTCTGTTGGCCTATATATTTATTGTGCAGTTCTTCCAACAGTCGCTCGCGTATTGTTTTATTATTGGTATTTTTATATCAATTTTTTGTATAATCATATTAATATTGTTTAAAATAGTAATCCATATTGGATAGATTAATAGAATTAATAAGTATATCTAAATTGAATTATGAATTCCAAAGCGTGCTAGGCAGTGGTGCCCAGTCTGCCGATCCGGGGTATTACCACCGCTTACAAGTATACAGACCGTAAAGTAACTTAGTCGCGTTTCGGTATCTTTTTCTAAGTTTCCGGTACCAACTAGGTCGACTTAGTGGATGTGCCTACTACTTAGTTATTTAACTGTAGTAGCTGACACCTTCATTCTTTTCCACTTCCACACTCCAGTTCTTCATTCAGGACCAGGACAAACAGCACAAAATAACTGTTTATTATTAGTTAAAAGACTAATAATAATAAAGACAGTAATATTATCAAAACTATAAATACGAGTTTCATCCTTTATGAGTTACACAAAGGATGAATCATGTAAATAAAATAAGTTAGGCAAATATATTTTTTTCATATTTCCATCATCGCATCTTTTATACATTCATAAAACTCACCTATCACTATACAAAAGTTATTAGTCTTTCTTAGAACCCCGTTTATAAGATGTGTTAATTTTAGTGGAAAAAAGCCAAGTGACCCCAAAATGAATTTTCGTAATCGCCATTGATTAAAATGAATAATGAGCGGCAATTGGCAATAATGATGTAATACTGTTCAACAAAAAACTGTATCGTTTTTGTCACGTATTGTTATGACCCGTGAATTAATCTCGATTAACCGATAACTAAGCTATTGTTTTGCTTTGTTCCAGAATCAAATCGTGGCCCACTCGCGCCATAACCGGTAGACGAGTAAAAATGGCGTACGCGTATAGGTACAACGGGCCGACGGCGACCGCCATCAATAACAGGACATCTTGGGGCCCGGTGTCCTCGCCGTCCATAGAACTTCCGGGTAAAGTGTACGACAGGCCGCTCAGTGGCAACTTCGATCGGATCTTCAACGCTTTTGAGAGGACGAACACTTTTGAGATCGTGCGCAATAATTTTGAACAGAATGGCAAGGTTGATGAGAAAGATGAGGAGAGGGAAATTGTGCATGGTGATATTGTTGTCAATAGAAGGATGAGCAGCAGTTACGAGAGGGCTGATAGTAACTTAGCAGCCCAGACACCGTGCGCGGAGGACGATGACTTCTACCATGAAAAGATACTGTACTCGCAGGCGAGACAGTTGTTCCCATTGCAAGAGGACTTGGCAGATTGGATTAACAAGACAGTCGGTGAGTTAAGCTTACATTTATTATTTAAGATCTCCAAGGTACATACATGCGTTTACACCACGCATAAGTCCCTATTTCGATTCCCAGTCAAGGCAGATTTGTTCCATAGCATATATTTATTTTCCGAAGTGGCGATGGGCTAGCCACATTGCTCTAAAAACCGACAACCGATGTGAAGAAAGATTTCAGAGTGGAGACCACGAACCGGCAGACGCAGCGTAGGTAGGCTTCCCACTAGGTGAACTGACGATATAGTTAAAGTCACGAATAACCAGTGGATGCAACTGGCATCTTGTCGTTCGAAATGGCGTTCTAAAGGGAAGGCCTATGTTCAGCAGTAGACGCCTTCTGGCTGATGATGATGATATATTTGTTAATTACATTGAATATTACAAATATTGGTTAATAAAATCATTGCTGATCTAATCAGAGGTAGTGTACACCAATTACAATTGCACATACTGTCTTTGTACATACGCGTTTCGAGATCTAGGCCTAGAAACTAGGCCGGCATAGTAGATGCAACTGCCTATTGCAGTAATTTAATAGTTGTAGCACTTGCCTCTGTTCACGGAGTGTCCTCTAGCCTAATATCACTTGAGATGCTGTCATATATGGTCGAGCACAACAAAAAGATAAATTCACAGAAACAAGGATTAGTGGAATAGATGTCCATTTAGCATTCTAATTATAACTTGTTTAATGCCATGGATATTATGTCATATATTCTTGAAGTCTGTGGGTTTAGAACAAATAACATCATCATCCCATATCCGTTGCTTTTATGATGTCTTGGTATTAATATGTTTGTGGGCGGCGTGTATTATAAACAAGTGTTTATTGCGTATTAGATTTGTTTAGTATTTGTATAAAATAATTGAAGTTGTAGTGTTTATCTTAGTTCTTACTTTGTTTAAACAACGTTGGTCTAGTTTTAGAGTTGATTGATCATCTTTGTAAATAGTATTGGAAAGTTAACAGTGATTCATGTTTTCGTTTGTAACTTGACATCGTTTCAGTGTATGGTGAGTTATAATATTTTGTAAACATTACACTTGTCTTGTGCTGCAATTCGATAACTGTTTTATATTTGCCTTTTTAAATATTAATTATATATCTCTTTACCAAGCTACTTAATGTTATTATGTTTAAAATAAATTTATTTTACAAATTATTATTTAGTATTTTCGCGAACATTATTTAAAGATTTAGACAGATTTATGCGGCTTACTATCCGCGGCTGCAAAGCAGTCGAAAAGTCGGAATAAGAAAAAAATGTAAAATCATTAACCAAAAATAAACGCGAGCCGCATAATTTTTTAATTCAAAAAATTTTTATTTGTTAAAATTACCTGTTAAAATTTGAGGCGATCGTGGTAGCAGTGCAATGGTTACGCAAGCCGAGATCACGGGTTTAAAACCACTCACCGGTACCAATGTATATCGAAGATACATTGGTACCTTGGTTGTCCTGTTTCTATGATACAGGCACTTAGTATCTTAGTATAGAAATGTATAATAAATATAAAAATAAAACTATTAATAAGTGTGTTTTGTTAATTTCATAGGTAATTCGGTGTATATATTTAATTTCAATAACTTCAAATAAATATTCTTTTTTAAATAATAATATTTTAAGAATGTATGAAAACCATTTAATCTGCACAAGGTCACATAGATGCCAAGTACAGTTGTCGCATTCTATTATAATTTAATCTGATATTTTGTAAATGCGCTTATCTCACATTTTTCTCATTCCATGCTTGGTAATTACACGTATATTTGTGTCAAATTATTACAAAAGTAAATACTTTTGAATAATTAGAAATACTTATAAAATTTCTTTATACGGTTATAATTAATTGAAAATATCTGTGCCCTGTAAAAACTACTTAAGTATGCCTTAAGAAAGTTGTCGATATTTAAATAACGAGTAAAATAAGTGGCCGGCATAATGGCGGCGATTGAGACTTACCAAAAGGCAAGTCGAGGTCAGATATAGCTTTGTTACGTTTAAGTGACAGACACCAGACGTTCGATTCTCAGACTTGTATTTTTTTCTATTCAACTTTCGACGTTTCGAAAGCTTTGCAGCCATCCTATTACTATGCTTACAAACGTCGGTTAAAACAATTCAGTCTATTTTAATACCACGGAAAATGTTCTGAGGAGCTCTTGACCTTGTCCCTGCCTCAGCTTTTGATTCTGTGGACCTAATTGACGAGAGCTTCACCAGTATGTGGTTCTTCCCACTCTATAACCTTAATCCCTCATAACGGACACTCATAAAACAACTCTGGCCAACACAGTGACTGGGGCAACCGTAAACTCAACAGTTTTTACAGTCGTCGGTGGTCTTGGACCTCCTCTTTTTTAACATCAAGCAAGGGGAGGTGCTGAAGGAGATCTATCTAGCGACACAATATAAAAAAACCTATAAATCTAGATCACAATTTGCTATTTCAATTTACTATGTGACTAGAATTAGACAATGAATTTAGTACTAATAAATATTTAGCATGTAACGGGTAATTGACTTCTTTTAGAAAAGCCTTTGAAGAAGTCTCAGAATAAATTAAATGTCATACATAATGCATTAAGGTGTGATTCCGCCTGCCTACTGCAGACAGCACTACTTGTTTGTACGAGATTGATTTTTTATTTTTATTGTGACACATTTAACCTCGAACCGCCTGGTGATAAGCAAGAGGAGATCCAAAAGTGCCGACGACTGAAACAACCGAGTTAGTTCACGGCTGCTTCAGTAGCCGTCACTATGCCGGCCAAAGGTGCTTCTTCACGCATCGCTGGAAGGATCCAAGGTCAAGGAGGGAGAGAACACATGAGCTGGCAAAGCATTCCACTTGTCGATTGTTCTACAAAGAAAAGACGCACCGATTCAACGCATCTGTTCGACTACAGATTCGGTCGACGAAATGCGGTTTCTGTGCAAGGCGACACTAGTCAGGAGCCGCCGCATTAATATTGTTTCCAAACATGATATTAATCTATGACTTAGCAAATGCTCATTGTCGCAATAGTGTCGCCTTGCACGGAATCAATCTCATACAAACAAGTCTGCAGTTTGCAGTCGCCGGCGGAATCACACTTTTATTATTACAGTTGACTCTTGGTTTTATTTATTACGACTGGTAGGCAGTCAGTTGGTGGTCAGATGCCCAGTCTGCCAATCCAGAGTAGTACCACTTAAATGGCATTAGTAACGGGGAAGGTTTACAGGCATAAGACCACGGGGTAGAAACAGAGGTGATGCCAAATCAGAAACTACGTATACGGTATCGATGCACTTACGAGTACTTCAGACCAAACACCGCATCTTAAAAAAAAGTTTGACAAACAATTTTGGAGCAAGATTCTCAGCATTGAGGTTGCGAAGACAGTGAGATAAGACATATGAAAATTTGAAGTCTTTTACTAGTGATAGGTATTTTTTTACTGAAATGGGTCGGGGCCCATTAATAAGGCTTAATTACATTATGACGACGAAAAAGTTAACCATAGAGCTTGTATGAATTGTGAATGTGAAGGAAGCGAGGGAGTTATGTCAGGATCGTGGCAAGTGGCGCTCCATTGTATCTGCCTATCCCTGTAGGAAAAGGCGTGACAATTTGATTGATTGATGACGAAAAAGTAGTAAAATTGCGTCGCGGTCGCAAGTGACCAATCAACGTAGTTAACCTATTGATTTGTTATTCGCTGATTGGTCACGAAGATGTCAAATATCAGTTTCAAGTTCGTCTTTTTGCTGTCGTGTATTAAGAGAATCGGGGCCCTGATGGTGAGCTAAGGGCAGTCCAAGTGCGCTGGCGACTAAAAAAAACGTTTCATTCTACGATTGATAAAAAGTTATAAATCTTGCGCATGAATTTAAAAGTTAAATCAATATGTCTTAAAGTTGAAACTTGTTTTAATTTTAAGGATTGCATTGCATTTTTCACTTCATTTGTTGTAATAAATATCAACATATTATGGTAGTGATCGTAATCATTGGCTCGTTATGATTTAACAACGAGGTGCCGCCGATTATTATTTTCGGGGTGGACAGCCTTCCAATGAGCCGGTTACTTTAATCGCATCATATTGATTTATTCTCGATATTACGATACAAATATAAATTTATCTTTTTTTTTTTCATTTATTAAATATAATTAAGTAAATAGATGTTTATAATAAAGTAAATAGAAAACTAAAACTAGAAAAGGGATAAATTATAAATAAAAAAACTTATTCTGGGCAACGTGCTAAGGATACTGGCAGCATTGCTGCGCTGAATGGCAATGCTGATCCTTTGACCCAAATATGCCCAGCCCTCTTGTCACCCGAGATGTAGATCAGCTGTTTTGAAAACGCTTTTGTTTAAAATGTGATATTTTTTGTATAATTTAATCCACTTTTAACTATAGTAGCCGTCGCCTTCATTCATAAACCGCATTCTAACTAAAAGCGAGTTACTGTCATATGTTGGGTCACAATAAAATAGACAATTAAAATTTTATTATTCTGTTTTAAAATATGTTCACGAAAATATTAATATTATTTAATCGAACTAACACGCCCCTATTCTCACAAAGATAGGTTGAGATAATGGAACGCTTCGTTCGACAATTCAGACGCAAATCTCTTTCTTCCTTCACATCGGCAATTCTTGTTAATTGTGAGATTCTCTAAATATGGAAGCAAAAAGATAACAAAATGATGTATAAAATATGAACGAAACATTTCAATATAAATAATAACGTATAAAACTTTATTCGACTTTATTTCGTTTTAATAAAATTTTATGTTTAAAGGTTTTAAAGTTAAGAATAGCCTTATTGAAACCCTGGCCAGGGTCGCCGATACATTCCTACAATCCTCACAGACAGGTACACGTTTTTGGAACTTTAATAATTGGGCCAAGTTATTTAAAAAACAATATAATTATATTTTACATAAATATTTTTAATACATTTTTGTTATGACTACATTATTTCTTAATGATTTATTCAAAATATTATATGAAGATTTATATAAAATAACATATAAAGCCATGAAGATTTTAATATCTTCATGGTTCATAATAGTTTCAAACCACTTGCCGGTACCAATGGATCTTTGATTAAAAGTGCTTCATATTATGAATATTTTTATTTTCTAATATTTTATTATTTTGACCGTCTGTGAGAAATTATGCCACGCTTCGTTTTGCTATGTGATTTCCGAGTTCTTTCCGACACTAACTTTTTGGAGTCATGTGAAAGAATTTGAATAAGTACACGAAAATATAATTATTAAACTATAAATAAAAAATATCCTCTAGAGGCGACCCACCAGAGATATTCTCTAGGAAACTGGCGATATTTCCCCTTTCCATAGCGAGGCTAATTACGTTGGCAGAAATAATTTCTAGCCTTCCTGTCTCCAAAATATAGCATAGAATATATATACAATTTGTATAGCATTTTTGTTTAGTTGTTTTTATATTGCAGAAATAAGTAATTTTATATTCATTTACTTATATACGTTATGCTATTGAAAAAATAGGGTAAGCCTATAATTAGATTGTAGACTTCAATAGGCCAAAGAAATTCTTTACAACGCAGACCTTTGTTAGGTATTAACCTCTATATAGTAATATATATATAGAGAAGCGACTAGGTCAAGTTTCTTATTCATGTTGAATGTTGCCGGCTCCAACAATGCTAGAAAAGTGGGTGCAAGCACTCCAGCTTACATCGGGCTTGATGGTGTCATTCGAGCCTCAATAAAGAATATGCGAGTAGTAATAACCTATTTAGTAGAGCGTCACGCCCTTTGCTGTCACGGCATACTAATCAGTACGTTTGTTATTGCGTTATATCCTCTCTAGACTTATTAGCGCCTTGACTCCCGACTAAATGTTCCAAATAGGGTTACTTCTAATTGGATACTGTCTACATTCAGAGACAGTGCGCTTGAGCAATACATGACATATGACCACTAAACTGTTAGGACGGATACATATAAGGCGATGTTGAGGTAGGAGCACGGTTTGAAGCGTGACGTGGCATGCAAGAAAAGATGGCAAAGAAATAAGATTTAAGAAATTTAGTAATCCTTTTATTGTTACTCGACATATGTCAGCACCTCGCCTGATCTAAAACTGAAGTGCGGTCCATGAATGGAGGTGACATACACAGTACATACACTACATACACAGACTGTGAAGTGACTTAGTCGGGATCAGCTTGTAAGTTGCTGGTTTCCACATAGTAGATGTGACTGCTACTTACAGTTAAATAACTGTAATCTGTAACTGCATCCATCTATCGATCGAATCGGCAGCCGAACTAAAAAGTTCGGTGCGTCTTTTCTTTGTAGAACAATCGACAAGTGGAATGCTTTGCCAGCCCATGTGTTCTCTCCATCCTATGACCTTGGATCCTTCAAGCGATGCGTAAAGAAGCACCTTTGGCCGGCATAGTGACGGTGACTGAAGAAGCCGTGAATAAACTCGGTTTTTTCAGTTGTCTTCACTTTTGGACCTTCTCTTGCTTATCATCAGGCAGGTCGAGGTCAGATGTCGTGTCACAATAAAATAAAAATATATTATAAATGTTGCATTTATATTATGGTTGTGGTAGAACCCGCATTATTTTTGCCAGAACGTGGAAACCTTATATTTTTTACTACTTCCTCGTATTGAATTTTTCAACAACTGCTGTAACTACTGAATGTCGATATGTCCAAGAAAGAGCGGCGTATCTAATATGGAGCTTTGTCTCTTTTTGTGAAGTGCCTAGTTCTGTAAGATATTTCTATGTCATTTATTAAGAAAATGCATATCCAGTTTTTCTCTTGGCCAAGGATAAAGATTCATGGCGTTAAATGCTTAATTTGTATAGAATTGTATTTAATAAAGATATAATAATTAAAAAGAAGTCTCAAATCACCGAAAATTCAGGTTACGGTGATCATGATTTCGCCTAGTGTATGAACGGCCTTATAGTTAAGCTTAACCTTTTATGGAAATAGTGACAATTTATGTCCTTACTGCACAAGCTGTTGACCCGCCACTTTAAACATTAGAAGTTTTAAGGATATACCTGTGATATTTACATTTCTATACTAAGCTACTGAAGTGCTTGTATCATAGAAACATGATGACCAAAGTACATATATCAAAGATACATTGGTACCGGCAAGTGGTTTTGAACCCGTGCTCTCGGTTTGAGTGACTATTGCATTGCCACTACACCACGGTCGCCTTAAGAAAACTTAATATTAATATCTGATTTTAGAATAGTTTCACTCATTCCTATTAACGTAATGGTCTTTATTTTTTATGATTTATTGGCAAATCCCTATGACATATCATAATGTAATAACTATAAAATAGCAATGAAAAATAAATAGACAATAATCAAATATTACCAATTTTAAAACTTATTTTTTTTATCATTTATTATTTACATTTCTATACTAAGCTACTCACTTTAGTAGCTTGGAGCCTTGTATCAAAGAAACAGGACAACCAAAGTACATATATCAAAGATACATTGGTACCGGTGGGTGGTTTTGAACCCGTGCTCTCGGTTTGCGTGACCATTGCACTGGCACTACACCACGGTCGCTCTTTATAATACAGTTAATGCTTTTCTGTGCATATATTACAATATAGATTAACACAATAAATCATAAACTTTATTTAATTTCAAATACAAAATGTAATTGTAATAAAAACGTCCTTTAAATACTCTGATTAAAATCATAATGTTAAAATAGAAGCCATTGTTAAAAAAAACAATGGTCGACATTAATTAAGCAATAAGTTCTATCGAAATGCTATACGTCCGAATTTACATAATTTCATTTTGTCATATAATTTATAAACGCCATTTGAATGGTTAGGAAAATATCAATCAATCAATCAAATTGTCATGCCTTTTTCTCACAGGGATAGGCAGAGACAATGAAGCGCCACTTACCACGATCCTTACACAACTCCCTTGCTTCCTTCTAATCCACAATTCTCTTCACAGGGGCACTGTGATTATGGGCACTAGGCAACCTAGCTTTCTTGAGAATGTCTCCGATTTGGTTGGAAAACACCCTCCTGGACCTGCCTTATTTAACGCATCCATCCACATCAGATTTATAAATTCCTTTCGTCAATCTACTTTCACTCATCCTTTCAATCCTTTAAGAAAATATACTAGTATATTTACAATACATAAGTAACTACTTCAGCTTAATGGACAGCACTTCAGCTTAAAAGCCAGGTCCTGTCAAATATCCAGCCGCAATAATACAAGTGAAGTCCTAATAGCGACGATGGCTGAAAAAACGACTATCTTCGGCACTATCGTTGGAACACACTTAATTCATATTCATAGCTAATAAATTGAACGAGCTCTAAGTTATTTCAAAGGTTGTTATTTCGTTTAACAAAGGCTTTAGTTAAAGGCACAATAAACATAAAACATAAATCAATCATGTAATATATTGAAGGGCTTTATGCATTCACGAGTCAGCGACACGTGTTACACGGCGTTCTCACGGGGCGATTTGAGTTGATCAACTGCGAAATCGTTCGCTATTTGAACCGTCTGAATAAATTATAAAGATAAAAATTGATTCAACAAAAGTTAAAGACCTTTCTACTTTTATTGATTTAACTAATAGCTGACAGCTAATCGACTGGTCTGAACCTATTCGTTCAACTTGCATTGAATAATCAGTCCAATCAATCAGTCAATCAGCGCGATTGAGTACCTAAGTATTGTATATTGCATTCCTCTGTCACCAGTTTTTAGTTTGTTTGTAAAATAAAATGTGAATAAAATGTAAATTATGGCATCCGCATCCACGAGAAAAATGCTAAAATGAACAGATAGTATATTAACACGTGTAATATTGAGTCGATTATTATTGAATCGTGAGAACGCTACCGTCAATATTTGCTTTCGAATTTTTGTTAAACGATAAATATTGATCAACATAAATTGCCCTGTGAGAACGCCCCATCAAGATTTAGGACTATATTAATGTAATAACTTAATGTTGTATTGAAAACATTAATACGAATATTTCAAATGTAACGACTGCTTAATGGCCTATCTATAGCTCATTGAAAAAATCTCATCATCAACAGCCAGAAGGCGTCCACTGCTGTACATAGGCCTCCCCCTTAGAACGCCATTTCGAACGACAAGATGACAGTTGTATCCACCGGTTATTCGTGACTTTCACTATGTCGTCAGCCCACCTAGTGGGAGGCCTACCTACAATGCGTCTTCCGGTTCGTGGTTTCCACTCTAGAACCTTTCTTTTCCATCGGTTCTTTGAGCGATGTGGCCAGCCCATTGCCACTTCAGCTAGCAAATCCTACGAGCTAAGTCGGTAACAAAAAACTCTACTCAAATTAAATAAAAGTGTCTAAATACCTAAATGAATTTAAAATGACGTAAAAGACATATTGTGTAATATGTAAACTTTTTAATGGAATTGTTTTAGTTTTAAGAATAAAATACTAAATTTTTCAAAACTGAAAAGCCTAAATAAGTCATCGTTCATTTGATATTATATAAGATGTGTGCAGTAGAAATTTGTATGTTAGTTTATTAATTTATGAAAAATTTAAAAAAAAAAACAACATCAAAAAGTACAAAAAATATTAATTCCTAATATCTAAAGAGATGTAGGCAGTGGTACCCAGACTGCCGATCCGGGGTAGTACCACCACTTACAAGTATACAAACCGTGAAGTGATTTGGTCACGTTTCGGGATCAGCTTGTAAGTTGCCGGTTCCATCTAGGCCGGCATAGTGGATGTGATTGCTACTCACAGTTGTTGAATTGTATTCATTCATGGACCACACTTCGGCTTAACATCAAGCGGGGTGCTGTCATATGTCGAGTCACATTAAAAATAAAAAATAACTTAATAATCAAGTTCACCTTACAATACATCTTGTTTATAACCACAAATGGGATCAGGCGGCATTTCAAACACTATCTTAAATATAAGTTATTTCATAGTGTAACTAATGCAACGAACGCGTGCTGATTTAGGGATGCAATATTTCGCAATTATCGGCCAGGATGTGGTCGTGAACCTTTGGGATATTAAGGCGTGTTTCCGTTGTACTTCTACTTTACACTATAGCATGCAGTGACTTTATTTATAACATACCTCGTGTATGGTTGTAAAGCTACTGCTTGTATAATAGAGAAGTTTAATATTTACAAATATTATTTTATTGTATGACCCCATAATAATAGTTTGATGTTGTTTAGTTTCCATTATTGTTACTGTTTTGTAACTTTTTATTAGAAGTTCTTTTTTGTGCAATAGATTTAACACATAATACTATCTTCTGTTTTCCCATAGTGGTATGGGTCTTGCGGAAAATAAAATAATTTTAATCGACCTCTTTCTCTGTAAAAGTGAGTTCACCGCAGTGATTTTTAACTTAAGTAATCTGACTAAATTTTTTTAAAATAAATAAAACATACAAAACCGAATGTTAAACATATTAATAAAATTAAACATATATATCTTACTAAGTTAAGTTAAGTTTAATCTTCCAATAAGTATAAAAATTAAATGTATTCCTTCATATAAAGATCATAAATATCCTTGTAAGCGAGTAAGTTCCAAAATCTGATTTTTTTATTATTATATGACAGCACTTCGCCTGATGTTAAGCTGGAGTGCTGTCCATAAATAGAGGCGACCGCTACTACGATTAAGTAATTGCAAGAAACCGCAACTTTCAAGCTGATTCCGAAACGCGACTACTCCATAAGTGGTGATACTGCCACGGATCGGCAGACTGGACAATTGATAACCAATTAGCTGCCTACACTCTTAATTTTTTTTATTATTATACAATTCTATACTATGCTACTAAAGTGCTTGTATCATAAAAACAGGACAACCAAAGTACATATATCGAAGATACATTGGTACCGGTAAGTGGTTTGCATAACCATTGCACTGCCATTACACCACGGTCGCATTAGATTATAGAGCTTGATATTAGACGGATTTTTTTGAAGGTATTTTAACACTAAATTGATAGACTGGAATATATATATTATCTATATTTATTGGGAGCTTTTGTCTATTAAGACATGTCATCTCCATAGAGCCTAAAACATAACATCAAATTCATCTTAAGTCTATTTGGGAGGAAGTCGCCGCTGAAGGGAAGAAATAATATTGCAAAATTTATAACATATCTCTGATGCTGGTTCAGATAAAATACTCTGCGCTAAACCAACATTAACTACATTCAGTTTAAATTCCTTCACCAGCACTTCCCTCCCCTTCTTGCTCTTAGAGCACTCCATCATCATATGTTGGACGTCATCTAGAACACTACACGTGTCACAATTTGGAGATTCTAGAAATTGGAGAACTAATATTCATCAAAGACTGGAATATTAGTTCAAAGTTTTGCAATGGGAATGTGTTCCTTCAAAGGGTGTGTCTACAAAATGGTGTCATAACCCATGGGTCAGCTCAGAGCTTGACCCGATCTGCTTGCATTAGGTCGTGAAAGTTCAAACAACACCAAATTAGTAAAGGATCGCGAAATAAAAGCAATACTATTTGTTAAATGCATATCTTAGAAAGTGTTTGCATTGTGGTTATTATTTTATTGCTCTGAGGATGAGTGTTTTAATTTTGTTAATTATATCATTTTAAGGTGTAATTCCGCCGGCGATTGCAGACTGCATTACTGGTTTGTATGAGATTGATTCCGTGCAAGGCGACACTATTGCGACAATGAGTATTTGCCAAGTCATTGATTATAAATATGATGTTTGGAAACAATATTATTGCGGCGGCTGCAGACTAGTGTCGCCTTGCACGGAATAAATCTCATACAAACCAGTAGTGCAGTCTGCGGTCTGCATTCGCCGGCGGAATCACACCTTTACACATAATACGAATACATACATGAATCATGTTTTATTTTCATTGTCCTTCTATGTATTCAGTTTTGTGCAATAAAGAGTTCTTTGTTGAAAAAAGAAGTTGGTAATAGTATGTTATCAGTAAATTAAGTTTTATTCATTAAATCAATACAAGGGGCCGACACGCGACTTCAATGGTTCCCATTTGTCAAAGAGTTACGCGGTCGCTGTTAGTGTAACTTTTATTCATCCGGATAATGAGTTTCAATGAACTTCAACTGTTAACAGGGCCGTCTTTACCCGGGGGTTCAAGGGGTGCGGTGCACCCGGGCGCAGAGTCCTAGGGGGCGCATCCCGAACGCCATAAATTTCGATAGGTACCTACTACACTGAGACCACGCGAGCGGAGCCTTGACTTTTGCACCCCGGCGCTGAATATGCTTAAGACGGCCCTAACTGTTAATATAAATAAATATCGTTTTACCCGGTCGCAATTTTAATTGTAAAGCTCATTAATGGAGGTTGACTGTCAAAACGAAGCATTGAGTTACGCGGTCGGCCCGCAGAATCTTTCGGGATCAGCTTAAAAGTTGTCGAGTCCAACCAGCTCCTCATAGTGGATGCGATAATTATTTAACTCATAATGATAATAAATAAGTAAATAATATATAAGTTAATAATTTTATTGTGTATAATATTTCATGTCATTAGTTCGTGGCAAAATGTCGTGAGTCATGGAAAAAAGAGAGGGAGGCCTTTGCCCAGCAGCGGCACAAATAAATAGGCTAATAATTTTATACTATAGGTATGTGCCCGACCCAGTTCTCGAACCAATCACGTTATATTGGGATCGATCTATCATCACTGTTAGGACTATTGTTGCCAATAAGCCTGACATAGTGGTGATAGATCGACTAGAGCGTCGCACAATGATTGTTGATGTAGCGGTCCCTCATGACGAAAACCTCGTGAAAGCTGAGAAAGATAAGCAAATACAGTATATTGATCTAGCGAGGTTGTCGACATGTGGGAGTTGGATGCAGCAATTATTGTGCCAATACTCGTGACTGCCAAGAGCCTCGATGAACACCTAAAGAGGCTTTCGTTAGGTAGCTGGATCTTGCGTTTGATTCAGAAATCGGTACTCCTGGACACGGCGCGTATTGCTAGGAGGTTCCTTTCTCAGGAGCCCTGTGTGGTGGCTTGGACCCTGTTCCCGATGCCGGTGGACAACTATTTTTTATATTTTTAATTTTTTTTTATTTTAAAAGTAAATAAAAATAATAATTATATAAAATAAATGGAATAATAATAATTTTCAAACAAATCATAAAATAACAACAGTGTTAATTATTAACACTTTATAGTGTTCGGTTTGTCTCATTATAGGTGATTATTAAGTAACGGATAACAGCTACTAGGCACTTATAAAAATTACTTATAGACCAGTTATGGTTTAGCCTCAATGATTCTTGTACATTTTGTACTTATAAAATTAATTATAGTATACATATATGAAGAAAATTGTGGATGTGAAGGAAGCAAGGGAGTTATGTAAGGGTCGTGGTAAGTGGCGCTCCCCGTGGGAAAAAGGCGTGACAATTTGATTTTTTATTTATTTTTGATGTACATATAGTAAATGCTACCGATGCTGGAGTGCATACGAAAATGTTGTGTTTTCTTTTTTACATATTTATACTAAACTTCTAAACGTGCTTGTATCATAGAAACTGACAGACCAGTATATATATATCAAAGATTGGTACCGGTGCTGGCAAGAGGCTCAGAACTGGAGGCTCTTGTTTGTGAGTCTATTTCACTACCACTTGACCATGGTCGTGTATTTAAATTAATAAAACTGAATAGAAGTTCAGAATTATTTATCTATTATTATATTAGGAACCGAATTTTCAAAATTTATTATTTCAATATTTCAATAAATTATAAAAGGCGACCGTGGTGTATAAACCGGACAATTGCATTACGCAAACCGAGAGCACGGGTTCAAAACCACTTGCCGGCACCAATATACCTTTGACGTGCTTTGATTGTCCTATTTCTATGATACAAGCAATTTAGTAGATTAGTATAGAAATGTAAATAAAAAATTAAATAATAATATTTTATTTATCATTTAAGTACACAACATAAAACCTCTTACACCTAAACGGTCAAGAACAGGTCTAATTTACAGTGCAAATGCGATATTAACAACTCGTATGTGCACACAAGTATGAACGATGCACTCGGTTGCATTAAGTGAAACCTGTGAAAACTAAAACCGCTAATCACGTCTTATTATTCGCTATTTGTATGCTCAACTGACTTTAGACGAATAGTTTTCTATACATATACTATAGTAGAAATATACATAATACTTTTTTTTTACATTTTTGCACTAAGCTTCTAAAGTGCTTTTATCATAGAAACAGGACAACCAAAGTCCAATATATCAAAGATATGATTTTACATATATCAAAGATACATTGGTACCGATGGGTGGTCTCGAACTCGTGCTCTTCGGTTTGCGTAACCATTGCATTACCACTACACCACGTTCGCCTTCAAATAATTAAAATTTATTAATACAAATAATTAAAATTTAAAGTAGTTTTTGTTTTGTATATTAGATAGATTACAACAAACATTTTCTACTTAATTTTGCTTATACTTTATAAAACGTACTAAGGTAAATAGGTGATTGTTCAGTCATCGCTATTCTCTTTAATATTTCGTTTTAAAATGCTTCGATGGTTTGGGCACATGGAAAGGATGAGTGAAAGCAGATTGACAAAAGGAATTTATAAATCTGATTTATAAATTCCTGATTGGTGATTGGTGTTTTCCGACCAAATCGGAGACATTTTTAAGAAAGCTAGGCTCCCTAGTGCCCATAACCATAGAGCTTATATGAGGAGAATTGTGAATGTGAAGGAAGCGAGGGAGTTGTGTCAGGATCGTGGCATGTGGCGCTCCATTTCCTCTGCCTATTCCTGTGAAAAAGGCGTGACAAATTGATTTTGATTGAATTTATTATTTCTTGTTCGTAGGTATCACATATTTGACAGGGGAAAACTTCTTGGATGCAATCGATAACGGTGTAGCATTGTGCCAGTTAGCTGCTGTCATTCATGATCGTGCTAAGGAAGCACTCGACCAAGGCCTTATTGTTGGGGTAAGCAGTACTTTTGCAATTAATGTATTACAATAGGTAAAAAAAACCTTTGGATAGTCCGGTTACCGTAGAAATATAGATTTCGCATACCTTCTGATGTTAACTGATGTGTTATCCCATGAACTGAGGCGACTGCTTTCACAGGTCTACTACAAGCATCGGTAGCATTCGCTATGCCGGCCTCATTGTGTGCATAGTCATATAGCTCAAAGAAAAGTCATATAGCTTGGCTGTTGTGGCCGATATTTCTCGAATTAAGGCCACGTATAAGACGACTGTGGTTTAGTAGCAGTGCAATGGTCACGCTAACCGAGAGCACGGGTTCAAAAACCACTTGCCGGTACCAATGTATCTTTGATATATGTACTATGGTTGTCTTGTTTCTACGTTACAAGCACTTTAGTAACTTAGTATAGACATGTAAAAAAAGAAGAAGACAACTTGGGGTTAATGAAACCTCCCTGACTCGATAGAAATAATGAGCCCCAGCTTGGGATTTGGTATCCGTATTCTGACGACCGAATCGGTAGTCGAACTAAAAGGTTCGGCTGGTCGTTTTTTATAGAACAATCAACAAGTGGAGTGCTTTACCAGTTCTCCCCCATCTTAGCCGTAAATGCTTGAAGTGAAGCTGTGAAAACACCTTTGGCCGGCATAGTGACGGCAACTAAGGCAGCCGTAAACAGGTCGCGTCGAGTCTTAGTTAATAAAACAAAAATGAGGATGCGAACGGATTTAGTTTACAAATAGAGCATAGGAATATTACGTTTCATTAATTCTCAAAACAATTATTGTTTAAATAAGATTAAGAATTGTTGTACAAACTCATATAAAAGTTACAAAACAATTTTTCTGTGTTTTTAAATGTGGTTAAATGTTCTCATAGGTGATATTTAAAAATAATAAATGACTCTGTAAACTAAGTCGTCAGTTTACCGAGTCATTTATTATTTTTGAGTCGCGTCGCAATATAAAAAATAACAATCTAAATAAATAACGATTTTTTGGACTGTATGAATGCGACCGTGGTGTAGTGGCAGTGCAATAGTTACGCAACCGAAAGCACGGGTTCAAAACCACTTGCCGGTACCAATGTATCTTTAATATTATGTACTTTGGTCGTCCTGTTTCTATGATACAAGCACTTTAGTAGTTTAGTATAGAAATATAAAATAAAACTTACAAATATATTAATTATAGTGATCATTTTAAGCATTTTGGGAATTTAATTTAGGCTAGTGATCTTTTTTGGCTGGCATAGTGGCACGATGATTAGGAATAAAGCCTGAATGATATTATTTTTAATATTTCTTGTGCAGGTGGTACCACAAATCCGTGGCAGGTGTTGGCAGCGTGCGGCCAGGCGCAGTTTCTTCTCGCGGGATAATACAGAGAACTTCATAACATTTTGCAGGGAATTGGGCGTGCATGAGAATTTGCTCTTTGAGAGCGACGACTTAGGTAAGTTTGTCAATCAATCAATTTAATTTACACGCCTTTTTCCGGGATAGTCAAATACAATAAAGCGCCACTTGCCACGATCCTGACATACCTTCCTCTGTTCTCTTACATGCACGATTCTCCTTATACATGCTCTACATGTTATGGGCACTAGGCAACCTAGCTTTGTTTAAGATGTAAGTTTGTAAGTCTAAATAATTCAAAATATAATTGCTTGATTCATTGCAGCAGCGAGCTTTTCGATTTAAAGGAGAGGTCACTAGAGAGAGCCCCTGTAACTATGCAGACATGGCGGCTTTATGCACCCTTATCTCCCGATCCTATAACCTTGGTCCCTTCAAGCGATGCGTGGAGAAGCAACTTTGGCCGGCATAGTGACGACAACTAAGGCAATATTGTATTTAAATAACTAATATTTGTAACATTTAATTTAAATAATATTTATTACAAATAAATACCAAGAAAGGAAGTTTCCGACTGGGATCCAAACTTCCCGACTTTACCAACACGCCACACGTGTGTAAATATATTTTTTTAATTTTAGTCTTGCACAACCAACCTCGCCAAGTTATCTTGTGCCTTTTGGAAGTGGCTCGTTTGGCAACAAAATTCAACATAGAGCCTCCAGGACTGGTGCAGTTAGAAAAGGAAATTGCTTTGGAGGAACGGGATTCCGGACTTGACTCCGCTATGTCTGGCACTGGCTGGCAGTTCAGGGATAACTCCCCCTTACCAGATACGTTAGTATTGTTTCATATTTTGTATTTTCGTTTAATGTAATACGAATGTCGCATCTTGATTAATGAGTAGGAAAGTAATAGGTATAAGTCTAAGTTTGACCTATTAGTTTTATAATTAAAACCGGATGTTTTGGTTTTAAAAATAATGGCCGTAAGTACGGGAGACGTGTTAATCTGTCCGTGCTCATGACTCTGTGGTAATTACTCCGGAAACGAACAACTGTAAATAGAAAAGGAAAGCAGAATACTTAACGTATTATAATAAAATATTTTATTAATCATAGGGATATTAGATATATCTGATGAGTATCAATCAATCAAATTGTCTCGCGCCTATTCCCACAGGGAGAGACAGCGGGCGACACTTTCTACGATCCTTGCGCACAAATCTCTCGTTACCGTTCGACATTCTTGTCATAAGCTCTGACTACCGGCGCTGAGGACTTTAGTATGTTAATGTACACGTTCATCTTTATTGTTTACTTTTTATATACATAACTTGTTTAATTATAAAATTTGGTACGTTGAATTTTACAGATCCAAGATAGAGGAACCATCTTCAGAGTTAAATGAAAGTAAGTCTTTTGTTTTAATAATATATGCGAAATTTGAGTTTAACAAAACAATCGTCCTTGGGACTATCTCTAATGAGACGACATTAGATGATATATTTCATTTATAATTTAATTATAGTTAGTTAATAAACTTTTACTTCTTCCTAATAAACAGATAAAATATATTAGTTACGACAACTTTGGCCGGCAACGGCGACCGAGGCAGCCGTGAATCGATGCGGTTTTTTCAGTCGTTGCCACTCTTGGACCTCCTCTTGTTTAATATCAGGCGGGTCGAAGTTAGATGACGTGTCACAATAAAATTAAATTACAATTAGCTAACCTATTTTTCAGTCAACTCACTATACCTATGTTACTTTTACAGACAGCCTCGCCATATCTGACCAAGCTGACAACGAGAGTACCAAATCCGAGGGTACAGCTGACAGTAGTGACTCCGATGTACCACTCAAACCAACCAATGAACTCGATAAACGGGTAAGTTATTAAATATAAGTTTTATTTTTTTTCAGTAAGTGATTTATTGTTGATGATTGTTCATACCCCTCGTCTTATCTGTTGGACCTCCTCTTGTTAAACATCAGGCAGGTCGAAGTTAGATGACGTGTCACAATAAAATTTAATTACAATTAGCTAACCTATTTTTTTCAGTCAACTCACTATTACACTGTTACCCTTCTTTATGACTGCTTGTCGCCGCCTGCAGAGCCGCTGTCACTGTTAATTCTGTATTTAAGCCGTAAACTGACTTTGTATTTTCAACCATTATTCTTGGACCTCCTCTTGCTTATCATCAGGCGGGTCGAGGTCAGATGTCGTGTCTTAATAATAAAAAATATATTTGTAATTAGATTATTTAATGAGAATTGCAAATATTTAATAATTTAATAGGCAGAGATTTGCTCCGTGTTTCAGAGTGGTAGGAAGATAGTTGGTGGTTATTTGCCCAGTCTGCCGATCCGGGGTAGTACAACTGTCAATTGTCTTAGTCGCGTTTTAGAATAAGCTTGAATTTTATCGGTACTAGGCAGACTGTAGTACCAGTCGCCTTTATTTATAGGCCGCATCCTAGCCTAACACCTGGGTGTAGTCATATGTCAAACCACAGTTTAAAAAACTACCCTCATTTAATAAATGACTTTTCAGGTTCAATTGGTGACACGTCTAATGGAACGTGGTTGTAATTGTGACTCTGGCAAATGCTCTAAATTGCTTAAAGTGAAGAAAGTTGGAGAAGGACGTTACAATATCGCTGGACGCAACGTCTTTATTCGGGTTAGTATTATTTTCTTGGATTTTGCGCAAACATTGATTAATGAATTAAACAGATTTTATGCGGCTTACTATCGCGGCTATAGGTGGTTGGCGATTATCCAACACCTGGGATCCTATAATACACAAACTCAAGTCCCAAGTCCAGCAAACTGCCAAACCAGATGACACCGTCAGTTATTTTTGCAAAAAAAATGAATTAAACCGGTGAATTAAATCTGTTTAATTCGGATTAGTATTTAGAACTTTTAATAAGTGACTTCTCAAACTTGGAGGACAGCTTCTTAAACAGCTTAACATTGCTAGCATAGTGGGTGCTAATGCTACTTGTAGGCATTTAACTATAGTAAAACTTGCCTCCTTTCATGGACTGTACTTCAGCTTAACATCAGGCGGGTGCTGTCATATGTCCAGCCATAGTAAAAATATGAAAAAAGATCGGTAGGAGGTTTACGCCAAAACAAAAATTTATTAGGAACAATTTAACAAAAGGCAACTTGTTTTAACTGTATAATAAAATAACTCATTTGCTCAGCACATTGACTTCTAATAATTTAAGCTCGACAACCGCCTCTCGAAAAATTAATATTTACTTTATATCTATATTTATTTTTATGTATAAAATCTTTTCAGCTCCTAAAAGGTCGTCACATGATGGTACGAGTTGGAGGAGGATGGGATACCCTGGAGCATTTCCTTTCACGCCACGAGCCATGTCAGGTGCGCCTCGTCACTCAGGGCAGACGTGCAAGCGTACTACCTATAGCTATATCACAGGACGACACTAGGCCACGTAGCTCGTTATCACCAGCCAGCAGCAAATCATCATCACTCGGGGGCACAGTCTCACCCATTGACAGCAAAGCTTCATCAAACAGCGGAAAATTATCACCCATTGGAAAAACCAGCAAACCAAACTCTGGAAAGAGTTCACCGCTTTATGACACAATAAGACGAACGTCGACCCCTAACAAACCCAATGCAGTTAGAAACCTCAAATCAGCTCTAACTTTACCATTAAACCCAAGTTTGGACGAGGTCGACAGTCGTCCACAAAAGCCCACACTGCGTAATAGAAAGCAATCAGCACCATCTAGTTTCAGCACACCAAACACTCCGACTACAAGAAAACCTAAAACGCCAACAAACGAAAACAGGAAATCTTTTAACGGTACTACGTTATCGAATGGAACTAAGAAATCTAGAAGTATGAATCTCGC
The DNA here is from genome assembly GCA_905220615.1 of Tinea trinotella. Classification (NCBI taxonomy): domain Eukaryota; kingdom Metazoa; phylum Arthropoda; class Insecta; order Lepidoptera; family Tineidae; genus Tinea; species Tinea trinotella. Next base: position 6,107,095 of record HG992326.1, read on the forward strand.
TGCGGCACAAAAAACTGAGGAAAAGAAACCGTTTTGTGGTACTGACAGATTGAACAGCCAAGCGAAGAAGACAAAAAGCACCAGCTTAGTGGGCACACCCACTAAAGAATACTCGTTCAGTACAAGAAACATTCGCAGTCAGAGTTTAGCATCAACACCAGAAACTGAACAGAAGAAGTCATTTTGTGGTACTGATAAACTAAATCATAGTAAGAAAACTCGAAGCATGAGTCTCGCTAATCCTGTACCATTTAAGCCTATGAACAAGAGTATATCTGTGGCAGTACCTGGTGCAATGACTCAAGCTGCTATAGAGGAGAGCATACGTCTGTCATTAGCTGCGAGTATAAATGACGATTCCGCCACAAACAAGCCATTTTTACATATAAAAGCTAAATACCGGAGCCCACCTCCACGAGAGGTCCCTCCGAGATAAAGAGACATATCTAATAATTCCATTATTTTATTTTACTGCAATATTATTGTGTAAGGTCATCCTAAAGTCAAGTGCAATTAACTTTTAAGTTTAGTTTGTTAAAATATTTAGATCTCTTAACATAATTAAAAGGAAGTAATTTCATTTTGTCGTAAGAATATTAATCGTTAATTTAAGGGATGTTTAATAACTTTTTTTTAACCCTTTGGGGGTCAGTGTCCTTAATTGAGTACAGGGATAACTTAGAGTATTTCTTTATTAAAATATATTATCCCTATTTATCGATGCACTCAATTGAGTACCATGATCTCTATTGCGATTTAATTTATATTTAGTGAGACTAGTCATAATGAATATCATAATTTTGCGCAGATCTTTTTTTTAAATGAATAAATTGTCATTATAAACTACTTATCATGTTTTGCGTAATTAAGAAATGACTTTTTTAATCGTTAATAAATCTCATTTGAACATTTTTATCTTTCCATCTATTTTTTTGACATTAAATTATATTCATGATTCGAAGTTTGCTTTTTATTTTATGTTTTTTTTTATTATGCCGGGCTGTAGATGAAACTGGTCTTATACAGACTGTTTCCTTAAAACAATCTGGGTACCATTGGCGATTATAGTGGCGAGACAATCCAAAAATAGTTGTTCTAAGATAGCCCTTTGCCAAGCAGGTTTGAAATTAATTTTATTTTTCACTAATATTGAGTTATACTTTTTCCCCTATTGTACGGGAGAAAAATGCCACATTTTCTCCCTACAAAATAAGGTAGAAAGTCGAACTTTCCATTAAGGCGTAAAAATAAATTGTATACGCACTACGGGAGAATAGTAAGCCTTCCTGAAGTTAATTCATGCAGGTTGAATATACATACTTTTCACTCTAGATGAGTAATATATACTCGGTCGTAGCCGTGATTTCTTTTGTTTAATTTTTATTACTATTTTATAAGCTAAAAGTGCCAAGCTTCATTGCCAATTTAATTATAAGTCCAATATTTATACATTTTGATAGTTTTGTATTTTACATGGGTCTACACAAGTATAGTAGAACTTTTTCCTAAAGTCTAATTTTAAAAAAAAACTATTGCGTAATTTCAATGGGGCTATTTCCCACCATTCTGGTATGTTTATGGGCTTACGAAGCCCTTTAATAAAGACCTCAATTTGATCGTGAAACAATTAATTCAATTTATGTACGAACACAGAATTAACTGCAAAATTAAATGTCTTTAGTAATGTATATTTCTACGAAGTAAACAGTTAGTGGACTGTATACTAGAGATAACACATTATTGTATTTTCTCAGCGTCCATTACAATCTGGATAAAAATGGACTTAAGCTGTAAATTACAATTGTTACACATTTGAGTAAACTGTAATCTAAAGATTACAGCCTACTCAAATGTATTTTTACGACACCCGAAACATTTTTAGTGGTGTTTAAACTAATCAATACGGTTTACTCGAGGGAATTTCCAGGACACCTAAGTGGACTGTAAACTAGAGATCCTCTTTTTATTTCCACACATTTGAGTAAACTGTTAACTAGACATAACAGTCCACACGAGTTGTACTTGAAAACTTACACTAGATTAAATTTAATATACGAAGGGTTTGTTGGATTCGGATTACCCTTACAAGGTTCTTTAAATGTACAAAACGCTCAGACATTATCATTGGAATTCATATATCCTAAGTAATATATTTTAGCAAATCACGGTACAAATTTTACATAGATTAACACTAAAAAAGCAATATTTTTGTATTACAAATTCTATTTTTGCACTTAGAAATAAGTAAAAATAACAACAGAACACAGATCACGCACCAAGAGAGGTCCCGCTGACAAGGCGATGATGCATGGATCAGACAAAACGCCGTTTTGACGTTTTAATCTGTTTATAAAATTTTGTACAAATAAATATTTACGTTTGAAGGAACAATTGTTGTTCCTTATAGCAATTTGCTCCTTCAAACGTCATTGTTAATTTATACGAAGCTTCATGACCGTTCACGTCGAAACGGCCACTGGTATGGTAACTAATGTCAGCAACATATTCAATTTAAAAGAATGAGGTTCTTTATTCTATGATGCGCAAAAATACAGATTGGAATGGATCCGAACTCATCGCTTTGAACAATCTTTATTTCTTTTTCACGTAGCGGGGTCTAAATATGTGTGATCTGTGTTAGTTTAGTTAGGCTAATCACAATTTACCAAGCTATTTAGTAGAATTAAAAATAAACTTGATCATACACTAATTGTTGTTTTCTTGCATATTCACGCCTTTATTCTTCTAGGTGTAGGTAAACTTTTTGGCTTTCTAACATTCCCATTTTAAGTATAACGATCGTGAAGACAGACGTATTTTGGGATCAGCTTGAAAGTTGTTGAACTTCAACAAGGCCGGCATAGCAATGACAATAAAACAAGTTTCGTTATAAAAGTTAATGGGTTCGAATCCCGTTGCAAACGAATAATGTGCGCAATTTTCACAATTAGGTATTACAATACAATCAGTTAAAAATTCTACTTCTATTACCAATTTCCTATTATATTTTATCGTATAAAGTCCCCTGCCCGTCATCTTCGTATTACTGAACAACTTTCGACGGGCATGTCGACGACTTTTACGTACACTGGAATTTGTAATACGTACCAAGTAGATTTTTTAAAATATATTGTAATGATTACGAGTAGATTCGTTCATAAACCTAATATATATTTTTTTAAATATAAATACTAAATTCAGAGAAAAGTTACGCTTGAATGTAGTAGATTAAATTATAATCTAAAAAATAATTTTAATTATTAACAATAAAAACCTGTGATTTGAAGGGACTATAGATAGTTTTTTTTTATTGTGACTCACAGGTCTGTGTGAGACACTGTTACCTCGACTCATACAGTAAGCAATCAATTAGATGTATCTTGAAATAAGGATTCGACACACCCGTCTATATCAGTAATACTAGTTTCGAGAAGACGGCCAATGAATAAGCCGCCTCCATCGGTAAACAATTGGCTATCAAAATATAAGAGCCCCAGTGAAACACCGAGAATATCCTTGCAAGTTGCCCAGTCAATAAAGCACATTTCTGAGTTAGGGGATTTTTAATAATGTGTAGAACCAGCTAATAGGTTAGCTGGTAGAAAATGTCATTAGACGTTAAAGCTTGCCTATGTACATGTGTTTTATCATATTGTGCAATAAAGAATTTATCTATCTAGAACTAACTGTTATTCATATTTTGTTTACAGTATCACCGCAAGATAGCTCTGAAGTCGCTACGGCCTCGGGTCATAGTGCCAGTATGTGCGTCAGTCACACCACATAAACGCCGCTACACTTACTACAATAAACTATATAAACCTATTTCCTACAGCTTACCACGTCCTTTAACAGTATCTTTAGTGTGAACTAATAAAATTAACCAATAAGAACATAGAATAATGACTTTTTTTAAGAGTGGTTAGCAGTGGTGCCCATTCGTAGATTGTACCACTACTTACAAGTATACAGACTGTGAAGTGACTTAATCTCGTTTCATAGCAGTAGAACGTCGCAGTCTATGTAGAAGAATAGCAGCGGCCAGTCCAGTAGAGGATTCGTAAGTCAACTCGTTCCTCTCACAAAATTGAGGTCTAAAAGAACTCTTATGAAAATTAGTTTTTCTCCTAAATTTTATAGCGTAAGCGTATTTGGCGTAGCGTAAAAATATGCCCGTCTGGCGAATGAACGCAATTGGCGCGGCGTCTGTCTACCTTCGGTAGAAAAGCCAATGTGGCACAGCAGACTTTTAGTTTAGACATACGAATATTTAAATTCAGTGACAAGTATGATGAACTCTTACCAATGACGAAAATGACCTCACTATTTGTTCACTAGCGGTAACATCTATTTCTTTCCTTCATTTTCCCGACACCAGTCGCATGTTGAAATAAAGGGTATTTCTACGCCTATATCTAACATACACACACTGTACGAGAAATATTTTCTACTTGGTGTTTTATCCAAAATCTATTTAGACAAAAAATAAATAAAACAACTTTGTGAATGTACGAAATATAATTAATTATCAAATATAAGAACTTAAATATACGATATATCAAATATAAATATTCTATGCAAAGAAAAAAATTAATATTAATACTGTATGAAACGCATATAATAGAATACATTTTAAACTAGAGAGCTTTTTTCTATATAAATGCAATGATTTTAGCAGGAATGTGTCATATTTTAAGGCCTGCCTGTCCATTAAAGCGGAGCGAGCTTGCGGAGCTGAGAAACGGAGAAATATTAACCAATAGGATTGCATATTAAATCGATTTGCGAACTAAAATATTTCTCCGTTTCTCAGCTCCGCAAGTTCGCCCCGCTTTAATGGAAACGTAATCTTAAGAGGCATTTTTATTAAATATAGTTTTACACTTATGCGATTAAAATTCCTTATTAAAATAAGTTACAACGGGTCTTAACGTTATTAAATTTATTTATCTCAATCCTATTGCCAAGGGTCACACGAGAGGATTTGATAAGAAATATAGTAGTAAATAAAACATGTATAAGAACTAGTCAAAACCAGTTTTCACCTCTATTTTTTTAAATATAATTTCATTACAGTATTTTTTTTATAATTTGGCATAATAATCACCAAAAAATCTCTTAAATGTAACTTATATATGTATAACACACAAGTGCTGGTCTCAGAATAAAAGCAGCAAATCCACTTTACGTATCCTGCGTGACGTAAGGGTACGTTAAGCGGATCTGACGGCGAAATGAATGCGAAATACGTGCGTTTCTGAATAATTTCTGATTATTATTGGTATAACTACATCATTTATCGGAAAAAAAATGAGACCAGCTTTTTAAAATAAATAAAATATAAAATAATTTTATAATTCTACTGCAAAAAAGTACTAAATCGGGATTGCATTTAATAACTTTACAAGTTTTTATATTGGACGACTTACTGTCTGCACATCGCCTATTGTTAAGCTGAAGTACGATTTAAGGAGCGGATGCGACCGCAACCACTAATAAAAATCTGAAGAGGCATCTGATATTGCTGTGGTTACTGTCAAAAATAGTTTGTGCTATCCGAACTTTAATAAGGCCTATTACTCTGAATTTAGCAATTCGAATAAACCGAGATGATGGTTATATATTTCTAAGGTTGATACTGTCACATTTAAATTAGATCTTTGATTCAGCCATAATAGATATGATCATATTTAAATCTTTAATCCAATTTATTTAATTAAACTTGCATTTGATAGAAGATATGACTATGCAAATAAGCCACTTCTGATGTGATGATTGATAATGGGCACAAAAATTATGTAATATTTTATCAGAATATAAAAGATACAAACCACGCAATAGGCCAACTTCGATCAATGTGCGCAAATCTATGTAATCTTTCATTATAATATATAAAAAAACATCTAACTATGTGTCAGACCAACTTATACTTAATAAGAAAACAAAATCATGTAAAATGAAAAATATACGATAAAATATTATACAGATTTGATCAATGTATTTCATGTTTTATTATAAGAAAGATTGTGATTATAGGGATAAAAGATGTGTAATTACAAAGTATCTCATTTACTCGTAAAATTTAGATTACAGACATTTTAGTAAAGGAATTGCGGAGATGTATAACAAAGATCGTTAAACTTAAAACTAAACTATAATGTTCTTCTTAACAAGTGATAATGTTAATTAAATATTATTGTAAAAAAAAGTATAATAATAAAATGCTTTAAAGTTTATAAATTTTATTTTACATTTTTATGTTGACTCTGCATATGACTGCACACAGTCTAATGCTAGGCTGGAGTGCAATCTAGTATAGCTTGTCTATAAATGACGCGCCCCTCCACTTTATTAGTTTATTTAAATGTGTGAATGCAAGTATTTCTAACTATACTATTATACTTTATCAACGTGCTCCTCCTTTTGTGTCCAACCAGCAACTGAATGACCAATTACAATTGCATTTTCGGTATGTTGGATCCATATTTTATGTTTTTTATGTGTGCGGTGGAGGGGCGCGTCATCTCGGCTTAGACAGACTATAACAGCAGTAGTCTTTCGGTGACTTTCATGACAGCACCGCGCCTGAAGTTAAGCTGAGGTGCAGCCCTTAAATTAGGGCGACTGCCAATTCACTTGAATGTGAGGGTAGTAACCCAGATAAGCAGACTTAATGCCAAGATAAAATGGCACTGACAAGCGGTAGAGCCTGTTCGCAGACGGCTCGCGAACTGTTCACGCGCAAACATATAACTGAGAAGCTAAAAGGAACCCTTATGAAAAACAAATACCAACGATGTCCCCATGCATCAATTTTCACAGGGATAAGCGAACAGAGCGCTACTTTGCAATATCCTAACTTAAAACTCAGTTGAGTTGACAGTGGTTTGGCCAGAACATGATGCAATTTCCCAAATGTTGCCCAGCCTGACTGAATTCTTTATTTTTGGCGTTGACAGACCAGTGACCAGTCATGGACATCGCACCGCTTAATGTAAAGTTGGAATGAGATCCAAGGCGACTGACGCTAGAGATGTCTGCAGGTATTCATTTCAATTCAATAACTGTAAGCAGTCACATCCATTATGCCCGCCTAGTTGGCAATTTACAAGCTGACCCACTTCACCGTCTTAAGTTAGCACAAGTTCTCTAATTTTTATGTTATTACTGTGAAATGACCGAGCACGACCTAAAGCCCATATTAAAATGTTTAATCATTAGCCGTTTGGAAGTGGTGAGATACGACCTTTATTGTATGGGCTACTTTTATTATGATGGGCCCCAGTATAGATGACGGCAGAAAAAAAGAGCGCTCGCACTTAAACTGCGCAGTAACTAGTTTTGTCACCGACTTAGTTTTCATTTTTCGAATGTGTATAAAGGACATCATTCATTTTGTATGGGGACTTGGGCTTAATTTTATTAACAGTTTAATATGTATTTTAAAATAATTCTATGTGCGAAGATTACAATTTTGCTTAGTTTAGGTGTGTAAAATGATCAAACTATAATTATGACAGTTCAAAGCAGAACAAATATTGATTGACAGATAATGCAAAATCCATATCTTATTTTCCAAATAACTCAATTGCACGGCAATCAAATGCAAAATGGTTATTAGTTTTATCCATACAAGTATCAAACCTACCATTTATATATTTGTTCATCATTGGACATTACAAAAGTAGTACGCAAAAGCCCAAAATGAATGATGTCCTTTAATCAATTATGAGCACGACAGATTAGATGCGCGGTCTCCCACCGCAGTCGCCAGCGCTCTTCTTATCAGGCGATCCTTATGCTGCGCGGCTCAATAGTCAGTGGTTTTTTTATCTGCAGGGAACTATACCCACGTTTTATTGCAATTCCTTTTATAATATCTCTACTTCTTTTTGCTCTTGCCAAGCGTGAGCGTGTGATGTGATTGTGTTGCTTGCTGTTTACGCCTGTTAAACTCAATAGTGTCGTCCTCTATCTTCTTACGCAGCTCCTCTAGACGTTTCTTTTCTTCAGTATGATCCTTTTTCAGCTTATCGAATTTTGCGTGTAACTGGAATTTTATTATTAAGACAATTAGGATTGTTGGTAGTTTAATTGGGATCTGTTAAAATCCCATCCCTAATATGCATCCGGGATGTTGGATGCAATGCTATTTTGGTACACTATCCTTATTCACAATAACTGACTTCTGTTCAAAGGACATCATTCATTTTGGACTTTTATTGTAACACTTTTGTCACGGCCGATGATAAAAATATATATAAATGGTAGTTTCGATACTTGTATTGACAAAACTAATAGCAGTTTTGCTTTTAATTGCTGTACGATTGAGTTATTTGGAAAATAAAAATGATTATTTTTAGTTTCTAAACCACGCGGAAATGACATATTAAAAAATAAATGTCACACACAGTTGACCAAGGAACATTATACTCAAGAGAAGAAGCTCGACTGCCATAAACAACAAGTGGCAATTAGAGACGCCACGACGGAATATCACGCGAACTAAAATGTTGGGATGTTGGTGAAAGTGAACCTTACTCAGCAGGAAATAATCTAATTAGATGAGTTTTATTCATCTAATTAGATTATTTCCTGCTTTTTATAAAACATTATCTTTTTTATTTAATTCCAACTTACTTTTCAAGACAATAGTATCACTAAAAATATGTATGCTAATTACTAGCACAACAGGAGATAATTTTTAAAAATTTAATTCATACTTTTACTCTATTTTTTACTAGTTTCAAAAAATTTAACGACAGTATTATATTGATGACGTTTGCGATGCCTAAACAATTGGTGGGAAGATCAAACCGGAAGAAACGCTATCACGCCATAACCTTGAATGAGAGTCGAGACGAGACCCGATGGATCGACTGCCTGATTGAAAAAGTGATTGACGACTTTTTTTTGGGCTGGCAGTGAACTTAATGGTTTCTGCATTGAACTGTCATGATTATAGTTTGATCATTTCGTACATCTAAATTAAAATATTGTTGTATCGAACTATTTTATTGTACATTTCCCACTTTTAGTACAATTAAGCCCAAGTCCCCATACAAAATGAATGATGTCCTTTCGCGTCTTGATGATAAAAGGATGGGGAGAACACATAGTTTTTTTCCTTACGTCAGTAAAGATACCGGTTGAAACTAGGCCAGCATAGTGGCACATGCAGTTATTTAACTGTAGTAGCAGTTGTCTCCATTTAATGGCCAGACTTCAGCTTAACATCTGGCAGGATGCTGTTATATATTAGGCCACAATAAAAAAAACATACCTCTTTTTCAGCTTCCTTTAATTCTGCCTCCTTCTCCTTGACACGTTGTACGAACATTTGACGCACCTCGTCTTCTTTCTGCTGCAACTCAGCGACATGGGCATTGCGTTTCTGTTCAAATGTTTGTTGGAAACTCACCTAGAACATGAAGAGACAACTCAGTGCCACTTTCCACGATTAACGTACACTACTTGACGTACTTGTATCATAGAAACAGAACGACAAAAGTACACAATAAAAGCATTGGTATAGGAAAGTGGTTTTGAATCGAGAGCTCTTGTATTGCGAGACCATTTACCTATTACTAGACCACAGTTGCTATAAAGTCATGTATTCTCACAACCACATTTTGAGAATGCATGCCTGACCGCTAATTCCAATTAGAATGCCATTGGAATTTCCTCAATGCAAATAGATAAACGACGGGCTCGCAACAAAAGCATCCACGGACACAAAACCGAAAGATCGGAAACAAAAACGAGTGTGTTTACTAGCTAGTGACAAATAGAATTTTCTGGATGATTATGTTATAGATAGATAAGGCCCCACAGCCGTCGTCGCAGGAGTCAGTTTGTCTGGGACAGCGAAGCAACTGCGATTTGGAACGAGGACCTCGACTTGGACAGCGAGACTGCGATACACTTCAAGGACGACTTTGGGCTGACTATTGGACTTCGACAGTGCTTTCGATTGTGTTATCTGGATAGTGTAAATAGAGCACTTCTACAACTAAAATTATCATTTCATTGTATCCCCAAGAACGTCACAATGTCTACACTCACCGGCTTGTTATCCGAATCCACATCACTAAAGCCCATCTGTTGCAAACGCCTGCGACGATACAGTGCATAGTGACGTACGTGGGTCTTCTCACGCATATCCTCCATGTTTGTGCGGATCAACATCTCGCGCAGCTTCACGAAGTCACAGTGGGACTCGTTTTCCACTGAAAGTTAGAATTAAGACTAAGTTTTGTTAAAAAAAAACACGACGTTATCTAGATTTAAATACATTATTTTTATTGTGGCTAGCATAGTACATTTGAATAAATGCAGTAGCAGTCGAACCTCTTTGCCTTAGTCGTGTTTCAGGATCAGCTTGTAAGTTGCCAGGTTTCAACTAGGCCGGCATAGTGGATCTGACTGCTACCTACAGTGGATTGACTGACACAATATAAAAAAACATGCTAAATTCGTCTTACCTTGCACGGTACCCCAGGGGTATTGCCTTGCCCTCACTGTTTTATTGCCTATCTTCACAAAGTCAGTGCTACCAACCACTGCAAACGGAAGATGGGTATTCATGGATGAGTTCACTTCCGTAACGGACTCATCATCAACAGGAAACTGGTATATCTCAACACCGTTCGCTTGTAACTCTTGCATTATTTTAGACTAAAAGAAAAAACATAGAATATAACCCTGAACTATATCATATATCACCAGTCTATATCACCACTTTTTTTATGTGACTCGACATATGACAGCATCTCTCCTGATGTTAAGCTGGAGTGCGGTTCTTGAACTGTAAGAAATAATCACATCCACTATGCCGGCCTAGTTAGAATATACAAGCTGATCCCAAAAAGCGACCAAGTCTCTTAACAGTCTGAATAATTGTAAGTGGTGGTACTACCCCGGATCGGCAGACTAGGCACCACTGCCTACCACTCTGTGAAATCCATGCTTGCAGGCGACTGCTAATTCAAATAAATGTCTGCGAGAAGCAGTCGCATCCGCTATGCGGGCCTATATTACCTCCGGCGTTTTCATATTTTTTAAATTAAAATGCGACAGTACAAAAAGTCCAATAGTGCCGACGACTGAAAAATTTACTCAGTGTACGGCAGGCTCAGCCGCTGTCATTATGGTAACCAGAGAGATTTTTGGTGCCTTACTTGAAATAATTTGTTACTATTGATGATCAAACTTATAAATAAAATGGTCAAAATCATATAAAACTTTATATAAAAGATGTAAAGAAAGCTAGGTTGCCTAGTCCCCACTACCATGGAGCTTGTATGAAAAGAATTGTGAATGTTAGGATCGTGGCAAGTGGCGCTCCATTGTCTCTGTCTATCCCTGTGGGAAAAAGGCGTGACAATTTGAATGATTTATTGTTTCCTTGTGACGGTACATCTGAATTCAACCTCTTTAATCAACTCAGTGTATGGTTGTCTCAATATACAGCCACGATCAAGTGATTTATTTATTAAAAACCAACCTTAAACTTCTGCAGTTCAGTCTTGGAGATAGTATCTGCTTTGGCAATGATAGGTATGATGTTCACTTTGGTGTCTAACTTCTTCATGCACACCAAGTCAATGGACTTCAAGCCATGACCTGAAATAAAATACATTATTGTATATAGATAAATACGATTTATAAATAGATACAAGCACTTTAGTATAGTAAGGGAACGAGCTAGGAATGCAGTTGTGACGTGTCTATTATGAATATTGAAGTAAAATGCAAAATGTCGATAACAATAAACACACACTTTTCTTAAAACGCAAATAGATTTAGTTAATAAAAATTATAAATGTGTAATAAATTTAAGTATAAACATTAGACAGCAACAACTTTTAATGAATTATATATTAATTTAATTTTGAGAATAGTGACTGCATGTTTTTTTTTCTTTCTCGCACATTTTAATCACGTTTCTAATAATGATTCCAGCCTGACTACGGGTGACAACTCTCTTTTATTCAATTAACTCACCAATTTTTCAATATTCAAACAAAGAAAATATGGACACGTTTTTATCGATATTAAATGACATCGCCGAGCTATGAGCGTCACTAAAAGCGGTCACTAAGATACGGGTGGTGGTTGTTTCACGTCCCACCGCACCTCAGCCCCCGAATTAATTTACCTCGTTCCCCAACTATAGTTTATACAGTGATAGGAAAACGCATGATCACATACAACGAAATGCAGACAGTCCAGGAATGCTCTGCCTGACAAGACGACTGCTAGATCTATGGTAGGCGTTATAACAGGACATTGTGGTTTTAATAAGCACCTGTATAACCTCAACATATTAGACAGCCCCCTTTGTAGGGGATGCCTGAATGAGGAGGGGACAGCTGCACATGTGCTCTTGAGTTGCAGGAGTGGTCGAAGCAAGACAGAAGTTCCTTGGCAGTCACGTCTACTATGCCGGCCGAGTTGGAACCGGCAACTTGCAAGCTGACCCCAAATCGCGACTAAATCACTTTACGGTCTGTATACTTGTAGCAGACGTGACTGCTAATTACAGTTATTTGACGGTAGTAGCAGTTACTTCTATTCATGGACCGCACTACAGCTTAACATCAAGCTGGGTGCTGTCATATGTCGAGTCACATCTATTCATGGTGGAACGCACTCTAGCTTAACTTGTGCCTGCTGTGATATGTCGAGTTTCAATATAAATAAGATAATAAAAAATGTGCTAAATATTATAAGTAATATTTAAAGAAAATAAAAACAAGTTACTGTTATTTTTAATTTGTACCCAACCTAATTTATTTACATTCAAAATACGTGAATAGCTGTATGTGTGCCTCTGGGGAAGAAGGGCACGATTCCAGTACAGTTCAGTGTGCCGCACGTGTAGGGTTGCCAACTTTTTTGACAAAAAAAAACGTATACCATTGTTTGAATAGGATAAAAATAAAGTATTTGGAAGAAAAATAAAGTATTTTTCAAATTTTATGCCTTAAAAACGTATTTTGTGTGCTTTTAAAATGCTAACAATTTTTTGCTATTTTTAAATATTTCAAAGCTTGTTTGACAATTATCATTTAAAGGACATCATTCATTTTGAGCTTCTATGTACTACTTTTGTAACGTCCGATAATGAAAAAATATATAATACAAATAGTAGATTCGTTACTTGTATTGATAAAACTAATAACAATTTTGCTTTTAATTGCTGTGCAATTGAGTTATTTGGAAAATAAGATATGAGTTTTGTATCATCTGTCAATCAACGCTACATTTGTTCTGCTTTGAACTGTCATAATTATAGTTAGATGATTTTGCACACCCAAACTATGCTAAAAAAAGGATATATTCCAACTACATTGTAACATTAAAGCCCAAGACCCATACAAAATGAATGATGTCCTTTATATACTTAAATAAGCAATTCGTTTGCTACGCAATCAAAATAAAGTATTTCCACATACTTTATTTGTATGCAAAAGTATAAAGTATAATTACCAAAAATAACGTATGATACGTTATTATAAAGTATGGTTGGCAACCCTACGCACGTGATCTTTGCGTGTTGACGTAGAATACTAATTAGGTACTAGAGGCATACGTGGAGTGATATATTCAATGCAATCTTGTTTTACTATATAGTACACTATACTAGATTGATAGTAAAAGATTTTGTACATATTTTTAATTTATATTGCTATAGGAATATAAATTAGTATAAAACAAAGTCGCTTCCATCGTCAGACGTCAGTGGTACTTAGTCTGCCGACCAGGGGTAGTGATGTGACGTCAATTTAAAACGATTATATTTCATATTTTTAAAACAGGTTATTTTCACATTGCCATTCATATATAATGTTTCTCTTTAGCAAAACTTATTTTATTTGTTAATTAGAGTCTTCCATAGTTCCACCACTTACAAATATACAGACCGCGAAGTGACTTAGTCGCGTATGGGGATCAGCTTGTAAGTTTCTGGTTCCAACTAGACCAGCTTAGCATCAGGCTGGGTGCAGTCTGCCACTACTAATCAATTCATGTTAATGTTACTAATCAATTAGCTTAATTGGCAGATTACCCACGTCGTGAAATATGCCTTCCTACTATTATTATAAATGTGAATGTAAGTTTGTTACGGTTTCACGCAACAACTACTTAACCGTTCATCATGACACTTTGTACATATACTTTTGGAGGTACTGGAAGTAACATAGGATACTTTTAATTTAAAATAATAAAAAAATACTATAGTTTCCAATTGACTTATAGTTTTAGCTGTTTGGAATTTTTGTCATACTTATTTTTATTTCCGTCTGTCAATTTTATATGAGTTATCGAGTTATAAATACAAAAAAGATATATACAGTCGAATTGGGAACCTTCTCATTATTCATGACTGTGTCAGACCTTTTATGACAGCTAGTATTATTATAATTTATAAAATAAATGAAACTGTATTTAATAAAGTGTATTATTCACTTTCCTTAAACTCTTGATGATATATCATTGTTTGTTCATGACACATAGTACATGACAAACCTAAAACTATATTGTTTTTATAATTATGTCATTGTATATGTTATATTATATATTGTATTATACTTTGAAAAGGCAATTTAGGCTGCATAATATTTAAAACAAAGTAGATTGTAAACAAACAAGTGTATGACGTTCATTATATTGTGTATGACTCCTTTTTTAAAAGGGCATAATTTATTTTGGGCTTCTTTGTACTACTTTTGTAATGTCCAATGATAAAAAAATATAAATGGTAGTTTTGATACTTGTATTGATAAAACTAACAACAGTTTATGCTCTTGATTATTTGCTATGTAATTGAGTTATTTGCAAAATAAGATAGATTTTGTGTCGTCTGTCAATCAAGGAGACATGCCATAGCTTTGAACTGTCATAATTATAGTTTGTATATTTTGCACACCTAAACAATGCATAATAAGAATATTTTTTAATTACATTGTAATCTTCGTACATCAAACTATTTTAAAATGTATATGCAACTGTTAATACAGTTGAGCCCAAGTCCCTATACAAAATAAATGATATCCTTTAATACGCGTAGGACTTTTTGTTCTTGCATATTGTCAGACTATGATTTCCGAAAGAGAATAAATAACAAGTATAGTCTATACCTAAAAACGACTAGTCAAATCGAATCAAATTGTCACGCCCCTTACCCACATGGATAGCAGAGATAATAGAGCGCCACTTGTTACGAACCTGACATAAATAGTGTAAGTGTATAGATTTTTATTTATATTGTGGATTGACATGCCGGAATGCAGTCCATGGACGGAGGCAACTACAATTACAAGAAGCAGCCACATCCACTATGCCAGCCTAGTTGGAAGTTGCCGGTTTTAAGCTGAAGCTCCAGAACATGAAGTGAAGTTACTTAGTCGCGTCTCGGTATCAGCTTGTAAGTTGCCAGTTTCAACCAAAACCGGCACAGTGGATGCGACCGCTACTTTCAGTAATTTAACTGTAGTAGCAGTAGCCTCGATTCATGGACCACACTCCAGCTTAAGATCAGACAGGGTGCTGTCAGATATAAAAAAAAACAAATTACTTACCAGTAGGACAAATAAAGTATAGGCATACATGAAGACGACTATCATGGTAGTTAGGCAGGGATCTCTTAATTTTTAACTCTTCCTGGAGATAAGCTTCGAATTGGGCATCAATGTAGTCAACAACTGCCTTGAAGCTATCCTCCTTGTTCACTTGATCTCCATAGCCGATAGTGTCGCAGATTGTTAACTGGTTATAAAAAAGACATTAAATAGTTTTATTATGTGGCGACACGAGTAGCACATTAGCGGTTTGATTCCAGGTGGAACAAAGGTTCATTCATAGCTTTTATTTAATATTTAGATTAAATATTGCAATTATTTGTTAATAAAATAAAAAAAGAGGCGGATACTTGCTTCGGGTCTGGTAGTCTAAGAGTGGTAAAAGTGGTGCTCAGTCTGACGAGATAGTAACACCACTTAAAAGTGTACAGAAAGTGAAGTGAATTAGTCGCGTTTCGGGATACTGTTAGTTGCTGGTTTTAACTATGAATGTGACTGCTACTTGCAGGTGCTTAACTGTAGTAGCAGTGGCCTCTGGCAGAGGACAGGTTGCTATCAAAGAATCACCTCCATTCATAGACCGCACTTTTGTGGACTCAGGTGGGGTATTGTCATATTCAAGTTACTATTAAAATAAAAAGTACAAATCACCTTCAAGCGAACATTGCTCTCCTGCAACTCATAAGTATGAGCCTTCAACTTCACAGTTGGCAAATTGTGTGGACTCGGAACTGATTCAAAGTTTGTATTGAACAGCGAATCCATAAGGGTTGATTTCCCCAGGCCTGTCTCACCTAAACAAATACAAAAATATTTTATTGTTTATTTATTTAAATTACTATACAAGCTACACAAGAATAATAACACTCCAAAGTCCCATTGTGCCATTTTGAAATTTGTGCATGATGCCATGAAACGAAACTGAATATCCGCTTTTTTCTGAAAAGCACTATTTTCAATAATAAGCTACTAAAGTGCTTCTATCATAAATACAGGACCCAGGGTTTTTTGAACCCATGCTCTCGCTTGATATGTTTTTAAATATGTTTTATAACAGTGTTTTGAGAAAATATGTATCTTATAGATTTCGATGTCTATTTCCTCAGGAATAGGCCACTGCCACACTGCAGAAGAGTGCCCATTTTTATGATCTTGTCATAAACCATCAATATCCATAACTCTCTTCACTCTCTATTATTTAATGTGTGAATGGCTTTGGTTTGATTTTAGAAATCATTTATATGGTCTGTCTTCATTTTTACGGTTTCATTCCACTTTAATTTATGTATCAAGAAATTTGGACTACTTAATAGTTAGGTAACAATTCAATACCTTCATTTTGATAAATGATATTAAACAATGAAATCCCTATACTGGTTTGTTTTTAGCAAAAAAAAAATTCTTTGTCTGAATAAAGAAATAAAATAGTCTCAAAAGTTATGTATGAAAATTATATTGAAATGTATTTTTGTCGCGTTTCGGGATCAGCTTGTAAATAGCCAGTTCCAACTAGGCCGGCATAGTGGATGCGACTGCTACTAGATGTTATGTAACTGTATATTTAGTGCACTGTAATTAGTAAGTGTAATTAACAATTAATGTTTTAATGTGATATGATTATGAAAGTTATTTTCTTTCCCTATAAAGAAAACTGAGTCACAGTTTAAAATAATTAGAGATGACAAAGTTACAAATGTATTAAAATCATTTAAATAGTAGCATTAGTTGAGGATATTTTTTTAAATAATGGTTCTGTAATACCAATAACCACAGAGCTTGTATGAAGAGAATTGTGGATGTAACAATATATTATCAATCAATCAAACAACTTATCCCACAAGAATAGGCAGAGACAATGGAGCAACTCTTGTCATGATCCTGACACAACTCCTTCGCTTCCCTAACATCTACAACTCTCTTCATACAATCTCTACGGTTATGGGCACTAGGCAACACAGCTTTCTTGAGGATGTCTCCAATTTGGTCAAAAAACAACAGCCCGGACCTCTTTGAATGCATCCATCTATATTAGATTTATAAATTCTTTATATTTATTTAATATATGTATTGTAATACAAAACTATTAATAACAACTTTATTCTGCAGATAAGACGTTTCAATAAGATTTACTTAAAACAATAAATCAAATTTCAATTGTCAAACATCTTATGAAACAACAGCCCACATACATCTATGTCTATGTTATTACAACACAAACAGATAAGCCCAATGCCATATAGTGGGTGATTAGTGGATGACTCATTAGTTAACAATATTAGATAGGTTAATGTGTAATCCTATTGTAGTCACATTTAGAATCAGCTTGGATATATTAGGCATACAGTTTTTTTTTATATTGATATAAGATATGGATGCACATTGCCTGATGTTATGCTGGACAGTGCCATGCCATGACATCAGCAAGGTCTTTTTAAGACATTATCATTAATTTTCACAGGGATAGGCAGAGACAACAAATAATCACTTTCTACAATCCTAACACAAATCTTTTGCTTCCTTTACATCCAAATTTCTCTTCATAAACTCTATGGTTATGGGCACTGCGGACTCCTGATTTTTGTATAATGTCCCCAATTTAATCAAGTAACAATCTTCAAAGTTGCTCTGTTTTATTTTTACATGCACCTTAAAACTCCAAGAAGTCAGAGATAAGCTTAACATTTGAAAATTCTTAACTCTCCTCCCTTTATTGTATAGAGTCCACATCATATTTGCGAATTTAATACAATCAGTACTTACCAATGCACAAGATGTTGAAAACAAATCCATTTTGCACACTCTTATTAACCAATTGATCAGGCAAACTATCAAAACCAACATGCCCAGATAGCTTTAATGTACGCATAGCGGCTTCCATCTACAATATTAATTAAAATAAAAGTGACCCAATAAAGCTCTTTTAACCTACTTTCACTTGATTTAATAAGTATGAACAATCGTATAATGTTTTCTTTAATTAAACGTCTCCCTTTTGTCACTGCAAAGTTGTACAAACAAACATTAAAGTGATTCAGAGAACAATCGAGATATTGGAATTTATTTTGGTAGAAACAACGCCCATGATTTTACAAAGTAATATCGTATATTCTTGCATAATATTATTGGTAACTCTAGTATAATAGTCCAAGTACATAAATTAGTTGCAAATTAGTGCAAAATTGTATTATAATACTATATGATATTTAAAATTTCTCTTACCTTCGGAGGTTCGACTTCTATCGCCGCCATATTTATCAACAATACTGAAGTTAGTTATCATTTATATTCTTTAACAATTGTAACAACTTACAGAGAAAAATGACAGTTATTGTTCAAAATATATAATAATTTACAGTGCACCCTTTAAAGTAATTATACTTAATAAAACATTATGTAATATATTTTTTATGATTGTGATGTATTTTCGTTGTAATATTACATTAAAGGTCCTATACATTTGTCAATAGTAATGATTACATAGTTTTGGAACGTATCTGATGGCGCCATGAAGTTAGTCACAATTATCATCGTCAGGTTGGTATAATGTTTGACAATAAACTTAGTATTGCCCAAAACATAATTTTCCCTATTTATGAGATAATTTATTTAAAAATTACCGTTAACAGTAGCATTAACAATGTAGTCGACGTAACTACGGCTAATATATAAAAACAAATTGAAAACAGTGAGCCGTCATGATACGCAGATGTAAAGCATTATTAATTAAAAAATATATTTAGTATAGAAAATATGCATGAAACCATTGATCATATATTTTCAATACACAATCCCATACAAAATAATGCCACAAAAGTGTACACGCGTCAGAATTTCTTTACACCGATTTAAACTGTGTAATAAGTGAATTGAATGTGATTTGTAAACTGAACCTTACCACATTGATTTACATCATTTCGGACTGAAAACAAATGCAAGTCCAACATCAATCAGACTTGCATTTATTTTGTCGCTTTTTGAGCAGCAATTGTGTATCTATATGATATATGATCAAAGCATGAAATTTTAATATAATAAACAAAAAAGACCTCGACTACCATCACCACTGAACCACTATTATCACCACTGAACCACTATTATCACCATAGCAGCGTCACAGTATTCGATTTTACTGAGTGCAAATAGATTCAATTTTGTTAGAATTTAGTTCATTTTGAGCTAATCATTTATGATTTTATTAATAACAATCAATCAATAAGAGACAAAAAAAGATTTTCACAGGAATAGGCAGACAATAAAGCGCCATCCATATCCCTAAAAACAAAATCTGTCGCATCCTATGCGTCCTCTATCGCCTATACCACGGATTCGCCTATTCACATTTTGTCGACAGAATCGGTAGTCGAACTAAAAAGTTCGGTGCATCTTTTCTTTGTAGAACAATCGACAAGTGGAATGCTTTGCCAGCCCATGTGTTTTCTCCCTCCTATAACCTTGGATCCTTCAAGCGATGCGTGAAGAAGCACCTTTGGCCGGCATAGTGATGGCGGCTGAGACAGCCGTGTACTGACTCGGTTGTTTCAGTCGTCTGCACTTTTGGATCTCCTCTTGCTTATCATCAGGCAGGTCGATGTCAAATGTCGAGTCACAATAAAAGAAAAAAATCCTGGTTTACATTTATTGCATATTTTAGTTATAAAAAAGCTTGTATATCAAAATAACTTTTTTGAACATAAAGATCACAGATGAGCGTACGATAGTGCTTTATAATAAGCAACCGTGGTGTAATGTCACTAGTGGTAGTGGTAGTGCAATGGTCATGCAATCCGAGAGCACGAGTTCAAAACTACTTGCCGATACCAATGAACCATTGATATATGTACTTCAGCGGTTATTTCTATGATAGTAACACTATCATAGAAAATGTATTTATATAAAATTTATATAAAAATGTAAATAAATAAATAAAAGTGCTTTTCATGTTCGTCCTGAAATGAAAATGCGGAAATTCCGTTTCGTTTTATGGCAACATTCACAAATTCCAAAATGGCAGAATGCGACTTTGGTGTGTTATCATGTGAGACGATGAAATAATGTTTTCGTGAATTTGTGATCGCGAGTGGATTAAGAATTTGTTAAAACTGTGTATTGTGACTAAATAAACCATGGCGGACCTAAATTCGCCGCCTTATAGTGATATAAAAAGACCTGAGGAAGTCGTCAGTATGACGGCGAACGATAGCCTGAAATTCGCAGTTCTTATCGGACTGATAGAAGTCGGGCAGGTGACAAACCGGGAGTTGGTGAACACCGTATTACACCTGGTAAGCTTAGAGTAAACTCAAGATCCCCATATAACTGTAGGTTGGAAGATAAAACTCATTAGAATCATCTTTGAAAGGTTATTTTGACCCAAACGTTAAAATTGCGATGTGTTTAAGTAAGGCTTATCTGGACTATTGTGATTTTAATACAGTTGGATTAGGTGATGTGGCGGAAAACATTTTCCTTCATATGGTTAGGTTAGCGTCTATATTCATTGTTTTTATCGATCGTCGTTCGGTGTGTATAAAATGAATAATAGTTTGAGCGGCTACCGGCTCACGGCAACAACATGTTTGTTTTGAAGTTTCTCGCCGCCACTTCACATAATATCTTACATCACAAATTCTTGTTATTAAATTTATTCTAAAAAAACATTGTCAAATTATATTTTTCAATTCGATAAAATTATTTATATGGGTTTTTACTCTAACTAAAACTGCTTGCTTTTTTGTTTGACCTAATTATTTTATTGTTGTAGTTTATGTTTGTTAAGGTAATTTATTGGTTTATAACTAATTAGAAGATGTGATTAATGGCTGTTCCTTTATAAATACTTGAATATTCTATTTAAAACAATATAGAGTCCAGTTAGTTTTCAAGTAACTCTTATAAAAGTAACTAAATATAGATAATGTTTATTTACTTTTATTTTAAAAGACAATTATGTTTTAACTGTAAATGTTAACTATTATATTATAATAAAACAAACCATTCAATAACTGATTATAAATAAAATAACCGCTTAGATCATAACTATAATTATATTTATTAGAGCTCCCGGTTTAATATCTTTGCTGGTTTCAATTTATCTTTGATATATGTACTTTGGTTGCCCTTTTCTATGATACGAAACTACTAAATATATGTTTATATATATATGTTTAGTAGTTTATTTAAGGAATGTGAATGTTAAAAGATAAAGTATTTTCGATAATTAAATTTTGTAAACAAAATATGTTAACAATAATGTATTATGTTAATAATACATTATTAACATTAAATAATACATTATGTTAATAATGTAAACAAAAATAACACTTGACCTTTTATAATATTTCACTTTTTCAATGATTCATGTTAATGAAAATATAACTATAATATTGGCTTAAGGTTTTGGAATAATTATTTGTGGGCTCTATCTTGTTATGTGTAGTTTTTATTTGTACAAATTCACAACTGCTTTCTTCTTGTTTTCTCCGCACCTGTATTTTGTTTTATTTTCTGTTAATTTTATGTTTCTTATTTGTTATATTTTGTTATTAAACCATTTATTTTTTATATTTCATCCTTGTTTTGTTTTTTACACACCTCTCACCTTCCTTCACCTTTCCTTTTCCATTATTAAATAAAATAATAAAAACATAGTAAATTATATTTCACATACAAACATTTTGTTCTTGGTTAGTTCATTTTAGTTTTAAAGATTACAAGCTATGGTACAAGCTGTAAGATAAGTCTTGAATGGTACAAAATTTAAATAAAAAACACTTGAAAATGATTGTGAAAAGTGGCAAACCATTGCCTCTGCATATCCCTGTGTAAGGGAATTAATTAATTAATTGAATTTTGTACACATAATATAGATAAAACAGTATTGAGAGAATTAGTATCTTTGACTAAGAGAAAATGTTATATTATGGTCATATATTTTGTCATATTTAGTTTGTCAAATATCAAAGTCAAAAACTTTGTGAACTTATTTGTATGGTAATAATACCACTATTATATTATGAATTGAAATAATTATGTCTATTATATCAATGTTATTTTTAAATTGGATTGGTTGCTATTAAAAAACAACTAATGTGGTATCTGGTATTAACTGGTGGTGGGGTGGAAAATGGTAATAGAATTAACTAAGAAAACCCAAATAGATCATTTTATAAACACCTTAAATATTTTAATTTTATTTCCTTTTGAATCATTTTTATTTTATTAGTGTATCTAAATAAAGCATTATTACAGGTAAATTATAATATAACAGTACAGCTAGTTCCAACCTTTATGGCGTCTCCGAAGTTAGCTGCGAGCGCGAGCTTGCGCAGGTAGTCACAATAATAAGATCTTCTATTTACTTCGAGCTCCGCTATAACGTATTAAGTGTATTGCGCATTGACTTGCGACTAACTTCAGAGCCGCCAATAGGTTTGAATTGAGTTATACAACAGGTTATTTACAAGTTAACTACTGAAAAATATATCCGATTAATAGTACTAATAAGTTACTATCAAGAAGTAACTTATTAAGTATTATAAATTTTAATTTACGTAATTTAATTATTTATGTTTGATTAACATAAGGTCGATAAAGGCTATATTGCCATTGACGGCACTTTCAGCCTAACATCAGGCTGAGTTCTGTAATATGTCGAACCTCAATGCGACCGTGGTGTAGTGGCAGTGCAATGGTTACGCAAACCGAGAGCACGAGTTCGAGACCACCCACCGTTACCAATGTATTTTGGATAAATGTACTTTGGTTGTCTATGATACAAGCACTTTAGTAGCTTAGTATAGAAATGTAAATTAAAAAATAATATTAAAAAACATGAAAAGTGTAGTGGTTTTTAATGAGTGAGCATCGTCATTTGTTAATACATTATTGATTATTTTCAAGCAAAAACTACGTACGCAAGCTAATGCATATTTAGTTCAATAACACAGTTTGTACATAATACTTATACAGTAAACAACTTGAAATAATGTAAACTCTCTATTATGCTGCGACACGGTTATAATGAAACTTCACTTCAAGTTTCAAGCATGTTGACAGTTACCTATGTAGAGTTTGCAACACAATTTTAATAGTAAATAAAGTTTGCATTAACTTGACGGCGATACGTTGGGGAAATTGCCAATTAATTATTCAGAGATTCTTGTTAATATTATTAGCCTAATTATTTGTCCCACTGCTGAGCAAAGGCCTCTCTCTCTTTTTTCCATGACTCACGACTTTTGGCGATCTCTCGCCACGAACTATTGTAGGAGCCCGTCTCATTTCGCCATCTCCGCTTGGACCTGCCGCGATGTCTTTTGCAATCTGGAGTCCACTCAGTAGTGGACTTTGCCCATAATGTATCAGTCATGCGACAGAGATGACCTGCCCAGTCCCACTTCAGTTTGGCGGCTTTTCAGCTACATTGTGCGCTCCATGGCTCTTTGATAAACCCCGAGCCTGGACCTAAATAAAGTTTGCATTAACATGGCGGCGGAACTTGATGGGGAAATTGCCAATTAATTATTCAGAGATTCTTGTTAATGTTTATTATTTTGGACTGACATGACAACGATCGCAAGACGCTACCGCAATGTCAAGTGCAGGAGTGGCAGGCAGTGGTGCCTAGTCTGTTGATTTAGGGTAACCACTTACAAGTATACAGACAGACCTTGAAGTGATTTAGTAGCGTTTCGGAATCAGCTTGTAAGTTGCCGGTTCCAACTGCCTGTTTTCAGTGGGAATACATGTGTTGGAGAACCGGCCGTGGTGAAGATCTGTTTCGCAAACTACGCTAACCGTTAACATAACTAGATTTAGAAAGAACACGAAATCTTGGATTTGGCGCTTACCATCAGAAAAGTCAAGGTCACATGTTGTGTCTGAATAAAAAGACCCACGTCTGTTTCAATATATCGTCTCAAACTAGTAACAATAGAACACTATGAACTTTAAAGTATGGCTAGTGTCCATAAATATAAAGTTTGTATAAAGATAATTGTGAAGTAAAAAATCGGGAGAGTTGTGCTAGGATCGCGAAAAGAGGGGCTCCAAAGGCTATATCTGTGGGAATTATATTGGTTAAATTGGAGAGTGTATAAGCGAAGACGAGTGTTACCAAAGGTCTGTTCTCACAAAGATGAGCACTGAGATTGTTCTAGACTAGAGAGCAGGAAAAATATCGGCTAAAAGAGTAAAGGTTTGTTCAAGCTCCGCACAAAAAGAGCTATTCAACTTGACCATGCCAGCGGAGTGAAAATGAAAACAAAACTGGGCAGCATTATTGCTGGCCGTTTGCCAACTGTTGAGTAATAACATTCATCGTCAAATGGGTGTCTAGAATAACAATAAAATAACAGTTCTCTAACAGTATATAGAGTATTGGAATAAAAGACTTAATAAATTACAGAAAAACAATTATTGCACTATTTTTTTTATAGTGACTCGACATATGACAGCACCCCGCTTGATGTTAAGCCAAAGTGTGGTCCATGAATGAATGTCACTGCTAATACAATTCAATAACTGTGAGTAGCAATCACATCCACTATGCCGGCATAGATGGAACCGGCAACTTACAAGCTGATCCCGAAACGTGACCAAATCACTTCACGGCCTGTATACGTGTAAGTGGTGGTACTACCCCGGATCGGCAGACTGGGTACCACTGCTTACCACTCGTAGATAACTAGACCTGTAGCAAATATCAATCTCTTTTTTTTTATTACCAAATATTTGCAATATTTAATATTATTAAATATTACAAATTAAATATTATTATTAAATATTACAAATAAAAGCTATGAAACAAATATTTTCTCCGACCGGGGATCGAACTCGGGACTTTACGCGCAACAAACCAGTCGCTAAACCGTTCGTCCACGCCTGTCGTCACAGGTAAACGTGTCACCCATTTTTATGGGTTCCACCTAGCATACTTTGTGAATGCATTTTTTACAATTACAGACAGCTACGTACTTTAATAATTACTTGAAAAGCCGTTAAATATTACTCTGACCTTCACATGTAAGTTACGAACTATTTGTACTTGAAATCACTAAACAATGAGGCATAATACTCGTATACATATTAATTAATTACTGATCGCACATCAGTTTTCAAAGGTTGTAAATAATTTTAAGAAACGGTGCCGTTATTATTTGTATTTATATATAAATATAACTTTTTTTAATTGTGACTACATCTGACCTCGACCCGCCTGTTGGTAAGCAAAAGAAGATCCAAGTTGAAAAGAAAAAAATGATTCAGTTTACGGCTGCTCTAGTCGCCGTCCCTATGCCAGCCAAAGGTGCTTCTTCCCACATCGCTTGAAGGATTCAAGGTTATAGGATGGAGAGAACACGTGGGCATTCCACTTGTCGATTGTAGACCTTATTTCAGAGCATTCCATTTGTCGGTAAATCCTTTTATCCACGTTAACTGTAAACCTCCAGCCCTAGCACGGCAATCCAAGAAGCACAGATAGACTTGCAAGGAATATCATTCCAACTAATTTTAAGTAACTTGCTAGAACAGTGTATCAAAAAAGATATTCACTTAAACGTTATGTAAAACTTTACACAAAACAACGTTGAATACTTTAATAAATATTTTTTTATCATTTTGGTGTGCCGGTCTAATACGTTATTTAAAATGAGTTACAATAATATTCCTCGCAGTTCTTTATCTTGCTTTATTGAATGCCGTGCTAGGGGGCAGTTTATTTAGCTATCTATCAATTTTAGAGCTGTAATTGATCTTTGGTGATCAGTCTTCAAATATCTTCCCTATTCATGTGTTTTATACGTGGTTTTCTCTGAAACTGCAAAATTAATCCCGGGTCATACATTTTATTACAATCTCAGCCGTTAAATTGACACGGTATTCCTACATCATGATCACTGTGGTTGTTACTGTAGTAGCAGTCACCTGCAATCATGGACCCCACTTTAGACGAGGATTACTGTCATAATTTGGTCTTCAAGGAAAAAAAAACTAATTAGTATAATTGATATAAAATAACTGCAATTAGTATAAATAGTCCTACTATTATTATAAATGTGAATGTGAGTTTGATACGTTTTCACGCAACAACTACTTAACCGATCATCATAAAACTTTGTACACATATTTATGGAGGTACTAGAAGGAACATAGGAAGCTTTTAATTTAAAAAAATATTTTAGTATAGTTTCCAATTGGCTATAGTTTCGGCTGTTTGGACTTTTTCTATATTTATTTCCGTCTGTCATTTTTATATGAGTACAAATACAAAGGGATGTACAGTCGAATTGAGAACCTCGTCCTTTTTATGACTGTGTTATAAACCTAATTTTACGCTGGTGAAACCGCGGGCACTGCTAGTAGTTAATAAATTCTAGTCCTAGATAAAGTAAAATTAGGTTTCTGAACTATATTGTGTTAGAGAAAGGCTAAATTTAGTAGAGTAACTTGTGTAGCCCTTTAATTGGAGGCCTCAGTCGGCCAACAATTCAGAACTTTAGTCTAAACTAATAATAAATGTTATTAAAAGTTTGATATGCCTCTCAGACCTTTCCTGTAAGTTGTTAATTTATTTAGTTTAGAATAATGAAATGTATAATGAAACTACAAGCGTATAATAACACTCTGAATATAAATTTAAATAATATATATTTTTTGTTATAACATGGTTGTTATTAAGAATATAAAAACATTCATTTTATAGATCATTTATTTGACTGACTTTCAGTTGTCAAACTTCGACAATTACGTTTATAATAATATACAACATCACCCCGTTTTTAAAGTAACATACAACTAGTAACATACATACTTAAATAACAAATTAGAAATTATAATTAAAATTATATTAAAAATAACATGAGCTTCAAACACTGTTCTATGATTTGCTTCCCCGTTTCGACCTTCCCTTGCTACCAGTAAGTTAAGGTCAGTAGACTCATGAAAAAATGTCACACCTCTATTCCCTCAAGGATGTGCAGAATCAATGGAGTGCCACTTTTTACGATTCTTACAGTCTATAAAACAGATATTAAGTCGTCGTCACTCTTGGACATCTCCTTGGCATCTGTATTTTTGTAAAATTAGGATTGTTTTTATTGACTTTCATTATGATAGACATAACACGTATTTATAGTATTTTTTATTGTGACTTGTCATGTGACCTCGACTTGCCTTTTGTTAAGCGAGGAGGAACCAAGAGCGTCAACAACTGAAAAACCTGACTCAGTCCACGCTTGCCTCAATAGCAGTCACTATGCCGGCCAAAAATATATTAGTTATATATACATATACATAGTTATATGTCTACATATAATTGACAGAATAATGTGAGCTATTCAACAAAGGCAACGTACCGGATTTGTTCAGCGAGGCGTCACTAAGCCGCGATATATTTGACGACTGCATGTACCGCATTTCCTGAACAACAACCATACAACCACAACCATGCATTGGCCACATAGAGATTTGTATCAGACACGGTATCTTAGATTTGTATCACAGGGAAGTATCAGTCCATACACAAATTTTATGCGGCTTACTATCGCGTTTATTTTGGTTTAGATTTAACTTTTTTTTTTTATTGCGACGTTTTGAGAGCTTTGTATCCATCATGGGCAACAAAATTTATTTAATCAAATTTCGCGCAAAATCTATAAAAATACTATCCATATACACGTTAATTTTATTAATGTCTCTATACAAAATCTAGTCTTGGAATCATCTATACTGTACCTCCGTCTGTACAGCGATATATACTTCCAAGGATTTTGTATCCCATAAGCACAAGGATACACTCTATAAATGTTAATAAATTCTTTCCAAAGTTCTCTATCTGATAATGACTTTTTTATAGATAAAGAATGTCCTATATTCAATTAATATCAATTACATATAACCAAAGTAATAATAAAAATAGTACGGTGTCTGATACCGGGATACCAATGCATGCTTCAATGATACCACGTCGCCGTATCAAGCCAGTGGAGTGAAACCGATACCACCGATACTTTGAAACTGTCGCATCGTTTACATGTTGAGATTAGTGTCATGATACAGAACCAACGATACATGCTGCGATACAAGTCTCTGCGTGAATAGGGGCCCTTAAAAATATACAAAAGGAAATTCTCACAAACGTTTATTTGTAATAAAAGTTATTACAGGCCGTAAAAAGTCCCTTCATTCGTTTAATGAATTAATAAGAATAAAGATGTAATTATTTGAGAAAAAAGGTTCATTGTTACTGATTCAATTCAGCTGTCACCGGATATATTTCCTTTTGAAATACCAAGTTGACTTTTTGTCGAGGCGCTTACGTAAGGTGAATGTCACCCCAGACGGCGCGCCGGCTTGAAAGCGACGACCCCCTGTAAGACGATCGCTGAATAGCAAAATGTTTTGAAGGTACAATGAAGATTTGACGTCAAAGATTTTTTCTCTGTCATGCTTTGTTTATTATACGAGATGACAAACATATTTTATAATAGAAGTTCCCGTTTTTATGAGACGTGAAATCTGATCTCGATATACCTGATGGTAAGGAAAGGGAGGTTCAAGAGCGTTGACTGAATAAACAGTTTTTTTAAGGTTGCCTCAGTCGCTGTCACTACGCCACTAGTAGTTTAATATTCGAAATGTTCCACTATTAAATAACTCGGTTAACCCGCGTTACTCCTCCAATCCGTCGACTCAAGTTTATTTACTTCTAACTAGGGGTTGACTCGGTCGGTAAACAAAATAGCCCGTCGGCGGTCGCGACCCGGGGCTCGCGGGCCATACGGGCCGGTTCAATTAGAATTGAAGAGCCGGCCTGAGTATTGAAGTTGATATCATTATAGTCCTATTGTTTTTTTAAATTATTTGTTTTAGTAAACTAAATGACTAAACACTTATATGTGTAGGTAAACACTTAAAGTATTACTCGTATTACATAGGTAGTTTGGTTTCATTACCTGTGATATTTAAAGATTTAGGTAAAATAAAGATTTAGATAAAGGTTTAGGTAAATAAAATCTAGTTTTTTTTAATAAAGAAGAAGTATGTTTGTAATGGATAAGCAAAAGTTAGGTATTTAACAATACTATGTCTATATTATTTTGGATACAGCGTCGTCGATGCAACTCGACCCGGGTCAACCCGAGCGTTCTTCTCAACTCGGTTGACCCGGGTTGAATAAATTATGAACCGTTACATCACTACCATATACTTCCAATATATAGAAACCTATGCCATGACTACCTAGTTTATGAATTAGAAATAAAAATTACGCGCGAGTATATAGCTAGCTTGTCTTAAAGTGATAGACGCAGGCTTCGATTTCCGGTCGGAGCCCAATGATGTGCACGCTTGGTTTTGTTTCTATAATTTTCGATAACTATAATACTAAATTCTAATTTAATAATATTGACATTGGAATATTCCGGAGGTCAATAAAATGAACATTAAACCATTATAATTAAATAAAAAAGCAATCAAAACAGGAATTTCATTAATTACTATAATTACTTTTAAATTTATTATGGTTTTTACCTTGATTCTAATGAATTAAACAACATTTTATGCGGCTTACTATCGCGTTTACTTTGGTTTAGATTTTATTTATTATTATTTGGTTGCAAAGCTCTCGAAACGTCGGAAAATAAAAATAAAAAAATGTAAAATGTAAACCAAAATAAACGCAATAGTAAGCCACATAAAATTTTGTTTAATTCATTAATCAATGTTCGCGCAAAATCTAAGAAAATACTTGGTTCTAATTTCATCAACGCTCGCTGTTGCGTTTATTTTGGTTATTGACGTTATGTAGAATATTCCAATATGGCTGAATATTTAAAATAAATCGAAGTAAGCCTCAAAAACATATTACATTACCAATGTTCGCACAAAACCTTATAAAAACAAATCAAATTCTCACGCTTTTTTTCCAACAGGGATAGGCAGAGACAATGGAGCGCCACTTGCGCGAGAGCCAATCCGCGTTTGACGACTGTACTGTTTTTTTCATACTCGAGTAATAAACAAACATGAAAAATCACCATTTCTCAATCAATCAATCAAATTGTCACACCTTTTTTCCACAGGGATAGACATAGACCATTTCTCATGCCCTCTATCCAAGGAAACTTTACTAGTGTTTTATTTTATAAAATATACATACACAATGCAAAAAAATGCACAAAAGTTACTATTATATATACATTATTTTTACTTGGTCGAAAAACACTCTCCTGGGCCTGCCTTGTTTAACGCATCCATCCACATCAGATTTATAAATTCCTTTCGTCAATCTACTTTCACTCATCCTTTCCATGTGTCCAAACCTTCGAAGCATCCCTTTGTCAATCCTTGTCACTACATCTTCTTTCAAACCACATCTCTCACGCAATGTGCTATTCCTTATTCTATCCGCTATCGTCACTCCACATACACTCCTTAACGACCGCATTTCTACAGTGACCAAATCAGAGACATCCTTAAGAAAGCTAGGTTGCCTAGTGCCCATAACCACAGGGCCTGTATGAGGAGAATTGTGGATGTGAAGGAAGCAAGGGAGTTGTGTATGGATCGTGGTAGGTGGCGCTCCATTGTCTCTGCCTATCCCTGTGGGAAAAAGGCGTGACAATTTGATTGATTGATTGATTATTTTTATCAAAAAAAAAACATCTATATGGAAACGGAAAATTTACAAGCGACAAATGTGTTGCCTCAATAATAATTAAAGAAACATTTTTACAGTTATTCATAGTTATTTACAGTTATTTAATCTATATATTCGTATAGATTTGCGTTAGTAGTATTTGTTTTTTTTAATCGTTAATCCGTCATTATGTCGAAAGTTTGTTTACTACTTATAGCAAGTAAGGAAAAATGTACTATATTTGATGTTTGATATATTGGTCCCCCAGTGTTTATGATACAAGCAAGTATAATAGCTTAGTATAGGCATGTCTGAAAAACAATTCTCACAAAATATAGCTATTACAGAATTTTGTCTGAAAAAGATAAATTGTTTTAGTATTTTAAGGACTTTTAAAGGGCATTTTGGAAAGGGTTGTTCTATCGATCGATATAATATTTGAAGCAGCTCATTAGGGCGGAGAGCAATCAACTTTACGTTAATTATGTACACGGTTATGGCGAGAGAAAGTCGTTAGTACACACGAGGAATTCTCCTACAGTTAAGTTAGGCCTTGTTTGATTTCAATTCTAGCTTCAGCAAGGCCGGCAGTAGGTAGTTATTCAAATATAAGTACATAAGTATTTAAAATATATTTAGGTTTTAATAAAACGTTATTGTGGTTGGTTGATTTTTTGGCCGGCATAGTGACAGCGTATGTTATTTCAGTCTTCGATGCTCTTAAACGACGAGGTCAGATGTGCAGTATCTATATAAAAATATTGTAGGTCAGTCTCCAATCAGCAAAATAAGTACTAAAAAATAATAACTAGATTATGACCAGTTCACGCAATGTGAAAAATATTAAAAACCTAAGTAGACCCTGATAAACAAAGTACTTTAATAAAGATTAAAATTAAGAAAACAATAATATTATTATAACAATATGTATAAAACATAATAATAAAAAAGATAACAATAACACACCGAGTATCTATACTAATATAATAAAGCGGAAGAGTTTGTTTGTTTGTTTGTTTGTTTGTTTAAACGCGCTAATCTCAGGAACTACTGGTTCGAATTGAAAAATTCTTTTTGTGTTGGATAGATCAATTATCGAGGAAGGCTTTAGGCTATAAAACATTACGTTGCGACTTATAGAAGCGAAGAAACAGTCGAAAATGTGGAAAAAACGGGGAATATTATTCGTCTTTGAGGGTTTCCGTTGCGTGCGCTGCGAAAACCGTTCGAGATACCCAAAAAATATGTATGAAAGTATTATTCCTCTTTAAATTATCTAAAAAAATGTCCGCGACCGTATATGTCTATCTTTTAAGATTAACTCACAATAACCGTTTTTATGATAGTCAAATTTGGTCTAAATTAATGCATTTTAATAAACTATTTGTCAGAGTTGTATTAACATAATAATATTATTCTTTATCGAAATAAATGTGTTATTAATTAAGAGTATTTAACTGTGAACAAAACTGTCATTGACATCACCTAATTTCAATGAACATCTTATAAGATAATACAATTTTAAAATAACTCTGAAACAAAATTCACACGCGTCGCATGATGCGCTAACTGGCGGGCGAGGAGAGGCGGTGCTTGCGGGCGAGGCGGAGGGGGGGTGTAGCTCTACGAGGTATAGTCTGTCTAAACCGAAATGACGCACCCCTCCACTGCATTTACGCATACGAGCAAATATAAAATATGGATAAAACACACCGAAAATGCAGAAATTGGTTATTCAGTTGCTGGTTAGACACAAAGGAGGAACGAACGTGATGAAGTTTAATAGTATAGTTAGTAATATTTGCATTCACACATTAAAAAAACATATAAAGTGGAGGGGCGCGTCATTTATAGACAGACAAGCATACTATGCGATCGGCTCCCTACAGATCGGTTGAATGCAGCGTTAATTTGTTTTTACGATATAATATCATCGTGCAAAATCCTTTTTTATACAATTTCATTTTGTAGTAGTTTTCTCTATAGTAGGTAGTGTTTGTTTTAAGTATAGTATTTTGTTTCTAATATTTTCACAATAATACTTTTTTTTGTTTTGTTGTAAATAATACCTGTAGGTGTCATCTACATTCTTTCAAGGTCAGGTTTTACAATTCTTATTAGGTTAGGTTTTAGTTTAAGCATAGAGTTAGTTTGGTTAAGTTTTCATTTCCTTCGTTCTTTCTTGGTCACTGTAATGCCTAGAAAAAGGACTCAGCGTTCTCGGCAGACTGCTGCTGCAAAGCGGCTGCGAGTTTTGCGCACAAGAAAATAAAACTGAAAATATAATTTACGCAGAAGTACTTTAAAATATATTCTTTTTAAAACTACTTTAAAATATATTCTATTAGTTACGTAATTTAATCGTCTAAAATAAGTCGCGGGTAACAGCTATAGGTAATTTATAATAAAGCTGAGCAGGTAGGTAAACAAAAAATTAATATGATTCCCAAAATAACTATTCCACGCGGACGCAGTCGCGGGCACAGCTAGTATATGATATTGGAACAGAAAAGATTGGATTTTTACGCACCTGCGTCGATACCTTCTGTAGGTATGAGTTTTCGCATCTTTGGCCCAGGTTTTTTTTAATTTGCTCTAAGTTGTAAAGTTACCCTCTGTCACCAGATAAGTTGCATGTCAATATAAATATTTATTTAAATTAAAGTTTGTTTTACTTCCTAAAAAATAAACAGTTTATATGTTTTTTTATTTATTTTTTACATTTCTATATTAAGCTATTAAAGTGCTTGTATCATAGAAACAGTACAACCAAAGTACATTATCAAAGATACATTGGTACCGGTGGGTGGTCTCGATCTCGTGCTCTCGGTTTGCGTAACCATTGCACTGCGCTCCACGGTCGCCTCAAAAAAAGATATTTCATTCGTATAAAATAGAAGGAAATTGAATTATAAGCGTACAAATTCAGAGAGCTTTGTCAAATCAAATTAGTGTTCTGGTTAAAACACGACCACTTTTAAAAGTATTAAAGGTTAATTGAAAACACACTAATAAAATACCAGAATAGCAATCGTGTATCACAGTTTTGACAGCGGCCATATTTACTGAACAAAGTGGTCATCGATTGATTACTTTTTCCATGTTTGCCGGGTGTGGTCACGACTTTCCATAGCGTGTTAATAAATCAATAAACTACAGGCTATCAATACAGGGTTACTAGAAAAATGCGTAGTTAACCGCCTACATTAAACTCTGACAGCACCCCGCCTGATGTTAAGCTAGGGTGCGGTCTATGAATAAAGGCGACTGCACTACAGTTAAATCACTAACTGAAAGTAGCAGTCGCATCTACTATGCCGGTCACTTCAAGGTATGTAGACTTGTAAGTGGTGGTACATACTGAGCACCACTCTTAGACAGCCATACCCGGAGCAAATATACGCCTCTTTTAGGTTCAATATTATTTTTTTTTTTATTGTGACTCGACATATGACAGCACCCCGCTTGATGTTTAGCTGAAGTGTGGTCCATGAATGAATGTCACTGCTACTACAATTCAATAATTGTGAGTAGCAATCACATCCACTATGCCGGCCTAGATGGAACCGGCAACTTACAAGCTGATCCCGAAACGTGACCAAATCACTTCACGGTCTGTATACTTGTAAGTGGTTTAATATTAAACCTATTAAATAGTACAAATAAAAGCTATGAAACAAACATCCTCCGGGAATCGAACCCGGAGCTATATCCGTAACGAACTGGTGTTCTAACCAGTGCGCCACGCTTGTACTCAAAATTATATCTTTATTTTTATCGCCTCGGGTAAAGCGATAATAATAAATATATATTGACCCTATATATAGCTAATTTTTCTATAAGGGCCTATAATAATATCGACGGTTTCCGGGCTATTTGTTTTAAGCGACATTTTGACCGATATTGACGTATATACATATTCGGAATCAGCGATTTTTTTTGCGTCGACTGAGTCGACTTTGGTGACGATCAGAGTACTTTTTTGGCGCTTCAAACAATGCCATTTTTTGGGGCGATCCGAAATTTCATTGTATGAACCGACGCGAAATATGTCCTTTTATATAGAAAGTGTACTTGAGCCACAAAAGTTTTTATTGGTTATTTACTTAAGCGTTTTTGCCTTACACACAAATCATCCAAACGGGTCATTTAAAGCGTTTTTCCTGAAGTTACATTCTATAGGTGATGTTTGTTAAAGCATTACACCTTCCCCAAAAAAGATATAGTCATGTCGCTTAAAACATTTAGCCTGAATCCCAAATTGGTATGCAATGTCGCTTAAATCATTTTGCTTGCATCTGTTTTTAGTAAAAAAAGGCTATTAAAACATTTTGCCCTGTAGTTGAAACAGTCTTTAAATGGCAAATCAACCTTTATTCCTAAATCGGTTAATTTTTGATTGGTCGCTTCAAACAAATTAAATCTACAAGTACTATAACTTCATTCATTTTTCCTATACCGATTACATCGAAAACTTGACATTCAGACACTGCAAATTTTGTATGAATCGTTGTACCAAATGTCGGTTAAAACAAAACATTTTCGCCGCTCGCGTCCATTAAACAAGCAAGTTTTTATACTATATCCCCCTGAACGGGCGCTTCAGTCTACACCACATCGTGCCATGTACAATGTGTCCCAAAATTCAACGATAAAACTGCAACAGAGGGTGGCCCTGGTCATGACTAGACGAGAAAAGAAATTAAAAAAATGTTTTTTTTTAAGTTACGAAAAAAATGTATTTTTTAAAAAAAATAATTTTTTTGTATCAGTAAGCTGAATATATCTGCTATTTATCACAATCCTTGAAAACCCCAGAAAACATATAGTTTTTACATAAAAATGATTTATATTACATTTTTTGCTTAAAATGTTAAAAAAAATACTTTTAGTACACTTTCACTCATCGTGGTGTAAAAAAAGTATGAATACTACTATGGCAAGTTTTATCAAAAAATGACGCAACTAATCAAGATTCTAAAATGGTATAATACTCTAGGAAAACTAACCAAATAAAAAAATACGAGTGGTATTTCTAAACAAGAACCAAATTTCATAAAATTGTTGTTTAAATTAATCACTTTTACTATGGGATCAAAACAGGTTTTTGTTAGTCAATATTATTTTAAAACTAGAGAAAGAGAGATTTTACGTTAGAGCGAGATAGACAGATGTTAATTTTTGAATATAACAATGGGGCAAGTAGAGAAGTTGCTGTTATCAGTCATGCTCTGTTCCTTTGTTTACTGTGCGCCGTTCCGCATTAAATTGGCTCTCGTACTGACGACTTTTGGGTTGGCTTTTGGACTCGATTAAGTGATCTGCAAACTGGACTGACCTGGCATTATTTTGGACTGTGATTGTGAGTTTTGTGAATTGGACTTTTGACCTAGTGGACTGTTTTGTATTTATCATGCCGCTACCATACACACCATGGGAATACGCTAATATGCACTTAATTTATGGTGAATGCCGAAGCAATGCAAACTCTGCTAGCAGATTGTATCGGGAAAGTACCCAAATGCTCAAAGATTTTAGAGTATTTATAAATGTACATCAAGCGTTTTCGGAGGATCGTTTACCATCTAATAGGAGAAACGCTGGAAGACCAAGATCGGATCGAGATGAAGAAGTTCTGCATGAAATAGAAATGGATTCTACTACCTCGGAAGCAGCTACGGGAATACCAAGAAGTTCTGCTCATCGTATTTTAAAATATCACAGGCTTTGCCCATATAATTACAGACGTGTGCAGACGCTATTACCGCCGCTACAAAAGCACAGGGAAGATTCTCAATTCTTAGATAAAGTTTTATGGTCGAATGAATCAACCTGCAAGAAAGATGGCTATTTAAATCTTCACAATCTACATAGCTGGAATTATAAAAATCCACACCTGGTGAGACAAGATAAATCCCAATACCAATTCAACCTTAACCTTTGGACGGGCATATTAAATGGAAAAGTGATTGGGCCTTTTGAGTTACACGGAAACTTAGATGGCAATAGTTATTTGAACTTCTTACAAAATAACATGTCAGAATTATTAGAAGACGTGCCTGTAAGTGATTTACGATACTTATGGTATGGCTCACTATGCCCGTCCTGTGCGAGATTACTTGAACAATGAGTTTCCAGGGCGTTGGATCGGGCGACTTGGTCCTATTTCATGGCCACCCCGTTCACCTGACCTATACCCCCTGGATTTCTTCTATTGGGGTTGTCTCAAAGACAGGGTCTACTCAAAACCCATTACAACATTGGACGAACTTCGCCAAAAAATCACTCAGGCTGCGGATCACATAAATGCTGGAAGTTATGCAAGACGAATAAAACGATCATTTTTAAGGCGATGTCGTGCTTGTATTAATGCTGGTGGCAAACAATTCGAACATTTATTGTAATTAAATTCAATAAAAAATTAAATGTTTTATTGTTTAAACTAGTTGTTTTATTTCATTTTATATCCATAAACCCATTTTGGATACAAAGTAAAAGCAGGTAATTACTATAATATTCAAAAATTAACATCTGTCTATCTCGCTCTAAGGTAAAATCTCTCTCTCTCTACTTTTAAAATGATATTGACTAACAAAAACCTGTTTTGATCCCATAGTAAAAGTTATTAATTTAAACAATTTTATGAAATTTGATTCTTGTTTAGAAATACCACTCGTATTTTTTTATGTGGCTAGTTTTTCTAGAGTATTATACCATTTTAGAATCTTGATTAGTAGCGTCATTTTTTGATAAAACTTGTCATAGTAGTATTCATACTTTTTTTTACACCACGATGAGTGAAATACTGAAAGTAAAAATCTTTCAACATTTTAAGCAAAAAATCAATCAAATTGTCACGCCCTTTTCCCACAGGGATAGGCAAAGACAATGGAGTGCCACTTACCACGATCCTTATACAACTCAC
This sequence comes from Tinea trinotella, assembly GCA_905220615.1. Classification (NCBI taxonomy): domain Eukaryota; kingdom Metazoa; phylum Arthropoda; class Insecta; order Lepidoptera; family Tineidae; genus Tinea; species Tinea trinotella. The sequence continues at coordinate 6,145,247 of HG992326.1, forward strand.
TTGCTTCCCTCACATCCACAATTCTCTTCATACAGGCTCTGTGGTTATGGGCACTAGGCACCCTAGCTTTCTTGAGGATGTCTCCGATTTGGTCGGAAAACACTCTCCTGGGCCTGCCTTGTTTAACGCATCCACCCACATCAGATTTATAAATTCCTTTCGTCAATCTACTTTCACTCATCCTTTCCATGTGCCCAAACCATCGAAGCATTCCTTTGTCAATCCTTGTCACTACATCTTCTTTCAAACCACATCTATCACGCAGTATCTATCCACATACACTCCTTAACGACCGCATTTCAACAGCGTTAATTCTACTCTCATGCTTCTTCTCATATCCAACCTTCACTTCCATACATTAATGTAGAAACAAGCACCGCATTTGGAACAGCCATCCGTGACTTTTGGGACATTATTTTGCTGTTCATGATACTATGCATGGCACCATTCACTACGTTACCCTTTTGCACTCTTCTCTCAATATCTTCATCACACTTCCCATCCCTAGTAAACATACTTTCCAAGTAAACAAATTTTGAAAAAAAATTATTTTTTTTCGTCACTTAAAAAAAACAATGGATATTTTTCAATTTTTTTTTTCTTGACTAGTCATGTCCAGGGCTACCATCTGTTGCAGTTTTATCGCTGAATATTGGGACACATTATATGCCAAAGTGATTCTTATTGAGTACAACACGATATTTAAGTAACATTATGTTAATAAATAAAAAATGGTAATTATTAATAGTTTTGTTTTATTAGTTTTAATTTTATTATTGAAACAACAAAGAGTTATTTCCCTTCTAACCAAAGTATTATTATGTTTTAACCGACTTTTATTTTGAAATTTACTAATTTATTGTCATTTCAAACAATTACTTTTTAAACACTATTTGCCTCTTTAGTCATTTATCCTGTATCTCAACTGTGTTTTACTAGTCGTATAAACTAATTTGCCTTTTTCTGTTTTATTCTTCACGTTGTAATTGATACAATTAGCCTTACTCTAAAAAATACAAAAGTTATACTTAAAGCGTTTTGCTTGAATCTATTACTTGCAACAGTTGGTGCTTAAATCATTTAGCCTGATTCTACAAATTGATTAAGTATGGGCGTCTTGTATTAAGCGACACATATATCTGCTAATAGCGCATTTTTAAAAGAAGTATCTTAATCAAATTATGGGGGATATAATATGAAAATAGAAAAACTTTACTTTTTTGAAAATAAACCAGGTTTCAAAAAGTTATGAATTTTTTTCTCGAAATCAAAACTTTAAATCGCTCTCCTGTAAAGTTTTAAAAATGTCGCTTAAAACAAATAGCCCGGAAACCGTCGATATAAAATCACAAAAATCTAATAAAAAACAAATATTGATTTGGACCAAAAATGTTAAACATCTGTATTCGATTCAGGAAAAATCCTTAAACCATAAGACCGGAAACTTTTATGTTCGCGGTCCGAAACGTGCTTTCCATACACTTTTCTGAATATCCTCTTGTTCAGTGTTTTTCGCGAAAACAACCTCGCGAGATCCCCATCAACATTTTATTATCATTTTTACATTCCATTACTACTAAATTCAGCACCTTTACTACCACTAAAGATATTATTTTATAATAATCACTTTATGCAATATCTTTAATCGGCGACGTTTCAAGCGTTTTCGTTTTGAGCAGTAAACGTCAGCGTTAAGCGTTAAAAACAAAATGGATTTATATCTGAAAGGCCATAAAACGGCGCTGCATAGCGTTACTCGAGGGCCACGAAATTCAACGCTTTAAGCGAATTCGCATTGTGCTGCAAGCGCCAGCGTTGAGCATCAAAAACAATGTTCGCTTGGGGCGATAAGTATGGATAGAGTCGCAATCAAAATTTCTTGTTTTCGTCGGCATAATGTATAAAGTGATAGTACGTACAATTTTTAAACATCATTGGAGCGTCGTGTTTCGTGGCCCTCAGCTAATCCGAGCATTAACTACCAGCAAAACTTGATTTTGTTTCGTGCAATGCTTAGCTTTCATTGATGGGGTGCAAATAATATATTATCGTTATTAGCTAAATAATAAACATACAATATAATAACATATACAAACAATATAATAAATACCTAAATATACGAGTAGATAAGTACTCTTATCTAGTAGACCCAATATGTTGTCTACTAAGTACACTTAGTAGACAACATATTGGGAAAAAAAATTGTTTACTCAAAAAGTGTCTTGCGAGTGTTTGAAAATTAGATAGACGCCACTTGGCTTCTTATTTTTAAATCAATTTTTTAAACTACTATTTTGTGTTGTTAATAAGGACTTTACCTTTTTTCATTTCATTGCCTTTAGGAGGTTAGTCTCTTAAAGGCATAGCACAAATAAATAAAACCATATAATATAAATAAATAAAATAATAAATACGTACGCTTATTTGTAGTCGAATCCTTCTCTCATTTATGTTGCTTATAATCTTTTAATTTACGAATATTTGCCGTAGCTTTAATAAAGCTGTTTAAAATACCAGTGGGATACATTTGACGCGATAGCACGTACAATATTTAAACATCCTCCCTTCTAATTTCCCTGGGCTATTGACGGATGTTCGCGTGGAGGGCTAAATGAATATTTTACTTTTTCGCCAGTCCACTGTAAATAACAAGGTGGGTGTAACATCCCAGTTTATTGCTAATCCAGTGGGCACGCGCTGTGCATACCTACTAGGTGTCTCGGAGCGCAATTCTTGCAAAATGAAACATGTCCGGCGAAGACTAACAAGCATTTTGCCCGGCATAGTGACGGCGACTGAGGTAAACGTGAATTGGATCGGTTTTTTCGTCGTTTTTGGTACCATCAGGAAAGTCGAGGTCGGATACCGTAACAATAAAAATGTGTTCCATGTTGATATGATTTCTGTAGAAATGCAGGTTAAGGGGGCTCGTTTTCGCACTTGACTCCTTTGCGGCTTTTTTGTACGTTCCTCAACGGTTTACTCTCAGCGGGGGTGGCTCTCCTTCAGGAAGGTCAGGTGACCTTTCTCGTTGCTGCAGACCTTCGGACGTCATCGCGTTGCCAAATATCTTCTGTCTTGCTTCGGGGTGTATGTCTCTAATAACGATTGCGAATAGAATGAAAAATACAGATGTGCGTGATTGATGTGCTTAAAAGGTGATAGTGATAAATATTGAAAAGGTATATTTTATTGGCTTAGGTGTGTTAAAAGAAGAATAAGAAATATACATATTTATAAATAAGGGGTGAGTGGATGGATAGAACGGAGACGACTCAGATGATTGTACTTCGTTGAAATCCGGGACTTTCCTAAAATTAGCAGAGAATTGTAAATATTAAAAAAGCTACAGAGTTGTGTCGGGAGCGTGGAAAGTGGCGCTCGTATCTTTGAATTATTATTAATGTAAAGTTAAACCAAATTGATCATTAAACTGTCAATTTCAGTATTCCATTGTAAACGTAATTAGTTTCAGGAATAAAGCCTCATTCAGTTGTTAGACAAAGAACCCCTCGGGACTGATCGTTTAGTAAACCGGCGTTTATTTGCGAGGCGCTCACTTGCCATCCGTAAGCCGAAATTTACCCTTCGTTCACCAAGCCTCGGATTACTCACATGTACACGTTTTTGCAGCTGTTTGGTTAACGAATAACCTTAACGTTAGATCACATGCATTTAACGGCAATTGAGTGAAAGTGTTTACCAGTTATTGGAATAAATCAAATTGCCGTGTTTTATTTCTCATAATAAAGGAAGTGTCAACTAAGCACCAACTTTTTAATTGTAAGGTTTTTTTTTTAAATCTGACTCGACCTCCTGATGGTAAAAGCTGAGTCAGTTTACGGTTACCCCAGTCGTCGTCATTATGCTGGCCAAAGAATGGCACTCATGAAGAAGCGGGTTATGGGCCTACGGAGAAGATATTGTATGAATGCTGTATAAAAGAAAAGTCATATATTTATTTTGTTGTGTTTCGACATCTAAGCTTGATTGATGGTAAGCTGGTAAAGTATTCCACTTGTGTATTTTAATTAACAGCGTGTACTGACAATTTAAAGCATGACAATTTGATTGGTTAATTTGATTCATGACCAAAGAAAGCATAAATAATGCCTGTTGAGTTGGCTTAGATTTGGTAGTTTCTAAAATTGACAGATACTGTAGAGTCCACAATGTAGACTCTAGTTCGTATGTTGTCTGTACTTTAGATCCGCCCACTTCATGTTATGCCACACTCACTATTCAGAGTATAGATCGCTCTTTGAATTTACATCAAATACATGTTTCTAGCATTATTTAATATTCAAAATCCAAGACACAGTTTTACGCTACTTAAAACAATGTTTTTAAATGTCTTTAAACAACTAAAATCTGTGTAACAAGTAAGTTTTCAAAAAGTGGTAGGTGTCCAGTCCAGTATGCTGATTGTACCTGCAATTGTACAGACAGTCCTCACAGTGATAGACAGAAACAAAGCGTTGTAACTTTTTACGATCCTGGCATTATGCAATATAAACACAAACTTTAGGGTAATAGACACCACAGAAACCAGCTTTCATAAGAATGCTCTAATTTGATCAGAGAATATACTGTTGGGTCAAAATACAATTTATTCGGTCACAGTTTATAGTTTCCGTTCCCGAGTTGAAAGTGGTGGTACTACCCCGGATCGGCTAACTGGGAAAAATACTACCAACTGTCTGCCCACCACTAAAAAAATGAAAAATATATAAAAACATCTAGATAGAAATTTATGAAGGTTTTCTTTATACTCGTATATAATATCTCTTTACGTCAGTGCGAAGTACTGTCGGAATTACATTTAACTTTTATACTTCGAATGAAAATTTTATCGCGTTTGAGACCTCGGACGAGTCTTGATCGTGATCCGATTCTCTCGGGGTTTTCTACCTTTTTATTTTCCAAGAGCTTCATTCTAACGAATCCAATTTATAAAGTCGCCAAGTCTACTCCAAGGGTTTTCAAGATTTATGCATTTTTTTATAATCCTATCTTTTATATGTCCTATTTTCTCATTTTATAATCTTATTTCCTAATCTTTTAAATGTCTTATTTTCTAATGCAATTATTCTGTTTTAGTACACATAGCCTATTATCATGATTATAATTTTTAAATACTCCAGCAGACGTGTTTTTACTTGCACGCACGTTTACTTGACGTGTTCATATCGCTGCGAAGGGACATCCCTAAGATGTCCAGTCTGTCCGAAGTACTGAGGGAGATGTTACCGAGAGAAGGAAGGGGGATAAACGGGGATTTTTTCGTCGAGAACGCGCACACCTGAGTCTTGTCTGCGTTGAACTGAACCAGGTTCTTGTCGCCCCATTGGGTAATACGATCAAGAACCTGGTTCAGCCCCGCTACAACAGACTCTCTCACATCGGCTATCTCCTGTTTGCCGGCTGCGGGGCGGGCAGTGTAGCGTCCATGCACCGTGCTGTCGTGTTAATCTCAATATTAAAAGTTTTATCCCGTCTTAGTAATAACAATTCATGATCCTATATGCCGATTCAGTCGTAAAATATACGTGAAATTGTGAAGTTAGTGAAGCGGTAACATTATTTATGAGCGAGACAGCTCTATTGCGGACGTTTGACAGTATTTTTCTTTGTGTTTTTTGGAACGAAGTTCCTTATCGCGCGTTGCAAAAGGGGGCTAGATGGAAAAAATTAAGACCAAAAGTTGTAACGACACTTTTTAGGGTTCCGTAGTAAAAAACGAAACCTTATAGATTCGTCATGTCTGTCTCTCTATCCGTCTGTCCGTCCGTATGTCACAGCCACGTCACACCACACTTTTTCCACTTTTTTTCCGGCGGATATGCTTCTGCCTATGCTAGTCTCTACAATGGAGCGCCATTTGCGACGATCCTGACACAATTTCCTCGCTTCCCTCACAGCCACTATTCTCTTCATATAAGCTCTACGGTACACTAGGCAACCCAGATTTTTTGAGGATATCGGTAGTCTGACTAAAAGGTTCGGCGAGTCGTTTCTTTGTAGACTAATCGACAAGTGAAAAGCTTTACTAGGCCATCTTTCAAGTAAACCTTTAAGGCGACCGTAGTAGTAGTAAACAATCAATCAATCAAATTGTCACAAAAAACGAGTCCCCGCCCGGTCCGAAACCACTTGTCGGTACAAATATATTTTGATATTATATGTACTTTGGTGCCCAGTTTCTATGATACAAGCACGATTATTAGCTTAGTATAGTAATAATAAAAAACCTTAATTTTTATCTACAAGGGCAATCTCGATGAATGTCTTAGCAGGCGCACAAAATTATAAGTAACATAGCTTCTGCCTATCCCTGGGGAAATTAAGTCGTAAAAACTGATGATAATTGATTATATAAAAGAGATTGTGATAACTAACAATATATTTAACGAGCAACTATTTGTTAATAAAAAAAAGAGATAGATATTTGCTTCGGGTCTGGTTATCTAAGAGTGGTAGGCAGTGGTACCCAGTCTGCCGATCCGGGGTAGTACCACCACTTACAAGTATACAGACCGTGAAGTGATTTGGTCACGTTTCGGGATCAGCTTGTAAGTTGCCGGTTCCATCTAGGCCGGCATAGTGGATGTGATTGCTACTCACAGTTATTGAATTGTAGTAGCAGTGACATTCATTCATGGACCACACTTTGGCTTAACATCAAGCGGGGTGCTGTCATATGTCGAGTCACAATAAAAAAAAAATATAAATGGTCTTTACTACTAAAAAACGAAACGTTTTATCTTAAATCTTAGGAGAAACCATCTTTCGTAGATGTCTAGAAGAATCTCGAAAAACTATCTCTGTAGTAGCAAGGTAATTACTTTTTGTCGCAACACATTTGTGGTGATTTATCTTCATTTATGTTGGATAAAAGATAATGTATTGCCCAAATGTGTTATATGTTTTGTAATAGGTATAAAAGTATTTGTTTTAATAAATTAAACAAATTTTATGCGGCTTATTTGGTTTCATTTTGGTTTTTATTTTACATTTTTTTATTATTCCGACGTTTCGAGAACTTTGCACCCCTCGTGGTCACAGAGAGACGTCGGAATAAAAAAAAAAACTAAAATAAAATAATACAAAATAAACGCGATAGTAAGCCACATAAATTTGTTTATTTCATTAATCATTGTTCGCGCAAAATCTAGGAAAAAGTATTTGTTTCGTCAAATAATCATTCAATCAAACAATCAATCAATCGAGGCGACCGTGGTGAAATGGCAGTGCAATGGTTACGCAAACCAAGAGCACGAGTTCGAGACCATCCACCGGTCTCGAATACTATAGCAGCATTTAATCCAATGCTTTTATATCTATTACTAAACAAAGCTCGTTTGTCTAGTGCTCATAAGCTTAGAGCTTGTATGAAGAGGATTGTGGATGTGAAGGAAGCGAGGTAGTTGTGTTATCGTGGCGCTCCATTGTCTCTGCCTATCCCTGTGTGAAAAAGGTGTGATATTATGATTTCTATACTAAGCTTCTAAAGGGCTTGTATCATAGAAACAGGACAACCAAAGTACATATATCAAAGATACATTGGTACTGGTGAGTAATTTCGAACCCGTGCCACTCGGCTTACGTAGCCATTGCATTGTCACTACACCACGGTCGCCTTTAAATTTGATACGAAAACAAGTGGTCAAATTTCAGTGCACCCAAGTGTACGTGGGAGCGAAGGGAGCGTGGATACCATGCGGGAGTCGATGATCGACTGGGCAACCATTGTTACTTCATTCCCCGCGCCCCCCGCCTACCTAAACACATCTATTTATTTATTTATTTGTAAATTCTACAGCTTTTTAACAATTTTATACAATTTTATGAACCAAGGATATAGCCAATTACAGAATTTTAACAGCTAATTTTACAAATTTTATAAATAACAGTAAGTTGTGTGTCAATGTGTGTGTGTGTGAGTGTGTTTTAAATCAACTGTAGTAACAACAACAACAAATTTTTGAAAAAATAAATAAAACTAACAAACAATACAATAATCAATACTTATTGATTGTTACTAACATTTTGCACTTTGGGTTAATAAAACCTGAGATTGTAGACATTACGTGCCGGTTACTATACTTGCAGTTAATTAACTGTGGTAGCAGTCGCCTCGTTTAGTATTTTGAAACTCATTGAATCTTGTTCCATTATTTACGTTACTCAAAAACATTTACCGTTAATGTTCTTAACATGAAAACGTGGGTTAGGTAAGCAGAATCCGCTCCTGTCATTAATCATTTAATTATAAATTTATTATAACAAGGTATTTCAATATTAAATTCAATTCAATATTTCAATATTAAAACAAGGGTTAACAGATAATTAGTAATGCTGTGAATTTTGTGTAGTAGGTTTTGTGAATAAAAGGAGTTTGATGTGATTTCATCATGATGTAATTTAAACAAGGCAGGCCTAGGAGGGTGTTTTCCGACTAAATCGGAGACATCCTCAAGAAAGCTGGGTTGCCTAGTGCCCATAACCACAGAGCCTGTATGAAGAGAATTGTGGATGTGAAGGAAGCAAGGGAGTTGTGTAGGGATCGTGGCAAGTGGTGATTGATGTGGTTTTTTTTTTTGGTCCACATATGACAGCACCCCACTTGATGTTAAGCTGAAGAGCGATACATGAATGAAAGTAGTCACTTTAGTACAGTACAGTTAAGTAACTGCGAGTAGCAGTCTTCAAGCGATGCGTGGTGAAGTACCTTTGGCCGGCATAGTGATTTATTTTATTTTACTGTGACTCGACATCTGACCTTGACTCGCCCGATGGTAAACAAGAGTCAGTCAGTCAGTTCACGGTTGCCCCAGTCGCTGTCATTATGCCGGCTGTCTTTGATCTTTGATTTATGTTTTATTTTATCTTTTGATTTACCCGCTGTTTTTCTATGATACAAGCACTTTTTTAAGCTTAGTATAGAAAAATAATAAAAAAGGGTGGAATAAAGATCTAACTAAGTAATTTAAATAGTGGAAAAATATATTGAAAAATGTACTAAATAATGTAATGTACTAATAATAGATAGCTCAGAGATAATCTGCAAGAGCTCCCGTATTCGATTTACTAAGTGCATTTTATTAAATTAACTTAGAAAAAGAGTACAGATAGTACTTTCGTGTTTTTGCTCTTTCAATTTACTATTCAGTTTTCATTAATGTATTATTACTAACTCATTTTTTATTTATATAAAATCAACAAAAATATTAAAACAAATTGTCACGCCTTTTTCCAAAGACAAGAGACAAAGGATAGCCAAAGGCAAATAAGTGCCACTTACCACGATCCTGACACAACTTCCTCGCTTTCTTCATATTCACAATTCTCTTCATACAATCTCTATGGTTATTGTCAGGATCGTGGCAAGTGGCGCTCCCTCGCTCTGCCTATCCCTGTGGGGAGAAAGGCGTGACAATTTGATTGATTGATTGATTGATTAATTGATTGCAGTCCTGTTATTTTCCGAGCCACAATAAAATGTGTGACTTTTTTTATACAGAAATCTATAACTTTGCATTATTATTTTTCACCATCCCTACTGAACGTGCAAATCACGAAAACAAGTGAGTCGTAGTCGCTCCACGATGCGTGGCGTGTGCTACGAGGCCATTACCCTTTATGTCTTTAGTACGTCTCGTTGATTTTGTAGCATTACACGTAGCGACGTTGGTCCACTGGGAAACGAAATCGGAACTAACGGCCGTTATCCATAAAACTCTTTTATTTTCAGATACTTATTTATTTATGCATAGGTGCACAGCTTACAATCGAAACATAATAAAAGAAATATAACAATAAAGAAAGCCTAGATTGTAACCCAAAACACACAGCACGACAAAAACACAACTATAACTAACCTAATTATAACTATAAATTATAAGCCTATCATTACAAATGAGGCGACCGTGGTGTAGTGGCAGTGCAATGGTTACGGAAACCGAGAGCACGAGTTCAAGACCACCCACCGGTACCAATGTATCTTTGATTGTCCTGTCCTGTTTCTATGATACAAAGTGACGGTGACTGAGACAAACATAAACCAAATCTTTGCGACCGGGAATCGGAACTGGGACTTAATGCGTAACGGCCATGTGTGCTATTCAATGCGCCACGCCTGTCGTCTAATATTACCAGACGTAATCTAATACTTATTAAATTTGTTTACCAGTAATTTATACTGAGCTTTCCTTTTAGAACTAATCTTCAAACACGGATACTTTCCCTGACAAGTATTTCAGAAATTCAATGTGTTATTTTGTAAGACAAAGGGAAACTGTCAGAAGCTTGTATATAGGTATATTAATTTGATTCTTGTATTATTTTAAGTTATTATGGTTTATTAATAAATAATAACGGTCCTGTAGAGTTTTTCGTTGTTAGCTACATATTAATCAATCAAATTGTCACGCCTTTTTTCCCACAGGGATAGGCGGAGACAATGGAGCGCTATTTGCCACGATCTCCATCGCTTCTCTCACATCCACAGTTATCTTCATACAAGCATTACGGTTGTGGGCACTAGGTAACATATTTAGTAAGTTAAAAAACAGATCTAGTTACAAAATTTAAGAATAGTTGGATAAAAGGAGATTGATTGATAAGAGGCAAGTAGAAGGATATCACGAGAAGACTCATAAGATTGTTTCTTAATTAAATCAATCAATCAATCAAATTGTCACGCCTTTTTCCCTCAATAATTTTTTTCAGTAATAATAATCAATCCGCTGTGTCCCTAACCAACGAAAATGTATGAAGATGTAAATTAGGCGAGAGAGTTAAGTCAGGATTGTGAAAAGTGGACTGTGTCCTATCCCTGTAGAAATTATTTTCCCCACTTTACCATTTTATTACTTACTAACTGTGCCGAGGAGGAGGTTCTCCGAGAAGGAGGTTCTCAATTCGACTGTATATCCCCTTTTTTTTTATAACTCGATCTCATATAAAAATGACAGACGGAAATAAAAATAAATATAGAAAAATTCCAAACACCTGAAACTATAGAAAAGAGTGCAATTAAAAACTATAGTAAAAGAAAAAAATAATCAAAATATTACCTCCAAAAATATGTGTACAAAGTTTCATGTTGATCGGTTAAGTAGTTGTTGCGTGAAAACGTAACAAACAAACTCACATTCACATTTATAATAATAGTAGGATATATAAATAATATCAAAGCTTGAATTAATTCATCGCAGTATTTTCTTATATTTTGCGCGAACATTGATTATTGAATTAAGCAAATTTTATGCGGCTTAATATCGCGTTTATTTTGGTTTTGATTTGGTGGTTACGATGCCTGCAAAGCTCTCGAAACGTCGGAATAATAAAAATTGTAAAATCAAAACCAAAATAAACGCGATAGTAAGCCGCATAAAATTTGTTTAATTCATTAATTCATCGCATCTGGATAAAAATAATTCACTGGCATTTCTCTCGTTTCTTTGCATTTATTTATCTAATATCGGAAAAGGAATTTTCTTGTATTGATCTTAGGGGTGTAGAAATTGATGGCTCCAGGTTTCCCTAGTAAAATTATATTGGGATTGTTTATTATATGTATGTATTTTTGTATATACAATTATTTATTGATATTATTAATTAAACTTATTAGAATTTATTGTAAGGTTAAATTTAAAATAGATAGTCTTTATTTAAAAGATCTAGAGAAAATTATACTTCCTTTTTAAATTTTGTGTTATTATGACTAGAAATGACAGCGCCCGCCTGATGTTAAGTTGAAGTTCTGTCCATGAATGGAGGTGGCTGCTACTACAATTCAATAAGTAGTAGTCACACCTACTATGCCGGCCTAGTTAAAACCGGCAACTTACAAGCTGATCCCGTAACGCGACTAAATCTCTTCACGGTCTGTATACTTGTAAGTGGTGGTACTAACCCGGTTCGGCAGTGATTGATTTGGTCGCGTTTCGGGATCGGCTTTAAGTTACCGGTTCCAACCGGGCATAGTGTTTGTGATTGCTACTTACAGTTATTGAATTGTAGTAGCAGTGACAGCCATTCATGGACTACATTCCAGTTTAACATTAAGCAGGGTGATGTCATATGTCGAGTCACAATAAAATAATTATAATATGTGGGTTGACTTTTAAGTGGGAGTAGTCCACGAAACAGAGAACACCAACGCGCTCATCATACAGATGCTTCCTAAAATATGGCGTAGAAGAAGAAGAAATACTGTAACTTAGATAAAACATTTTGTAAATGTTCAAAATATATTATTGTGAACAGATTTATGTCGCATAAGCTAACATAGATATTTCTCTTGGATGAGGAAAATTCGAGCGGTCCTGTAGTGGTATAAATTCGTATTGACGTGGGAAGATGACAGATAGTTACTTTAGTGGGACGCTCTAGGCGGGTGGGGTCTTGGTTGGGTACACTTCCGAATCCATCCACTTTTATTATGTTTTATTTGTATCTAGGAATTATGTGGGATCATAGATATTATTAATATAAATGTGGTTAATTGCCAAATAAAATTCACTTTTTCTATTACCAACACATTTTGTGTTTTAGTAGATTAACGAAAGCAATTTATAAATCTGATGCTAAACAAGGCAGGCTCAGGATATTTTTCGACCAAATCGGAGACATCCTCAAGAAAGCTGGGTTGCCTAGTGCCCATAACCACGGAGCCTGTATGAAGAGAATTGTGGATGTAAAGGAAGCAAGGGAGTTGTGTAAGGATCGTGGTAAGTGGTTTATTGTCTCTGCCTATCACTGTGGGAAAAAAGCGTGACTATTTGATTGATTGACTCTTGATGTGAAACCAGGTCCAAATACTTGTTCCACGTACCTAATTCTTCAACCGATGCTGGTTTCTGTGTACCTATTAGAAGAATGTGTAGCGTCTACTGTGGCCAATTTCTGTCGCTTGACTTTTTTAGAGACCAAGTCGCAACATTTAAATCAAACCTGATATGCTTAATCGAGAAAAGCAATGATAAGTGTGCTGTAGGTGTGAATCGTGTGTATGCAAATTTCATAAATTTTTAAATGTTTGTTTGTGTTTGTGTGTTTTAATCAGAACTAGGTATACTAATTAAATCATCTTGTAAAATATATATACCGTATTTATTTTTTATATTAGTTATAAGTACTTAATTTTGTATATATAATATAAATAATAAATAATATGTTTATTACATAAAAACCAACACGTATGCCGTGACGTCCGACGGCGTGACATTATCTAATGCCATCATGCCTCCTTTCTGTCGCTGATCTCTACTCCCTGTAGTCTGTTTAAATTATTATAATAAGAATAATGAGAAAATGTATTTTATTCACAAAACTATGTGTTATAGTTTATTTTTTTGGTTTTCTTTAATTAGAAATTACTTACAACTTAATTCATTGATAGTTTTATTATTTTGAAATCTCTGTACATAACAATCATTCCATACTATTTTATTAGATTTTGCGCGAACTTAATGAAACAAAATGCGGCTTACTATCGCGTTTATTTTGTTTTTTTTTTTATTATTCCGACATTTCGAGAGCTTTCCAGCCATCGTGGTCACGGAGAGAACAGTCTCATAGTCGCCTCATAGCTGCCTAAGTCGCCGCCACTAGCCGGTCAAAGATTTCCTGTAAAATTATTTTAGATTTATCATATAATAGTTTCCATTACACCATCATACTTGCTATTGTCGCTATATTCGGAAGTTGTTTTCTACATAGAAATATGGTACCATGTTGTATCAATTTTGTTTGAAGACGTGCCTTATCTTATACTTTTATACTCGAGTAGAATATCATTTTATTTTATGCTTATAGTATTTTTATACTAGCATGTATTATGTATTGCCTAATGCCCATAACCATAGAGCTTGTATGAAGAGAATTGTGAAGTAAAGGAAGCGAGAGAGTTGTGTCAAGTGGCGCCTATCACTGTGGAAAAAGGCGTGACAATTTGATTGATTGTATTATAATAATTTATTATTGTTTGAAAAAAGTCCACAGTAATCAGTAGTCATTATTGTCTAGTAGTGATAATTAAAGATGGAACGAACTGGATTTTTTTCGAACCGAATTAGGTCGATTTAAAACTGTGCATAACCCGATTCGTAAACTGAATTGATGAATTTGATTCAAACCGGTTTACAAACCGAGTTGACCAATCGGGCCGACAATCTAAATTTCCTAATACACAGTATGGTTTTACTATAGAATTTTGGATGTGTATGTATAACTAAATAAATTTGGTGTCTGATCTAAATATATTATATGTTATAGATAGATGTTAACCGAACCTTTTTAGTCTCAACTCAGTTTAACCCGGGTCAGTTTAAAAGTCGAGTAGTAACATCTCTGGTGATAATAACATACTTGTGTGATGAGTTCAAATACCGTTTGTATATATATGCACTGTTCTCATTAGAAATTAATCTTCAGGTATTAGGAAAGTCGAGGTTAGATGTCGGAAAAAATAGAAAAACATAATGCATTTAATTACATTACTTATAGCCACTTAAAAGAAGATATTTTATTCTAATACAGCTAAATATAAAGTAACTAAATCAGGATATGGTTCCCTCAGTAGACTGGGAATTAATAGAATATCGAGTGCTATAACAGGATGATAAATCCGCGGAGGTTCCAATCAAGGAGTTGTTGGATTCGGAAATTGGAAGCTGGCGACATGATTACATGTTCCACACCCACCTTTACTAAAACAAAAATGTACATCATCATACACAACTCTATTGCTAAAGTAATAAACATCAGAATCGCGTGTATTTTTGTGTATAAAATCGATTGATCTTTCTGGATACTGTATGATAGTAAGTTTGTCGGCATTATGTATAGTTGATTTTTTAAAATTCGTTAAAACAATTATCAATCAATCAATTTTTTTACTATTTCTCTTAGGAAAAGGTATTGGGTAGTACCACCACTTACAAGTATACATACCGTGAATTGACTTAGTCGCGTTTCGGGATCAGCTTTTGAGTTGCCGGTTTCAACTAGTGGATGGGACTACTACCTACAGTTATTAAACTGTAGTAACATTCACCTCCATTCATGGACCGCACTCCAGTTTAATACCAGGCACCAGGCTGTCATAATATGTCGAGTCACAAAAAAGGTAGGGACAATATGGAGTCTTACTCACAACCATGATGACATAACTCTCTTGTTACTCATGTGTGAAGAAAACTTATAGGAAATATCTGGTAGGCAGATATTTGATGGTCATTTACCAAGTCCTCCGATGCGGGGTTACCGAATTGTACTAACCGTAAAGTGATTTAGTCGCGTTTCAGGATGAGCTTAATGCGATGTTGGAGTTATAACTGTATAGCAGACCGCACTCCAACTTTTCATTAGATGATGTTGACATACGAGTATGACAGTATCACATGTCGACAGTAACAGAAAAGAAATTTAGTACTAAACAAATTAGGTGTGTATTTTTTTTAAAAAGGTCGCTCTTGTATAGTCAAAAATAAGGTTGCACGGTGACGTTGAAAAGGTTAGTCGGTTAATACCATTGTTCATTCTTGTGGCTACGGATCCCTAGGGTAAGGTTATTCCCAGAAGGCTCTCATGGTTTTCTTTACTAGTAGGTTAGTGTAGTAACCTGTTTTAGGGGAATTTTCGAAGTTGTTGTTATAGATATAAATATTAATATCTATAATATACTTGCCTATTTTTTTAATATATTTATATCGGGGAAACACGATGAGAAATTCGCGTGTTTTTAGATGCTGTAGGAGTTTTATTAACGTTGCGCTACTTCTGATCTCGAATAAAATATAAAAATTAAAAAAATATTTTAGGCGTTTTCTCAATCCTAACTACTAATATAATCAACACTATAGATTGTATTTTTTTAAATAAATAACTTCTAAAGACTTGTAAGAAAGATGTAAAATAAAAACATAAAAAAGCAGGGCTTAGCAGTGTCCATAACAAAAGAGTATATATGAAGACAAAAAAATTGTGTCTGTGAAACAAGTAAGAGAGTTGTGTCAGGATCGTGGAAACGCACCGACGTCTCTACCTATTCCAGTGAGAATTGAGGCGGAACAATTGATGATCAAAAAAAAGTAAGGCAGAATATTTTTCCACCCATGGTTACAAAGCCGTGAATGATAAATAAGTGATAACAAAGCACATTTTCTAGTTGAGTAGCGTGCGAATTGGTAACATGAATCTCATTTTCGTTATGTTATAGGGCTATAAAAGATGGGTGTTAAACATTTATGTTCCTATATTGATCCTACGTTTTGTTCGTACCGATCGATAATGAAATCTAACCGGGCGTTATAAAGAGTGGTAGGCAGTGGTACCCAGTCTGCCGATCTGGGGTAGTACCACCACTTACAAGTTTACAGACCGTGAAGTAATTTGGTCACGTTTCGGGGTCAGCTTGTAAGTTGCCGGTTCCATCTAGGCCGGCATAGTGGATGTGATTGCTACGCACAGTTATTGAATTGTAGTAGCCAGTGACATTCATTCATGTACCACACTTTGGCTTAACATCAAGCGCGGTGCTGTCATATGTCGAGTCACAATAAAAAAAATCAAATCAATTTGTAACGCCTTTACCCACAAGGATAGGCAGAGACTCGCTTTCCTCAAACTCACAATTCATACCGGCCTGATAAGAAGAGGTCCAAGAGTGTCAGTCGCCGAGCTACGCCGGCCGAAGGTGCTTCTTCACGCATCGCTTGAAGGATTGAAGGCTATAGAGATGAAGAGAATACATGGGCTGGTAAAGCATTCCATTTGTCGATTGTTTTACAAAGACGCTTCAAACTTTTTAGTTCGACTGCCGATTCGGTCGACAAAATGCGGATGCTTTTCCGACCTGTGCGGGTATTACTTTGGTGGACTGACTGCCTGATGTGCAATGAGAATCATAGGAAATTATTATTATTTGCGTTTATCTAACGGACGTCGTATTGTCTGAATATAAATAAATTTATCAATCAAATTGTCACGCCTTTTTCCCACGGGGATAGGCAGAGACAATGGAGCGCTACTTGCCACGCTTCTGACACAACACCCTCGCTGCCTTCACATCCACAATTCTCTAAGGTTAAATAAATAATAAACCTTATTCGGTTTTCCTGTGTACTGTTTCATATCTTTTCGTATACATTTTTTTTGGTCGTAAATGAAACCATTTGTATTTTTTGTATTAAATTTTCCGCCGCCATATAATCTGTCGATGAAGCTGTTTTGTGCTTCTATTATGATATTTAACATTTTTTGCTTGTTTAGATATTACAGTTTGTTACGCGTAAAGTTCCAGGCTGAATTTCCGATTGAAGCAAATATTTATTTTATACCTTTTATTTATTCATTATTTTGAAAGAAGATGTAGTGACAAATATTGACAAAGGAATGCTTCGATGGTTTGGGCACATGGAAAGGATGAGTGAAAGTAGATTGACGAAAGGAATTTATAAATCTGATGTGGATGGATGCGTTGAACAAGGCATGCCCAGGAGAGTGTTTTCCGACCAAATCGGAGACACCCTTAAGAAATCTAGGTTGCCTAGTGCTCATAACCACAGAGCCTGTATGAAGAGAATTGTGGATGTGAAGGAAGCAAGGGAGTTGCGTAAGGATCGTGGTAAGTGGCGCTCCATTGTCTCTGCCTATCCCCGTGGGAAATAGGCGTGACAATATCTACCATAAGTGCTTACTATTATTATCACCTAAATTTAAACAATCTTCTAATTTCTTTTGCTGTCTTCTTGAATGAGTCTTTCCGAAGCTATAGTAGTTGTAGAATCATTTGACAATGTAAAAGAGTGCAATATGGCCTATTTACATGGTACATGTTTTCATTACGAAGCTTATGCCGAATGACAAAGGTTCAAACTGCATGACAAAGGTGCTTCACCCCTTTGTTTGTCTATTGAAAACAGAGATACAAATGTTATAGAGTTAATTTTGGAAACCCGTAATAGAGTAGCTGTATAAACCCTGTGCGGTCACCGTGTAATGGAAACATCAGATTACGTCACAAACTGCGAAAGCTTTGACTTCTGTCAAATAGCGTATGTGTAGAAAACATACGCTATTTTGTTGAAATTAAAGAAGGCCATCTATCATTTGTAAATACGTTAACAAAATTATTAGAAAAAACTAAGAATGTACTTATATCAATCGATCAAATTGTCACGCCTTTTCCCCACAGAGATAGGCAGAGACAATGGAGCGCCACTTGCCACGATCCTGACACAACTCCAATTATTCAAATTCAAATGGTCACGCCTTTTTCCACAGGTTTGTACTCTCCAATTAATGTACTTATAAATTTGTAAAAAGTCAAGTTTGGTGTTCTGTGAAGGTCTTCAAAGTATTGTGACTACTAATCTTCGATATTTCTACTTTTTGTGCCTACCGATCCTCAGTCTACCGATCCGGGGTAGTATCACCACTTACAAGTATACAGACTGTGAAGCGACTTAGTCGCATTTTGGATCAGCTTCTACCATGCCGGTTTTAAATAGGCCGGCATAGTAGATGTGACTGCTACTTACAGTTAATATTTAACTGTAAGTAGCAGTTGCATTTTGATCTTCGACTTGATCGTTTCGCTTATCCATTACCTATCCTAATCTGTTTTGTATCTCAATATACTATATTTATTTATTTGAAGAGAATTGTGGATGTGAAGGAAGCAAGAGAGTTGTGTAAGGATCGTGGTAAGTGGCGCTACATTGTCTCTGCCTATCCCTGTGGGAATAAGGCGTGACAATTTGATTGATTGATTGATATTTATTTGTCTGTACCATAGGTGCCCAAAAACTTTGAAACAATTAGTGATAATTGTATACGTTTTATCTAACATAAATATAATAATAGCTTGTTTAATCTAGTAGTTGATTACTTGTAGTCATGCAACGGATAATGCAGTATTGAAGGTCAGTGAAAATTATATGTTACTGGACTTTTCGTGTCGTTTTTTAGTACATAGTACATACGAGTATGTGGTTTTAATGTTTTAATCGATTAGGATACAATTTTAGTCTTGTTTGTACTGTAATATGAACTATATTTGTTTAAGACTATATTAAACTATATTTTGTATGTTGCGTTAGTTTGGCCACCTTAAAAGTGTGGATGAAAGAAGATTGACTTAAGAGATTTAAAAATCTGTGGCGAGAGGAAGGATAAAACGGGGTTTTCGTATTTCGCTGTTATACGAAAACCATTGCATTTTGGTAGATCATCTCTGCCGTATGCCTGATGAGTTATGAGCAAATTCAACTACTAAGTGGACTGCGGTTACAAAAGGCATCGCGTTAGGACCAAACGGAGATGGCGAGATTGGATATACTTCTACAATAGTTCGTCGCAAGAGACCACAGTGTTGTGAGTCATGGAAAAAAAGAGGAGGCCTTTGCCAAGTAGTTGGATAATTAAATATGCTAACAATAATAATTTTGACAATAGGCCTGACGCTCTGGTTATTACAAAGTCTGTTACTCGAGTTCGTTTCCCGCTCGGAGTAGACTTGTTTCATTTTATTTGTCATACTCGTTTCGGGATTAACTTGTAAGTTGCCGGTTCCAACTAGGCCGGTATAGTGGATGCGACTTGCAGTTATTTACCTGTAGTATGAAATTCCATTTATGTACTGCGTGCTGTCATGTCAAGCCTTAATAAAAAAAAAAATTGTAAA
The DNA here is from genome assembly GCA_905220615.1 of Tinea trinotella. Taxonomy (NCBI): domain Eukaryota; kingdom Metazoa; phylum Arthropoda; class Insecta; order Lepidoptera; family Tineidae; genus Tinea; species Tinea trinotella. The sequence goes on from HG992326.1 coordinate 6,164,943, forward strand.
TATTGCACTTAAGCTGAAGTTTTTTTTGCGGAAATAGGAAAAAAAATACAATTTTGTAATATCTTAATACGAAGTCTTGTTTCCGACCGGAATCAAGCCCCCGACAGTCACCCCAAAACATGAAAACTTAATACAGTCACCGTCAAAGTGACACGGCTCGAATCCGAAATAGGTTGCGGTTACTGAAATCGCATTTCAATGAAAGCTACCCATAAACCTTCCCCTTGTATGTATGTGGGAACTTTACCACTCACACTAATAATGTCCTGAGTGCATAATATCAATTTTACAGGCTATTTTGTCATTGTAACATTTTTATTCTTTGGTAATAGCGAATAGAAAGAGGAATAGTACGAATATGTTATGACAAGAATTGACAAAAGTATGCTTCGATGGTTTGAGCACATGGAAAGGTGAAAGTATATTTACTTAAGAAATTTATAAATCTGATGCGGATGGATGCGAAGATATCTTCTAAATCGGAGAAGGCTGGGTTGCCTTGTGCAACCGTAGAGCTTGTATGAAGAAAATTATGAATGTGAGGGAAGCAAGGGAGTTATGTTAGGACCGTGGCAAGTGGCGCCCCATTGTCTCTTCCTATCCCTATGGGAAAAAACGTGACTATTTGAAATTTGATTTGACTCCGTCAATCAATTGTAAGATTACAGGGTTATTTCTGTCGTCGGCGCTCTTGGACCTCCCCCTGCTTACTATCACGCTAGTCGAGTTGTCACACGTCTTGGATTTATGTTGGATTATTTTATTATGTACCATAATAACAAGAGTGGTAGGGGCACGTCTCGGCGATTTTGTTATAAAAGCAGGTGCAAAAGGGTTTACAAATTTAATGCCATAGACTTGTATAAAAAAAAATTACTGCATAGAAAGCGAGATAGTTATCAATCAAGCAAAATGTCACGCCTTTTTCTAACAGAGGTAGAGCCAATTGAGCGCCACTTGTCACGATCCTGACACAACTTCTTCGCATCTCTCATATCCACAATTCTTTTCATACAAGCTCTACGGATTCTCCGATTTGGTCGGAAGACATCCTCCTGGGCCTGCCTCGAGTTAGTTGTGATCGTTAAATGTGGCGCTCCATTGTCTTTATCCATCCCTGTGGAAACAATTCTGTGGCGTGAGAATTTGATTTGATTGTCCTATTTTCACAGACTGTTTATAATAACATTGCGCTTATAACTTTATTCCTCCAAGTGGTTGGTTTGTAAGGGAGCTCTCATACAATTGTTTTAAGTGTTCCGACTGCCACATCCGACGATCGTTATAGTCTGTGTGCAATAGAGATGTTTGTTTGTGTTGATATTATGTTCTCGGTTAAATGACTGTTATTTATCTTGGCAATTACAGAACAATGGTGGATGAAAAATGCCCTTTTTTGTGGAATTAAAAACAAATATTTGCAAATAACAAAAGAATGATTCCAAGAACAATCTGATTTCAGTTTAAATGTGTTTGCATTATTGATACAAGTATAATCCCGGCAGATTAGAATAGCGCTTGATAACTGCGGTGGCAGCAAGTCCGCGCATCTAAACAATCGTACACATAGTTAATAATGTTTTAAATTTTATACACATTCGTAAAACGGAACGTAAGTAGATAACAAGAAAAGTTACTGCGCAGCTTGAGTTCCAGCGCTCTTTTTATCTGCCGCGAATTATACATAACATGTATCAAAAGCTTTAATTAATATAATGAATGCTTTGCCAGCTTATGTGTTCTTTATTTATTTATTTATTTATTTATAAACTCTTTATTGCACAAAAATAAGGTACATAGGCGAGCTTAATGCCTTAGGCATTATCTACCAGCTAACCTTTATTGTGTAGTGCTGTGATTGGCTGGGTGCAAACCATTTATTATAAAAATTTAATATTATTTTAATTGACATTTGTTATAAAAACATATATATATATATATATATACACATATAAATATAAGCAACACATACATTAGGCAACATATACACAAATATACATAAGATTAAACACATGTATGAGATAATAAGGATGTTATAAGGTTTGTTTATTTAAAAAGTGATTGGTGAGTAGGTGTTTTAAGTTGTTGATAGTTGGGGCTTGTCTAATAGTCAGGGGAAGCTTGTTCCACTGGTGAGCTGCAGAGACTGTAAAAGATTCGCCGTAAGCAGAGGAAGAATGAGTTGGAATTTTTAGTTGATTATTTTGGGATGAACGAAGAGAAAGCTGGTGGGAGTTACAGAGGAATTGAAATCGGTTTTTTAGATAAACAGGAGACAATGGATTGTAAAGGATATCATAAAGGAAGGTAAGGAGATGTGTTGACCTGCGAAAGCGTATGTTAAGCCAATTTAACTGAGTTCGATAAGCAGAGACGTGATCATACTTACGCAAACCAAAGACGTAACGTATGCAAAGATTCAGCAACCGTTCCAACTTGTTTAAAAGATCTTCGTTTAGATCACAATAACAAATATCAGCATAGTCAATTATAGGGAGCAATAGCGAGTTCACCAGCATGAGTTTCGCCTGGATAGGAAGGAAAAACTGAAGCCGCTTGAGCTGATGCATAGTGTAAAAAACTTTCCGACTTATCTCGGACACCTGAAACTCCCACGACAAGTCACAGGTCATGTGCAGGCCGAGATTTTTAACCTGCTGGTAAAAAGGCAGTTGCACGTTATTAAATTTTAATGGGGAATCAGTATCTAAATCCACTTTGTCTAGCATGTATCTCGAACCAATAATTATGACCTGCGTCTTGTCGGGGTTGACCAAGAGCCCGAGTTCAGCGGAACGGACACGAATAGCCTCAAGATCACTGTTAACTTTATGGAGAGCAACATCTATCTCTCTAACATCAAAACTAAGTGCCAGCTGCAAGTCGTCAGCATAAAGATGATAGGAACTGTGACGGATGATAGGAACTAGGGTGTTAATAAAAAGAGAAAAGAGCAATGGTGATAGCACGCCACCCTGAGGTACGCCAGTATTAACCGGAGACCAGTCGGAAAAGGCGTCATCAAGATTTAGGCGCTGTCGACGACCACGAAGATATGAATTAAACCACTGCGCCACATTCTGTGAGAAATTTAAAGATCTTAGTACTGCCAAGAGTATGTCATGGTCGACGCAGTTGAAAGCATTACTAAAGTCAAGAAGTACCATCAGCGTCAATTTCCGATCATTTATTGCTAGACGAATGTCATCGGTGATTTTAGTAAGAGCAGAGATGGTACTGTGGGCCGTACGGAAACCAGATTGATTAGGGTTCAAGAGATTATGTTTGTTGAGGAAAATAATTAGTTGGCGATGAACTACGCGTTCGAGGACTTTAGATAAAAAAGGCAGTATTGATATAGGTCGTAGGTGGCTAACATCACTGGGGTTGGGCTTTTTCGGAATAGGAATTATATGGCTATTTTTCCATGATTCGGGAAAAATGCCGGAAATAAGGGAGAAATTAATTATATGGGTAATAACAGGGAGAACAATATCTAAAACAGGAATTAGGAGGACACGACCCAGATTATCAGATCCGACAGCTTTACTACTAATAGATGTAATAATTTTCTTTATATCACAGCAGGTCACAGGGCAAAACTCAAAAGTTATGTCATTCGGCAGAGTCACCGAATTAATTTCATTAATTGTGACAGCCTTCACAGACGGATCAATGGTGACGGGAGGAGAGGAAAAATGGAGATTGAGATCGTTTAGATCCATTTGCAGTTCTAGTTTAGCCTTAGGTTTCCCTAGACCTAAATTATTAAAAAGATTCCAAATATTTTTTGCGGGACAATTTTCGATGCTATTGTGAATATATTTTCGTTTGGCGTTCCTACACATCTGGTTGACTCGATTCCTTGCATGCTTGAAGCTATTCCACCCCTCCTCACTTGGTGATTTCCTAAATTTACGATATAAAGAGTCCCTCCACCTCATAGCCTTCCGAATATGATCATCCAACCATGGAGCATGGGGCCTCCTCATACGTACTGGTCGTACGGGCGCATGCACATCAAATAAGTTTATTAGGCGGTCATTAAAGATGCGTACTTTTTCCTCAATAGTGTCGGCATTTACCACTTCGTCCCAGTCAATGATAGTTGCGTCAGTCAAAAGTTGCTCCAGGTTCATTTTGAAAAGGTTGCGTTGAAGAAAAGTTCTGGATTTGTATTTAGATGTTTTGATTTTATAAGAGACGTAAATAAGATCGTGATGAGAAAATGCGGGTGCAGCATATTGTCCGTAGGAGGAGATTTTCTCAGGTTTAGATGCAAGAATAAGATCAAGCAAACTAGAGGAATCGTTAACGTGAAAAGTGGTGTTTAAAGGGGGAAGAGTAATATTTAAAGATGAAGTAATAAGCCGTATAACCCAGGATTCTTTCCGTCCTATAACCCAGGATTCTACAAGCGAAGCTATCTAACTTCCTAGTGACGACGACTGAGACAACTGCAAACTGTGTTTCAGTTGTCGGTGCTTCTAAACCTCCCATTGTTTATCAACAGGCAAGTCGAGATTAGATATCGCTTGTGTCTAAATTGGCTTAATAGATGACAGCACTTCGCCTAATGTTAAGGTGGAGTACGGTCCATAAATGAAGGCGATTAAATAACTGCCAATAACAGTCGTACCCCCTATGCCGGCCTTAAAATCTATTTTTAAATAAATACATCTACTGAGGGCACTTTTAAGTAGAAAAATAAGGTTGTGTTTTCAGAGCGTCTCTATTTCCTGTTTACTTTAGAACTTGAGGCGTTCTGAATGGATTTATGTGACAATGTGTAAGTACTTAGCTGTAGTGCCTCCTCGCATAAACATAGATAATATGTCCACTAGAGGACGCGTAATACAGCAGCGAGAGAAGCGTGACTATTAAAAAAAAGCGTTTCAAAAGGCGGACGTAGTGTAGTGGCATTGCAATGGTTACGCAAGCCGAGAGCACGGGTTCGAAACCGGTACCAATGTTTCTTTGATATATGTACTTTGGTTGTCCTGTTTCTATGATACACTTTAGTAGCTTAGTATAGAAATGTATAATAAATAAATAATTATTATATAATTCGAAATCCAATGATGATAAGCAAGGGGGTTCCTTGGACCACTGAAATACCGACTTAGTTTGAGAGGACCCGGCCGGTCCGAATTTTCACGCCTCGCTTGACAGATGCAAGGTTATAATATGGAGAAAACACATGGGCTGGCAAAGTTTTCCACTTGTCGATCGTTTGTTGCGTTGAATAGTTTAGTTCGATTGTCTATTGTGAATTAGAAAGGCTTGTAATATCCGAATTACATCGCGCTGTATTCTCCTCAGTTAACCCTTTCCGTACGGCGCACGCCAATTGGCGTAAATTTTTTCCTATTTACCGTACGGCGCACGCCAATTGGCGTGCGAACTAAAATGATGATATCTTCGCGAAACAAGTTTTGTTGATAATGTCCTTTCTATACAAGCTTATATACAATGTTCTTAATAATATACTAGCCTTCGTTTTGTAAATCACGATATTTAAAAATATGATCTTTTTTATCCACATACGGCAAAGGTAAATCAGAAATTGACAACATTTTGTCTGAACATGATAATGAAATAATATAATTAAAATAAAACATATTTATGTTTCTCATAAATATCGGTCGCATTTATTGATAGATAAATATAATGGCAGATAAATCATAACATGTCCGAATTTGTTTGGAGATGATATAATAATGACTTTGTATTTATGCAATCTATACTAATATAATAAAGCGGAAGAGTTTGTTTGTTTGTTTGTTTGTTTGTTTGTTTAAACGCGCTAATCTCAAGAACTACTGGTTCGAATTGAAAAATTCTTTTTGTGTTGGATAGATCAATTATCGAGGAACGCTTTAGGCTATAAAACATTACGTTGCGACTTATAGAAGCGAAGAAACAGTCGAAAATGTGGAAAAAACGGGGAATATTATTCGTCTTTGAGGGTTTCCGTTGCGTGCGCTGCGAAAACCGTTCGAGATACCCAAAAAATATGTATGCAAGAATTATTCCTCTTTAAATTATCTAAAATAATGTCCGCGACCGTATGTGTCTATCTTTTAAGATTAACTCACAATAACCGTTTTTATGATAGTCAAATTTGGTCTAAATTAATGCATTATTACAAAATATTTGTCAGAGTTGTATTGACATAATAATATTATTCTTTATCGAAATAAATGCGTTATTAATTAAGAGTATTAAACTGTGAACAAAATTGTCATTGACATCACCTAATTTCAATAAACACCTTATAAGATAATACAATTTTAAAATAACTCTGAAACAAAATTCACACGCTTCGCATGATGAGCGCTAAGCGGCGGGCGAGGAAAGGCGGTGATTGCGGGCGAGGCGGAGGAGGGTGTAGCTCTACAAGGTTTAGTCTGTCTAAGCCGAAATGACGCGCCCCTGCACTGCATTTATGCATACGAGCAAATATAAAATATGGATAAAACACACTGAAAATGCAGTAATTGGTTATTCAGTTGCTGGTTAGAATTGTGCGGGGCGGGTATCACGAGTGTGAGTGTGACCGCCGAGATAGGAACTACGTTGAAAAGCTCTTTGAAACATTAGCGGCTATATGCGAACGAACGTGATGAAGTTTAATAGTATAGTTAGTAATATTTGCATTCACACATTTAAATAAACTAATAAAGTGGAGGGGCGCGTCATTTATAGACAGACAAGCATACTTTGCGGTCGGCTCCCTACTGATCGGTTGAATGCAGCGTTAATTTGTTTTTACGATATAATATCATCGTGCAAAATCCTGTTTTATACAATTTCATTTTGTAGTAGTTTTTTCTATAGTAGGTAGTGTTTGTTTTAAGTATAGTATTTTGTTTCTAATACTTTCACAATAACACTTTTTTTGTTTTGTTGTAAATAATACCTGTAGGTGTCATCTACATTCTTTCAAGGTTAGGTTATACAATTCTTATTAGGTTAGGTTTTAGTTTAAGCGTACAGTTAGTTTGGTTAAGTTTTCATTTCCTTCGTTCTTTCTTCGTCACTGTAATGCCTAGAAAAAGGACTCAGCGTTCTCGGCAGACTGCTGCTGCAAAGCGGCTGCGAGTTTTGCGCACAAGAAAATAAAACTGAAAATATAATTTACGCAGAAGTACTTTAAAATAAAAAAATTTTTAAAACTACTTTAAATATATTTTCTATTAGTTACGTAATTTAATCGTCTAAAATAAGTCGCGGGTAACAGCTGTAGGTAATTTATAATAAAGCTGAGCAGGTAGGTAAACAAAAAATTAATATGATTTCCAAAATAACTATTCCACGCGGACGCAGTCGCGGGCACAGCTAGTTTAATGTATATTAGTATACCGTCACGGTATTATATACTTTGGGGGATTTCTGTGGTAGTGCCTTACATCATGCCGACATCAAGTTTAATGCCACTACGATTTGCATGAAGTTACCTCGGGTACCGCAAACATTTCACAATGGACTCGCTAGGCGAGTTAGCGGCATTACAGTTTGAAATCAAAGGACTCGCTAAGCATTAAGAAAAGATAAATTTAAGTTTTTGCTATTTTCGTGGTCAAATAGTTATTATCAAACGGACATGAATAGCTTGGTCACATAATTAAAACAAGTAATTTAATGTTGTAAAATTTATTAATTCAGGCTGATACCTTAAATAACTAATCATAATTCCTCTAAGAATTTCATTGTTATGTTTATAATAACATAATATATTATAAATAATGTTAAAAGTTGTTTTGTTAAATAATTTATTGCTACAGGTTTTTTTTTGTCGGTGACTCTGATAGTGTAACAAAGGCAACTCTTTTGAATATGAATTCTTTTTGTTACTTGCGCCATTTCTCGATAAATTTACTAATGAAATTATAGAAACGCTTTCTTTAGATAAACATGGTTGTTTGGTGAAAACAATTACTTTTTTTATTACTGCTTGGTTATAAAAATGAAAAAAGACAACAAATAAAGCACCGCTTCTTTTTACCCGAATACGGCGAAGCACCCGATAATGGGGAATGATTCAAACATAATTTTTATCCAAAACTACTTGAAATACTAATTTCATTATAAACTATAATACACTTGTTCAAATTATATTTACGTGTGTAACACAATGACATAAGATGGTACCTCTACATATTAAAGGCGGTAGGTTGAAATCTTAACAAGTGATTTTTTTTAAAGCGGATCTGCAAACCTTTTTTTTCCACAAAATTATAACCCCGAAAAAAATGTAAGTTGTTTATTTATTACACAATAAATATCGAATAGTTTGCACATAACAATATCAGATGAGAATATTTTCTTGATTTTTGTTTTAGAGCGTGATTTTCCAGTACTCGGGTTTAAGATTTTGAGCTTACTTTTTATTAACGTAACTTCTCTAAAGGTCTTGGCTTGAACTTGTGACTGTGAACGTCATTGCCGCTTCTTTTTAACCCCCGAAGAGGGGTGTTATAAGTTTAGCGCGTATGTGTATCTGTGTGTCTGTCTGTGGCATCATAGCTCCTAAACGAATGGACCGATTACATTGCGGTTTTGTTAGTTTAAAAGCTGACGTGATCGAGACGGTTCATAGCTAAAATTGATGAGGGTTTTGAAGGTCATCAGTTCGGTATTTATTTTTCAACATATCTGTGACCTCACGTTTGACACACCCATGTATATGAATATATGTGTGTTTTAACTGGTACCACTGAGCTACTCTGATGATAAAGCTCGAAGGTAGGAGATGAGTAAATCAACAAGAGATAGAACTATTGTGCTTTAACTAAAACGTTTACTTACTATGAGCTTTTAGCTGGGCCGTTATCAAATTGAGGACCGACGCGACGCGATAGGTCCGCGGAATGACGTATTAAATTACACAAATTGTTTAAAAAAAACTAAAATATTATTAAATTAAACAATTTAAATTTATAACCAAAATTATTTAAATATAATTTACCATAGATGGTAAATTGACAAAATGTTTACCATCTATGGCGTAAATAAAATCTTTACCTACGATCGGCGCACGCCAATACGCGTGCCAGCGATAATAGCGGGCCGTACGCGGGTATAATCTGCGTTGTTGAGCGTCGTGTTGAAAGGGTTAAGTTTTTTGTGTATTTTTTCTTGTACAAAAGATGTCTAGTGATATATAGTCTGTGGCTCAGTGGTAATCATGCACTTTTACGGCTTTGGCTTCTAGATACTGCAGGATTTTGCTATTACGTTGAATTTTTCTACATTTTTTAATTTACTTAGATACAGTATAAAATGAAAGTTTATTGACAGAAATTACTGTCTTGTTCTTCAGAGATAAAAAGAGAGATAAGAAGAGAATAACGTAACATGCAATAATTATGACGACTGAGTTCTGATATAGAATTGTATTTTTATTATTTTTGAATATATATTTTTTACATTTCTATACTAACCCACTAAAGTGCTTGTTTCATAGAAACAGGACTACCAAAGAACATATATCAAAGATACATTGGTACTGGCAAGTAGTTTTGAACCCGTGCTCTCGGTTTGCGTGACCATTGCACTGCCACTACACCACGGTAGCCCTAAATTATAACAACATTTTATGTAATGTATTTAAGAAGCGTTTTATTTACATTTAATTTGTGTTTCTTACCTTGGATCCTTTAAGCGTAGTGCGAAAAAATATCTCTGGGCCGCATAGTGACGAAAACAAAGTCGGGTTTTTTCATTTGTCTTAAAATGTTGAGTAATAAAAACAAAGAAATAATTTAAAAACGTAGATATTATTTCGTAAGAATTAAGGTTTATTATTGTAATTAAACGTACATAATTGCTTTAAAATATATCTTGTATATATATGTACATATCTTGTCGTTCGGAATGGCGTTCCAAGGGGGAGGCCTATGTTCAGCAGTGGACGTCTTTTGGCTGATGATGATGAATAGCAATAAAATGGCAAATTATACTTTAATTTTAAATGACGTAATTTAAATTTCAGCGTGCCAATCCATTTAAAAGACATTTTACTCACAAGAGAGGGTAATTACGAGAGAAACCACCAACCTAGACTAGACTTTGGCGTGGAAAACTTAATAAGCCTTGTAGAGCTTGCACAAGCTGACTCACAAGAAATCGAAGCTCTAAGTTCTAAGTTGAAAATTTCTATGTCTAACTTTATTTAAAAAAATCCTATTCAAGACAGTGAATCCTCGTGTTTTCTTCAAATGATTTCTAATCAAATAAATATTTTATTTTGCCCATTAAATTAATATTACTTTAGTAGTTCAATAATTTTTCCAGAAAATGATTATATATGTTTTGTTTCATCTCATTTAAAAGCCACTTTTTTAAATATTGTCAACGCACCAATTTTAAAATAATATATGCATAATAATATAAAAACTTTAGTATAAATTACCGTCGATCGCCCCTCAAAGGCTTCTTAGATCTAGCTTAGTGTATGTAAAGTTTAGAAACATCTATTTCGAAAAAAAAATGGTCGTTTTTATGAGAGCGCTCTATGTCTAATATAAATTTTCTTGTTATGTTTGTGAGATCAGCCGCGTTCGTTGAAAGTGAATAATAGTAATAATAACGTTATTTTGATACATTTTGATTGGCACTCTTGGACCTCCTCTTGCTTACCATCAGGCAAAGAGAGGTCAGATGACGCGTCTCGAAAAAACAAAACTAAACTTAACATTTATAATAATTGTATCATCATCAATCGAAATCATTTAAAATCTGTTAAAGGGAAACGTTAATTGTTACGTGGCTTGAAGTTCATAATATAATACCACTTGCCAACCGTAAAATGGCATTCTCGCTGTTTCTCTACAACCCAGTCACGCGTTTAACAATCCTTTTGTTTCATTAATTAGACGTAAAACGACACCGTCATTTGTGCCTGTATCAAATTTATCTGTTAAAATTATTATAAAATATCGCTATACCACGATTAAATTATCATTAGACAAAAGATTAAAATTATTCAGATTACATGGAATGTTGACTAAATGAAGTGATGACTTAATTTTGGTTATTATCGGAGACATCCTCAAGAAAGCTGAGTTGCCTAGTGCCCATAACCGTAGAGCTTGTTTGATGAGAATTGTGGATGTCAGGGAAGCGAGGAAGTTGTGCCTATCGCTGTGGAAAAAAGTCGTGACAATTTGGTGGATTAATTATTTTTGATAGCAACGCTACATAATAATTGCTCACAGGCTCATTCTAAGCTGGAGCGCGAAATTCGTTATCGAATATTCAGACGGTAGGATCAGAAACTTTACCCTTTTAAGGTATTTGGACTCTCGTCACTATCAGAATCTTCATATTATGTTTTTTTTTGTTGTTAAACGACCACATTGATTTTCGGAGAACGATCTTCGTACCGTAGAGTTTGTATGAGGAGAATTGTGGATGTGAGGGAAGCGTATCCCTCGCATCAGCGATTGCTACTATCTCGGCGTGACATGATTGATTAGCCTTTGTAACATTCGCAGAATATTAAGTATTTGACTCATAATATACTAGTGGTGGTACGGGACTATTATTGACAAAACTCAATAGAAAAGAAAAATACGTATCTCCAAGATAAATGTCTTAAAGCTTTTATAAAATCTGCGAAAAAACATAATGGTATAATCGTAGAAAGATTACATTCGCAAAGCTAAGAAAGAAATAAATGAAAAGTCCTAAACTTTTAAATTAACTTTGGAACTTTGGAAATATATCAAACTGCTCAGAGTTTTGTACTTAAAGTGATGTAAAATTGTGTTGTAGAGAAACCCTCTTAAAATAACTTAGTACCTATAATTTCTTACACGTGGGGCGTCGAACGTTTAAATTTTTTCATAAACATAAAACCATTTCTTTTACTAAACTACATGTAAAATAAGCTAAAGTTTTATGTTACGTTCATATTAAGGCCATTCCTATATTAATTATATTGATCTCAACTTGACTTCGGAAATACTGAAAGGTAAAGCTTTTTTTAAACTCAGTTAATTATCAGCCCACTGGCATGACTGTCTTTTTTCCATAACTCACCGACACTGCGATCTCTCGCCACAAACTATTGTGGAAACCTATCTCCTCTCGTATTCTGTGTTTGGGTCTACCGTGATGCCTTTTGCAATCTGGGCTCAACACAGTAGTTAAAAGTCCATATTGCATCAGTCATGAGTCATGCGGCATAGTACATTTAGATTATATATTTTTTTTTGTTTTATTCTTATTGCACTTTTCCCGCCGACTAAACGTTTAAAATAATACTGAAGTTGTGACTGTTAATATACGAGTAATGCCTAATGGCAAAACGTCTTCAATCTTTTGTGATTATAGTACCTACATTAAACATTTATATTTGAAAAATCAAAATCAATCAAATTGTCACGCCTTTTCCCACAGGAATAGGCAGAGACAATGGAGCGCCACTTGCCACGATCCTGACACAATTCTCTTCAAACTCTGTGGTTATGGGCAGTAGGCAACCTAGCTCTCTTGAGGACGTCTCCGATTTGGTCGGCAAACACCCTCTTTGCCGCCCCCTTATTTAGGAATTTCAATCATAGGTACAACAAAAATTCAGGTTCAAATTTTAACAATTTATTTTAGTTTCTTTAAATTTTGCCGCCCCCTAAATGTGCCGCCCGGGGCAGGCCGCCCCCGCCACGCTACGCCACTGTTGGGCCTGCCTAGTTTAACGAATCCATTCATAAGAGATTCATAAATTCTTTTCGTCAATCTACTTTCACTCTTCCTTTCCATGTGCCTAAACCATCGATGCATTCCTTTGTTAATCCTTGTCACTACATCCTCTTTCAAACCACATCCAGAAAAAACAATCAGAATAAAAATATATACACGTTTTCTAGTAATACTTAGACGATACAATAAGGTTAATGACATTTCAAAGCAATTTTCCTGCCAAAAATAACAATTTATAAATAACGATTTAGATATAATTTCCCTCTATTTGGGATCATAATACAGATTGATTATTTTAGTCTAGTACACATTAAATACATACTAGTGTTTATTTATAGTCTAGTGCACTTTAATTGTTATTGATCAATGTGGCTTTGGTATCTTTATTGTCAGTTTAATTGAAGTATTGGTTTTGGATTTCAAGCCAGTAATTTAATCACGTCAATAACCAAAGATAGAATTCAGCCGCTTACTATTTTTATTGTAATTTTTGTCGCTCGACATCAGTATGTTACATTGATGTTAAGCTAAAGTAAAGTGTATATGAATAGAGGCGACTGCTACTACAGTTAAATAAGTACATGTAGCAATCGCATCCCTTATGCCGGACTAGCAACTTTCAAACTGATTCTGAAACCTCATGATGAGACTAATCTTATTATTCTAAGTTGTATTCTATTATTCTAAGTTGTATTCTCCTAATTGTGAATGTGAGGGAAGCGAGGGAGTTGTGTCAGGATCGTGGCAAGTGGCGCTTCATTGTCTCTGCCTATCCATGTGGGAAAAAGGCGTGACAGTTTGATTGATTGATCTGTATTCTCAACTCAATATTTTCTTAAATAACTTCTGTTTCTTACCACTAAATGTTGAATTAAGATACATAAAATGGGATATACATTCCTTGAGTGAACAGCGAACTTGAGGTGACGAGTATGACTTGGAATACGAATAAATTCTAAGTTATGTACTTAGAATACGAAGTCACTACGGTTTATACCCCGAATTGTCACACTGGGAAAATGAGAAACAATAAACAAACCAATAAGTATTATGGACACTACGGTCACCTATGCATCTAATTGTAAGTTACCAAAGGGGAAAAATCTGACGTGAATGAATATTCAGCCTGCCCACTGGGATAGGCAGAAACACCGTTAACATATGGGAAAAAGGCATGATAATTTGATTCATTGATAGATTGAAGTTACCAAACAGAACCAAAGTCAGACTATATGCGGATTTTTGACAATAAAAAAGAAACGTCGGAATAATAAAAAAATTGTAAAATCATAACCAAAATAAACGCGGTAGTAAGCCGCATAAAATTTGTTAAATTCAATAAAAAAGAAAATAAAACAAACGATTTTTCGCCAAAGGTTTACTGACCCGTGATTGTAGTCAGTTTGTGGAGTCTTTAGTAGGATTACGTCGGTTACTGAACTGCCAATCCTTGTCTGAAACTACTCTAATGGTGGTCCACTTTATTAACTGTTAGAAATTTGTCATAAAACATACCTATACCTACGTAAATAAATACACGAACTTAATATCTTTTTAAATTTAAGTTTTAAACAAATTAATATTTTTATACCGCTTATATAATATACTTATGTATGTATATCAATCAAATTGTCACGCCTTTTTCCCACAGGGATAGGCAGAGAGAGACAATGGAGTGCCACTTGCCACCATCCTTTTTTTTGGCCGGCATAGTAACATCGACTGGAGCGGCCGTGATATAACTCAATTTTTTTCAGACGTCATCAATCTTGAACCTCTTGCTTATCATCAGACAGGTCGAGGTCAGATGTCGTGTCACAATAAAAAAAATCCTGACACAACTCGTTCCCCTCACAATTCTTTTCATACAATCTCTACGATTATGGGCACTAGGCAACCCAGCTTTCTTAAGGAGAAGGGGGTTTTCCGAGTTGGTCAGATAACACCCTTTTAGATCTGATTCGTTTAATACATCCATTCACATTAGATTTATAAATTCTTTACGTCAATCTACTTTCACTAAAATCCTTTTTAAAATGTATGATTGTCAATAATGTATTTCTTTGTTAATTTACAGGTAAGATTATATAAGACGTATAATACTGCGACGGTAGTGTGGTGGTAATGAAATAGACACGCAAACCGAGAACCCCTGGTTCAAAATCACTTGGTCGGTACAAATGTAATATTCGAAGTAAAAACTTCTTTAGCGGCGTTGTGAACTTTTTTATTATTATTGTGTTTGGACATTTAAGACAGCACCCCGCCTGATGTTAAGCTGGAGTGCGGTTCATAAATGGAGGCGATTGCTCCTTACAGTTAAATAACTGTAAGGAGCAATCGGATCCAATATGTCGGCCTAGTTGGCGACTGCTGTAAGTTATTTAACTGTAAGTAGCAGCCGCCTCCATTCATGGACCACACTCCAGTTTAACATCGAGCGGGGTGCTGTCATATAACAAGCCACAATAAAACGTTAACGTCTATTATTATTTTTTTGGTTGATAAAGTAATATAGATGTTTGCGTGTTTGGCGTAAATTATTCGTAAGGAGGGTCATCGACTAAGGTGTGTTTTTAATTAATTAATTTTAGTTTTGTTGATCTACTATATTTGGTTTTTATTGGATTGTAAATTGGCATAGGGTATATGTAAGATGACCATGGTGTAGTGGCAGTGCAATGGTTACGCAAATCGAGAGCACGAGTTCGAAACCACTTGCCGCTACCAATGTATCTTTGATATATGTACTTTGGGTGTCTTGTTTCTATGATACAATCACTTTATCTCGACTGAATCAAGCTGGAGTGCTAATATCATGAATAAATGGACTACTACAGTTTAACAACTATAAGTAGCAGTTACATCCACTATGCCAGCATATTTCGTTAGCTCTGCATAAGTAATGATTAATTTTGCGTACAAATGCACTTTCTAGCCAATTAGTTAATTCTCACGGGTACTCCGCCATAAAAAAGTACGCTGGGATTTGTATTCTTCTTAATATTCTCGTAATTTTGAATAAAAATTAATGAAATTTAATGAATCGCGAAATAATTTTGTATTCGTTGTCTCTTGTTCAATGGACTTTTCTTTTAGCTTTTTTTTCAATGTAAGAATGATTTCTAATTATAATTCCTTTTTTTTTTACATTTTTGCTATTTTAACTTTGTTAACTAACTTACGCCTCAGCTAAGTTAGCTAGCGACCGTGGTGTAGTGGAGTGCAATCATTTGACGACAGGCGTGGACGAACGGTTTAGCGACTGGTTTGTTGCGCGTAAAGTCCCGGGTTCGATCCCCGGTCGGAGCAAATATTTGTTTCATAGCTTTTATTTGTAATATTTAATTGTATTATATATTGCAAATATTTGTTAATAAAAAAAAAAAGATGGATATTTGCTTCGGGTCTGGTTATCAAAGAGTGGTAGGCAGTGGTACCCAGTCTGCCGATCCGGGGTAGTACCACCACTTACAAGTATACAGACCGTGAAGTGATTTGGTCACGTTTCGGGATTAGCTTGTAAGTTGCCGGTTCCATCTAGGCCGGCATAGTGGATGTGATTGCTACTCACAGTTATTGAATTGTAGTAGCAGTCCATTCATTCATGGACCACACTCTGGCTTAACATCAAGCGGGGGTGCTGTCATATGTCAAGTCACAATAAAAAAAATACGCAGAGTGCACGGGTTCAAAACCTCTTGCCAGTATAGTCGGCGGCACGTAAACGTTTGCGCATGAATACTGGCCGAGCAATAAAAAAGTGTCTCTTTAGATTTATTAAAAACTAGCTGACCCGGCCGATATGAGTCGATATGAGTCACGACAATTTGATTGATTGATTGACTTACTAAAATATGTTTTAAAAAGCTAAGCTTGTCATTTCAAGTTAATGATAAGGTTAGCTTTTTGAAATGTTTATAAACCGACGTAATAAATACAGAATTTAAAAACAAAAGCGCGTAAAATATTCCTCTACTAATTGTCGGAGGATAAAAAGCCACCATTTCAGAATGCTCTCACAATTTGTTAATCCTAGTACCATAGACTTTATAATAGAGTAGAATTGGCGCGCGTACAATAAAGTACAATAACAATTTTTAAATAAAGACTACTCGATTTATTTATGATTTTGCTTTTAATGAAGAAAATATGAGGTTTGTGTC
The DNA here is from genome assembly GCA_905220615.1 of Tinea trinotella. Taxonomy (NCBI): domain Eukaryota; kingdom Metazoa; phylum Arthropoda; class Insecta; order Lepidoptera; family Tineidae; genus Tinea; species Tinea trinotella. The sequence goes on from HG992326.1 coordinate 6,181,817, forward strand.
AGAATCATGGAAAGTAGCTATGTCTCCACTATGTCTAAGGGAATGAGGGTGTGACAATTTAATTGATTTGATTTCACAACAATCACTCAAATTGTCACGCCTTTTAGCCACAGAGATGGGCAGAAACAATGGAGTCATGATCCCGACACAACTTCCTCGCTTCCCTCAAATCCACAATTCTCTTCATACAAGCTCCACGGTTATAGGCACTAGGCAACCCAGCTCATCTTGAAATCTTGAGCTGGGTTGCCTAGTGCCTTTAGTTAAGTCGGAAAACCGCCTCCTGGCCTGTCTTGTTTAACGCATCAATCTACATCGGATTTATAAATCCCTTTCGTCAATCTACTTTCACCTTCCTACTTTGACAACACTTATTTATAATAAGGCAATCATTTATTAGTATATTTTGTCATTTGACGACACGCATATAGACAATTATATAGGATAAAAGTTACACATGAATAAATTATAGATGTCTGTCCTAACTCGATAAATAAATTTTACAGGTTCGCCTACGATATGAAATAAACAATTATTGTTTTGCAGTAGTTTCATATTTGTAAATTTTGTCAAGGTTCTTTTTTAAAAATATTTTATATCTTAACTTTTATTCGATTATTTAACTTACTTGACCTTGTATTTAGTCATTTATGTTTATTGATGTTTTATTTGAAATTGCAATTACACTACCTTTGAATTATCCGCCACATCGTCCTAACTTAATAATAAAACTAAGTTGTAACATATGGGTTACCTTGACATATCTATAAAATTTAGGCTAACTACACTAACTAGTACTTACGAGTACCACATTTTAAATTGTACTGCGCCCTTATTTTGGAGTAGTAAGTTTAACTTTCCGCAACATACACCGAACTTAAGTTTAAGTAACTTACCATAACGTACGGCAATCGATTTATTTCAGAGAAAATATTATATCTAATATATAAAATTCTCGTGAATCGGTGTTTGTAACTCCTCCGAAACAGCTTGACCTTATACCAGTATGTATGTATATACCAGTAGGTTTAAGAATAGGACGTAAACTACTTTTCATACTCGTAAGCGACAAGAGTGGTCCACCCCAATTTTTTATTTATGTTTAGGAACAAAGATTATGTTCACATCATAAGATAAAAATTGATTATTTAACCATCAACCGCGCGATTTTTTTAAAACCGGGCAACGCCGCGTTATGTAACTAGTTCTATATTATATTTTCTTAAATTTAGTGCGAACATTGAATTAAATAAATTTTATGCGAATTACTATCGCGTTTATTTTTGATTTTATTGATTTACAATTTTTTATTATTTCGTAACCACGATGCCTGCAAAGCTCTCAAAACGTCGGAATAATAAAAAATATTCTATACTTATTTTTACTCTATATTTGTTACTGAACAAAAATTAAATTATAACAGATGGTTTGTTGTTGGGCAAGCTTGTGTCAAAGCTAACATTGTCTCGTGCATACAAAGTAATGGAGTTTGTGTGCATATGATATTATACTGAAATCTATTTTCACCATACATTCACTTTCGATAGAGCTTTGTAATAGTTCTGTCGAAACAAAATAAGGTTCAGGATTAATTTTGTTTTTTTTTTAACGACAACGCATGAAATTAAAATTTAATTGAGACATTTATCTGTTAATCTATATGTTTTTTATAATTATTTTTATTAGGACTTGAGTGCAGTCAATGAATAAAGGCTACTACTATGAAATATCTGCAAATAGCCGACGCATCAACAATGCCGGCCTAGTTAAAATAGGCAACTTTCTTGCTGATCCCGATACGCGACTGAGTTACTTCACAGTTTATACACTTCTATGTGGTGGTACTACAAAAAAAGATTTAGAATAAGTTTGCCTCAGTCGTTGTCACTGTCAGTATATTACTGTAGGCATTAAATTCCTCTTTTATTGACTTATTTGTGGCTGTTTTGTGCAATAAAGAATAAAAAAATGTCACGCCTTTTCCCCACATGGATAGGCAGAGATATCCGAGCGCCACTTACCACGATCCTGACACAACTCTCTCGCTTCTCTCACATACAGAATTTTCTTCAAACTAGCTCTACAGTAATGCGCACTAGGCAACCCTTTCTTGAAGATGGAACTATTAATATATTTTTTACTTTTTAAAATTTACATTTCTATACTAAGCTACTAAAGTGCTTGTATTATAGAAACAGGACAACCAAAGTACATTAGTACCGGTGGGTAGTTTCGATCTCGTGCTCTCGGTTTGCGTAACCATTGCACTGCCACTACACCACGGTACTGTACAATTATACTAAAAAAACGAGAAAAGAAACCATTAAATAGTCATAATTAAATAGATTGTCTTACAAAAACAAACCAAACATTATCGATTATTTGCTTGTATGCCACGTCACGCGCGTAGTTATTACCCCTGTATGTAGGGGTAATATTATGCTATGAAAGTGGGGTAATACAACTCCCTGCCGGGATAAATGTGGGGTAAAAATGCACTTTATATGCTATATTTTCCTTCGGATGCTCTTTGCGATGCTAAGTCAATATTTAAGCTGGTTTTCCATTTGTTTATATAGGTATGTACTTTTATCAAGAACGTATTTGTTTTCAAATAGTTTATTGAATTTTATTAATAAAAATAATGATTTATAGTCGAAATGGTGTTCTTGGGGTTAATTGAAAGGAGATTAACGGAAGAAATTTCATACGAGTATAAAAGGTGGACACTTCATGACTATAAAAATTGTATGAAGAGAATTGTGGTTGTGATTGAGGCTCGTAAAAAACGGCGATCTGTCGCACGTCGTTATCGGAATCGAATTTGTTTTCCAGCTCATATGCTCTTCCCATCGTATATAACCTTGGAATCAACATAACCGAAACGTCAACAATATCCGTAAAGTGATTTAGTCGAGTTTCAATATCAGTTAGCGGTTCCAACTAGGCCGGCAGAGTGGATGTGACTGCTACTTACAGTTATTGAATTGTAGCTGTGACCTCCATTCACGGACCACACTTCAGCTTAACATCAGGCGGGGTACTCTCATATGTCAAGTCATAATTTTAAAAAATAGACGGCGACTGAAGCAACTGTAAACTGAATTTTATAATCGTCAGCTCTCATGGACCTCCACTTGCTTACTATCAAGCAAGATGTTGTGTCACAATGAAACAGAAATAGATTTTTTTATAATAAGAAAATTTGCATTTTAATTCCTGGAGAAAATTGCAATTGTATAAATATGCAGATGTGGTCAGATTATGTTCCCTTCTTTGAACTCTTTTACGTCATTGTTTCCTTGCTTTACTGAGCACACAAGATAAACCTTTTGTAATAACAAAAACAAAAATCCTTTACCAAAAATTTGTTTCATATTTAAATTACTATAAACACAGATTTAGAATGAACTCAAAAGGGAGACATTGTAAAGGATTTTAATAAATAAATGAATTGCGCAAAGCTATTTTCGTTATATTTAATTGTTAGAATTAATTTTATTTGGTTGAAGTAGCTTTGTTGGGAAATTGGATTAATTTTCCCCTTCCTTTTCAACCAGTTTTGTTAGGACGTTCGTTCACAGTCCTTGTGGCGATTTTAGGTGATTAATGGCTCATTTGTGCGACAAATTAATTTAAGAAATATGTAAAACTAATCAATGAGACGTTATAAGATCAAAAGTGACCGATTCAAAAACTCTTCGCACGTTCGCTGTCTGCCTAAATTCTCAAATGAAGCTAGGGGATCAGTTGGCTGCGACCGGGGCTTGAATCCAGCCTCTGTCGTTTAGCGAACGTTTACTCTGACCGCTGAACTACACGGTGTCTACATACTCGCATCGAAATTCTTCTATAAAAATAGGGTTTTCCATCACTCACTTTGCTAAGTTTTACCTAGCTTGCACAAACACCTGCAAAGTCCAGTTTAATTTATAACTATCGCCAGATATAAAGAGCGCTGAGTTTTAAGCTGCGTGGTGTCGTGATCGGTAGATGAGCTTTGGACGACTGCTGTGGAAGCAAGTCCGCGCCTGTCCTGTCTTTACAGAAGTTAAACGAAAAGTACTCGTAAGTAGGTAACAATAAAGGTTACTGCGCAGCTTCAGTACCAGAGCTCTTTTTATCTGCCGGGATAGAGATACAAAGCTGGCATATTACAATACTAGAACAAAAATTAGTACTTGCATTGGAAAATAATAATATAATAAAATCGCATGTTTTTTTATTAACTTGACATTTCATCGTTTAAATATTAAGAAGCAAAGCAAAAGAGCTGTCAGGATTGTGGAAAGTAACATAAATATTAATGTATTACACAAGAATATGTACCCAGCAGCTCTTTAACCTTATTCCTACCTCGTCTTTTCACACCCCGTGATATCGCAGGTCAAGAAAAGCACCCGCATTCTGTAAACCAGTAATCGAACCAAAACGTTCGATTCCTCGTTTATTTGTAAAACAATAGACAAGTTGCTTTGCCAGCCTATGTGTTCTTCCCATCCTTTAAGCGATGGGTGAAGAAGCACTTTTGGCCGGCATAGTGACGATGAAGTCAGATGTCAAGTAACAATAAATATACTTTGCTTCGAGCTTAAATAAAAATAGGGACATTTATAAATAGTGGACAAATATAAATAAAGCTCAGTGTAAGTATGGGACTTGGATTTTTCTCCACGTAGCCGCGCTTTTCTCAAGGGACTATTATTATGTTTTATTCTTTGTGTATTCTATTCAGTTACTACTTCCTGTTTGTTAGTTATAGCTACACATATAGCTACGTATGTGCGCTTTAAAATTGACTACCTGGTTTAGGGGCACATTCTAGATACATTTTTATGGCTTTTAGGTTTTTTTTTATTGTGACTCGACATATGACAGCACCCCGCTTGATGTTAAGCCGTAGTGTGGTCCATGAATGACTGTCACTGCTACTACAATTAAATAACTGTGAGTAGCAATCACATCCACTATGCCGGCCTAGATGGAACCGGCAACTTACAAGCTGATCCCGAAACGTGACCAAATCACTTCACGGTCTGTATACTTGTAAGTGGTGGTACTACCCCGGATCGGCAGACTGGGTACCACTGCCTACCACTCTTTGATAACCAGACCCGAAGCAAATATCCTTCTCTTTATTTTTATTAACAAATATTTGCAATATTTAATATTATTAAATATTACAAATAAAAGCTATGAAACAAATATTTGCTCCGACCGGGGTCGAACCAGGGACATTACGCGCAACAAACCAGTCGCTAAACCGTTCGTCCACGCCTGTCGTCAAATAGGTAGTTTTATTAGTTTATTTTTTATTCTACAAATATTTATAATAGGTCACCTACAATCAACTTGAACTGGGTGGATATTTCTGTAGGGCTCTGGTTATTACTCATTGGAAATTAACCTTATTTATAAAGGATTTTTCATTATTTATATTTATTATACATGCATAGTATTTAATGGTCCTAAGTCCTTAAAGACATGTAAGCCTAAAACAAAGCACAGACTTAGCTCTCTTTAGGAGGGACTCGCCATTGACCAAAAATAAATATTAGAAAATATATAACATATACCCCGATACTGGTTTAGATTAAATAAACAGCACTGAACCAAATTAATATGAGATAAGAAAGTAATAGCCTAAAAAAGGATGTTATCCAAATAACCTGACGGTAAGCAAGAGGAGGTCCTAGAGAGTCGACGACCTAAAAAAACAAGTTAGTTCTCGGTTGCCTCGGTCGCCGTCACCATGCCGGCCAAAAATGTTCACTATGTCCCAATTTTATTTCAAGCTCAAAGCAGGGCTCGTTTGAACAACAAGCTCAACATTAAGACTGTAGAGGAAGCCAGAGGGTCATGTCTTCGTAAGATAGGTAGAAGGCATTTGCCGAGCATTCATTTCGTGTATCAATCTTTTGTCTATCGAGTCGACGAGAAGTACTTTATTCTATAATTTACTCTCAATTGTTTTACAAATATTCTAAAATTTTAAATTAACAAAACAATTGAATAAACAAATTTTATGCAGCTTTATCGCGTTTATTTTTGGTTATTGATTTTACAATCTCTCCGTAATCACAATAGCTGCAAAGCTGTCGAAAAGTCGAAAAAAAAAAAAATGTTAAATCAATAACCAAAACTAAACGCGTTAGTTAGCCGCATAAAATTTGTTTAATTCAATAAATCAATGTTCGCGCAAAATTTAAGAAAATACTATGTTAACAATACAAATGTTAAGAATAACAAATCAAAACATACCCACAGTTGAACGTAAAAATAACTGCAACAAATGAAATTTTATCTACGTTTAAAAGCAATATCGACACTAAACAGTGATAATGGGACCGTAAAATAAATCCAATTACGTGAAAACGCGGAACATTGTCGATAAAACTAATTGTGTTCCCGCCGTGGAAAAATATTTACGGCGAAAAAACGTTTGAAAATGATATATTGCTTTCAACGCTTGTTTACAAGTAACAAATATTTACCTGTATAAAGCGATAAAATTTCCTGTTAAAGGGAACGTTATTCCTTTTACAAATATTCCCTTTTTACAATAAAACAACTTTACTTTTCTTATTGTGACCCAACATCTCGAGTGAATAAATCTACTCAGTTGCCTCAGTCGCTGTCACTATGCCGGCCACTGTTGTTTTTACTTAACTAAGGTAAAAGCGGCGCCTCGTGGCAAGAAGCGCTCCATTGTCTCTATCTCTGTGAGAAAAAAACGTGACATTTTGATTGATTGATTAATTGATTGTTATTAGCATCTTCTGCTTCACCCTACGTTTCGTCTCGAATACCTCCGGACTGTATATTGGTTGCCTAATAAACGTCGATCTTACAGTTGAAGTGTTTTCAATTCATCATCATCAGTCTCTGCTACATTTTATTTTATCATAGAGTCTCAAAATATGACCTCGAACTGCTTGGTGGTAATCAAGAGGAAGTCCAATAGCGCAGATGACTGAAAAAGTCCGTTTTAGTCGCTTCAGTCGCAGCCACTATGCCTTCGCTATTATTCATTTGTATGATTTGAAACTTTTACGTAATATCAATCAATCAAATTGTCACGCCTCTTTCTTACATGGATAGGCAGAGACAATGGAGCGCCACTTGTCACGATCCTGACACAATACCCTTGCTTCCTAATAAACGTTATAAAACAGAAATATATCCCTCCATCGGTTTTCGCTTCAAGGAATTGAAGTTTACGTATTCCTATCAACGAAGGCAACGCTCGTTTTAAAGATTCATTGCGCGGTGTGCCTTGCAAGTTTTTTTCATTCGCACGTAAGAAGGTATAGTTAGGGAGATAGCTTCAGATCAATATTTTTTTTTATTTAAAAATTTATTAATTGAGTGAACTTAACGCTCTTATGGTATTTTCTTAATTTACAAACAAAATTACTGACAGCCAATGTCGAGATCCGTCGATTATTCTTAAACTGTACATACAAAAATATTGTCTTTTGTTTTATATGCATCAAATATTATGAATTTTTTGTTACCAGGTATTTATTGATTTTAAGCTTAAATACCGCTGTTGAAATACATTGCAAAATATAAATATAAAATAAATCTCAGTATAATTACAAGGGGAATATTTATTTATTGAATTAAACCAATTTTATGCGGCTTAATAGAGTTTATTTTTGGTCTTTAATTTTACATTTTTTTATTATTGCGATGTTTCGAGAGCTTTACAGCCATCGCGGTCACGGAGAGAATGATGGCTGTAAAGCTCTCGAAACGACGGTATAATATAAAATGTAAAATAAACGCGATAGTAAGCCGCAAAAACATTATTTAATCAATAATCAATATAATAAGTTATTTGCAAATGCAAAGATTTTCTATTAAATAAATAATTATCACATAATTATTAAATAACAATTTTGCGCTGTCAGCGTTCCGACTAAAACGTTTGTCACGCTGCGTGTCATGAATAAAAATGTATTTTTGCTTTCAGTTTCAGCTTACATGCGCTCCTTGTGTACGATTTGACGTGGGTCTTAGAAAGGGTTGAATTATCCCTTATAATGAGTGGGCCATTCGTCTCTTTACATAATAGGAAAATCGATGTTTTTAGGAAATAAATTACCTAACTCTTTTGCGAGGAATAGGATCATTGTACGATTAATAGTATCGATCAATCAATAAAATTGGCATGCCTTAAGTTCTATAGGTATAGGTAGAGGCACCAAATCAATTTGTTCCATGACACAACTGTCTCGTTTCCTTCACAGCCACATTTCTCTTCATACAAACTGTGGTATTGCGACCTTTGCTTTTTTAGGATTGTCTCTTATTTAGTCTAGGATCAGTCTTTCAGGTCATCAAATTATATTTTTGATAAATCTATCGTCCATCTCATTTTGTCCTTTCTTTTTAATGTACCCAAACCATCGCAACATCTATGTTATTGAGATAGTTATTCTGGTACTTTAATTTTATTATTTTTCTAATTAAAAATAATAAAATCTATTATTAAATCAAACCTGTAGCTTTGCCCTGTAACTACTCTTTTTTAGCTGATTTAGTTTAATTATATCTATAAAAAATTGTATTATCATGCACATCAGCCGGCTACGACCAGGGTTCGAACCCGGTGTCTCTCACTTAACGCGTGACTGCTCTGAATACTAAGCAATACTGACGACAGGCGTGGACGAACGGTTTAGCGACTGGTTTGTTGCGCGTAAAGTCCCGGGTTCGATCCCCGGTCGGAGCAAATATTTGTTTCATAGCTTTTATTTGTAATATTTAATAGTATTAAATATTGCAAATATTTGTTAATAAAAAAAAAAAGAGATGGATATTTGCTTCGGGTCTGGTTATCAAAGAGTGGTAGGCAGTGGCACCCAGTCTGCCGATCCGGGGTAGTACCACCACTTACAAGTATACAGACCGTGAAGTGATTTAGTCACGTTTCGGGATCAGCTTGTAAGTTGCCGGTTCCATCTAGGCCGGCATAGTGGATGTGATTGCTACTCACAGTTATTGAATTGTAGTAGCAGTGACATTCATTCATGGACCACACTTTGGCTTAACATCAAGCGGGGTGCTGTCATATGTCGAGTCACAATAAAAAAAAAAAAAAAAAAAAAAGAGGTACACGTGTCGACATTCTTGTATCCTATCTTTTCGTCGCGTGAAAATGAATAAGATTTTTAAACTTTCATTACCATTTTATAAAGTAAATGTTGCTATAACCCAAAATTCTTTATAAAAAAAAATTTGAGAGGTGACACCTGGATGGAACGAAGTTCCATTCGATTAATAAAGTTATAATAATATTTATTTTATTATTAACAAGTATAATGTAATATAACTTCATCAGTAGGCTCAATTTTAGTAATAATTGGCTTGTGGTAACTGAAGTAGGAAACATATGTTTAGGATTCTATTTTATGTAAATGTCTTGAAAAAACTGCATCGATGGTAGTATTAGATTTTGTTGTTGACTCAACTAAAATAATCGTCGCAACACCACACTGTTCAATGCGAAATAGAAAAACGAAACGAAAATAACTGGCTTGCTTTATATGAGAGAGAGTGAGAGAGAGACACAGAGAAACACGCGCACGCCGCACGGCTTACAACTATAGCAAAAAGTGTCGTTACAACTTTTGGTCTTAATTTATTTCCCTCTAGCCCCCTTTCGCAACGCGCGATAAGGAACTTCGTTCCAATAATTGATATACTATCTTTAAAAGTTAAAACCCGGCATAGTGACGGCAAGTAAAGCAACAGTTCGTATATAAAATCAGTTTTATCCGTATTCGCGGCATCGGCGCTCTTGGAGTTCTCCTAACTTGACAATCAGGCAAGGCGAGGCTAGTTGTCATTTTTTGCTGGTCACAGTAAAAGATATACATTCTAGACTAAAGTCACAAGATTTACTGAGGATTTAATTAATTCCATTAAGGTACTTAGAATTATGAAGTCTCGAGTAGACATTAAACATTCATTATTCGGAGTGGATGCCATGGAACTTTGTCACACCGACATTCTTTCTTATAAATTTTTCCTGAGCTTTTACGATCGCTTAATCTTTTTTGACATTTTATGTATTGATTTAATGGAAAATAAGCGTAACTTGGGATTTATTTATTTGGGACGGCTCTGGCAAATATCTTTTATTTGAGGCTCGACATATGACTGCACTACGTCTGTTGTTAAGCTAGAATGCAACTTTTAAGCTGGTCCCAATTGACCTGAGCAAATGACCACTGCCGAATGTCACTACCACTCTTATCTTTAGGTTAGGATATGTTTTAATATTAAACCCATATCTGCCCAGAATGTATTTATATTTATATTTCAGCTTGTTGTGAGTGTATATTATTTTTATTATTTTACCTAACGAAAAGATAAACTTTAAAATAATTTTATCATACTAATAATAAAATTTTAGGCCAGGTATATTTGAAAGTAATGAAAGATAAACTCGCCAGTAAGCTGTGGGCACGATGTTGGCTGCATTATTAGTTTGATAGTAGAACATTTCTTTTATGAATTTATTTTCTACTTTTATTCCCATTGGTAAATTATTATACTTTATAAAACAATTTATTTGTAGACTATTTTTTTGTGGTTCTGATGTTAAGTTGTTGATTTTGTTTATGGACTGCCCGTTCATGAAAAAAAAAATCCAGTGCTACTGTAGTTGCAACTGCAATCCTCTATGCAGGCCTAGTTTCCAGCCGGCAAATTTCAAGCTGATCCCGAAACGCGAGTAAGTACATTTGAAAGTAGTGGTACTTCTCCTGATCGGCAGTTGTGTCAGGATCGTGGCAAGTGGCGCTCCATTGTCTCTGCCTATCCCTGTGGGAAAAAGGCGTAACAATTTGATTGATTATTTAAAGTATTAACTTCAACAATATTTGTAATATTTACCTACTACAAATAAAAGGTATGAAACATATCTTGGCTCTGACAGTTTACACTAAATAACGGTCGCAATTTTAGCCGAGCTTTTACAGTGATGCTTGCTTCTTGTTTTTTGTGCAACGTTTTTGTTTTATAAATGAAAACAACCGTCTCTTTTGTTTTTTTAATTGCAAAAGTACTTGTACCTTTCTCTTTTTGTTTTTGAAAACTGTCGCTTGTCATGCAATTATACAAAATGTGTTTTAATTATTATTTCATGATTTACATATTATGGTAGTTTTTACCTTTTTTTTTGTATATTTAACCTTTTTTTAAAATATAAATTACAATTAATAAAATTGTCACGCCTATACCTGTGGAAATCACTTAAATATTGCAACTATGAATATGAAATATGTAATATTTATTTAAAAATAACAACTATGAAAACAAATTTCTGACCGGGAATTGAATCCTGAACCTTACGCACGGTGTGTGGGGCTGTTTTAGGCAACCTCTAGTAGTGTATTTTAAGACCGTCTTTCGACCGATTTTCCTATTTTTTTGGTATTTTTTTTATTATGTTAACTTTTGCACCGAAAAAGGTTAAGCTACTGCCCTTTTTTTATTATGGATCAGATTGGTATTTCGGGATGTAAAAGTTTGAGAATTTTTATTAAGTTTTTTGGCATATTACATTTATTGCTAATAACCCTGCAATATGCTACGTGGACCAACCATTTAAAACAAGGGCACGATTTAAAGATTTTTGAAGCAAGTACGTAAGCAATGAGCAATTCACATCCGAGTAGCAAAAATCTAAGACACAAGCCGGGAAAAGCATTCGCGATCTTTTCGTTCTTGCCTGGATTGTTACTGCGACTACAGGAACCGTAAACTGGATGGATTTTTTCAGTCATCCGCGCTCTAATATTTTCCCATTAACTGTTGCTTGATGGCTAGTTAAGGTGAGATATCGGGGCCCCAAAAAATGTACAATAACATATTTTACGTATGTATATTTATCTTAAAGAAACTTTTATTATTATAAGTAGGCTAACGATTTGTGCGGTAACGTTCCACGAAATAAGTAGAAACTTTTTTCTTCATTCGAAGGTGCTCTCTGATCCCAAAAGTTTGCTCACCGAGTCTGTCGGCGCCGATAACACTCAAAGTTTTCCCTTTATCTTTGTTTTATCCGACCCTTATTGCCTTTTCTATATTGCCTCTGAGACTGTTAATTTAGTTTAACCTAAACACTGGAATATATTGAGCATATTTTTAAAAACAAAATATAAAATACACTTCTATAAAGCTACTAAACATACTTGTAGTATCATAGAAACAAGACGACCAAAGTAATTTTAAGGATAGATTGGTAAAGGTCAGTGATTTGCATCGTGAGTTTTTTACCACCACTAGACCACGGTCGCCTTAAGACCGCATTAGCGGATGTCAGCGTTAAAACCTATAGTATAGATTATTATGTAACTCAGCATTTGCTCTAGTCGTAACGACGCAGGCACGTTCTATCGGCGCTCAGAAGGTTTGCCGATGACTACCCCTCCCACTTCGTCCGACCGCGTCCCGGGCTAGTCTGTGTACCGCTAGCAACGCTGTCGCGTACGTTTGTATTGTTTACTGCTCTCGTTTTGTATTCATTGTTGTTTAAATGCGGAATTGGTAACGTGATTATAATGTCACATAGTAAATTAATTACTTTAAAATATACTATTTAATCAAAATCACGTTGCCACTTAATTAAAAAGTAAATCATTCAAATTTATCAGCAATATCATTAATTTATTGTAAACATTATTTTAGGACTTGTCTTTTTGTCAACCCTACTGACCATAGTCGCGTGACGTCATGGGGCTATCGGCAAACCTTTCTACGCATAAGTAATACGGGTACGTAATAAATGCGTGTCTTCATAGCCTTTAAACGCTACACTCACAAGCAGACCTTAGCGACTAATGCGAGTGTGGGCATGTGGGCCGGGCGTTAATAGGTGTCATTGAAACTAAAAAAATCGATAACCCACTTTATTTAGTCAAGGATTTATTTTACCAAATGCAATGTGATATTAAATGTTATTTGTTTCAGTTGCATTAATTAAAATAATTGTGGTTGTAGATCTGCCCCTTAATTGTCTTATCTGTTTATTTTAATTCAAAAAATAGACACTAAAATCTATTCCAGTGTATCTGTTGAATCACTGGAATAGCTTTGTAGGTCTGTGTTAGGCTATACTTTTAGGTACAGAGATAAACTTGATGTCTATGAAAAAATAACATATGTATTATGAAAACCACCATCTTTCTAACCGCTTGATCTGCCTTCTATATCTTGAGCAGCTTTGAGCATATTTCGTCAAGATTTTTCCAATGAAATTTTTATTGTTTAACTAACCTAGAAGTCCACGGACGGACGAACAAGAAGTCGCCGTATCATAACGCTTCTCAGAGTGCTAAGCAGAGTGAATAGATAGTGAGATTTTTAGTGGGAACTTTTCACCTAAAAGGATTGGTGCAAATTGACCATAGAGTCTGTTTGACACAGATTTAGTATTTGATGTCGATTTGTCACAAATTTTAACAGCGTATTTTAGTACTTTGCGCGTTTTCGTAAAGATTTTATTGCCATATAAAATACCTTCTATAAATTTTGTTTATAGCTAAACGTTTGCATTATAACTTTATTTATAGTAAGAAATTGATTTTTGTATATTCGATATGTTTTTTTTTACGTAAAATATAAAAATGTATTTTATTATTATATTTACTTAGAAATAGATCAATATCATTTTTAGAGTTCATTGTACAACGAACATGAATTAAATTCACAACCAAAAATACATATATTAAACAATTTCAAGGACCCCACCCCGATTCTCCTATTGACATTTATTTTTTAAAATCATTTTATATTTGTTTTACTTTTCTCATAGTGAGAAAAAGGACTATCGACTCAGTTACAGTTCCAGTTGCCTCAGTCGTCGACACTATATCAATTGGTTGGTTCGATTGGTGTTTAGAACTAACTACTCCTAAACACAGCGTTTTATATGACGGACTCGACCGCTCAGTTTTTCCTTCTCACTCGCTCGTCACGGAGGTCTACTTCAAAATGATTAACTAAAAAAATATAAATTAGACGAATGTACGTTTTTAAATAAATAATAGGTTTAACGAAGTCGGTAATGAATAAAAAAATTGAATTATGAGTAATATGGGAGGTGTTTTGGGATCATGTTTCAGAGTGTAAAGCCTTTTATTGAAAACGTTATTATTACGCGCCATTGCTCTTTCATTAGCAACGCGGCAACGCCTCTTGCTAACAACTTTTCCAAGATTAAAGATACATCATGGAAAATTGCTTAACGTTGATGTGTCCTCATCATTTTATCATCATTTACAGCCGGTAGTACCAAAAAAGTTTCAATTTACGAATTTAGTTTTACTTTATAATTACGAAATCGTAAAAATACGAAATTCCATATAAAATTAATAATTTTATATATAAACTACCATTTATATATGTTTATAAAAACGGATATTTTATACAAACCCAAAATGAATGATGTCCTTTAGCCCTGTATAAAATATCCGTTAAACGTAAATGTAAAATGTAAATTTAAAGAGTGGTACAACCCATTTCTCTTTCACTTATACGATACTTTTTACAAATTCGTAAATTATAATTTTTGGTACAACCGGCTGTTAGTCTTAGTAAAACTTTTTTGTGTTGATTTTAGTCCAGACCTCTTGCTTACTATCAGCTAACGTGACACAATAAAATAAATAGATTTTGTAATTCTTAACTGTATTTTCTTAGATTTTGCGCGGACATTGATTAATGAAATAAACAAATTTTATGCGGCTTACTATCGCGTTTATTTTGGTTTTGATTTTACAATTTTTTATTATTCCGACGTTTCGAAACCAATAGGACGACCAACACCAATGTAAACGCGATAGTAAGCCGCATAAAATTTGTTTAATTCATTAATTCTTAACTGTGTTGAATAATTTTCCGTTTTTGAAATAGGCGGAAAAGCAAGCCTTATTGTGAGCGGAACATTACCTTTAATTGTACTCAGAATATGCAAATAGGTTCCGGTCCCCAAAGTGGCTAATAATCATAAGCTAAATTAAATAAATACAACCTTTTAGGGCTTTGTTAATGTTATAAGTTTTATGTAGATTATATTTCGTTTAAACTGTTTGATATCAATATTGCCTCTATCAGTTGGACCTAATGAAGCTGCTGAAATTGGAAGCGATGTTGTGCCATGATCGTGGAAAGTCTCCGTTGTGCTTCGTCATTAATTCAAGTTGTGTCGAATCTCATATTAAAAAGACATGTAATACGCCAAATTTAAACTGCCTTATAAAAGTTTATTTCTTTTGAGTAATAAATTGAATAAATATTATAAAATAGTAGATCATGTGTTTCATAATTATCACCGTATCTGCCTATCGCTATGATAAAGATTTTTTAAATTAATTTTCATTAGGGGAATTACGCACTGAAAATGGTGATGCCATTCCCATTATAAACTAAACCTAATCTATTTTCGAATACAAGCTTATATAAGGAATGTTACTTGGTTTTTCTATCCATAATTAAATAGTTTTCTAAATATATTACCTTTTCTGAACAAATCAACTATATATGTTTTTACTTCTATTGCTATATAAAAAAATCTATGAAGATGATGATGATGATAAAGATTATATTGTATAAAAAGATTTCTGAATGGCAAGAAAGAAAACTTCATTGTCTCTATTACGGATTCGTAATAATTTGATTGGTTGATTGATTGATTGCAGTGTAGTTTTAGACAAAGTTTGAACAACTATCGCAGGTTCAATTTAACTCTGGAATAATTTGAAATAGAGTTTTGTTATAGTGTTATGCTGGATGTTGCGGTTAAAAGTTTCCCCATTGGAAACAAACGCAATAAAAAAACTTTTTAGAGCTGTTCGTATCCACTATAACAGTACCGGAGGTTTTGTAGTGTTTTTTGAAAGGTAGTGTTTAAGTTTTTGTGCTCAATATTATGTAGTTATGAATGAGTTCTAGAAACGTTGATGACTTAATTACCTTTTTTTTATTGTGGCTCGACATATGTCAGCATTCCGCCTGATGTTAAGCTGGAGTGCGGTCCATGAATCAATAATCTGATTTTTGGAAATAATCATTATCAATTTAACACGTTAATTCCCACAGGGAGTGGTTAAGACAACGAAGCTACGAACTATAAAATATATTAACTGTAAATATGCCTAATAAATAAACTATAAGAGTAGTAGGCAGTGGTGCCAAGTCTGCCGATCCGATCTCTACCACCACTTACAAGTATACAGACTGTGAAGTCGCATTTCGGGGTCAGCTTGTAAGTTGCTGGTACCAACTAGGCTGGACGTGGACGTGACTGCTACTTACAGGTTTTTAGCCGTGCTAGCAGTTGCCTCCATTCATGTACTGCACTCCAGCTTAACATCAGGCGGAATATATAAACGTCAAACACCGGTTATGATTGTCAGTCGCACTAAATTTGTTCTATTCAATTTGTATTACTAATTTATATGTAATTTGTCATGGAATGACGTCAAATGTATTTTAATAGGAATGCAAATACAACGTGTTACGTAAGCCAATGTGTATAATCTATATCTATACATCTATATCTATACATCTATACATATAAATAGAATTGGAGTGTCTGTTTGTAATATTAAAATAACCGTTTTTACTACATGTATATGAATATATATATACGGTACATACACCAAAATAACATATTTTACAATTTTTGTCTGTCTGTCTGTTTGTTCCGGCTAATCTCTGAAATGGCTGGACCGATTTTAACGGGACTTTTATTGGCAGGTAGCTGATGTAATAAGGAGTAACTTTTAGAAAAAAATATTTTATTACAAATAAAATCTATGAAACAAATATTTGCTCCGACCGAGAATCGAACTCGAGACTTTACGCGCAACTAACCAATCGCTAACCGTTCGTCCATCTGATATGATATTAAAACCCTGGAGTACCTGATGATGGACCATTAGAACCCCTTTCCTGTCATGTACTCACATTGCGATTACAGTCTATAAACGCGGGTGAAACTGCGGGGAACAGCTAGTTTAAAATAATTTTAGAGTTAGGTACAGAATATTCAATAAAAATCCAATATCCTAATAGATAGACGACGCAAACGTTTTATGCTTTTGTCTTTTATGTTGTTTTTCTTTGTTCTGGTGAAGTCGTCGGTTGTTTTCTTGTCTTCAAGACATCTCAGTAAGCCTTTGTTCCTTGACATTGCACACACACAATGCGGCAACTGAATTCAAAACACTGCAGAGAAATTATAAGAAAAAATACGTGAACCCTACTGAATTGTTACTGAATTTATCAACAAACGTCAAATTTCGGCACACTACACTGTTTTTTTTAATGTTACTCGACATTGACAGCACTCCGCTTGATGTTAAGCCGGAGTGTGGTCCATGAATGGATGTCACTGCTAGGTGGAACCGGCAACTTAAAAGCTGATCTAGAAACGTGACCAAATCACTTCACGGTCTGTTAACTTGTACTACCCCGGATCGACAGACTGGATACCACTGCCTACCACTCTTTGATAACCAGACCCGAAGCAAATATCCACCTCTTTTTATTTTATTAACACATATTTAATATAATTATTATATATTACAAATAAAAGCTATAAAACATATATTTGCTCCGACCGCTAACCGTTCGTCCACGCCTGTCGTCAAATGATTATAAATGCAGTTTAGTGCTAATATTATTGTGGCTTGGCATATGACAGCACCCCGATTGATGTTAGGCTTGAAGGCGACTGCTACAGTTAAGTACCTGCAAGTAGCATTCACATCCTCTATGCTTGATAAGACACTACCGGCAATTTACAAGGTGGTCCTGAAAGACGACTAAGTCACTTCACGGTATCACGGTATACTTGTAAAAGATTTGGCAACTTTGCCTACCTCTCTCTAAAATTTATATAATTTAGAAATTGAATTGATTTTGTTGATTAAAATAGTAGATAAAGCGATTTATAAATCAGGAGTGAAAGGATAAAACGGGGACCACGAAGATTGTTTCTTGACCATTGATTGCAATTATTGATTGGAGTGCTATTTATTTTATTTTATTTAAGATTAACAGGACAACTAACGGCTAGAAAGTCAAATAGAAATAATAAATATATAACAACAGGCCCACTTAGAAGTTGTCACAAATAAAAAGAGAAACACTTATATAGTTAAGAAAGAAGATAAAAAAACAGTAACAAAAACAAACCAAACAATAATACAACATAACCAAAACTCAACATACATAAACATATAAACACACAAACAACCCAACACCTTATAACATAAAAAAAGTAAAAATAAATTAGGGAATAGGAAATATTAAAAAAAAGGTGCTGCATTGTGTGGAATCATATCTTGCATTGTAGATGTCTGTTTCGATGTCTGCTTATCCCATTAGGCATTGAGGCGTGACAATTGCTTGACAATTGATGGGGAAATTAAGGCGTAAAATTGCTGATGATGATGTATTTTGGTTTTTACATCCGAATGTTAGAGGAACTTTTGTTAAGATTAATTCATTTACAGAACGTAATTCCTTGCCGCAAAGTTTACGTGAAGTCTGTGAGTGAATTAGTGTATCGCACGTGCTCAGAAAATCGCACGTGTTAAGAAAATTTTAAATTAAATTTCTGTTTTGGTGTTTAATAATTTTAGTATTATAACACGTGGTTTTGTTATTGTATTCCGGTTTTATTATATTATTTAATATTATTATACTTCAACTCAATATAAATAATAGACGTTATATACTATATATATAGTAGTAATAGTTGCTATAGTATATAGCTATAGTAGTAAGTTGTAGGTGCTTATAGTGCTCATAGTACCAAGGCATAGTGACGGCAACTGAGGCAACCGCAACTGAGTCGTTTTTTTAACTCGTTCACTCTTTTGGAGATGTGACCCAGGCAGGTCGAGATCAAATATCACGTCACAAAATATAAAAAATACTTTCAAATGTACAGACCGTGAAGTTATCCAATCGCGTTTTGGGATTAGTCTAAATGTTGCCGCTTCAACTGCGGCCGGCATAGTGGATGACACAATTTAAATATAAAAATGATAGCAGTATTTTTAGTAACCGCCTACAAAATTAGATAGAAAAGGGTTAATTCTAAATTAGCATCACCCCTTTATAGGGTGAAAATATTCAACGTACCACACGTCAAAGTGACGAAGCATAATGGACAGTGGTTTAACCCACTTTTGGTATTCACATTTGTCAATGTCCGCAGTTGTACAATTAGCTACTCCATCACACGACCACAAAGCTGGAGTTTGAGCTTAAACAAAGATGTTCTGACGGCTAACTAGCTGTTACGAGCATTGTTAGCTTTGAGACGCTATTTGCAACTTGCCTAATAGTATTATACGAGTATACCACAGATACATATTGGGTCGGGAAAAAGTCTTTTCGCATATAGTATGTATAAACTTTTAATAAAATATCTTTAGCTTGTACTATTTGTATCTGGCTGGTTTTAATGAGAAAAGTGACATTTGAAAAAAGAATTAAATTAGGAAAATTTAGTGTCCCCCACCCCGCTATTTTTCATTTGTTTTTCTTTCTGTCAAAATGAGCAAATGGAATGATGAAATTAGATACATTTTAATATTTTATTACAAAAAGGCAGAAATGCAACGCAAGTCGCGAACAAAATTTGTGACGTTTATGGACCTAATGCAGTAAGAGTAGCTCAAAGTGGGTTTAAGCGTTTTCAATCCGGGAATTTTGATGTCAAAGATGCACCTCGCTCTGGTCGCCCTGTTACAGATAAAATGGATGCTATTTTTGAAAAAGTGGAACAAGATCATATGTAGACATAATGTATATTTAGAGGAAACAAGTGTGATATAATATATCATGCTGTGTATGTATAAGTTTCACTTACGTACTATTAATAAAATGCTAGGAACAGAAAAGTCCCATAGTTTTTATTTGTAATACTAAGCAGTTATATTAAATATAACAAATAATTGTTAATAAAAGAAGGCGGATATTTGCTCCGCGCCTCGTTGTCAAAGAGTGGTAGGCCATTGTGCCCAGTCTGCCGACCCGGGGTAGTACCACCACTTATATATATATATACAGAACGTAAATGACTTAATCGCGTTTCGGGATCAGCTTGTAAGTTTCCTGTTCCAACTAGGCAGGGATAGGGAAACTCCTGTGTCTGCCTCGTTTAACGCAAAATTGTTTAAACTACAAAGTTTCTATAATGTTTCCAATACCACTAATACCACGTAAAATTGCTTATTTCGTATTTTTATCTTTTCAAAGACAGAAAAAACGTATTCATCTATTCTGATTGAAAGCGAGGGTGCGCTCCTACGTATTTTTTATCCCACAAAAAGAAACTGTATTGGCTGCGGTTATTGCTTTGCGATGAAATATTAATGAACTGAATGGAAAATAAGTGCTTGGATTCACTACTTATTAAATGTAAAGTATTTTTTATTGTGTCTTGTCACATGCTGGAGCATGCTGGACTGCCTGAAGTCAAGATGGAGTGTAATACATGAATGGATGTGTTAAAACTTAGTAGTAGTCTCATTCACTATGCCGGCTTAGTTGAAACCAGCAACTACCCCGCACCAATCTGATAACCAAACCTGAAGCAAATATCCACCTCTTTTTTATTTACAAATATTTGTTATATTAATTTTAATTATTGATCAATCTAGAAATTAAATTGTCACCTTTTTCCCCACAGGGATACGCAAATTAAATGAAGCGCCACTTACCACGATCCTGACGCTACCTCGCTTCCCTCACATCCACAATTCTCTTCATTCAAGCTCTATGGTTATGGGCACTAGGCAACCCAAAATGACCCTTTATATATAATCTGGTAGGCGTTATAAACATTTGTAGACCCCCTTTTATTTTTGACAAAGTAATCTAACCAATGCCCTTTGGTACCCTTGTCAAATTATAATTGTCACTTTTGGGAGCTTTATCGTGAATTATGGGATCGTCTTTGACTTTGATTTTACTTGGTGTTTGTTTTTGTTAGATGTAACAATTAAGGATATATTAATTGTAAGGAGTATACTTAACTTCCGCAGTGCCCTTAATTAACTTTGAACCGTAAGTTTCCGTTTCCGGGTTCGATTTCCGGATAGAGCAAATATTTGTTTTATAGCTTTTATATTTTTTAATTTCATTAATTTATTTCATTTATCGACAAAATAAATACTAATCTTAAAATAAGTAACATTATAATGTTTAAGTATTATTTTAATCATAGTTTCACTAGGCCGGCATAGTGGATGTAACTGCTGCTTACAGTTATTGAATTGTAGTAGCAGTGACTAGTAGACTAGCAGTGAGTGGATGACCATTCATGGACCACACTCCAGCAACACATCAAGCGGGATGCTGTCAAATGTCGAGTCACAATAAAAAAAAAACGTTAACCACAGCGTGCATGTCAAATACAATCAAAGCAATTTCTATTTCTATTTGCAAATCTTATACAATTTTATCTAATTTATAATTGGAGTAATATTAAATAATTACATTACATATATTTGTTAATAAAATCAAAATTAAAATTTTAAAGGAACCCCCGAAACGCCTGGAACCACTTTGGTCATATCATCAGCTTTATAGTAATAAACAACATTAGTCATGGCTCAATAGTTATATCCCTTTAATATCCCTTGGATTCTTATGGTGCATCATCAGATAACTACTCCAGGTCTTCAATTTAATAATGGCCCAGCTAATGGCTCATAGAGAGTAACAATTTTAGTTCAAGCACTATGATATTATCTGTTATTGATTTGCTGATCCGAGAGGATTCATGATCAGATACTCCCGATCTTCAATTTGATAACGGCCCAGCTAAAGGCTTAGTTAAAGCACTACAGTTCTATCTCTTTTTTTGCTGATCAATTGATATCAATTTGCTGATCTGAGAGGATTCATAATGGTGCATCATCAGATTGCCCGGTCTTCAATTTGATGACGGTCCAGCTAAATGCTCTTAGTGAGTAACAATTTTAGTTAAAGCACTATAGTTCTATCTCTTGTTGATTTGCTGATCTGAGAGGATTCATAATGGTGCATCATCAGATACTCTCGGTCTTTAATTTGATAACGGTCCAGCTAATGGCTCATAGTGAGTAACAATTTTAGTTAAAGCACTATAGGTCCATTTCTTGTTGATTTGCTGATCTGAGAGGATCCATGATCAGATTTTTTAGATCCGGAATGTTTTATTTTATCGCACTAACTTTTCTACACTTAGTTTCCTACCTTCAAGACAAATCTAATAAGTCCAAACTTAGTATACCAAAAAAAAGTTTGAACACATCCAGGATTTCGTCTCCTACCTTCGAGTTCCATCATCAGAGTAGCTCAGTGGTACCAGTTAAAACACACATGTATTTGTATACGTTTTTATTTCAAATGTTAAGTCACAGATTTGTTTAAAAGTAAAGTAAATACCTATAAGGCTGGGAATTCAAGTCCGATTTTCCTCTCCGATAGTCCGATCCGATTGTCTGATCAGACAATCGGAAAGCACTCGTGCCATACATTTGTTTGAATACTTAATACACGTCAGATCCGATAGTCGGATCGGATGTCAGAATCGGAAACAACGCCAAGGCGCTTACGATTTTATGGCCGATCCGATTGTCTGAAGGTGCAGTTTTCATACAGAATACAGAAACAAAATAGACGTCCGATTCCTACTTCCGATTTGTAAATAATTTGCTCAGCAATATCGGACGTGTATTCCCAGCCTTATGCGTGTTTAGAACGACAACCCTTGTACGTCGCTATGCAATGAAGATTGTTATTTTATGTCAAATAAATATGCCATTGTTAAAACACGTAAAAAATGTTATAATTTTTCCCCTAAAATATTCAATCAAGGTAATCGATCTAAACTGCAAACCAACCTCGCCATTTGAATATTTTAAGGGAAAAATTATAACATTTTTTACGTGTTTTAACAATGGCATATTTATTTGACATAAAATAACAATCTTCGTCGCATAGCGACGTACAAGGGTTGTCGTTCTAAACAGCGCGTCTAAGATCGCTACCGCAGCTAACAAATCGAGCTGATGACCTTGAAACCCCTGATCAGATCTTCATCAATTGTAGCTAAGAACCATCTCGATCACGTCAGCTTTCAAATGAAACAAACCGCATCGTAATCGGTCCATTCGTTTAGGAGCTACGATGCCACAGACAGACACACAGATACACAGATACACAGATACACAGATACACAGATACACAGAGCCACAGATACACAGATACACAGATACACAGATACACAGACAAGTCAAACTTATAACACCCCTCTTTTTTGGTCGGGGGTTAATAAAAAAGAGGCGGATATTTGCTGCCGGATGTATCAGCGCGATTGAGTGGTGGACCCCCCGTGAAGCAGGTGATCCATGAGAAATAGAATTGGCTCCAAAGTCGAATGAAGCTTTTGACTTTGGACTTTGGATTCATTGACTTTGGAGTCAATGAATGTGAGGTATCGGGTCTGGTTGTCTAAGAGTGGTAGGCAGTGGTACAAAGTCTGCCGATCCGGGGTTATAACCACTTACAAGTATACAGATCGTGAAGTAGCTTATTGGTTTCAGTAGCTACGGGTTGTGGTTGTAAGTTGCCGGTAAAGTGAATGTGTCTACTACTGTCATATGTCACAAAAAAAAAACTATAGTAGATACGGCATTTGTCAAATGTTATTTATTCTTTTATAAAAGAAAAACATCATGAATTATTTATAGAACTGAAAACGACGCAATTATTTAGGTTAATAAATAATGGCGGCGTTTTAGGTTCGATCACACTAGTTGAAGCTCTTCTTAATGTCTCTCATATATCAGGGAATAAAAAGCGCTTTAGCATACACAAGACTATGTTTTTTTTTATCTGACATATTGTGATTCGGCATATGACAGAAACCCGCCTGAAGTTAAGCTAATGTGGATAAATGGAGCTAAAGACCTGCAAGTAGCAGTCGCATCCGTTGGAACCGGATACTAAGAAGCTTATTCCGAAATGCGATTGAGTGAAAAGACTGTACCCTTGACAATAATAAAGGTCTCAATAATATCCACCAATCAATCAAATTGTTGGAAACAGCAGCTTTACAGCTTTACAGCAAGCTGATCCCGAAACGCGACTAAGTCACTTCACGGTCTGTTTACTTGTAAAGTTACCATTATACGCCTCTTTTTTATTAACAAATATTTGCAAACCAAATATAATCGAACCCGGGACTTTAAGCGTAACAATTATAATATTTCTGTTCGTCGTAGCGTGCAAGCTACGAGTAGTAGCTAGTTAACAAACCGTCCAGTCTTTGTTAACATTACGTGCGTGGGGTCAGACACGAATTGGGTGAACCAATTTAATAAAATGTCACTACGTGTTGTGTATTTTAAAGTTTAAATTAAATTGAATGTATTTTTTGGTTTTACTTTGTATTTTTTTTATTGTGATTCCACATCTACGACATCTGGCACCCTCTAAATTCCTGATGGTAAGCATGGGGAGGTCGACTGAAAAAACTTACTCAGTTTATGGTTGCCTCAGTTGCAGTCACTATTCCGGTCTACGATAAAATACTAAAGTGTCTTGAATCATAAAAACAGTACGACTATAGTACATATGTAAAAATACATTGTTTTTTGAACCCGTGCTCTCTGCTTGCGTGACCATTGCACTTTCACTACAACACGGTCGCCTTAAAGCTTTTAATTTCTTATTGCTAACTTGATCTTATAAATATGAAGAATACATAACCCTATATAGTTAGGTTTGTTAACATAACCTAAATTCATTTTATATACAAGTTTATAGTATTGGGGTTAGAGTTAGTAAACATTGGCTCAATGGAGTTTGGTGTCTTTAACGATGCCCTTACGTTTACGATCTGAGCCCTTTGTCCTTTTCACCCAGTCGACCCTGTGTTCGTTTGCTTAACGTACGAACACCTTAAGAACCGGTGTAGGGTTGGCAAGCACGACAACCGAAAAAACAATAAAATTATTTAGGTTGGATTTGTTACTATTTTTTTCTTTAAACTAACCTACTAAACGTGCTTGTATCATAAAAACAAGATGACAAAGGTACATACGTATATCTAAGATGTTTTATTTATATATTATTTTTATGGTTATTAATACATCTCCGGAATTCTAGCACAACTTTTTTTCTTTTTTCACAATTCTCTTAATAAGAGTTCCATCTTGAGTCACAATTCTAAAATTTAGGTGATAAAAGGCTGTAAGCAAGTACGTAGGTGACTATGTACAACAATTTTATGTGCTATAAGGAATTATAAATAAATGAATAATAGGCCGTTTACGCTAAATAAGAGACTATACAAAAAGGCCGGATTTGTTTCCGGATCTGGCTAAGCAGTAACCCTATTTTCAGTACGAACATTTATACAAAATAAGGGTCCTGACTCTTTTGTTGACCTTTTTTTAAAGATTATTTTGTTAGTTTATAAGTATTTCATGCTTTACCACTAATCTATATTCTCCAGGGCATATGCAGTTTTTTTTAGAATTGTTAATTTGAAGGAAGCGAGAGAGTTGTGTCAGTATCGTGAGAAGTGCCGCTGCTTTGTTTCACACAGGCTATCCCTGTGTGATTAAATAATAAACGCAATAAAGAGAAATTTTAGATGGGAATCGTAAATAAAATTTATACCAGTTCATTAAATTACCCGATCAAAATTAATTTACTTAGAACTAAGTTACTGAATTATTATTTTACCATGATAGTCTCTTTACCTTCAACATTTATCTTTTAGCAAGTTTACTATCTTAACAAAAAATACGAGTGAACAACATCTCTAGTACCTAACATAAATTCTCTAATGACCTGAAAATTTCCCTTTCAAGAAGCCATAAACGGCAGAATAATATGTTAACGGAAACAAGGCCTTTATGATAATGTGGTTAAAGTACGTTATTGACGAGAGATCATTAAAATTTAACAAGCAATCTTGAACTGAGCTAAAGTGGGTAGCTTGTTCACTCAAGTGTGGAATTTTATGCAGCCAGCTTACTTTCGTTTTTTTAGATTTATTGATAAATCGTAGATTTTAATCTGCTAAAATAATTTATTTATTGGTGCACAAACAGCTTTCAATAGGACATATTCAAAAGAATTTGTTTAATTTTTTAAAACAAATAATAATGCCTAAATTCTAACTAAAAACTGTGTACACCGCAGGACGAAAACAAATATTTAACTAACCTAATTATAACTATAAATTAGTAACCTAATTTATAATGCTATTTGTTTCCTTTACAATAGATACTTGTAAACATTCATCCAAGAGCCTTTACAGTCTACACGACCTTATGGGTAACTCGTTTTCAGCCCGCCTGAAGGTGTGAAGAAATAAGTAAATATTGTGTAAATTACATAATTTATAATTGAGATTTTCCATAGCATATAATAGTTATCACCGTAACATATTTTATATTTTCCTTTCTCAAAACAAAAAAAAAGTAATATTGTATTGAAAAAATCGACCATAATATTCGAACAATTTTTATATTTTAAGATTGGTAGGCAGTGGTACCCAGTCTGCCGATCCGGAGTAGTACCACCACTTACAAGTATACAGACCGTGAAGTGATTTGGTCGCGTTTCGGGATCAGCTTGTAAGTTGCCGGTTCCATCTAGGCCGGCATAGTGGATGTGATTGCTACTCACAGTTATTGAATTGTAGTAGCAGTGACCACATGGACCACACTTCGGCTTAACATCAAGCGGGGTGCTGTCATATGTCGATCGCAATAAAAAAAAAACGCTAGTTACCGGACAACATTAATATCTTTAAAGCTTTTTCTTGTTTTAATAAATTACATTGAAAATCACTTCGACAATAAGTGCGGAAATGTTGAATTCAAAAATGTCTTTTATAATTTAGCATACCTAGGTCGTTTATATTCTTTGCAAGCTACGTAAGTAGTTCATTGGTATGCCGTGCGCGAGTCGGAAACTAAATCATGTACGCTCCTTTAACAGAACATGCATTGTCTATCTACTTATTTCTACGTCATTGCATCGATATAAATGGAACGTTTTGTAAAAAATGTGGGGTTGAATTCAGAGAAATATATTTTATGGAGATATAAAATGTCGCTCCGTTGTCTCTGCCAGTCCCCGTGGGAAAGAGGCGTGACAATTTGATTGATTGATTGAAATAAAATTTAGGCGGATAGTTGGAAATTTGGAATTTTGTGTTTATTTTTAAATAAAAAAATTATATTTATCTTTGTTTCCGTTAGTATTGATTAAGAGTAAGTATTTATAGGGTTTGACATTTATGTTAGCACCCCGTTTGTTATAAACTGGAGTGGATGTCATCCACATCATATTTATATAGTATTACAAGTTTTAAATAATATAAATACCTAATTTATAAAGAGATCTAAGAGTACAAAGTAATACCTATCTACTTAATGTTGTGTCATCTAAAAATCTGTGCCACCTGCCTACGTCATCTTAAGTAATGGTATCCATTATTTTCACGCTGCGAAAGGCATTTTCTCATTATCGCCCTTTAGTAGTCCCCCTTCTTTGGAACTATTTGGATAAAGGCTTTTTATTATTTTTTATTTTATTTATTTATTTATAACTTGTCGTACTATGGTGCACACAGGCGGACTTAATGCTAGTTAGCATTCTCTACCAGCCAACCTTTGGAACAATAGAAGCAAGTCCAAAATGTGAGCAGAAGGAAGGTCATACAGAGAAAAATATAAAACATATACATAAATACATACACATATAAAAATATATACATACATACAAATCCAGCAGTCCAAGTCCATGTCTTCCAATTCGAGCCAATAATGATCGGTAATCATAGCGCGATAACAATGGCCATTTTTATATTTTTTTATAATTTGCAGACATCGTTCGTGTACTTTACTATGATAAAAATGTTAACTGAATAAATTGACAGTCGCAGTTCGATGATTAGTGAAAGGATGCGGTCAAAAATTTAATTCAAAGTTGGTATATATATATATATATCTAAATAAAAAAATATACACATGCATACATACACATACATGTTATATCCACCAAAGATGTTCACTTATTAGCTATATGAAACAAAAGTAGTTTTCATCTTATATAACCACCAAGAACGATTTTTTCTTAAATTTATTTAGGTCGTCATATAACAATGCC
This sequence comes from Tinea trinotella, assembly GCA_905220615.1. Taxonomy (NCBI): domain Eukaryota; kingdom Metazoa; phylum Arthropoda; class Insecta; order Lepidoptera; family Tineidae; genus Tinea; species Tinea trinotella. The sequence goes on from HG992326.1 coordinate 6,210,035, forward strand.
TTGCCTGATATAAACCTAAACTGAAATATATTTTCTGTGGCTCGACATTATGTCGTCCAGCTTGATCCGAGCCGGAGTGAGTTAAATTACGACAAGTAACAGTCGTAGTTCGAACCGGCAACTTTAAAGCGGATCCGCGACTAAGTCACTTCACAGTCTGTATACTTTAAAGTAGTGGTAATACCCTGGATAGGAAAACCGTGCAATTGTCGAAAGAAGCTAGGTTGCCTAGTGCCCATAACCATAGCGCTTGTGTTAAGACAATTGTAGACGTGAAGGAAGCGAGTTGTGTCAGGATAGTGGCAAGTGGCGCTCCATTGTCTCTATCTATTCCTGTGGGAAAAAAGCGTGATAATTTTATTTAATTTATTGATGAATGAATTTTTTATACGTCTTTCTACTAAATAAATACTGTTGGACATTATTTTTAAACCAAATTCATCCACAAAATAATGTAAGGCTTAACGTAATGGGACTAAATTAAGTAAATGTATGGGACGAAGGCTTCGAGGATAATTTGGATTGATTAGCGCCATCTGTTGTTGAGTAGACGAATCTCAAAGTCATTTACTTTTGTTTTCTTTTTTGCGGCCTCAAAATAGGATTAGGATTTTTTATTAAATCGGTCGCATTAAATAAAAACACAATAAGCGATTTTTTTATTTATTTTATTGTGACGACATATGAAAGCACATCGCTTGATGTTAAGCTGGAGTGTGGTCCATGAGTGGATTTCACTGCTACTACAATATAATAACTGTAAGTAGCAATCACATCCATTATGCCGTGCAACTTACAAGCCGATCCCGAAACGCGACCAAATCACTTCACGGTCTGTATACTTGTAAGTGGTGGTCCTACCCCGGATCGGCAGACTGGGTACCACGGCCTACCACTCTTTAAAATAATAACATTTTAGTATGCTAGTAATTATTCTACGGTTGAAATACTTTTACGAGTTTACGAGTGACGAGGTACAAAAATACAGCCGTGGTATTTTTGTACCTCGTCACTTTCGATTATATGCTATACTTTTCGTTGAATTAAATATATATTTTTTTGTAATTTCTTTTTAAATAATTATTTCCTTTAGAACGTTTTAATAAAAACCTTCACTCTTCAATTTCACCTTAAACTAATTGAGATAAAATAAATAGTAATTTCCTGATACTGTTACATTTTACTTTTTTTTTCATTTATGTAGCTAATAAACGTGCTTGTATCATAGAAACAGGATTACCAGTGTACATATATCAAAGATGCAAATGGTTTTAAACCAGACTCCACAACCACTACACCAAGGTCGATCTAAATTATTCCTTCGTTTTGCACTTAGTCTATTTCAATTTATCTCCGCTGTTGAAAATCTGTGGGAATGAACTTGACTTCTCAGTAATGTTTGCCATGTCTTAATAATGCTCTCAAATTTTTATTTGAGGATTATAGCTTTATTAAATACCGGCAAATATTATTGTATTGTTTCTTTATTATAATTCCTAAAATAGAAATCTGTCATAATATTATTGTTGATATCAATAATCTATAAAAAACACGCCTCCATTTTTACAGGAATAGGCAGAGTTACTGGAATGCCACTTATCTTTATACGTGCACTTTGGCTTGCCGCCCATAGCGTACTCCTTTTTTATATAGTGACTCACCTCGACTTGCCTGATGGTAAGCAAGAGGAGATCCAAGAGTGCCAGCGACTGGGAAAACCGCCTCAGTTCACGGTGCCTCACTAGTATCTAACAAAAATTGCATAACCGTTGAGCTTGTAAGAAAATAATTGTGGATGTGAGGGAAGCGAGGGAGTTGTCAAAAGCCAAAAGGAGTCACAATTTGATTTGAAAATTGCACAGAAAAAATAATGTGTAGCAATTTTTTCTAACCTATTAATAACTTATACAGTAATAGTAGTGGCATTGGAATCGATTAAATCGTTATCGTCAATAATTAAATAATAATTGAATTTAAATAGGAATCGATAATAATAAGTTATTAAAGAAAAATTAAGGCGGCCGTGGTGTAGGGGTAGTGCAATGGTAACCCAAACCGAGAGCACAGGGTCATATCCACCTGCCGATACCAATGTATTTTTAATAACATATATCAAAGATACATTGGTGTACTTTGGTTGTCTTGTTTCTATGATACAAGCACTTTAGTAGCTTAAATATTAAAAAAAAAACATAACAAAATGGAAATACATATTTTCTTACATTTATGCGGCCTACTTATCGTGTTTATTTTTGGTTATTGTTTTTTTTTTAAATTTATAATTCGACGTTTTGAGAGCTTTGCAGCCATCGTGGCCACGGAGAGATATTGTGTCGATAGTAAGCCGCATAAAATTAGTTTAATTAATGTAAATAAAAGAAAAGATAAATAAAATGTTATGTTTGATTCAGAGCTATTTGGAATCTAATTATATTGTAATGGAGAACGTTTTTCACCTGCCAACTCAAAACGTTCCCTCGATTTTTCACTCACCGGCTTCCGTCTGATTTTTCCTTTGCAAACGTATTAACAAAATCTTCTATGGAAATACGTCCATCTGTCCTTCAACTTTTATTCAGGAAACTATTATAAAGTAATATAGAATACACATATTTTTGGTTAACTATTTAATCTTAAATCAAAGGCCTAAAATAAAAAGGCTACCGTGGTGTAGTGGTAGTGCAGTAAAAATAAAGTGGTTTGAATGAAGATGTAGTAACAAGGATCTGATGTGGATCGATGCGTTAAACGAGAGGTTTTTAGACCAAATCGAAGACATCTTTAAGACATATCAAAGCTAGATAGCTAGTGCCCATAATCATAGAGCTTGTATGAAAAGAATTGTGAATGTGTCAAAGCGAAGTTGTGTCAGGTTCTTGGCTAGTGGCACTCAAGGCCGTCTTTACCCGGGGGTTCAAGGGGTGCGGTGCACCCGGCGCAGAGTCCTAGGGGGCGCATCCCGACCGCAATAAATTTCGATAGGTACCTACTACACTGAGACCACGCGAGCAGAGCCTTGACTTTCGCACCCCGGCGCTGAATATGCTTAAGACGGCCCTGGTGGCACTCCATTGTCTTTGCCCATCCCTGTGGAAAAAGGCGTGACAATTTGATTTACTCTAAAAAACTATTTTACAAATTACACTGTATCTATACACATTTTTTCATTATTCAATCCACCAGGATTTTCTTTACGATTGAAAGATAAAAGAAAAAATTATATGTAATATCTTTTTCACATTGTTTTCATCGCTACGTCTAGTTAATATAGTTTGACGACGTGCAATTATTTGGCACGGTTATTTATCCGTGCCCCTTATCAAATAGCTCTGTACCGGTGACTGGCAAGCCATTGTTTTTCCCGGAATTACGTCATTAATCTCAGCCAATTCTGACGCCGGAATGACGACGACAATATTTCTTTGGGCCAGTGGTAAAATGCTTACTTTGGATTTCGTACTAATATTTAAACGACTGTTTAACAGACTTTAATATCAAAACTGGTTAGTTGCTTTGACGAATATATTTTATATAAATTTGTATGTTAATTCAAATACGTAAATATGTGATAAATTAACTGCAATAATATTTAAACGATGATTAGCGGTGTCAAAGATATATGACGTTCAATTTCACATCAAAATAGATACCCATATCATTATTATATAAAGATAATTTGAATTTAAAGGCGACCGTGGTGTAGTGGCAGTGCAATGGTTACGCAAACCGAAGAGCACGAGTTCGAGATACACCGGTACCAACGTATCTTTGATATATGTACTTTGGTTGTCCTGTTTCTATTATACAAGCACTTTAGTGTCTTAGTATAGAAAAAGAATTATAATATATATATATATATATATATATATATATATATATATATATATATATATTATAATTTAGAATACATAACAAAAAAAAGAACCGAACTTATGTCTTATAATATAATATTTAAGAAAAATATATTGTCTATGCTTGAGTTTAATGAAACACTAAGTACGAATAGTATAACCGGCCCTTGACATTACATTTGACTTGTGGTCTATGTACATTACTAAACGACTAGCTCATTAATAATCTATTAAGTCTTTTGTTATTCTTCTTTTAATTGATGGTTTTTGTGCGTATTTTGATGTTTATAACCAGAAAATGTAGCGCAGGAAATTCTGATATAGAGAAAGGTATGTTTTCACGGCTTGGGCATATTAAAAGGAGGTTAACGAAAGAGATTTATAAATCTTAGGTAGGGAAAACAGGAATAATCCAGAAATTTGCCTCGATCTAATCGGAGGCATGTTTATAAAAAAGCTACGTGCTTATAAACATAGTCTGTGTAAAGTAAATTGTAGGACAGCGACTGAAACAAACGTAAACTGAATATAAATTTTTAGGCTAAAATTTTTTTTGACTTTACGATTGAAGGAAGTGGGTTGTGTCAGGATCATGAAAATTAGCAATCAGATGGCCCATCTCTGTGGAATTTATACTTTTCTAAACGTTAGTTTAAGCTTTGTTGAAGGCAGCACTTTGTATTTTACATATAAAAGACTTAATTAGGAATTTTAAACTAACTTATAAAACGTACTTAATTTGCTAACGAGATTCTCATGTAATAGTTACAGCTTACTGCCCAGAATATTCGCTTAGTATTACCTAGTAGGATCACATTCTTCCCGCGCGTTGGCCCCACTAAATAATTTATGAGGTCACTGGCGTTCCGTTCCTCTTTCCTGGGAAATTGCCCCTCCTCAAGCCGGCCCAGTTGATATTCGAGATTACGACCATAATGTTTGTTTTACTTAGCAAAACACTAGAACCTTCTGAATTAAAATCACTTTTATAACACTCACTTTGACCTTTTTCTTTTATCTTTGTTTTTAGATATATTTTCGTCACTATTATATATTTAAAACTGAAAATATATTTAACGGCAGGCATGGCACATTGCTTAGCACTTTAATATGCCACGCCTGTTCGATTCCCGGCCAGACCAAATATTTATTCCATAGCTGTTATTTATAATATTTAATAATTAGATTACAAATATTTGTTAATACATATAATATTTGTTAATACATACAAGAAGAGATAGGTATTTTACAGTGCTATTGCTGTGATATAGGTTGCCTCACGAGGTTCCCGCGAACGATAAAATCAAATCAAAACTTGTGTATTTTCAAATTGGGCAATGATTCCCATGGTGGACCTTCATCAGGGCCATCTTGGGGTAAAGTACCTTATTTGTAATATTTGAAATGAATAATTTACCATTTTTGATATCAAACAAAACAAATATCAAAATAAATGTCACTGGTAAAAGACATAAAATTATTTTTCCCTTATCTAAATAAGAATCTAACAATAATAATTATAGGATCAGGAACATTACCAACCCACTTTATTTTCGGAAGCATTCGTGAGACACCTATTGATCCTAAATCAATATTACCTAGAAATAAATGAACCAAAATAAATAAACCAATCAAAATGCTTAAGTGTTTATTAAGAAAGAGCACTACACAATTATTTTGGCCGCCCTAAAAACATTCTAAGAATAGTAATAATTTAATCAGAAGAGAATTGTTTACAGAGTAAATACGGATATAAGCATCATTTTATTACAGTACTTTCTTAATTGGTATTATTTTTATTGTGACTAGACATTGACACCACCCCGCCTGATGTAAAGCTGGACTACGGTCCTATAGTATGGGGGCTACTCATATAATACTATAGTTACATAAATGCAAATCGCTGTCGCATCCACTATGCCGCCCTAGTTGGAAAGTTATATATTTTGATAATTGAACCTAAATATTTTGTTATATAATAATTGTATTAATCAAACTGACACTACTCCTTCGCTTCCTTAACATCCATATTGCTCAAGACAAGCGCTAACTAAGGTTACATATGTATAAAAAGGGCACAACCTAGAAGATTCTTTTTCGATCAAATTAGGGACATCCTTAAAAATGTAGTTCCTATTACCACGAATGAATATAAAAAAATAGATCAAGACCAGTTAAACGAAACGAAACGTTTTAAACGAAGCTTTCGTCTTTCGGCTGGTCTATAGCTCTATAAATTATGATATTTAAATTGGATTAAAATTGTCATCACTAAGGCGCCTGTAATTGTAACAAAATAAGAAAATTTTATAGCTCAAGATTGTAAAGTTTGGACCTACAAGATGAATCATCTTTTGAAAGAAATTTTTAAGTAAATTATTTTGTGTATTAAGAAATATTTCGAATAATAAACGTGGCATTTGTAAGAACATTATTTTAAACGGTTTATATAAATTAGGATTAATTTTTGATGATTAATCTATCTGCCTATCCCTGTGTGAAAAAGGCGTGACAATTTGATTGTTTGATTGAAAGTTAATTCAATTTGTTAGAGTTGTTATTACTAGCTCTAGTTGAGCACTGGATTCTAATTTATACTTGAATAGCTTAGAGCTTTCTACTTTAATCAATTTCACCAAAGTTAAGCCTTAACTTAACCTTTATTTACTTTCTTAATACGTTAAATTTAAGTAATGTTTAAAATGTAAATTCGACCCAGTTTTGTCGATCCCTGGAAGTTCCACCACTTACACGTGTACAAACAGTAAATTTTCGGGTTCAGCTTGTAAGTGGCTGGTCCCAACTAGGCCAGCATAGTGCATACGAGTTTAACTGAACTGCTTGCTTTAGTTTAACTAAATTAGCCATATTTTTCATTCATAGACCGCATTCCAGCTTTTAACATCAGTGTTGTCATATGTCGGCCTTAATAAAATAAACAAATCTGGTTTGTTTAACAAAACTGTTATTAGTAACAAATCTATTCACAGATACATCAAATAACCTAATGATGATAAATATTATCAACCTTTTTCCGTTCAGGATTCTATAATTAATTTGAAACGAGCCAGTTTCCCGGCTGTGATTGGTTGGAAGGTATAAATTGTATAGGAATACAGACCTTACATCTCTAGACTCCGTATATAATTTTAAAAGTTTAAATTCATAAAATGACTTTAATACATGTATGACTTAATTAGATTTATGAAAAAAGGCCCTTGTAGACGTCCTTCGAGCTTTATTTTATTTTTTTCGCTACAAAACGTGCTTGTCTCATAGCTTACCAACTTATATCAAATACTTAATATTGCACATGTAATTACGTAAAATCTACTACACGCGTCTTTCGAGTTTTTTTATTATTATGTTTTGCTACTAAGCTTGTGTCATAGATGACCAACTTATACCAAAGATACATGGTACCACCCCGTTACAAAATCTATTACGATATATGAAAGGGTAAAAGGCTGAAATTACAGAGACCTACATGCTGGCTGGACCAAGCAGTACTGCTATCCATGTGGCCGAGAAAAGAGCGAGACGTAGAGAAGAGTGGTGAAGAATTTCAAATAGAGTTACTATTCTTAACACCAAGGAAACTACTAAAGAGAGAGACATACTTTGAACACATTATTCTTTTAATTAACATCGAATTGATAATCATTTATTCAATTGATATTTTTTTTATTTTTTTTTATTGTGACACGACATCTGACCTCGTCCCGCCTGATGATAAGCAAGAGGAGGTCCAAGAGTGACGGCGACTGAAAAAACCGGGTTTGTTCACGGCTGCCCCAGTCGCCGTCACTATGCCGGCCAAAGTGATATGGCCAATTATTCAATGTATACTTATTGTATTTATTAATACCAATTACTTTACTACTAAAATAGTGTTTTGGGAAGAGCGTGGAACTTCTAGCATAGGTCCTTATGAACTACTCGTAAAGGGCGCACCGTCACAGATTATTGTAAATATACACATTTTTTACATTATATTATACATTACATTATACATTTTTAATATTATTAACAATTATGTTCGTCGTTTTATCATAGTCTTAACAAGATAGCTTCGTAACATAGCAACATATTGTTTATGTAGACAAGAACTTTCAAACAACTTTATTGTTTTATCTATCGTGCATATTGTCTGTGCTAAGGTAACTCTCGGTTGTTTTGATGTCGCTGGTTGTTTCCGTTTCCGGTCGTACTTTGATTGCGAAAATTAAGTTATTAAACGTGGTTATGTTTTAACAATGATTATTTAACAATCTTTATTTATTGTGGGCTGTTAAATTATTTATAAATGTCCCTTTTATGATTGTATCTATTACAAATTTAATTCTTTTTTGTAGACTTGTATTAAAATTATAATTAATAATAAAATATGTATTTTCGTAAATTAATTAATATATTCTGTTTTATTTTCATTATTATTAGCCTATTTATTTGTCCCACAGCTGGACCAAGGTCTCCCTCTCTTTTTTCAATGACTCACGACATTTGGCGATCTCTCGCCACAAACTAATAATTTCAATAAATCAAATATATTTCCCACAGGAATAGACTGGGGCGAGGAAACGTCAGCTGCCACGATCCTTACATAACTCTATCGCCTCCCTCACAACCACAATTTCCTTTATACAAGCTCTACGTATATGGGCACTAGCCAACCTAGCTTTCATGAGGATGGCTCCGATTTGATCTGAAAACACATTCCTGAGTCTGCCTTGTTTCACCTATCCATCCACATCAGATTCATTAATTCCTTTCGCCAATCTACTTTAATTTAATTGGTGGGTAGTCTGTAATCTTCTCTTGCATACCATCTGACAAATTGAGGTCTGATGTTGAGTCAGAATAGAAAAAGAGCTTGAAAATATTAAGATGTAGCTCTCAATAAACACAACGTGTAAAGTGGCTGTCAGGTTTCCATGAATATGTATTATAACCACATCAAAGGCTGTTTGAAGGACACTACAGAAACAATATTTGTATAGGATCGGTCCTCTGTAATGTACTAGCCATTTCTTATTAAAAAAAACTTAAGATTAACCTATTTTTTCTTTGAAAATATACTCGATGTAAAAACTGTTTAATTTAATTGTTACTGTTTGCAAATACTTTCGTATTTATTTAAATGTTACATGACATCTGTCCTGATGACATGACTTGACTGGTGGTTGTCTGGTGCGTTTTAGTTTACGGTTGCCTCAGTCGTCGCCACTATGCCGGCCAAAGGTTTATTAGCAGAACATATTTTTGTGCCTTTATATTTCTGGGGACACGCATTTATATAAACGTATACGAAAATATTTTTTTGTATATTTGTAGGCAGATAGTTGGTGGTTCTGAGGAACTCCAAAAGTGCTTACTAGTCTGACTATAAAGTATTAAAGCATTTACTCGTATAGCACAAAGTCTGTTCATTTGAGTAATATTCGCTGTTCCACTGCATTCACGAATCACTAAACTCTATTCAAACTTAATTGAATCTTATTTTTGTACACTAAAGTATGTTTTGGTTTGTATAAGTCAAAATCAACTTTGCTTGTATACGCTTGATTTCGGTACGAGTTCAAATTTAAACCTACAGAGGTTCGGATCCATACGCTTACCTGTGGTATTAAGTCAAGCCATTTTAAACCCTATGGGCTTAAAATACAAGCCGTTTTATTAAAACATTGTATAATAAGCTTTTCCATTGTTTAGAGTATCCCGGATTTCACGAGAATAATTAATACGGTTTTGTGTCAAAAACTTTGTTTTTAAGATTTATTAAAAATGTTCGTTATGGTTAATTTGTTGTTGTTTACTTTTGTTGTAAAAGGCTTTTCGGATATTTTTTGAACTGCTCAGTAACCCCTAATGATATTTTTTTATATTGTAATTACTATATTTTCATTATCTTTTTTCTTTTTTCCAGGTAAGTGAAGACTAGCTGTGTTACCACAAAAAACTTTAACGCGCATTCGACAGAGATTAAACATGAAAAAAAAAAAACTACAAAATGACGTTTGACTGCACATTATTTAAACACTGTTTTAAGTAATTTTTGTAGTAAGACCGTAAATATTTAAACGAGGGAAATTTTCAGCGCTAAGGTATGGGAATAATAGTATAAACCATTTTCTTTTTATATTAGGTATAAAGTATAAATAACTTCTTCTGGTCGGCATAGTGACGGCGATTGAGGCTACCGTGAACTGACTTGGTTTCAGACTCTTGAAGCTCCTCTTGCTTACTATCAGGCAGGTCGAGGTCAGATGTAGATTCACAATATGAAATAAATAAAATAAGCGGCCATATAAAGTCAAAATATCATGAATAACAAAATATAACTAAAGCAGTAAAACTTGCAGTAAGGTTCCGGTAAACCGTGGAACAGACAGCATTGTTTTTAACAGACGTTCTTTCTTTCAATCGCGCCAGAGCATCGGCTGTTATGCTACAATATCAAATTCGCTCTTGCGGGGAGTACTGTTTCCACCTCTAGGATGGTTCTGCCAAATATATTTTCAATGCGCTAGATGTCGAGTCATAATAATAAGAACAGCCCATTGTTCTCTTCATCCTATAACATTAGTTGCTTTAGGCAATACTTTAAAACCCCGGCCTAATGCTGTCGTCTAAGGCAGCTGTAAACTAAGTCGGCTTTTTCAATCGTAGACACTCTTGAACCTCCCATTGTTAAAATTACATTAAAGAATAAGCCAAAGTAAAAGAGAGTCCTATTATTTATTACTTTTTTATTTATTTATATTTCTATGCTAATCTACTAATTTATGTACTTTGGTTGTCCTGTTTGTATTTGTATCATAAAAACAAGACAGCCAAAGTACATAATATCAGAGATACATTGGTACCGGCAAGTGGTTTTGAACCCGCGCTCTTGGTTTACGTAACCATTGCACTACCACTACATCACGACCGCCTTATATTCTCTATGGTTTGAATTGGTCATTTTTAGGATCCCTATCGATTGATAAGAGTTGTACTTGGCGCTCTTATTATGGGTGCCCCTCTTTGATCGCTAGAGTTAATTAATTTCTTTCCGACTTCTGCTCGCCTAATGAAAAACAGATTTAAGTATTTTACTAATAATAAATTATTCAAGCGAGGAGTAATTATACTAATTAATTTTAAATGCTTAAATAATTTGTTTAAATGAATAAATTGACTTATTGCTTGATTAGTTACTTTAAATTTATTTGTTACCTTAGTTTGACACATATACAAATATTTTTATTATTTATTTCTACCAAAGTTCTTGTATCATAGAAACAGGACGACCAATATATCAAAGATACATTGGTACCGGTAAGTGGTTTTGAATTGAACCCATGCTCTCGGTTTGCCTGACCATGGACTGCCACTACACCACGGTCGCCTTATAACTCATTTATTTGTTCTAGTGCTGGGTAAGGGCCTTCTTTTTCTATGATTACGACATGAGTAAGAGTCTGTTTCTAACTTGCCATCCCTGGTTTACCGCGGTGTCTTTTGCATTCTGAAGCCCACTCAGTAGTAGACATTGCCCATAATTCATGCCATATAGAGATCTGCTCAATTCCACTTCAGTCTGGTGGCTACTCGTGTTTTAGAGCTCAGTATAATGTAGAATTTTATCTGACAGTTTCACACCCAGCATACTGCGCACCATGGCTGTTTGACAAAACCCGAGCCTTCTAATATTAAATAAATTAAAAAAGACATAATTTTTCTATTCGTTATAAATATGAGTTTTTAAAACATTTAATAGACAGACAATTTAATGTCAACCCAGAATCCTCGATTGCGAGCAGAGTGTGCCACTCAGAACGCATGGGATACTGCATGAAGCTTATAATTGGGCTTCATTCCGTATAGTTTAGTGGCTTACGGACCACTTATTATTAGACACTACTTGAAATAAAATTTGTGCAATTAAAATAAGCAATAGTTTATACAATTACTACTTAAATTACATACGCGGTGTATCAGTAATGCTGGGCTGCTCTTTCATGTGATGTCTAAAAAGTGTGTTATCTGTGCTGTACTCCTATGGCTCTCAAAGTTAATATGAAACCTGACTTTGACAGCTCGATGATACTCCAACTAATTTTATTAACCGTTCGGAAGTGTTGTTTGAAACTTTTTGCTTTCAGAGTTTTCAGGGACTATATTTCAAGTAGTTTGGGTTATGGGTACTACTTTTTTACTTTAATAGTCAACACAATTAAGTGTATTGATTGCTTGGAAATACTTTTAATTAAGATACCTTAATATTAATAATTATATAATTAAAAATATATATTTTCTATGTTTTTATTTACTGTCGTGGAGAAAGCGACAGAGTTGTAATCGATCAAGAGAGTCATAATTGTGGAAAATCGAAATGTTACCTTTATTTCGTATAATAATTATAAGCTATTTTCACAATATTTCCTATCATAAGTTGCCAATAACCGTAGTATGTTTATAATATTAGTACCATGTTCTATTACTAAAAACAATCTTATTATAAAAATTAGTACTACATCAATCAATCAATCAAATTGTCACCCCTCTTTTCCACGCAGAGACAACGGAGCGCCACTTGCCCGATCCTGACATAATTCCCTCGCTTCCTTCACATCCACAATTCTCCTCATACAAGCTCTAATCTTATGGGCACTAGGCAACCCAGCTTTCTTGAGGATGTCTTCGATTTGATCGGAAAACACCAGATACTACATTCTATTTTGTAATAACAAACATACCTAAATTAACCCGTGTACTTACTTCATTAGAACTCATTTTAATTTAAAAACAAAAATGGAACAAAACACTACGTTTTTGTTCTATGTATAGATAGGAGCGTCATTCAAGGCACGTATTGTATTGCGCAACAAAATTTAATTAAATAACCACATTGTAGTGAATTAGCCTGATAATTTTGGCAAATATTTGAAGCGGGCGCTTTAACAAATTGCTGTACACACTCGTTATGTGCGCTGTTTATTGCGACGTTACACTCTGGGGCGTTTGTAATTGATAATTTGACAGTTTTGTTTCTCTACACTTTTTTTTTATTTGAACAACTGGTAGATTTTTTATGTTTTTAGGCATCGACTCTTTAGTTCGATAGGCTTTTTTGTCTTCGATTGCCGAGTTTAAAGTGAGTTAAAAAATCGGTTACACAAAAGACCGGTAAAATTTTAAAGTTTAATTTAAACTATATAAGTTATAATAAGGCAGTATTTTGTTGAGTAGTATTAAAAGGAGTATTTTGTATGAGTAGTATTTTAAGTCTGCTAAAAAGTGTGCATGAAACTCTTAGTTTTAGTCTACGGTCTGGGTAAACTTTAAGCGACATCTACTGTTGAGTAGCGAATACACGGTAGAAAGCTCTGTATAATTAACTAAGTCACATGACAAAAGAAGGCTTATTATAGTTAGGTAAATAAAAAATTTCTTTGCATAGACATCTATTAGAGAATAGCGAAAACATAAAGTTGTATTGCCCGGCTTTTTAACTTTTAACCCTCTTTTCATGGCTGAAATAAATTGCATACATGTATTTATTTCTGAAAGAAACAACAACTAAACTGTTGTATAGTAGCTCCAACGCTCTTTAACTTAGCATGATTATAATAAATTAAGATGATTATCTGTCCATGAAATAAAAAAATATTTATTCTTACAGACATACAGCTAATTTTGGTATTCTTCATTTAAAAAAATTAAAACTCTTATTTCTTTTATATATCTATTTGTAAAGTTTTATAATACAGGCACCTCAATTTATAAACCATCTTAACATCAGGCGACGTGCAGTCATATTTCGGGCTCCAATATAAAAAAACACACGATCACAAGAACGTGGGTCTATGTGAATCTATACCTCCAAACCACATACAGTTATTTATAATAAATACTGACTTTTCTTCCCCTTCAGCATTCCCGCCCGCCCGTCGCGATAATAAGAATGAATAATGAGCGAAAAGTTCTGTGCAATTTTTAATATAATCACCTTGTCAATCAAACGGTTGGTCCATTTATGAAAGCTTCTGATCTCAGGCTTCCTATTTAATATTATATTGGCGTTGACAAAGCCTAAAAGTTTACGAAATTTCGCTTTTCCACGTTGGCAGGCTGACGTTGAGAACTTATAAAGCAAAGGTCTCTTTGTTGTTAGACTTTCTTTGTTATACGACATTTTATAAATGGACAATGTAATTTTAAAGCGGCACTTTTATTTTTTTATTATATAACGCTTTCGAAGAAATAATATTGACAAAAGAGATTTATAAATCAGAGGTGAGTGAAAGTATAAACGAAGACGGCTCAGAATACATTCCTTTTTAAAAAAGGAAAAACAATTCTCTTTCTGTATGAAGAGATTGTTAGAATCGTGAAAAGTAACGCATCGTTGTCTCTACTTATTTCTGTGGCAATTGAATTAGGTCAATTTTATTGATTGATATAGTTTCATATTAAAAGTCGACTTGTGAATGCTTTTCTTTTCATATTAATTGTCCATGATTTTATTATATTCTTTACCATAGAGTTTGTATGAAGAGAATTATGAGTGTGAAGGAAGCGAGGGAGTTGTGTCAAGATCGTGGCTACATTGTCTCTACCTATCCCTGTGGGAAAAGGCGTGACAATTTGATTGATTGATATATTCTTATAGTACATAGTATATTATATTCTTATATTGTAAGTAATAGTATTTTAGTAAAAATTGAAAAACTTTTCTGACCAACATAGTGGCGGCTACTGAGGCACATTAGCCGTCACTACTGAAACTTAGTGTTATTTTAGGTAGTCGGCGTATCTCCCTTTACTTACCACCAGGAAATGTCAAGTCACAATAATTAAAGGATATGATAAATAAAGCATTGGCTTTCTAAACTATAAAACATCATATAAACATTTGGATTCCCATGACTTCTTTTACGTAATATCCGAGATATATTCGATTAACCATTTAACGCATATTTAGCGATATATCCTATTATTGCAACAAAATTAATCCCGTCTTCTTGCTCCTTTGATACAGATCAGGGGCATTGTGTAGACCGAACTGAAATATTGTGCGCGTCGTTTCTTTGTCTAATAATCGACACGTGGAATTCTTTACCGTCCATATGTTTTTTCCATCTTATTACGAGTATTTTGATTTTTAAGCAGTGTAAAAAAGTGCCTTTTGCACACGAAGTGATTACTAGTAGCCATAAAATAACTAGTTTACTTTCCAGTAGTCGGCGTTCTTGGACCTTATTTTACTTACCATTAGGCAAGAAAAATGAGCAAAAAATAAACTATACACTTATTGAAATGGTCAAGGTGAAGTGTCCATGGTAGTACTTATGCAGTAATAAAATATTTACGAGCATAAATAGACGTATATGAAAACCTTGAAGGTATCTTGTATAACTTCGCAGCTGTCCACTTATGTATTCGCTCATTTTTGTTGGTATTTTTAAATTAAATAACATATTATCGTATATATTATATGTATTTTTAATCCATCTATTATACTCGTACGTTAGTTCCACAAAGGCCTGTTAAAATCAAAACGATTGTAAAACCAAGAGTCTTCGGTTTAAATCCACCTGCCGGTACAATGTATCTTTGATGCATTTTGGCCAGCGTAGTGACGGCGTCTGAGGCAGCCGTAGAATAAAACGACTTGTCAGTCATCGGCGCTCTTTGACCTCCACTTACTTACCATCAGGCAAGTCAGATGTCGCGTCTCAATAATAAAATCTTTACTTTGGTGTTTCTTTTTCAATGATATTTAATAGCTTAGCATTGAAATGTTAAAAATATAAGACAAACTGATTAATTTTGGGATAGGCTTGTAAATTTCCTGTTTCAACTAGGCCGGCATAGTGGATGTGACTGCTACTTGCAGTTATTTAGCTGTGTAAGCAGTCGCCTCTATTCTTGGACCGCACTACAGCCTAACATCAGGCGGGGTGCAGTCATATTATGTCGATCTTTAATAAAAACAAACCTATCTACAAAAGTTTATGAAAATATCTATACTATGAGTTTAACAACTACATTTTAGGCTATACAAAATCCTCTACATATTAAAAGATAGATAGTGCATCTGACTATATTTAGGTCAAGTTAATATCCTAACTCGTAAGCTATTCCAAGTCCTAATCACACGCCTGAGAGAACATCATCGATCATCGTATTACTAGAATCTAGCAAACAAACTCATTCACTATCTATCATTCATATTTGTGGTATTTTCTTCGGTTTATTGACTGTTAATGTTCGTACATGTTTAAGGCGACCGTGGTGTAGTAGCGGTGCAATGGTCATGCCAACCGAGAGCACGGGTTTGAAACCACTTACCGGTACCAATGTATCTTTGATATATGTACTTTGGTTATCCTATTTCTATGATACAAGTGCTTTGGTAGCTTAGTTAAGTAATAATTTCGTTTGTATACATTTTTATTAAAATTAACTTTTTTTACAAAATAAATATAATAATTTTCACGCTCTATTTTCCCCACCTGATGTTAAACTTGATGTCAATGAATGGAGGCGACTGCAATCCGGTGATCCCCGTTTTATCTGTTCTTTACATTAAGTAAAAAAATATGTATTAAAGTTTTCTGTTTCATTTTTATATAAGTTTCTAACTGCCATAGTTAGGTAATCTGAACAACCGTACAATGAAACGGTTTCTTTAGTCGTCGGCACTCTTGGACCTTCTCTTGCGTACTATCAAAAAAGGCGATGTCCATCAATGCATGAATATATACTCTAACAGCCAGTTGTACCAAAAAAATATAATTTACGAATTTGTAAAAAGTATCGTATAAGTAAAAGAAAAATGGGTTGAAACGTATATTTTATACATAGCTAAAGGACATCATTCATTTTGGGTTTCTATGTTACTTCTTTTGTTATTTCTAATGATAAAAACATATATAAATGGTAGTTTGGATATAAAATTATTAACAACCCAATTCAGGATTTCGTAATAGTAAACGTAATAGAATAAGTATAAAGGAAAACTAAATTTGTAAATTGAAACTTTTTTGGTACAACCGGCTGTAAATGTATAAGAAAAAAAAAATAGTCACTTCAAAACTTCATCTTTTTTCATTTTCATTTTTCTCTAGTAACGGAATATTTTTGCAACTAACAGGTTTTGCGTAACAACTCTACAATTTGATTCCTCTTCTTGCCGTTAGATGTCGCTAAGGCTATATTAAAGGCAGCGACACAAAATGCTACAGCTGTTTCTCCGTAGATGGCGTTGGATAATGACCTTAGCTTTCAGTGAAGTGCCACTAACGAGCTTTAGATGCAGTTCAATTTTCTTTGGAAAGGTGGCGTCCATTAACTTTTAGATATTGCAACTCAAGGATAGATGGCGTAATCTATCACAATATGAAGCTAAAGTTTATAGGTTTTAAAGTTTTAGTTTATAAAAATAACCTAGGATTAATAAAATGTTCTAAACCATGCAACTAGCATTTAGGTTGATATATAATTTTGGTATCAATCAATCAAATTGTCATGCCCTTTTCCCACAGGAATAGGCAGAGACAATGGAGCGCCACTTGCTACGATCCTGACACAATTCACTCGCTTCCCTCACATCCACAATTCTCTTCATATAAGCTTAACGGTTACAGGTGGTCAACCCAGCTTTCTTGAGAATATCTCCGATTAGGTTGGGAAAACCCGAAACGAAGCAGACCCAGCTTCGTTGAATGCATCCATCCACATCAGATTTGATGTATTCTTTAACTAATCAATAAAATTGTCATAGATAAGTCGCAGAAATAGAGCTTTACTTTTTACGACCCTGAGAGAACGTTCTATTTACCTTCACATTTCTCCTCATACAAGGAGGTATGGTCAATCAATGGTCATGGGCACTTACTATTTTAAGATTATTCCAGATTTTATTAGACTATGCTCCAATCACAGTCTGACTTAGATGGACAGACTGGCCTAATAACCACCAACTGTCTGTCTGTTTTTCCGCGCAGGCTTCTAATGAAGTTGTCGTAGCTATTTTTATTTCAATTAATGTTATTAAATAAGTACAAAAGAAACAATTTAGAGATTTTCGTACATCCCGAAAATCTTACTTTAACCCTTTCAAGCACTTTAATGACTGTTCAACCCTTTCAGTTCACTAACAACCGCATTTTCAGCCGCTACTAAAGGAAGAAATATCCGACCCCTGGGGTCTGTGGGGCCATTAAAATTAGTCACCGTCGCGTCGTCACGAAATTCAATTCTCTGGCCGATAGCTCTCTTAGGTTTGAAAAAAGTATTACGACGCCTCAATAGAATTAAGTCATGTATGATAATATTTTCGATTTCAAAACAAATCAATTTATATTTAAACAAAATTAAAGAATCTTATTGTCACGACTTTTATCCACAGAAATAGGCAGAGACAATGGAGCGCCATTTGCCAGGATTCTGACACAACTTAAATAAATATAATACATATTTAAAAAAAAACTTTAAAATGTATTTTATTTTTAAAGATTGTCATTGCATTTGAATCGTAGGAAAAACAAAGCCTGTCAATCAAACGACTACTACTACAGGAATGTTTCGGCACTTTCTTTAACCCTGACAGATCTGTCTTGCTTCATCTACAATTCTCAACATGCAAGCCTTATGGACACTGTAATTGAATTGTCGCGGCTTCACAGGAAGCTGATATTTTACAGATCCGATATTATTCGGGGAGTCCATTAATCTTTCTGTAAATTAAGTTAAAAAGCTAAAAAAAACAGTTATACATTTATACAATTCAGTTATACATTTTTGTAATTTTTTAGGTATTCTTTTATTGTGACTTGTCATCTGACTTCGACCCGCCCTATTACTTTATTATTGTATTATTTTCCACCAGCAACTGTGAGTTTCATGGGATACTTAACCTTATAAAACTACCTCTATTTTTTTTAAATTACTAATAAAGAACCT
The DNA here is from genome assembly GCA_905220615.1 of Tinea trinotella. Classification (NCBI taxonomy): domain Eukaryota; kingdom Metazoa; phylum Arthropoda; class Insecta; order Lepidoptera; family Tineidae; genus Tinea; species Tinea trinotella. The sequence continues at coordinate 6,228,841 of HG992326.1, forward strand.
AATAATAATTTTGATCTAAAATTATTTTTTGTTACTATACTAGGCTACTAAATGGTCTTGCATCATAGAAACAGGACAACCAAAGTACATATATATATCTAAGAAACATTGGTACCGGCAATTTGATCTGAACCGGGAGCTCTGAATTTGTGTGACCATCTTATGATCTTATCTTCTCAAACACCACAGTCACCTTTAATTTGATGTAATTTGATGTAATTCACACTTAATCATCGAAGGGGCCTTAACCCCCACAGGTATAAGTGGCGACAACGGAGAGCCACTTTCTACGATCCTGACACAACTCTCTTGCTTCCCAATGCACTTCTCTTCATACTTACTTTACCGCAATCATACAGCATGACCTTATTAAAAATGCCCGTAATTCTAGGATTGTCCCCGATATGATCAAGTATTGTCTTTTGGCTCGTTCCCTTGCTTCATATTTAATCATGATTATTATTCATTCTGAGAAACCTTTTGAATTGCTTCTATCTATCTTTAATCATGGCACGTTTAGACTTATTGTTTGTAGGCACAATGCTGACTAAATTTAAATATTTTAATTAAAATTGTCAAGTACATATGTTTTGATTCTGTCATCAATTCTTTAGAAACAATTTTAATTATTGTCTTCCAACTTATTCAAATTATCTTGATATGTATTTGTGTCCGTGTATATGTGACTGAATTCCTAAACGGTTGGACCAATTTTAATGAAAATTTTGTGTTTGTTTAAGTGGGTCTCTGAATGATTTGGATTCACAACTTGACCAGGTTGCGCTTAACTCAATATTTTACAATCGGGCAGGATTTCTTCGTCTTTTCACAATTCGAGAATTTGTTTATTAATTATATGAATGTTGTTAATTAAAGTAATATCTAAAGTTTTCCAAATTATGCAAAGCGAATCTAGGAAGCGAGGGAGTTGTGTCAGGATCGTGGCAAGTGGCGCTCCATTGTCTCTGACAATTTCTGTGGGATAAAGGCGTGACAATTTGATTGTAATAATTTTATAATCTAGGTTAAATGCCAAGCCAATATTTAGAAAAAATCTAAAAACACAAATTAATTCGGACGCAAAACGAAATTTAGACATGTTTACACAAAATAGCGCAATTTAAATATTATTTTTTCTGCTTATCTTGTTATTCATGTTTTTACCATACTTAAAGTTAATGCTGATCTACATTTCAAAGCGTTTGACCTCTCCTCGCCGCGGCTTGAGTCAGCTTGCCACGCTAATATGATTGTTTTGGTTCCAGTCCCGCTTTTTGTATGCAAATGATAAACTAACATTGTCGGATATCGAGTAGTGAATTAAATACTTCATAGCACCAAATTAGGTTGTATACCATGGTGTAGTAGTAGTGAGATAGTCACGCAAAGCGATATCCATCGGTTCGAAATTATTTGCCCCAAACAAGCAGTTTTATTAAAAAAAAAATGTAAAGTGGAAGCAGAGAGTGTCGTGTCAGGATCATGAAAAGTGGCGCTCCATTGTCTTTTATCTCGCACTCTACGTATTTCTGAGGAAACTAAGGCGAGTCAAATTTTTGGTGTAAACATAACATAAGAAGAGGAGTGGAAGTAAATAGATTTTTCCGTCGAAAAACGCGCACACAAAAGTATCTTTTATATATATGTGTTCTTTGGTTGTCCAGTTTCTATGATACAAGCATGTTTATATAAATTTAAAAATAAATAAAATGATTGTAATCACCTAAAACACTTCACTATACAATATTAGTTTATTAAATAGCTTCATTACAAACTTTAACGTCCTTAATAAATCACTTACAACTAATGGTTCAGTTAAAAGGTTTAACAGAAAACAAAGGTTTTGTTGAAGCTCATGGGGGCTATCTGAGACAGAATTGAATTTTCTCGCTGCGTGAAAACTAATTTTAATGGGTCGACGAGCCCCGGGGCGCATATTTTTCTCTACGAAACAGCAGCTCTATTCTTGTCATTTCGCCATAATATATTTTTTAAATATAAAACCCTTTGCAGTTAAAATTACTTTAGACTGTATTTATTTAACATAAATTATTCTCGTTTTACAATTTTCCAACAGGTTTACATTAGTAAACCGCAACGGAACGCAATTTTTTGTTCTAATTATTGAATTTGAACAAGTAAATGTTGTATTCATGTCTTTTTGAAATATTTGCAATGAGACGAGACATTTGCTGCAGATAGTAAGCAAGAGCGCCGACAACTGAAAAAACCCTTTTATTATACGGTCGCCACCACTATGCCGGCCAAAGGTAAAGAACAATCGACAAGTGGAATACTTTGCCAGCCCATGTGTTCTGTTCTCTCCATCCCATGACTTTGAATCTTCGAGCGATGCGTGAAGAAGCACATTTGGCCGGCATAGTGACGGTGACTGAGGCAGCCGTGAACTAACTAGGTTTTTTCAGTCGTCGTCACTTTTGGATCTCCTCTTGCTTATTATCAGGTAGGTCGAGGTCAGATGTGTCACAATAAAAAAAGAGGTGCCTTTTTCGCTTGAAGGGTTCATGATAGGAATCCTGTGGAATGGCGAGAGCAATTTCTGAAAAATAACAAAATCAAAAATCAGGATTTATTTTTAACTTTTAAAGTTAGATCCTTTTAAGTAAAACCTGATCAGTTAGGTATTTAGAATTTTATCAAACTTTGAATGGACCCAGATTTATTTCAAACTATTTTCAAGAGTAGATCTCAGAACTCCTTCTGAGGGTTGAAATCGTAACACATTTATAATGGGAATAAAGGTAAAGAGCCGTGAAATGTCTGCTTTACATAGATAAATATTTCATTTAGGTTATGTCAATCAATCAAATTGTCACCCCTTTTTCTCACAGGGTTAGTCAGAGACAATATAGCGCCACTTGTCACGATCCTGACACAACTCCCTCGTTATAATTTCAATCAATCAAATTGTCACGCCTTTTTCCCACAGGGATAGGCAGAGACAATTTATTTATTTTAACTATAAACGTCATAGCGCTGTCAGGGCACAATGAAGACAAACACGTTTTTTCGTTTTTTTTTACATTTCTACCAAGCTACTGTGTTGGTATCATAGAAACGGGGCGACCAAAGTATATATATCAAAGATATATTTTTACCGGCAAGAGGTTTTGAACCGGGAATTTTGCTCTACCACTAAACCACGGTCGCCTTGGAGGTTTGTTTTATGTTATAGTACTGCAACATAAACAAATTGATATAATTATGTAGCTTCTAAGAGTAATCTAGTCATTTGTTTTTGCTTTGTGCCGTGAACTAAGAAGTTTGTACTAGGAAAACATAAAAGCAACTAGCTAAAGCTATAGCTTCTAAGAAATTATCTTAGAAGTTCTTTTTTCTTAATTATTTTTTATCTTATTTTGTAGCTTACTGTAGTTGGAACAGGCAACGTTTGGGCTGATCCCTAAACGTGACACAGTCTCTTTACTGTCTGTACACACGGATCGCACTGGAATATATTTGAGCATATTTTACCGACCTTGTTTTTTGTTAAATAAAAAAATGTTTCCTTGTTTATTTTAATTTCTTTTTTGTAATATTTTTTGGTAAAGTCAAGTAATGTATGTAGGAGGTACCAGGAAAACATAAAAGCAAGGAGACCAAGACATTCCTCACTGAAGTGGTCTCACTAGCGGAGGCATGAGGATCCTTTTGAGTGTTACAACTATGAGTAAAGTACCTCTTTGTTAGACTTATATTGTACTACATTTCTTTAGACATTTAATTAAATGTAAATAAAGACATTATCATGATTGTATTCGGTATGATTTACGTTTTATTTTATGATTCTATGGCTACTTAGGCTGCTATTTAAACAATTGTAGACTGTATGACAATTTATTTTGTTTATGACTAGAATAAAACAAGCGTGTCTATACTGAACGATTAAAACGAATATGATCCTCGTAGATTTTATTCCATGACTCATACCCCATAGGCATAGAGAACGAACAGCCACTGATGATCGTAACACAACTCTCTTGCTTCTTTTATAATATTGTTCATTTGGTTATAAGATTATCTTTGGTTATGGCCCTTACTACTTTAGGAATATCCCCGTTTGTCTCAGTTAATTTTTTCTTTCTTTAATCGATTTATGCACAATAACCGATGATCTTGGTAAATATTAATGTGTAAGAAAAAAAAAACATAAAAACTATTTAAAACCGCTGCACTCAGATAAATAGTTTAAGGGTTTTCAGTGCATAAGTAAATTCAACTTTTACAATAATTAAATAAAAAGATGTTCATATTTTTCTCGTAGGTAAACATTTCTTATTATTTGTTGTAATGTCGAATTAACTGATGTGTAACTACAGAATTAGGGATCGTATAAGTGGAATTAATTTTAATCATGCTTCAGGTAGTTTAGGTGGTTGGAGCAGGAAACAGTTTCAATGTTTCAAATCTATGTTGAGCCTGTTTTGGGATCTTAATTAATGCCCATTAAATTTAACTATTTTTGTAACTTTAAAGGGTGAAGGTTTAAGAAGAATTGGATAAAAACTAATCGTTAATTGGCTAATTGAATAGTTCGCAGTTTTTTTTTTTCGCAAATTTTTTTTTTCCTAAGACGACATCCGACCTCTACTTGCTTGGTAGTAGGCAAGGCGTGCAATCCAAGAACGCTTTAATTAGTAATGAAAATTCAATAGAAAAATCCACTCGTGCACATACGATTAGGTTTGCTGCGACCGAGTGCTTTTTTAAAAGTCACCGTTTTTCAAATGAATTGATAATTTTTAATTTTCGAAGCCACAACAAACATTTTAGAAACTCTGTTATATTAATTAAACCTGGCTGTCACTCTCAACATAAACGCTTTAGAAATTTATAAATGAATATATTTTCCTTTAAAATTAAATTCCAAAATGGATGTTTGATACGAAATTAATATTATTTGCATGACATTAAAGCGGTACACAGGTTACCGTGCCCTATTATGAAACACACGTGTTACATTTCATTAAATTACAAAATAATTTTCATATCACATTTAAGATATTGATCCCTGAAACCCTCATATACTCGTATTAAATAGGGCGCGTGAAATTTCGTACAACTAGACGGCGAATGAAGCTTACAAAGTGTGTTAGTAATAGGAGAAAACAATCAATCAATCAAATTGTCATATCTTTCCACAGGAATAGGCAGAGACAATGTAGCGCCACTTGCCACGATCCTGACACTACTCCCTCGCTTCCGTAATATTTACAATTCTCTTCATACAAGCTGTATGGTTATAGACACTAGGCAACCTAGCTTTCTACACTATTTATATATACTCGTACTTAATATTACTAAAACAAATCTTTTTTATATTAATGTTGTTTAGCGCAAAACTCAAGAACGGCTAGACCTATCCGGGTAATTTTTTTTCATATGTTAAAATACCACTTTTCTTTTTCTCATACAAACTGGTGTGAATGTTATGTATGCGTCTAGCATGAAAATTGAATACAATAAATACCAAGAAAATTGGCATGTAAATATGTATTTTTTTTGGTGAAAAATGTTTTTACGCATTTTTTTTGTTTTTGCTAATTTTTTGTCATTAAACTTTGACACTTTATTTAATTTTGAGGCGGTACGAAGTTCGCCGGGTCAGCTATTTTTGACGTAAAATGTAATTAAAGCGATTGCAACTTATGCAATGGAAGGCTGCCATCGTAAGCTCTATTTGCCGAGATGGAAATCCATTGTTTACCATTACAAAAGCGCCGACCTGCCTGCGAGAGGAGGAACGAATTGGAAAAAATGTGCATTCATTTAAATTTATAATAAGAATTTTATTTTACGCGAACATTTTGTGTGTTTTACGTTCGTCGGGTTTACTTTAGTTGAGGTTTCATTTTAAAGAGAATTTTTAAGTTTTTTTTAAACTATGTAACCAGTATTTTACCCTAAATAATCAATGTCAATCAATCAATCAAATTGTCACTCTTTTTTCCCACAGGGATAGGCGGAGACAATGGAGCGCTACTTGCCACGAACCTGACACAACTCGCTCGCTTCCCTCATTCACATCAACAATTCTCTTTATACATGTCGTCGGTGTTCTTAGACCTCATCTTGCTTACCATCGGGCAGGTCAAGGTCAGATATCAAGTCGCCTTATAAATATTTATAAAACTTTATAACAAGCATAAGTTATATAAAGTTTAATAAGTTATAAAACTTTGCCTGAAATTTGACATTTGATATTTAAAAGTATTTCGTTTTTATCGTGTTTTTCGAGCAAAAAAACTTAGCAAGTAATTATTTAGTCTATGTAATACGAGAAAAAATATTTGAATCTAATAATTAAAATAAGTTACATTGTATTTACAAAGCGTTTTCGTTGTCTAAAAGATCCTTGGTATAATAAGTATATATTCTTTTTGTTTCCTATTTAGATTAAATTAAAGAAATATATAGCGCATCGAGAATGGTCTCAATATTTATAACAAGAATAAGGTTATAGCGCTAACGAATTGAAGCGACTACGTTTGCTCGTCTGAAATCTTCTGCTCCGAGCTTTACCCTAAAGCAATACTAATGATTCGTTGCCTTCAAGCTTATCTAGATTTCTGTTTCGTTATATTTGTTTAAAATTTTCAGTTTCAAAATAATTGTCGGTAAAATGAGCTTTATTATAAAGTTATTTAAAATATAGATTTAAAGATCACAACATAGGGCGGCTGCGACCGGTATCAAATCCGACGTGACCGCCCTGTACACTAAGCTTCTATCCTATCTTTACATCTCATAGTACTTTATACAGCCTGCGTCAATCTCGCATGCTGGTTAGTTAAAACCAAATGCATAACTTGTATTTTTCTTTTATTTTTGACATATTAATAATCACGTTAAATAAAACAAAGTTCAGAAATGCAGAATCGTATTTATTTTATAGGGGCTCGACATAATAAGATCACACCGTCTGATGTTTAGTTACGGTGCGATCCATTAATGAAATATTTGCAAGTAACTAACGTTATTATTGCCGGAACCTAATTGGAACCGGTAACTTTAACACTGATCCCGAAACGCGACTGAGTCACTTCACGGGATGTAAACTTAAAACTTTGCTATACTTACTTTAAACTATACTACCACTAGATCGGCAGTCTGGGCATACTTGTATGACCGCCATCTGTTTACCTATCATTATTTAACACCCAGACCCGCAGCTAATATTCGCCTCTTTTTATATTATTAAGAAATATTTCACGTACATTTGTTCTTAGCGCTACCCAAGAGTTAAAAAAGCCTTACTTAAAAATAAAACTAAATCTAATAATATTAAAACAAACAGAATGAAACAAACATACATTAACAACTACACATCTATCTCCTTTTAAACAGGAACAAATGCTTGGGATCCGATCAATACGAACTTTAAATTGACACTCGCCCTTCTTTCATCCCCTACAGCCCCCCTACCCTAACAGACACTCCTCTGCATAAATTCTTCCACTTGTCGTCTAACATAATTCTTTTCGACACCTCCTCGTACATTTGAAAGTGGAAAAGATTTATCACAATCAATTGTCAACGTTTCTTCAATTGGATCGAGTTTTGTGTTGCAATTTCCGTTTATATGGATAAATAGAAATAACATTTAGAAAGGATGCTAAGTGTAAAGAATTTTATTTTTTAGTTTAATTACATTTTCATACTAAGCTACTAAAGTGCGTGTATCATTGCAACAGGACAATCAAAGTACATACATATCAAAGACACATTGGTACTGGTGAGTGGTTTCGAACTAGTGCTCTCGGTTTGCGTAACCATTGCACTGCCACTACACCACGGTCGCCTTTTCAATTTATTCAAATTCAAATATTAAAATTAAATAAATAATGGCTTTTGTTTATGAGTAGTAGTAGGCAGGCAGTTGGTGTTTATTTGCCTAGTACTGTATCGATCTCAGTTAGTACCACTACTTTCAAGTTTACAGACCTTTAAGTGACGCATTAGCGTTTTAGGATCAGCCTAAAAGTTGCCAGTTGCAACTTTAATGTTGCGGAATATTATGTCATCATCATTAGCCAGAAGGCGTCCACTGCTGAACATAGGCCTTCCCCTTTAGAACGCTATTCCCAACGACAAGATGCAAGCTGCATCCACCGGTTGCTCGTGACTTTTACTATGTCGTCAGTTCACCTGGTGGAAGGCCTATATATGTAGAGCCATAAAAAAGCATATAACTTACTGTTACTTGTTTCATTTTTGTTCTTAAACTGCGTCTTCCTTTATATGCCTAAGAAGTAATTGTACTTTTTTAATGTGACTCGACATCTAACCTCGACTTGCCTGATGGTAAGCAAGGAGGTTTAAGAGTGCCAACGACTGAAAAAACATTTTTATTTCACGGCTGCCTCGCCTAACGTCACTATGCTGGCTTGAAGAATTCAAAATTATAGGATGGGGAGGACATATGGGCTGGCAAAGCATTCCACTTGACGATTGTTTGGCAATATACGACGCGCCGCCACCGTTTGAATGTCGTTGGTGTCGAATGTCGTGAATGTCGAAGGTGTACTACATTTTTGTTTTAATATTTTTTTGTTTGTTTATTGATATTTGCAACGTTTCTTAGCAACCACGGTCGGTCATTTAATATTGCCTATCCCTGTGGGAGAAGAACGTGACAATTTAATTTATTTATTTATTTTTAATACGCCTAAATATTATTTCATTTATATTACTAAGATTTTTATAACAATGTTTTGTTCATTCGATAAAGTATATCCGATGAGCAAATCTTTGAACATAGATAATCATCATTTCAAAGTAACCTTTTACAAACTTTCTTAAACTTATAAAATATAATTTTGCTTTATAATAACATCAAAGACAATTTATTTATCCTTAAAGGCATTTTAAAGAAGGTTTTTGTCGATATTATCAGAAGCAGGAAACTCGTTACCAGTTCGAATTTTAAAAGTTAAAATTTTCCTGAAATAATATTCGAATTATAATGTCACGAAATACTGTTATTGTGGAATCAAAACAATTACTCTGTATAAGTTAGTGTACCCAAAGAAAAATCAAATAATTCAAATTGTCACGCCTTTTTCCTACAGGTATACTTATCTGTGCAATTATAAGCTACGTATATAAAATGGTTGGACCTAATAAACAATTTTGAAGTTTTATTTTTATTTTTCTTTATTTTAATCCGAAATTTAATAGGTATCGTAATTTCGAAGAGTTTATGTATGCGCTATATTATAAATATAATGTTGTGACAGCGCCAAGCTAAAGTTTAATATATCTGCCAGAGACATTGCGTTTTACTAACTTCCACTCTAAACTATGTCAACTATGCAACGTGCAACTATGTACTCTTATTTGATTTCAAATCGTAATTATTTTGTATACCGTTTTAGATATTAATTAAACTCTATATAACTTAAATAAAAAGGACATACATAGTTTTAGATATGACTTAGATTTTAAGGCGTTTTTGGTCTAATGGTAGTGTAATGGGCTCGCAAACAAAGAGACCCCGGTTCAAAACAACATGTGGCAGTACCAATGTATCTTTGATATATGTACATTGAACGCCCAGTTTCTTTGACAATATACTTAGTTAAGAACCAAAAATATATATTCGAGTACATATATGCATATGTACGGTTATATGTATATCTATATTTTAATAGAATGCATAAATCAGTTGAAACTTTATAATGAATTTTGTACCAAAATTTCGTCCAAAAAGTCTCCCACAGAAGCAATAGCAAACTGTTTTTTGGTTCTTGGCCAAAACGATTTCGAATTTCCGCTTTTACTGCGCCTTTATAACAATATCAGCAGTGAAAAAAACCGTTAATATTCAATATTGGAGTTTTCAAGTTTTAAATTAATCGTTCTGTTGTCTCTGCACTTTTGCAAACGAGGGATAAGTTTTCAAAATCCAATTTAAGTTTGCAATTTATCTATAGATGACTTCTGTCCTCGGTTGATGCCCGATGCCGCATTCCTCAACCACTTTGTTTCAAGTGAACTGAACTGTACTTTGCATATTGTATGGACTTTTTATTTACATTTCTTTACTTAGCTACTAAATCATAAAAATGGGACGACCAAAGAACATATTGTATTAAAGGTACCGTATTAAAGGTACCGTATTAAAGGTAAAGGTAAGGTCCCCTTGTTTAACATTATGCAAGTCGAGTTCAGATGTCACTGCCTATCCCCGTGGTAAAAAGTCGTGACAATTTGATTGATTGATTAATTGAGTTCAGATGTCTAGTCACACTAAAAAAAAGATACAAGTGGTTTTAAATAATTTTGTTTAAAACTAGCATAGTTTTAGTAGGTAAAATTGTGCCAGTTTTAAAAGGATCCTTCAAACAGAGCGTGAAAAACATATCTGTAGGCTGCAATGGTGACTACGACTGAGACACCCGTAAAACAGAGTTGTGTTTTTCAGTCTTGTTTCCATCTGGCAGGTCGAGTCGCAATTAAAAATCTTTTAAATTAAAGTAAATAAATATGATGAAATGCGGCCTTTCCTCTGAATTTATTGATAACGTCTATTATCATAACTTTTATCCAAAGTAGGAATATATTCGTGAACGCAAACATACTCGTAGATTATTAACAGCTGTAGTTTAGAGGCCAAACTTTTGACACGGAATTTATCTCTCCGAGGTTTTAGGCTCCGCGGTATTACAGACAACATGTAGATAGACTTTAATAAATTTAATTTAAAAAATTTTTTTTTTTTTTTTTTTATCAATATGTTTTTTAATTATTAGTTTGGTGAAGTTTCAGTGTAATAGTTAATTTATAATATTAATTCCTATTTAAAAAAAAAATTTATTGAGATGCGGCATCTGTCATTGACTTGCTTGATGGTAAGCACCGACAACTGACAACTCCATTACATTTAGTATATTAGTAACATTTTTTAAGGCGACCGTGGTCTAGTGGTCTCACCCCGGTTCAGAACCACCAATATATTGATATATGTGCTTTGGTTGTCTATCACGCTGTCCAAGCATATTTAGTAGCTTCGTAAAGAAATGTAGAAAAAACAAACATGATTTGAATCGAAAGAAGATTGCGAATCTTGCTTCCCAAGAGAATTGTGTCAGGATCGTGGCGCTCCATTGTCTCTGCCCTCGCCGCACTATTAATAACAATAACGAATTTTTTTACATATTTTATTTCATAATGGTGCTGCTTTTTCTAATGTAGTATCTATTCTGTATATGATCTGTGCTCAGTGGTTTTGGGCGGTATCTAAGAGATTTTCGATATTGGAGTGTTTTGATGCTCAATTTTCGAGAAGCATTTACTCTCTCGAAGCGTCTTTGGATTTCATAATTTAATTAGTCTTTAACTTTGTTGGAAACTTTTTAAGAACATGCTTTCTGTTTAATATTGTTAATTAAAGGAAAAATACGATAAGTTATTGTGTTTTTGTTAATAAAATATCAATCAATCAATCAAATTGTCACGCCTTTTTCCCACAGGGATAGGCAGAGACAATGGAGCGCCACTTACCACGATCCTTACACAACTCCCTTGCTTCCCTCACATCCACAATTCTCCTCATACAGGCCCTATGGTTATGGGCACTAGGCAACCTAGCTTTTTTAAGGATGTCTCCGATTTGGTCGGAAAACACTCTCCTAGGCCTGCCTTGTTTAACGCATCCATCCACATCAGATTTATAAATTCCTTTCGTCAATCTACTTGCACTCATCCTTTCCATGTGCCCAAACCATCGAAGCATTCCTTTGTCAATCCTTGTCACTACATCTTCTTTCAAACCACATCTATCACGCAGTGTGCTATTCCTTATTCTATCAGCTATCGTCACTCCACATACACTCCTTAACGACCGCATTTCTACAGCGTTAATTCTACTCTCATGCTTCTTCTGCCATACCCAACCTTCACTTCCATACATTAATGTAGGAACAAGCACCGCATTATGAACAGCCATCCGTGACTTTTGGGACATTATTTGGCTGTTCATTATACTATGGATAAAATATAGCACTTTATATTAATGAAATTATTCCCAATTTGTTATGGTGATTATTAGATACTTAATATCAATCAATCAATCAAATTGTCACGCCTTTTTCCAGGGAAAAAGGCGTGATACTTAATAATATTTAGATATTATCAATTTACCCTTATTTGCTAAATATGACTGCTTTATCGTTTTTTTACATTTCTACAATAAGCTACTAACCGTTTTTGTATCATAGAAACAGTACGACTAAAGTACAAAATATCAAAGATACATTAGTACCGGGGGGTGGTTATAAACCGGAGGCTGTAATTTGCGGGGCCATTCCACAACCACCGCACCACGGTCGCCCTAATTATATTCGCTTCAGTATTCCTAACCTATATTTTAAATAAAAAAAACCTTATTGTAATAAAAGTTTAGGATGAGAATAAAAATGATATCGGAAAAAGTTGGCCAATAAACTAGATTCCATGGAATCCGTATTGAATGAGAAAGGAGTTATTGACGTCAAACTGATCTACTATTATAGCTAACTATTACTCCCTTCAGGGGGTTGAGTTAGGAAGGAGTAAGGGGGAAGGCAGGCTTTTGATTTGAACGACTATTGACTTATTCATCAGTAGTTACGGAAATATGAGAAATTGATTTGGAAATTTCTACGCGTCTTTTATAACATATATTGTGAAGAATCTTATAAGGAGCTAGACACCTTATATATTATATAATTCAAATAATTAAATTTTGTAGCTATTGTACATATTTTTTAATGTTTTTTTTATTTGTTTCCATTTCTATACTAAGTTACTAAAGTGCTTGTATCATAGAAACGGAACAACCAAAGTACATATATCAAAGATACAAGATACAAGTGGTGTGATCCCGCGTTCTCGGTTTGTGTAACCATTGCACTACTCGTATTACTACACCACAGTCGGAGCATGGCGGAGGTCCACGAGTGCCGGCGACCGACGACTGGCCAAATGTTTATGGCACCAAAAAAAATACAATTTAAATATCGTGAAAATAATGTGAAAACATCTTTAGTAGTGAAATGTCGAATATTATAGTTTGGGTGTTAATAGAGTTATTGATGCATTACGGGAGCATTGTGTCAATTAATGCAATTGGATTTAAAGCCTCCGAATACGTGAGCAGCTTCCCAATTATTCATTTATTACCTTAAATTGTTTCGTAATCAGTCTGCAAATCTGGGGTAGACCGTGAAGTAACTCAGTCGCGTTTCGGGATCAGCTTGAAAGTTTCCGGTTCCAACTAGACCGGCATAATGGAAACGGTACTATTTAACTTTGCTATAGTTAAATAGTACCGTTTAACGCCTCCATTCATTGACTGCAATCTAAGATATAAAACAAAAATACATCATCACTATGTCGTCAGTCCGCCCGGTCTTCGCTGCGTCTTCCGGTTCGTGTTCTCCACCTTTCTTTCCTATTAATTGTCGGTTCTTCAAGCAATGTGATATACTATAAAATCAATCAATCAATCAAATTGTCACACCTTTTTCCCATAGGGATAGGCAAAGACAATGGAGCGCCACTTAGCACGATCCCTACACTACTCCCTGGCTTCCTTTACATTCACAATTCTCTTCATACAGGCTCGGTGGTTATGGGCACTATAGAAATCTAAATAATAAAATAAATAAATAAATTGTATTAATTAATTAAACGAGCATCGTTTTAATATAAACTTGTGTATATAAATATAGACAGCTGTCTGATTTCTTTCAAAGTTTGTGCTTTTTGATTGCTTTATAAAACTTTCTTGATTACTTTCCTTGAATGCGCCTTTAGCTAATATTAAATAGACATTTTAAATTCTCTTCAAAGTTTTTAGTTTGTATTTGTAGTTATAATTTTTAATATACATTTTAAATTAGTGTTTAATTTGTGATATTTGGTCGTGTATATTTCATCGGTATTTTGTGGTGTGTTAGTGTCTTCCAATCCGCGTAGTACTTACAAGTGTATAGACCGTAAAGTATCTTAGTCACGTATCGGAATCACCTGTAAGTTCCCGGTACCCGGTTAAGAGTGGTACCCAGTCTGCCGATCCGGGGTAGTACCACCACTTACAGGTATACAGACCGTGAAGTGATTTGGTCACGTTTCGGGATCAGCTTGTAAGTTGCCAGTTCTATCTAGGCCGACATAGTGGATGTGATTGGTACTCACAGTTATTGAATTGTAGTAGCAGTGGCATTCTTTCATGGACCACACTTCGGCTTAACATCAAGCGGCGTGCTGTCATATGTCGAGTCACAATAAAAAAAAACATCTAGGCCGTCATTTTAACTGTAGTAGCAGTCACATCCACAATCTAGCTTAACATCAGGCGGGGTGCTATCATATGTCGAGCCCCAATAAAAAAAGAATTTGTATATATTTTTAAAATAATTGGTAGAACAAACAAGATTCAGTACATTGCCACTTTCCTTTATTCTTCTTTTTAAGTTCAATCACACTTCATTAAATTGTAATAGATAAAGACGAATCTCATCCCCTGGTTATGAGAAGGATCGGATTTGATAAGTAATTACGTTTAATTTGTAAAGTGGTGAGCGGGTATCTCTGCTCGTTTAAATCAAAACACAGTATGGTACATTGATTATATTATTCGGTCATGGGTCGTCTACTGCAGGACATGCCTCTTTAGGATTGGGACGGCATAGTGACGGCGGCCGTCATGAATCTTGAGGTCAGGTGTCGCGTCAAAATTAATAATAAAAAAGAGCAATCCTGATAGAAGCCTGTATCTATCGGTTTCCTGCTATCTTTACCAGGGCGTTAGTTTATCTTCTTAGTAGTATTATTTCATTTACTATGCTGACCTAGTTTGAACTTCACGGTTTGCACAATTAAAAGTGGCTCAGTCTACCTAAGATCAGCAGACTTGGCAAAATCTCACCATCTATCAGTTTATCACTTTTAGAGACTTAGGCCTTATTAATACCTTATTTATTTATTTATAAGATTGTTAACAAAGTTTACAATAATAAAAACATAATAATAATTTCAAAATACAGATAGAACTAATTGCAACTTCTTAAATAATAATCATAGCATGCATGCAAATGTAATGTTACAGAAAAAATATATATCTGGGAATCTTTTGTGTGTTTTGATTTACTTCATCTAAAATACCCTCTCTCAATTTGTTAATTTGGATATTGAATATTCTTGTCAATTTTAGCGGTGAATGAAGTCAATCTGGATTTTAATTCTACTTTGATTGGCGAATTTAGAAGCTGCGGTTCACTTCGTTGGAATTGAGTTCGGATTCGGACTTTTGTGTTTTAATCATGTCTTATTTTATTTTATTATGGTGGGTCGATGTACGACTACACGTTAAGCCTACTGTTAAGCTGTCCGGGCCATCAATAGATGCGACTGCTACTTACAGGTATATAACTGTGTAAATCTACATTTCAAGTCCAGCTTAACATCAGGCGGGGTGCTGTTATATGTTAAGCCATGATAATTAACAAATCGACTACTCGTATTAACATGTTCAAATATAGTATTTTCTTAGATTTTGCGCGAACAATTGATTTTATACGACTTACTATCGCGTTTATTTTGGTTTTGATTTTACAATTTTTTATTATTACGTTTCGAGAGCTTTTCAGCCATCGTGGTCACGGAGAGACTGAGGTGTTGGTCGTCCTATTGGTTAATGCTGTTATTGTTTCCAGAGAACAGATAAACAAAATTAAAACATCAAACGGGGGAGTTATAAAATTTGTTTAATTCATGTTCAAATATCTAATTCCCAAAAAGAACGTTTCAAAATAAAAGTACTAATAATTTCGTGATTGACGTAAATGGTTACTAAGGGATGATCCTTAATATTGGTTGCGTTCAAATCAGTATTCAGTTCGAGTCAAACGTAAGCATATCAAGGGATTACCTCCCTTATCCTATGTAGAAACGCTTGACTTGTTTTCAGCAAGACGTAGAATAATCTTTACCCGAAATAATTCCTTTAGAAACGAGCACGAGCGGCCCTTCGCGTCCAGTCGTAATCCTAAACATAGAAACCTTCAGGTATGTTGGTAATCGGATATGTAATGTTATTGGGACTAGAGATTTATTAAATAGACACATATTTATAAACAAATTCATAATATATTATTTTCATTTCATTAGAAAAAAGGAAGCCGTTTTGTTTAGTAGTCAGAGATGCCGCTCATCAATTGAACCGGTCGCAACTGAACGATGTTTTTTTTATATTACTACCATAAGCTACTAATCATGCTTGTATCATAGAAACAGCACAATCAAAGTATTATGGTACAAGATACATTAACTGATTGGTACTGGCAAATGGTTTTAAAACGGGGATCCTCGGTTTACTTTATCATTTCACTACCACTACACTACGGTCGTCTTATAATTTTTATTACAATTATACATGAGTTGTGTCAGGATCGTGGCAAGTGGCACTTCATTATCTTTGTTTTTCCCTGTGAAAAAAAAAGTGTTAATTTAATTAATCTATAATAGCATTGGCATGTATATCAAATAATTATTATAAATAAGAAATTATTGCCATTGAGAAAGGAGTAGTTTTGAAGGGACAGACTGATTTATGTCGGGATCGTGAAAAGTTGCCCTGCTCTATCTAAGCCTAAGCGGAAGCAAATGCGTGACTTCTTAGACCCGTATAAACTTAGTTCCGCCCACCATAACTACGCTTGGAATCAGTATTAATACGTGCAACGATTTCATGAACAAGCTCCATGACCCTGCAAACACTGTGTGTTTTATTCAACCCCTGTGACATATTACTTGAATTCATTACTTTACTCTGTATACATTGCTTGCGTGTGTTAGTACCACAACTTTCAAGTGTGCAGACCATGAAGTGGTGTTTCGGAATCAGTTCGAAAGTTGACGGTTTCAATTAGGCCAAACGTCCAGTGCTGAACATAGGCCTTCCCCTTAGAACGCCATTCCGAATGACAAGATGCCAGTTGCATTCACCGATTATTCGTGACTTTCACTAGTAGTTAGTTCATCTAGTGGCGATCGTCTTCTGGATCGCGGTCTCACCTTAAAAATCCTTTGCGGTTGTCGGTTCTTCGAGCGATGTTGCCAGTCTATTGCCTCTTCAGCTTGCAAAGCCTACAAGCGTTGCGAGTAACTCTGGTTATCCGGCGAATACCCTCGTTCCGGATTCATTGGCACCAAGCATAGCTCTCTCTATTGCCCGCTGAGCGACTCTCAGCTTTGCCAACAGGTCAACAGTACCATTTGTCATCACTGGCAACACACTCTGGCTGAAGACCCTTGTTCCAAAGCCGGTCATTTGAGTTGGATTACCCGCTTAATTACTTTACTGTAATGAGTAGTCGCCTCCTTTCAGGCCGACTCCACCCGTTAGGCGTGTAGACAGTTAATCTGTTAGTGCAGTTAATCAAGCTAGGTGTAGTCATGTGTTGATGGCACAATATTACCTTACTGTGTACATAGGTCACCATTTTAACATAACACGGAGCTAATTTATTAACTTGGACACACAACTTAAGGTTGGTACAATGTATTTTTGTTTACCTTAACGCGACGTTATTAAAAATTAGCATTAAAAATTGTATAAAAGCGGCCAAGTGACCCAGTATACGCTCTGACATAATCAATCAATCAATTAAACTGTCACGTCCTTATTCCCACAGGGATAGAATAAGAGGGAGTGTCATATCAATAAAAAAAACAACATAAAATATTTATTATTTATATTTTCACCCGACTGCCGAATAAGATGGTTTTATTTTTTTCAGTATCTGCACATTTATGAGTACATGTTCTTTGGCAAGATCAGTAGTCCAAACTGTTTGACGAATTATTGCGTACGGAGTGTCATTAGATTCGTCTTAATTGTGGGAGTGATATATGGTATAAAACTTTATTGTCATCATCATCAGCCAGAAGGCGTCCACTGCTGAACAAGGCCTCTCCCTTAGAACGCCATATCGAACGACAAGATGTCAGTTGCATCCAACGGTTACCCGCGACTTTCACTATGTCGTCAGTCCACCTAGTGGGACTTTAATATGGTGTCCCTGAAAATGAACATTTTGCTATAATGTTCATTTTCGGGGACAAGCGAATTAAATATTGTTCGTAATCTAACGAACAATATTTACATTCCAACATTATACAGCTAGTAGAGATTATAGAAGGCTTGTTTTTAGCTTTTCAGATCATTTATTTAAGCGACGTTATTTTTTAAATTGTAGAAAGAATATAGTTTTGCATGATAAATGTGATTTAAAAGATGTAATGACAAGGATTGAGAAAGGTACGAGTATGTTACTTTGAAGGGACGAATAAAAGATTACCGAAGATTATGTATAAATCGCATGTATACGATTTATATATCTTTGTTGCAAGAATAAACACTGGACATCCCTAAAGAATGTTCCTTGATCAAAACGGATACACTCTCACGGGTTCGCAGTGTCCATTACTTTAGAATATGGCCGGCATAGTGACTGCGACTGTGGCAGCCACTTCAGTCGTCGGCACTCTTGGACCTCCATCATGCTTAGCATTAAGCAGGTCGAGGTCAAGTCAAGTCAATAAAAAAACTTTTGTGATAAGAATTCTTGATGAAAGGGGAAACGAGATTAGTATTATTTACTTAAAATTTATTATTATTAATATTGTGACACGACATATGACAGCACCCTGCCTGATGTTGAGCTGGAGTGCGATCGATGAAAAGAAACAAGTGCTGGTATAGTTACATAACTGCATGTAGCAGTCGCATCCACTATGACGACCTTGTTGAAAAGAAAATAAATATAGATTAGAAATATATGAACTCTAACAAACAAATAATTATCTATTAATTGCATTATTGTTTATACAGAGATTTCTTATTGCGGTATTCGGTAGCTATTTCCACTTCTATTGTTTCATAAACACAGATCACTAACCACCAGACGGCGCAGGTGTTGTCTCGATATCAGTTATTTTTTGTCTGGCCACTTTCGTGTTCCATCGATTAAATAAATGAAATATCCTTTTATAGAAATTGTCTTCTATCTATACAGATAATTGGGGTCGTTATTTCAAGTGTACAGACCGTGAAGTGACTAAGTCACATTTTGGGATCAGCTTGATAGTTGCCAGTTTCAAGTAGGCGGGCATAGTGGATACGACTGTTACCTGCAATTATATAACTGTATAAGCAATCGCATGTATTCATAAGCCGCACTCCAGTTTAACATCAGGTGGGGTGCTGTCATATTGGGCGACAATAAAATAATAATAAAAAAAACTTAATTTTAACAATGATTTAAAAATGGTATATAATTAAAAATACAAATATATACTTTTTAAATGAGCTTTTGTTTCGCGTTTTTATATCGACGCTTCCCGTCTTTTTGGATATTTTTTATACGAAATAAAACCAAGGTAGCGAGGTCTAGTGATATATAATACATGTACATGAACTGCCTAATAGTCATCCCACGTAAAAGCAGGTTGCTGAGATAGATTCGAATGTGAATCGTGCTTCCATTGACGATGGACCCTGTGTGTCAGCAGCAATATCACAAAAAAGAATGTTTAGAATATATAAAATATTATCTCGTAAATAACTTTATATTCCTTTTCAAGGGAAAAAAACCTTTTTAAAGCTTATTTGCTTTAGTTGCTGTTTTTCGGACACCATCGAAATTGATCATCGACTTTATTTCCACGGACCTAACACAACTTTATTACTTCGCATCCATCATTCCAATCATTCCATATATGGTTATAGGCACTACTTTTTAAAGTATTTTATATCAATCTACCAAATTGTCACGCCTTTATCCCACAGGGATGGGCAGAGACAATGGAGAAAAAGGGGTAACAATTTGATCGATTGATTGACTATATGTTATCTCGATTTTCCTGATGTGAAGGGCTGATGATCGAGAGGAGGTCAAAGAGCGTCAACCATTGGGAAAATCGACTGTTTATGGTTACCTTATGTGTCATATTTTTTTTTTACTTTTCTAACAAAAGTGCTTTATCATACATAGAAACAGGACAATCTTTATTCTCGATTCCTTATTTATCATTGTTAAAGAAACAGAAGACGTTATTATGAACTAGACGTTATATGAACTACATTATACAACTGTGAATTGGAGAATTCACAGTTGACAAGCATCCTAGTTATTTGTTAGTTATCTGGGCGGGGAATCTGATGGGATACAAGGGAATCAGAGCGCATACAGTAGGTACTACTCGTGAGCTGAATACGTTCGTACTAATGACGTACGGAGTATATTATAATACCATACATATCAAGATAACTACTGTTCTGTTCTTGAAATCTGCAAGGCCGGCATAGCGGTTATGGTTGCTTGTAGAGGACATTAGTCTGTGGTGTTAGTATTATTTATTTTTTGGGGCCGAAATATCACAGTACTTCGCCTGGTGTTAGGCTGGAGTGTGAGCCATAAATGGCGCTCCATTTATGGCTCACTAATTACTGTTAGTAGTAGTCATACACTATGGTGAAACCGACAACTGTCAAGCTGATTCCGAAACGCGACTGAGTCACTTTAGTATTGAAAACTAAACGTTTATTGTAAATTAGTCTTCTTAAGATCTTCTATAGTAAATTGTTAAGTGATTCTACAACTACTATGGCCTTGGACAAGCTACACGGAACTCGACATCGTCTATGAGCTAAAGTGACGATTGTTTTTTATCTGGTTTATTATTTTCCTATTTGCGAGAACAATCAATCAAATCGTCACGTTCACTTCCCCCAGAGATGGAGCGCCACTTTTTACAGCAGTACAATATCCTAACATAGCTTACTCGCTTCCTTCACAGCCACAATTCGGACACCCCTTGATCGCGGGAAAACAAAATATAAATAATTTGAATTTTTTCAGCGCATTTCTAAAAAAATGCAATGTAAACACGAATTCGCTTAAACTTAAAACAACCCAATTTTGGTAAAAACTTTTTAAATATTTGCTATATAAAAATATTCTTAAATCTTTATCTTTATAAATAATACGTTGTTTTTACGTCGATGAATGGATTAAGGTTTTCAAACTGCATCTGTGAATCTCCAATAATTCCCAACTGTAAATAGCTTGGGGACAGTTTTAACATATATTAAAGGAGATTCTGTGGCATGTTAACTTAGGTCTCTTAATCGTCATCCTTGTAATTGTTTGTGTATATAATAAGTTAACTTGAAAATATGTTTTCAAGTTTGCCATATGCATGGTTTTCTCATCTATCCGCTTATTTAGAATTAATATACTACAGTAGTGAAATTAAACTTAGTATCTTTTTAATATCTATTGCTTCCCCACTGACCTCTAACTTTTAATCAATTAAGCAAATTGTAGCGTCTTTTTCCCAAATGGATGGGTAGAAACAATAAAGCGCCACTTTTCACGATCCTAGCACAACTCTCTTGCTTTTTTCCATACAAGCTCTAGGGTTATGAATACTACGAGCCTTTGTAGACGTAGACGTCTCGTAGATTACATACCACTTGATCGTAGAAGGTTTTTTTAGTCGTCGGCACTCTTGCAGTCTCTTGCTTACCATCAGGCGGGTCGAGGTTAGATGTCGAGACACAATATAAAAAAAAACAATTTTGGCTATTGTAAAATATTGTTTTATTTATTTATTATTTATTGTGATTCGACTTCTGACCTCGGCTTCTCCGTTTTAATTCACGGTTACACTTAGTGACCATCACTATGCTGACCATAGGTTCTTTTTTACCCTTCGCTTAAGGAATAGGTTTGGTTATAGGTTGGGTAAAACACATAGTTGGTTGCATTCTACTTGCCGAACCTTTAGTTCAACTGCTGATTCCGTCGACTAAATGCGGATACTTCTTCCGACCTGTGCTTATCACGGAAGTAAAGAGAAGGGGAGGTAATAATAAGCTTAAAGATCTTTCTAACAAAACTATAAATGTAATATAGTTATAATTATTCTAAATTTATTGGAGGGTTCCTAATGTTGGTGTTCGAGCAATTATTATCGTGTTTAATCAATTTCAATATTTAGTTGCTCTTCAAACAAGTAACGGTGTTGGTATCAGGCAACGATGAGGTCGTCGATGGTTCACGTCTCATTAGCTTTCCCAATAAAATAATTGAGAGTTTGTGGGGGTTGCGGGGGATGTGCGGCGTGTCCCGGGCGCCTCCATGACGCCCTAGTGCTCGGCCGATCGTCCTCGCGGATGCACGCGTCTTCGCGCTCCCATACTGTGTACTCGAAATCATATCTCGTGATACATAAACGTAATATGAAGCCTCTTTACAAGCAATAGTGGTGTTATTACTCTCTCATACGCTATGGCCTGAAGTGAATGTGAGCAGCAAAACAATATATAATACAAAATATTATATTACTGTGGACATATACATGTATATCGCCTGATTGTTATGGGTTTTCTCGGATATATGATTCTTTGTTGCGTTTAATAATATTAATTATTTTATACAAAAAAAAACAGAGGCTGATATTTGCTTAGGGTCTGCTTGTTTAGGAGTGGTAGGCACAGTTGGTGGTCATTTTCCCATCTAGGGTTGTACCACCATTTTCAAGTCTACAGACCGTGAAAAGATTTAGTCGCGGGATTAGATTGAATGTTGCCAATTCAGACCAGGCCGATATAGTGGATGGATGGATGACAGCTAGTAGCAGTCGTCTCCGTTCATGGATCGTACTCCAGCTTACGGGTCTTTCGAGGTTCTGCTATCTATATGTGAAGCCTCAATAGGGGTTATTTTATTTCTTTTATCTTATAAAAATATCAATTAAATCAAATTGACACGCCTTTTTCCTACGGGGATAGGCAGAGAGAATGAAGTGCGACTTGCCACGATCCTGGCACAACTATTTTAAAAATAACTTCCAAAAAATACGATATTTGATGGAAGGTAGAAAAAGGCGACTGTAGTTTAGTAGAATCTACTAAGTAAATAAATGGTCTCGCAAACCAAGAGCTTCCGGTTCAAAACCACTTTCCGGTTTCAATGTTAGTACATTTGATATGTACATTGGTAATACTGTTTTTATGACACAAGCATGTTTAGTAGACCGAATAAGAAATGTAAAATATAATAGTTTCGTTAACAAAAAAACCGTAGATTCGAAACCAATTTGTGCTTTTGATATACTCGTACACAAATACTTCTTTTGTCCAGTGTCTATGATGTAGTAACTTGCTATAAGTACATATAGATAAACAAAATAAATATCCTATTGTAATATTTTGTAGGCATTTCAATATAAAGGTTGTGCAAAATCTTCGTTCTCATTAAACACTGAAAAAAGCCTTCACTAAGATGAAAACCATTAATCTCTGGCTGTGTAATCAACGGTTGACACAGTCTTTTCTTTTTGTGTTCCCATACCCCCTTTTGGTTATGCAAAATAGAAACCGACGATATTCTACGAGGAAATTTTCATAAATCAAACCTTATTGGTTTTTCAGCTGCAATAAATCCTCTATTTAAAACAGTTTGCCATATGAGTATTTATTGTTATATATAATACATTTATAGTTAATTTATGTATTATATTTACTTTTGAATGTATTATATTTAATACGTGTTATAATATGTATTGACGCCCCGCAATGAGCGTGTGTTACACCGAGTCCCGGGTTCGTTCTCCCGTTCGGAACAAAGATTTGTTTCGTCCTTTTTTTATTATTATTTATTATTAATTAAATTGATTGTTACAAATTGATAAATTGATTATTTTTTTAGACAGATTGCTTTGGATCTGGGTGTTAAGACAGACAAGTTTGGTGTTCATTTGCCCCGTCTGCCGATCTCTTTTCCGCTTGTGGTAAATAAATTAAAAAGTTTTTAAAAAAATTCCAAAAACATTTTAAAATTAAAAATAAATCATTTGGTTGGATGCGTTAAGAGGGTAGACCCTTTGAGGCAGACCCAGGAAGGTGTTTTCCGACCAAATCGATGCTTGAATAAAGATAATTGTGGATGTGAGGAAGCGAGGGACCATTGTCTCTGCTATCCCTGTGGAAAAAGGCAATTTTATTGATTGTTTGAGAACAGTCGTCTCCATTCATGGACTACACTCTAGCCTAACATAAGGCGGGATGCTATATATATATTAAATGTCGAGCCACAATGTAAAAATAGTTCAATAAAATTTACCAATAGGAAGCACGTTTTGCGGGTTACACCATCATAGCTCCCTCAATGTCGATTTGAGCCTTACATGTTTAATAGATGCACTGGAGGAAGCCACAAATAAACCTTTGCCGTAACGTTTTACACAATACAGCCAGCTCTATTTGAATATAATCGGATTATGTGTTTCGGCTCATTCATTATTTATTTAGGGCAGACTCCAGCGACTAACTCCCTATTCCTCGGTTGTTCCATACTTGTTTGGTGGATACTCGATTTATGTTAGGTACCATGTTTACTTGTTTGCTTATGGTGTAGAAGTTTTAATGTAAAATTAATTTTATATTTATTGTTCTGTACATGTGTATGTCACTGAAATCTTCCTTAACAGCTTGATGGATCCCCTGATGAATTAGATTTACAAGAGGATTCTTTTACTTTCGGGGCAGGACAACGTCTGTCGGGTTCGCCATTAATTGTAACCCAACTTAACCATTGTTTCTTTTTGATCAAAGTCCAAGCTTCCCTTTTTACTCATAGAGTTCATTCTCTG
Source organism: Tinea trinotella (assembly GCA_905220615.1). NCBI lineage: Eukaryota > Metazoa > Arthropoda > Insecta > Lepidoptera > Tineidae > Tinea > Tinea trinotella. The sequence continues at coordinate 6,253,570 of HG992326.1, forward strand.
AATAAAAAAGAAACATATGCAAGTAAGAACCGAGGGGTAAATTGTGTTTGTTGACTTCTACAGATCTCACAATCTTTAGTAGCCTAGCCATAAAGGGCTGGAGGTATACAAATTAGGCGGAAAACTAGTTAATATTGTTCAAATATACTCGGCCTGCCAGATCTTGTTTCGTGTTTAACTTCCAAATTACTTGGACTCCACTTTGACATTTAACTTCGACCAGGTTTCGTCTTATTGGTACAGCTACTGTTTCAGTTTAACTTAACCATTGATTTTAAGAAGGAAAGCCATGTTAAGTAGAGTGTGGTATTGATGCAATGACATCAGTTCAAAATAAAAGCATATCAAAATTGTCTTGCTACTCGTATGGTTTGAATATGTTAAATACCAGTGATGAACCTCATTGGTATTGTTTAAGCCAATAGAAATTCAATCAATAAAATAAATTTTGCAAATATGTCACAATGAGGTTAATTAGGTATTGTTTTATTATTAATATTGTTGGAACTATCAATTGGCAACTAGATGATGTTAATAATTTTAATTCTTCTTTTATATTAGCTAATATAGATATCCTATTTCTAGAATTTTCTTAAATTTTGCGCGAACATTAATTAATAAATTAAACAAATTTTATGCGGCTTACTATAGCGTTTATTTTGGTTTTGATTCTACATATTTTCTACATATTCCGACGTTTTGAAAGCTTTGCAGCCATTGTGGTCACGGAGAGATTTGTTGAGAAATGAGTCTCTCCGTGACCACGATGGCTGCAAAGCTTTCGAATCTACGGAATGATAAAAAACTGTAATTATGCTGTGTATTATGCTATTTCTATTTGCATTGTTACTTAAAAATCACTTTTGTTTAATTTAATCATTTTTATATTTTAAAGTATTTCTCGAAATCTTTTCTCTGAAATAAACTCTATTTTCTCTAACTAGTTTTGGGTTTGTGGCGTGTAAACTAGTTACAGAGGCACGCTAGTAATCTTCAAATCAAAACATGTTTGCGTACATCAAAGACTGCGAGCGCGACTTCGTATGTTTACACTAAACGCCTAAACACTCCCAGTTTAGGTACAGTTTGTACCTATTTGTTGAGAAGCGTTTTAGAACAAAACTTTGCTCTCCCGTCTTCATTTAATATATATTATATTTGCAAAACCTGAAAGTAAAAAGTCGATTTCAGCGCGACTGGGTCCAATTGTGAGCCTAAATCATCTAGAGACCCAATTAAACATACAAAAAAAATATTAGGATTTTAATCGTTTAGTTATAATTGACAATTTAAGCGTAAAAACGGTATTTTTTCAGTCATCTGCGCTCTTGGACCTCCCCTTGTTTACCAGCAGGCGTGTCGAGATCAGATGGCAGAAGTATCTTGAAAATATATATATATTTTTGTTTTTTATTATACATTTCTATACTAAGCTACTAAAGTGCTTGTATTATAGAAACAGGACAACCAAAGTACATATATCAAAGATACATTGGTACCAGTGAGTGGTTTCGAACCCGTGCCACTCGGCTTACGTAGCCATCGCACTGCCACTACACCAAGGGCGCCTTATATACTTAAACGAAAGTCATTGAAGCAAAAATATTACGAAATTTATTTGACTAAGGTCTCTTCTTGGTCTCAATAAACAAAAAGGATTAATTCAATTTTATGTTCATTTTAAATATCTATTATTCCTGAAAAACCATTATGAGAAATGAGAATGGGAGCGAGAGGAACTTTGCAATTTGAGCAGTTTTAGTTAGTTACAAATGGATCGACAAACAACAATGTAACAAATCAACTTTTGATTAATACTATTGAACCAACTTTGAGCTGACTGCAATCTGCTTTGAAGTAGCAGGGAAAGAATCCGAAGACTTCGTTCTGTATTTATACGTAGTTAAGTTCTAAATTAAATAAGTTGTTTGTGCTATAAATAGTTTATGATTAATTGAATAAAGCCGTTAACACACTGCACAGGTTTCCCACGAAACTCTGACGTTAAGACATTAAAGCGCTTGGAATATTATAGTTTCAATATAATATTTCAAGCGCTAATAGGTTCGGTGCGTCGTTTCTTTGTAGAACAATCGACAAGTAGAATGCTTTACCAGCCCATGTGTTCTCTCCATCTCCATAACCTTGCGTAAAGAAGCACCTTTTGACGACAGGCGTGGACGAACGGTTTAGCGACTGGTTTGTTGCGCGTAAAGTCCCGGGTTCGATCCCCGGTCGGAGCAAATATTTGTTTCATAGCTTTTATTTGTAATATTTGATAGTATTAAATATTGCAAATATTTGTTAATAAAAAAAAAGAGATGGATATTTGCTTCGGGTCTGGTTATCAAAGAGTGGTAGGCAGTGGTACCCAATCTGCCGATCCGGGGTAGTACCACCACTTACAAGTATACAGACCGTGAAGTGATTTGGTCACGTTTCGGGATCAGCTTGTAAGTTGCCGGTTCCACCTAGGCCGGCATAGTGGATGTGATTGCTACTCACAGTTATTGAATTGTGTAGTAGCAGTGACATTCATTCATGGACCACACTTTGGCTTAACATCAAGCGGGGTGCTGTCATATGTCGAGTCACAAAAAAAAAAACCTTTGGCCGGCATAGTGACGGCGACTGTGGCAACCTTGAAGACTTGGTTTCTGGCTAATTGATGGCAGTCTGACTCTAATAACAGCATAGTTTTATGCTATTCGTCGTTCATTCATCTGCGATGTGGGGCTGAAAAGGGTGACTTTGATCAGAAAAGTGACGGCAACCGTAAATGAATCTTTAGTCGTCTGCGCTCTTGGGCCTCCTCTTTCACCAGGCAAGTCAACCTTAGATTTGTAATGAAGCATATATATTGCGCTATTTGATAAAAAAAACTTTGGTCAAAGATTTTTTCCGAAATATAAAACGGTTTGATGCGCCAGTTTCGCTAGCTTTCGTGGCAAGCAGTGAAGTGACGGCTTTATCTATAATTACTAAAATGATTGTCATAGAATCTGTTTCAAACTTTATCTGAGAGATTATTATAATTAATATCAGCTAAACTATGGCTTAGTGGTTGAGCGTTTGAATCTAGTTATTAAATCGTCGCTTTTATATTGTACGAGAGCTGCTATTATGATTTGCAATTAATTAAAAAACTGTTTTAATGGGGAATTTCCGACTGTTATTAATTTTATCACAATCCAAGTCAATTATTTTTAATAAGGTTGCTTTAGTCGCCGTAACTATGCCGGCCAACGGTATCTAATCTAAGATAGATTCCTAGGAGAAGATTCCTAGTAGCAATAAATACGAGTATATTTTTTTATTATATAATACATTTCTATACTAAGCTACTAAAGTTCTTGTATCATAGAAACAGGACAACCAAAGTACATATATCAAAGATACATTGTTACCGGTGAGTGGATTCGAACCCGTGCCACTCGACTTACTACACCACGGTCGCCTTACAATGCACGAACCTCGGACTAGGGGTAACAATTTGATTGATTAATTAAACAATAAAAAATACCATTTACATATATATTTACCAAATAAAAGCTTGTAACAATAAATCATAAATGAAAATTACTTTAACGTTACAACTAACATAGTGTATTTGTCTCAAGTAGATCAATAATTAACTATTTCCCGGGGGATGTGTTTATGTAATCGTTGGAGGCGACGTCTATTGGAAATTGGATCAGCGTGTACTAACCTTATATGTTGTAGTACAGTAATTGAACATACATTTGATAACTCGGTTCAATGATATTATTAGTTTATGAACGACATTATAATTATTCAATTATTATAATTATTAATTATTCACGATCCAGATCCAACTCCCTCGCTTCCTTCACATTCACAATTCTCTTCGTACAAGCTCTATGGTTATGGGCATTAGGCAACCTAGCTTTCTTGAGGATGTCTCCAATTTGGTCGGCGAACACCCTCCTGGCCTGCCTTGTTTGTTGTGGCGCTCCATTGTCTCGCTGTGAAAATTGTCTCCATCCTATCCCTGTGGGAAAAAGGCGTGACAATTTGATTGATTGAAAATAATTATTATGTTATCCACGTCCGCAAATATAGCGGCGAAATTCGACGAAAGGCGTGGCGCATTGCTTAAAATACCAGTTCGTTACGCGTAAAGTCCTAGCTCCGATTCCCGATCGGAGATTTGTTTCATACCTTTTATTTGTAATTTAATAATTAGGTTGAATATTAGAAATATTTGGTAATTTAAAAAGAGGCGGATATTTGATCTGGTTATAGTTGTCTGAGTGGTACCCAATTTGACGATCTACAGTAAGACGTAGATAAAGTTACTTCACGGTGTATCTTATATCAAAGATACATTGGCACCGGCAAATGGTCAAGTGGTTTTGAACCAAGGACTCTCGGTTTGCGTAGCTATTTCACTAACACATTACCACAGTCGCCTTGATTAAAATATTTGTGTTAAATGAAATATTAATAATTTCAAATGCAATAAACTTATTCAACTCAAATCTGAATATACTCAACACTGTTAGTGTGCTCAAAGCGAATGTACAAACTTCTCCTTTAATACTGTACGGTTGGTTTATCATATATGTACAATAATCGCGTATTAATGCGTGTAGGTGTTTCCGTATTTAATTATAATATAACATAATTGTTAGTGCCATATAATTACGAATTTACTAATAACTTGCTCCCAATCTTGATTGTGTTTTCTTAGTATCTAAAGTTATTAACTTAACAAACATATGTTATTAATGAATCAAACGTTCCGACGTTTCGAGAGCTTTGCAGACTCTCCGTGACAGCGATGGCTGCAAAGCTTTCAAAACGTCGGTCGCAGTCACTCAGTATAGTACTAAAAGGATAGTAATCCCATCTGAATTTCGGCAACTTATAAACTAAACCCAAACACGACTAAATCTTTTCACGGCTTAAATTGTCATTCTCTACATAAGTTTCTAATTATTGTTCCCGTAGATGCTGAGTTGCCTAGTTCCCATAACCGTAAAGCTTGTATGAAGAGAATTGTAGATGTTAGCAAAGCGAGGGAGTTGTGTCAGAATCGTGGCAAGTGGCCCTCCGTTGTCTCTGTCTATCCCTGTGGGAGAAAGTCAAGTCCAATTGTCACGAATTGGATTGGTTGATTGTTTTGATATGACATATAGCGGGGAAACAATGATGAACATACTAGTACATTGTAATCACATTTTTATCGTTTATATGTTATGCGAAAATTGTCTTCTTTTCTAAAATGCAATCGTAACTGGAGCGTGAAAGGAAATTTGCTTTGAACGGTCGTTTATACGTGGCGTAATTTCTTTAGTCCCCGCCTGTAATGCGGTGCATGCTTTTAGAGCTTTGTGCGAGTTTTGTCGGCTTCCTGTCTCTAATTATGCGTTTAAACTAAGAATGAGGTCGAGAGCTTTTGAAATACTAAAATACTATTGGTTCAGTTTTAAAGATTTCATTTATTTATTTCTATTTCCATGTTTTCTCCAAATAGTCATCCAGGTTTTACTAAAACTTAATGTCATACAAACGTTAAAATGGAAAACACTGCAGTAGATCCTTACGAAATATTTTTCACTGCACGTGTAAGTTCTTATACATAGATTCACATGCCAAGCGCAACCGCCCTCTCTTTTTTGAAAAATAAACATAGTCGGATGTTCGGTTTTTCAGTCTTGTTTTTCACATAGTCAAGTTAATAAATAGCCCGAGACATACACTATTGGTTTTGTCCAATCAAACTTAACATGTTTTACTAAACACATTTTGATTAAAATATACCTGCGTCTAAATCAAAATCAAATTAACACGCCAAGCAGAGACAATGGAGATCCTAAGACAACTCCCTCGCTTCTCTAACATCCATAATTCTCTTCTTACGAGCTCTATAGTTATGGGCACTAGGCAACCCAGCTTTCTGGAAAATGTCTCCTATCTGCCTCGATTAACGCATCATCTATCCACATGACATTTATAAATTTCCCTCGTCAATCTACTTTCACTCATCCTTTCCATGTGCCCAAACCATCGAAGCGTTTCTTTATCAATCCTTGTCTCTACATCTTCTTACATAGATAAAACGAGGACACCCAGAAGTACAAAGTATTATTGGATCAAAAGCTGGTATAGAGATCTAAACTGGCAGCAGCCATGTCCTACTCAGGTTTCTTCTCTTACTATGCTTAGTCCCAGGAAATGATTAAGAACGTTGTTCATTTTTTTATTGGAATGACCGACGAAGGATTTCCCGAACTTTTAAATTCTCGTCAGTTGGTAAATAATATCAACTAGTTTTAAATATTACTATAATAAATGACTAAAGATCTATCACATAAGTCGTACAATTAGGTGAAGACAATACATATCCTACAACTTTTTATTAATCTAAATTTTCCTCACACTTTTCATGCCTCCCCTACATTTAACAATAGAACAAAAGTTTTTTTTATTCGTGGTTTTGTACACTGAAACGGGTCATACTTAAAGCATATTTCAAAAGCTTTAATGTGTGGGAGTTACAAGGAGGTTCTCATTACACGTTATGGGTATTGTCTGTGGATGTAGATAACTTACCCGTTAGACGATGTTTAATAGAACAGTAATTAAAATTATATTCTTCACGTTCTCCTTTTTTTTTCTTCAATATGTGTATTAATTGAAAATCTTGATTTGTGTAAATATGGTAAATGAGTCTTGTTTACTTAAGAAGTTATAAATGATTAATGAGAACACTTATTCAGCTATTCTTTTTCTTGTTGCGTCGATTCCTCACTCCTAAAGATTGCAGCTCCCATGAGATACAAGCTTCTGCCCGACGGCACTACGCGGCGATTATATTTTGTTTCTACGTAAAAGATAAATAGTATCATACAGAGGCATGTCTAATATCAACTTAATTTTTATCTAACTCCTTGGGCTTTGTCCGCGAAGCTTATTTGTTTCTATTTTCAACATATATGTATTTTTTTTATTAAATCAAAGTTTAGTGGTATATGTATATAGTCTGTGTCCCTATGTCCCTAGTGTTTGGCCCTGCGACCGAGTTCACTCGTTTGCGGTTCTGTGGTCCTCATCTATTGTGAACCTTTTATTTAACTTTGTAAGCCTTTCGCTTATTATTCGCTCGGACCTGGGCGACCGTAATTTTTTGAGAGTACTCTCTGTAGATTTTAATGATGATTTCTTTGAAGCCATCATTTTTTGCTTTGTTTTCCGATTTGGCTGCAGTGGTTGCTACTTGCTGCAGTGGATTAGAATAATTGATCATAACCGCAACAGGCAATTGTCTCGGTCTTGTGTATCTGACCTTGTCTTGTCTGACAGTCGAACTAAACGGTTTTTTTTTTTTAAATTTTGTCAAACAATTGATAATTGGAATGCATTCCCAGCTTTTGTATTCTTCCCATTCTATAACCTTTGATCCTTCAAGCGAAGCGTGAACAAGCACACATGACCAGCATAATAACGCCCAAATAAAAACAACAAATATAATTAAAATTAATGTTACCCTTTTATATATTAAAAAAATAAAGTATCAATTAAAATTTGAAGTAAAACCTAACTAATTAGTACCACAAACGTTATGTAGGTTGAGAGGTCTCCCACGTAAATATAAAAGCAAATTTTCCATTCGATGTATTTAAAAGCAATAGTTAATCTCGGCTAAGATTGCTTTTGATTGGCACGCGTAAGCCATGCTAATCCGACTCAATGTCAGTAGAATATAAACGTCGAATCTTAGCGAAACGCAAATGTATCGATTCTCCATCAATCCGTCACATTGAGCGTCCAGGCATTGAGTCAGTTTTTTCTGTCGACGGCACTCTTCCATGCCATCAGGCAAGTTATTGTGAGATGTCACGATAAAAGAAACAGATGCGCAGTTATAAAGTGCCAATTTCCACAATCCTCTCTTAATTCTTCCATACCTCACAAATTGCTTAAATTCAATTATTTTCATTGTGGTCACAACTTTTTTTAAGTTGATCCCAAAACGCGACTGAGTCACTTTATGACTTGTTTTACGTTCTCAGTCTCTAATCGTATACAACAATTTATAACAGGCAAAAATATTTTATATGTTGCATAAGGAGTAAAAATTTTTGCCACCTAAAATCATGCAAACAATGGCCACTGGTGGTCGAAAACTAAAATTTGAGCGTCACACAGATAACGGCCACGTCCCATATGTAAATCATCGAAATCGGCTATAACTGTCCCGCGTTTAAACCATTTTACTACGTTATTGTTTTCAACAAAATCGTTAAACTGACTAATGAACGGACATTTATTGTTTAAGTGCAGTTTTGACTGACGGACAAAATACTTTATTGCACAAAACAGATTATATAGAAATACAATCACAAATGTTGTAGTTGTCTTTTAGTGACTAAAAACGATAGCTGATCCCGAAATACGACGACTTGCCTGATTGTTATCTGAGGGATGTCTAAAAGCGCCGAGAGCTGAAATCCTGGTTCACTTTACGATTGACTCAGTCGTCGTCACTATGCCGACGTAGCTGATTTTCAATAACTTTCAATCTAATTCCGTAACGCGAGTCTCTTCACAGTCTATTATGCGTATTTTTATTTCGTATTCATGTAACACCACTGTTGCTACTTAGGTTTCCGATACGTGATTGATTCCCGTTATAATTCAATTCGTGTTTTCCATAAAAAAGGACGTTCAATGAATTTAACATGGAAATCTACCTCTTTATGGGTATAGCTATATTGATTTATACATTGTTAACGTTATTCTTGAACAGTGAATGCTGGAATCCCGAAGAATTCCAGAAGTGTCGCTGCGAGGAATGTAAGAGCCTCTGCAATTCAAGTATGGCTCCGGGCTGCACGCCATCTGTGCTATCCGTCTCCTCTCACATAGACATGGTTGAGCGGTTATCTTGAATCGATCTTGCATTCCTTTTATTCGCGTCAGTGAAATAGAAAATCATTGTTTCGTATAAGGAAAATTGTGTTTGTGACAAGAGTGTTCTGTAAGAAGTATTAGTGTTGTGATGTGTCGCTAGCTTTGTGCTGGCGATATGGATCTGTCGCGACTAATGGAGTCTGGAGCTCCTATAGCTGTGCCAGGGGTACTAGGTGCCACTCGTGATGCTAGACCACGAGGCGCGTTGGTACACGCAAGTCTGGCAGCAGCACCGACGCTTGGCGACAAGAAGGGACGTCATCTTACTGGTACATTCTGTCTCACCGGCGATACCATGGAGGGCATTATTCAATGTCTAGTTTTCCTCAAGGCATTTTCGGTAAGTTTTAATATAGTAAGTCAATATTAAATATCAACAAAAAATCAATTGAATCGTTTGTATCTCATTCATATTTATTATATTTTCCTTTGGCTTTTAGGGAGTACTTCGCTCGATATTCGTTACTAAGCCAAAAAGGTTTTCTTTTTTTATTAATATTAAATAAGCAGTAGAAGGAAATGAGGATGATTTTAATTATATTAAATCGGGTTTTTTGTGTTTTTTAAATTTTCACTGTATAATTTTGTATAGCCCTCGGCGGAATGTGCTACGAGGTAAACGCACTGCGGCGTGGATGTGCTACGGTGTGAATAACTTGCTACAGACTTACCCGAGGGCCACGAAACACGACGCACGCTCCAAGCGACTGGTTTTGCGTTGCAAGCGTCAGCGGTAAACGCAAAAAAAAAACGTGTTTATATCCGAAATACCATAAAAGACCGCAGTAAATTGTGGCGTTATTCGCTATATTGAATCTGGACTAGCGTCAGCTAGATTGCTGCGCTTTCCAATGATAAATGTACGACAAGGTTATACTAATAGCGTGTACGGGATGTTTCGCCACGCTCCGTTGTCAAACAGATCGCTCGACGCGTTGGCGTTTAGGATAAACAAATTGTTTTCAAAATGAACTGTGCGTTTTATTTTAATGTTCAAAATCGTCTACTAGATATAGGCAAGGTAAGGTGTGTATATAAGCTCCTCCTGAGGACTAAGAAGTTATCACAACGCATGTGCCGTTTATTCGCTACAATTTTACAGCGTCGAAAACAAGGTTACAAACCCGCTTGTTTGTTTTTGACGTTCGACGCTAACGCTTGCAGCGCAAAGCGAATTCGGTTGGAGCGTCGTGTTTCGTGGCCCTTGGGTTAGGGGTTGTTTGGGCTCCCACGCTAATTAACTACCACTTAAAACAATGAAGATAATATAACTTATAGTATCAAATTAAGACTTGCTATAAATTAAGTAAGTATTATCAGTTTTTATCTTAGCTATGAATTTATTATTTCATATAAATTCGTAAACTCGACGGGGTCATATATCGAGTGTTAAGCTGGAGTGTGGTCCATGAATGGAGATGACTGCTAGTACAATTTAATAACTATAAGTAGCAGTCACATTCACTATGCCGGCCTAGTTGGAACCACTTTGTCAACTTTGTCATCATCAGCCAGAATATGTTTACTGCTGAACATAGGCCTCCACATTAGAACGCTATTCCGGACGACAAGATGCCAGTTGCATCCACCGGTTATTCTTGATTTTTACTGGATTGTCCTAGGTGGTAAAAGTCCGACTCACACTAGGTGGAGGTTTACCTACGCTGCGTCTTCCAGTTCGTGGTCTCCACTTAAGAACTGTGCACGACGCCTCACATGTAAATATAGTTTATTAAATAATACGACATTGCATTTTGTATATAGATAGGTATTCAACCGAATAGTCAAATAGTTTCGCATGTAGGCGTACCGTTGGAATGCTATTGTTCGCGAATGTTCCCACGTCGACGAAATTCCTGTCTCACGGCGCGCTTATAAATAGGGCGCACAGAGCGCAGCCGCTCAATGCGCCGCCCGCACCCGTAGAGAGAGGACGTCATCGCTGTGCCCATCGTCGCTACGCCCACGCCATAGAAGAACAAAGGACCCTTGAAGGATATCTTGAAGACTTCACGTCGCGTCAAGAAAGAAACTGGGCACAGCACTCCTCTCTCACAAACAGCTCTTTTCAGAGCTACTACGTGTTATACGGGTGCTAAAACAGCTCTTTTCAGAGCTATCGACAGGACGGCGCATTTCCTCGGTTTCTGCTCTTGACGTCACTAAATTAAGTAAGTATTATCAGTTTTTATCTTAGCTATGAATTTATTATTTCATATAAATTCGTAAACTCGACGGGGTCATATATCGAGTGTTAAGCTGGAGTGTGGTCCATGAATGGAGATGACTGCTAGTACAATTTAATAACTATAAGTAGCAGTCACATTCACTATGCCGGCCTAGTTGGAACCACTTTGTCAACTTTGTCATCATCAGCCAGAATATGTTTACTGCTGAACATAGGCCTCCACATTAGAACGCTATTCCGGACGACAAGATGCCAGTTGCATCCACCGGTTATTCTTGATTTTTACTGGATTGTCCTAGGTGGTAAAAGTCCGACTCACACTAGGTGGAGGTTTACCTACGCTGCGTCTTCCAGTTCGTGGTCTCCACTTAAGAACTGTGCACGACGCCTCACATGTAAATATAGTTTATTAAATAATACGACATTGCATTTTGTATATAGATAGGTATTCAACCGAATAGTCAAATAGTTTCGCATGTAGGCGTACCGTTGGAATGCTATTGTTCGCGAATGTTCCCACGTCGACGAAATTCCTGTCTCACGGCGCGCTTATAAATAGGGCGCACAGAGCGCAGCCGCTCAATGCGCCGCCCGCACCCGTAGAGAGAGGACGTCATCGCTGTGCCCATCGTCGCTACGCCCACGCCATAGAAGAACAAAGGACCCTTGAAGGATATCTTGAAGACTTCACGTCGCGTCAAGAAAGAAACTGGGCACAGCACTCCTCTCTCACAAACAGCTCTTTTCAGAGCTACTACGTGTTATACGGGTGCTAAAACAGCTCTTTTCAGAGCTATCGACAGGACGGCGCATTTCCTCGGTTTCTGCTCTTGACGTCACTACAAGTTTCTCTGCTCTGATCGTCAATGTAGATAGATAGTCGCAATGTCATAGGTAGGCGTTCTAGATATAAGTCGTCTTACAATAATAGGTAGGCGTTCTAGATATAAGCTGTTAGGTAATAGGTAGGCGTTCTAGATATAAGCCGTTAGGTAATAGGTAGGCGTTCTAGACATAAGCTGTTAGGTAATAGGTAGGCGTTCTAGATATAAGCCGTTAGGTAATAGGTAGGCGTTCTAGACATAAGCCGTTAGGTAATAGGTAGGCGTTCTAGATATGAGTCGTCTTATAGGCATAGGTAGGCGCTTTAGATATAACTCGTTTAGTTATAAGCCGTTAAAAAAGTATAGTTAACAAGACGTATCGCACATAGTTATAAGTAGACGTCTAGTCTTAAGTCGCGTCACGTTTAGCTTAGTTTTTAATCACAAATAATTAGCACATTCGAGAATACGAATCTATTATTACGTATATAGACTAGCATAACGTATCAATAGATAATAATTTAGCCCGCCACAAACACTAAATATTAGTAAGATAGATTTCGCCTGCTTCAGGGAAATATAATAGTTGGGCTTAAATTATTAAGTTCGGTTCTTTAAAAGAACAAATAGTTTATCTACCACTACAGGGTCGATATACGTACCAAATCACATAGATGTGTGATTTGGTAACATAATTTATCAAATCACGTTATCGTATAGCATAGAATAGATATGTGATTTTGATCATGTAATTATGCAATGGCCTTTTCTAGTACAGCTTGGTATTTTCCAACAGGAATAGTCAATAGGAAAATACCAAGCTAAGGTGCAATAACGGCGCGCTGCTTTCACGCCATTAGCTGATAATGTAAGCGCTGCCATTGGTCGGCGCAATAGACTAGAATCCTTGCCATTGCAGTGCTAATAGTTTTATAGTGATACCTATTATTTTATGTGGAATTGGATAGTTCTAACATAGAATGATAGACGATATCTCATTTTATGTAAAGACACTTAAATAAGAGGTAATATTAAAACCTAGTCAGCATTAGGCATACTAGAATGTTCGGACCTAATTATAGAGTTTAAGTATTAACTTTTCTACTTTAGGTCTTAGTATTTAGATAGATTATAGCTTCTACTACACTTATAGATAGTTAAATTGGTAAAAGTAACCAATGTAAAGTGTTTAGAGCTACTTAAGCATATAGGATTATTCGGACGCGATTTAAGGCTAGGAATAGAGTTTATAGACATTGTAAATAGGAATAGGATAGATTTAAGCTCTTTGTATAGTTATAAGCACTTAGTTAGCACCACTTAGAGCTTAGAATAGTCACTTAGAATAGTTATAGTATAGAAGAATGGTTTCTTATTAGATTTATGTAAATTCCAATAGTTTATAGATTAATATAGATATAATAATAATTGTTAATAGTATAAGAGAATTGTAAATATAAATAAATAGTATTTTCGTGCAATTTTCTTATCCCCATTCTTGGTTGATCGGCGAATACTCGACGCTCATTGGCTCTCGCGTCGCGGCATGCGAGAGTCACTGAGCGCCGGGAGAGGTGGCGAATAAATATAGGCGGCCTAGCACGCAAAAATCAGTTCGAAGATCGCCACCGCCGCACACGCCACCTCACCGCCATCCGACCAAGACTGGGGACTATAGAAGAGGAACGAAGCCTGAACTCTCAAGATCTGGTGTTTCATTTCATCGCATCACCACCCATCGTGCACCCCGGCATTTCTTCGGTGCATCGGACCGTTCGTCGGCAAGCCCAAACTCACCGGTACTCTCCAGCTCTAGGCTAACGTACGTTGGTCCTCTGGAGAGACCACTGGTGAGCGCGGGAGTCAGCCTGCCGTAGAATTGGAAACCCGTAGATCGACTTTCGTCGTCACGGCTGAGCTCGTCTTTCGACGGCCGCGTTTCCAAGTTCTGCGGAGGTTCGATTTAGTCGACCCGGTCCCGCACAAGAACCTTTCTTTCTCTTCGGTTATATAAGCACATAATATTCTAAATAATTTAATAAATATATCGTACCAGCTCGCAAATTACGCTCACCGAGCTGTGCCTACAAGTGTACTTCATTTAATATGCCGACCTAAAAGCCGTCAGCGTTGAAAATTCACCGATTTTAAAAATTGAAGTATGTGCCAAGTTTTAGGTGAGCGTAAACCACGAACATAGCGTCTGCTGTTGCTTATAATTAAGTTAACTTTTGCGCCAGTTAACCATCCTGATATTCGTATCTACACTGAGATTAATACAACTAAACTTAAGTTTATATTCCGCCAAACTGAAGTGGGACTGGGCAGGTCATCTCTGTCGCATGTCTTATGCATTATGGGCAAAGTCCACTACTGAGTGGACTCCAAATTGCAGAAGACATCGCGGCAGGCCCAAACGGATATGAGATGGACTCCTACAATAGTTCATGGCGAAAGATCGCCAAATGTCGGGAGTTATGGAAAAAAGATAGGGAGGCCTTTGCCCAGAAGTGGAACAAATAAATAGGCTAAAAACAATATTTTCGAAAAATGTAAATACAGCCTCCAAAAAATGTATATGAAATGCATTATGAAGCCTAATATTGTTACGTCTTATTTCCTTGGGATAGGTAAAGACAATTTGTAGGACGAATAATTTGTGGCGCTTTCCTTTAATTAAATAACCTAATTCAAATTAATACATTTAATATTGCAATTTAATTTTAATATAGTGATTACCGTACATATTAAATTATTTCTCAGTGTTATTAATACTATTAAATCTGTATAATAGCCGCTACGATAATTTATTCAAAATTATAAACCCTTGCATGTACGCGCGTAAAATATGCAAATAAATTTGAAAATTAATCTCAACAATTCCGTAAGTTTTCCTTAAATCTCAACATATGTTCTCGTGGGGTAACTTAAATTCGTCTCACATACATGAAGATATTCATATGAGAAAATCTTTTCTATTTGTTTGTGAAGTTTCGGCGGCCGGAGCGGAACACGATTGTTTCACATGCGCGCTTGTTTGTTGACGATCCGACTTCAAATTGTGTTTCCAATTTATACAACGATACAGAATTGCAAATCTGCTTTGTAACATGACAGCTCCCTACTTATGTATATTCTATATCTGTACATACTACTATAACCGATTTAGAAACCCTTTCTCTCCACTCCAACCTACATATTAGCTATTTGAATAGGATAAAATCGGTCGGAAAACGACGGTTGACTATTTTTAGTTTTTATAGGAAGCAATGTTGTGAAAACATTTACTGTCCGTGTCGTAGTATCAACGAAATGTCTGATAAAGCTATCAACTGTGGCTGTTGTTAATCGCCCATTAAGTTTTACGATAGTAGGCTCTCAACTCCCGAACAATTAAATATTTATAGCGCAAAGGTCTCACCCAATCTCGACTTATGTAATATTAACGGTCCCACGTTGAGTAATTTGAAGCGTTTCGAATTGCGCCCCTTGTTTCTCTTTGATAAATTAATAATTCACGGAGTTGATTCTGCATTATAATTTCTAAATTCTTCCATTTCCTGTCAGCTTGCGATTGAAATTAAAAAAGTTTATATATAATTTGAGTGCGATCTGTAACTCGTGGCTTACATAAGGCGAACAAATTAGTGCCTTTCTGTAATGTTTAAGTTAATTGAACAATAGGTTCCTTTTCTCGGTGGCTGTTAGCAATCTAACTTAGAACTGTTCGACCGCCAACAACAATAGACGGCGAAAAGGTCCTCGCAATCCGAAAGGACGCCAAAGGGATAACAGTTTCGGGAGTCTTAATTTAAATTCCTTCTGTCGGATGTTTTAATGGACTTCGTACTAAATCGGTGTTTTGGGACTTCTTACTTCAGTGGGATTATGAATAAAACATGGATAATTTAAAACTGATGAAGCGTTAGCGGAAGAAAGTTACCGCTCCAGGAAGTTAATAGTTGCGCGAATGAAAATTGATTAGATACAATTTAACAATGAAATTGTAAATAAAACTGTATAATTTAATGTATTCGTCTGGTTACGTTCGTATAAGTAAGAATGAGTTTCGTAGTAAGTTTTCCTGTAGATAAAGAAATAGGAGGGCAAACAGGTAGGTAGGCAGCGTAGCTCCCGTGTTTAGCATTACATGAGCAAACCCTTTGTCAGAATTTTCTACACAAAGCATGCATGAACCCTCCATTAGGACGAAAGCTCCGAAATTTATTTTTGTGTTGTCGATTTTGCGACATGTATTGTGTCTCCGTTCTAGTTGCCGATAAAAGATCAATTGTTCTTGCCCGAGGCTGCAACCAGGGCTTATAAAAATAAACAATTGTATCGATTTGTAAACTATTTGTTTGTATTTTAAGTTTGATTTGTGCATGGTTTTTGTCAATTCAGATTAACAGTTAAATTTTTATTCATATATTTTAAGTTACGTATTAGATATTGGTAGTAGGATTGTAGCTATATTTTTTGTATTGTTTCCAGTATCGATGTTTCGTATCATTGTCCATTAAGGAAATTGAAACAAACTGATCGCTTTTGCGAAGACCGCTTTTAGGTATAAATAAGATTTGGAAAGAGGCTTTCCTTTCACATTCAATTCTGTTTATTTTCTCTTTCACAGTTGTCTTTTAATGTATTTTTCTTTAATTTGAAATTCTCGCCAATTTATTTCAGTCGTCCAAACAAAAGAAGGATTGATTAAAAATTAAAGATTTTATTTTTATCTTTGTAAATTTGGTTTTAAGAATACATTGTTCGTTTGGATCCGCCAGTTAGACATCTGTATAATTAAGGTTAATAAAACATAATTATTCATACAATTATCAACTTTATTTCATACAAGCGAAATTTATTGTTACTTTACTAATATAATAAATGATTTCCAATTTATTTTTAATTTTTCAATAACAATCCATCATCTAAAGCTGAAACATCCTCAAGGCAAGTTCTTTAATTGCGTTCACCGTCAATTTGCGAAGTTTGTGTTTAAGGAAGGTCGCAATTTGCTGCAAGCTGCCGAGACGATGCTAGTTGATTAGCGCGCAAATATCAGGGAATTTGGTGCGAATTAATTAAACGTTTTATTTTAACTCCTTCAGTTTGAGAATCGTTTCCAAACAATTAATTCTGATTGCTCCTCTAGGCTTTAATACTTAGTATTAAATATCACTACGTAAATCCCCTTCATATAGTGCCGCAAAATCATATTCAATAGCGATTTCGTTAAATAAACTTTAGTACGTGACTCGAATACTTTGCACAGAATAGTGGCCGATAAATACGATCGGGTGAATTTGTGGCAACTGTACGTTAAATTTATTCATTGTTGATGCCGACACAATAGGATTAATGACATTACATGTTTAACCCTTAGTAATTATTAATTGAAAGGACAAAATTTGTAAAGTAACCCAATGCCGATCACATCAAAACCAATATCAATTCATAGGCTGGTATTTTGATGACAGGCGTAGACGAACGGTCAGAGATTGGCTTGTTGCGCGCAAAGTCCCGGGTTCGATTCCCGGTCGGAGCAAATATTTGTTTCATAGCTTTTATTTGTAATATTTAATAATTATATTATTGCAAATATTTGTTAATAAAAAAAGATATAGATATTTAATTCGGGTCTGGTTATAAAAGAGTGGTGGGCAGTGGTACTCAGTCTGCCGATCCGGGGTAGTATCACCACTTACAAGTGATGTTTATGAAGTGAAGTGATTTGATCGCGTTTCGGGATCAGCTTGTAAGTTGCCGGTTCCAACTGGGCCGACATAGTGGATGTGACTGCTACTTAGTTATTGAATTGTAGTAGCAGTGACATCCATTCATGGACCATACTTCAGCCTATTATTAAGCGGGGTGCTGTCATATTTCGAATCAAAATAAAAAAAAATTAAATAAAAACTTTCAATTAATAAAAAATGATAATGTAATAATGTCACTGATCTATTGTTTAATAAATATCGTCTCAACTCCACGGATTTTACCAGTGCGACTTATTCTGATACTTAGTCATTATGACTAATAAATTAGGTTCTAATTGAATTACGATTTTTTCCTTACTCGTGTATTGTTAGATTACTTTAAGAGATGTCTATATATTATAATACAATGCATAAAGTCGAAAACATAATCCTATTGACTAGGAAATACAATTAGTCTTCATATGGGATTATGGAATTTAGCGAGCTTTAACTGGTCGTTGAATATCCGGCGCTTGAGAGAGTGCAGCACAAATTGAATCTTGGCGAGGCCAATTCGTTATTTTGGAGTTCTGACTAGACTGGGAGCTAAAGGGGGGCTACACGGGTGTTGGGAGTTCACATCCCAATTGCAGTTGTTTTGGGGCAGCGTCTCGCTGATTGAATCTCCTCTCGTGTTTATTGTCAGACCTAATTTATATGTCACACAAGCGTGTAGACTTATTTTACAACACAAAGTCTACATTTAAATTTGTAATTGAGTCACCTATGTTCGTATTTGGGTCTAAGTAAGCTTTTGGAAGTTCTACGTTGATTTTTCTTTGTTGTGTTAATATTTTACTGGTTAAATTAAAATTGGTTAGTATGTAAGGGTTTATTTGTGTTAATTTTTGCGCGTGTAAAAAATATATTTGATTAACTTTACCGTCACGGCTATATAACTTTCTGCTTGATATAAATTTATTTTACTAAGGTTTTAATAAATTCCGCGAAAATAATCTTACAAACATAATATATATTTTGTTATTCAAGTTCTATAAAAAGATCCCTTGTCGAACTAAAGAAAGGAACCCTCTAGAAATATTACCATAAAAATTTGTATGTCTCGTCACACAACAATATTAAATCTTTCGCGGAGACTTTTCATCTTATATTAGACGTCATAGCCAAATGATACTCTGAAAGGGGAAACACGCGAGGAATTCGATTTGGGATATGTCATTGAATATAACATATTGTTCTCTCCGTCCTTGATTCGTCTTCATTCTTCAATCAACATTCAAGAAAAATGCATTTATCTTTCAATTATTTATTAGTATAGCAAAATGGTTATAACTACATTTCTATTTGAAAAATAGAAACAAACCAATAACAATGTGAAGGTATAGTAAGTTAAAGCGTGGTATGGTGGTAATGGGTTCACCAAGATGAATTTGTGATGATACAGAAGCTCCAGTACCTTCTATCAGAAAGTGAGGTAACATAATATATTTGTCTATATCCATATATAGTAATTCTAAATAAAAAACAATCAATCAAATCAAATAGTCACGTCTTTTTCCCACAGGCAGAGACAATGGAGCGCCACTTACCAAATCAATGCTATAAAATATACAGATAATGAAACAAAAAAGATTTTTCAAAAAAATATTATTTCTATTTTTAATACGTTATTTAACCCATGTTAAGAATATTTGATACTGTTGTTTGTTACAAAGAGAAAATAATTTCGGGAAAACAAATTTCCAAAATTTAAATAATTGTAAATACATTAGATATAAGATTCCCCAAAAAACAAAGAGGTCGGATTACATTAGTATGTCTCAATTACGATTTTGATTATTTATCCTCGAATGATCTGCGGGTGATCCAGTAACCGTCATCTGTCTTGATGTCGGCGCTTAATTGGAGTTCCCTATCAAGTAAAGATGGATGGTGGGCCGGGCTTCCTCCACACTCGAATAAGTATTGCCATAGACTACATATTATTAGACTCTCTTATCGAAAAATAAATATTTAGTTAATCAATTAAAATAATTGACAAATAATACTTACGAGTATGTTAACATTAGTAATAGTTACACTTGGTTTTTATGTTTAAGATAACTAATTTCTTTTGAGTTAATTGCTCTAGTTTCAGTTCAAATCAATCAATCAAATTGTCATGCCTAAATTCCAACAGGGATAAGACTTGTTTTTTTATTATTTTTTTATTGTTATTGTGACTCGACATATGACAGCACTCTGCTTAAGGTTAAGCCGAACTGTGGTCCATAAATGAATGTCACTGCTACTACAATTTAATAACTGCGAGTAGCAATCACATCCACTGTAGTTGGAACCGGCAACTTACAAGCTGATCCCGAAACGTGACCAAATCACTTCACGGTCTGTATACTTGTAAGTGGTGGTACTACCCCAGATCGGCAGACTGGGTACCACTGCCTACGACTCTTAAAAAAGACAACGTAACGCCACTTTTTACGATCCTGACATAGCTCTCTCGCTTCCTTCATAGTTTAATTAAAACAAACTATGGTAGTGTGGATCTATGCTTTATAATAAAGCAATATAAAATATTAATAAATTGCTAAAGATGATCAATGCATTTTTTAGTCGTCGGTTTTCATGGAACTCACAATAAAACGAATAGTCTAAGAAATGATTCAGTCTATTTGTCAAAGTATTGGTGACTTTAGAGTGTAGAGGTTTGTTGTCTATATGTGTTGCACTGCCAAAACGTCTATTGGATGGACCTCATTTCATACGAGTAGTTCCTCCTATCCCAAATTTATATGTATGGGTATAATTTAAGTACACTTTGAACCCTTCTCCAAAAACCTCGAGTATGTGCCTCAGAATTCAGAATTATAAGCCCAATAAATAATACAATTTTGGTTATTATTAAATGTTTCGCCCCATTTTAGGTCCTAGAATCCTTTAAACGAGGCCTAAACGATTCTAGGATGGCCGACATAGATACGGTGCTATCGGGTTTTTTAGTTGCTTAGCATCAGGCAAGTCGAGGTTAAGTGTTGCGTCACAATAAACAAAAGTCCTTTGGAAGATTTATATACAATTTTGTGTTATTGAATTAAATATAATAATCATCGGAGCTAAGAAAGCACATGATCACATCCCACGATCCTGAAACAACTCTTTTGCACGGCATTCACAATTTTCTACAGTTAAAACAATTATGCTTTGATGGTTTGATGGCACATGGAAAGGATGATTGAAAGTAGATTGACGAAAGGAATTTCTTAATCTGGTGTGGATGAATGCGTTAAATGAGGCAGACCCAGGAGGGTGTTTTTCGACAAAATCGGAGACATCCTCAAGTGCCCATAACTACGGTTAATACAAGCTCTACGGAGCTTATACAATATTAAGAGAATTGTGGATGTGAAGAAAGCGAGGAAGTTGTGTCAGGATCGTGGCAAGTAGCTTTTCATTGGCTCTGCCTATCCTTGTGGAAAAAAGGCGTGACAATTTGATTAATTTAAACAATTATCTAAACCCAAATTAATAAAACAATCAAACAGTAATTACGCTTTGAAGTTCATATTACCTAAAGTAACAAGGGTCTTAATAATAGGGCTTCCGTTGATGATAGAGTGGAGTAGTTGCAGAGTTGGAATACACCCAATGCTCTGCTATAACCTGCAATTTAAAGGGTGAACCCTATTCAATGGTATAAGCTTTAAACAAGTAATGAATTAAACGAATTTTTTATATTCCGACGTTTGAGAGCTTTGCCGCCTTCGTGGTCACGGAGAGACTGATGGCTGCAGAGCTCTCGAAACGTCGGAATATTAAAAAATTGTCAAATCAAAAGCAAAATTAACGCGATAGTAAGCCGCTTAAAATTCATTTAATTCATTAATCAATGGTCGCGCAAAATCTAAGAAAATACTTTATACAAAATAGGTGGGTAAATAATAAGATTACCGAGTCTTTTGTTGTTGTTTTTTATTTTATTTTATTTTATTGTGACTCGACATATGACAGCACCCCGCTTGATGTTAAGCCGAAGTGTGGTCCATGAATGAATGTCACTGCTACTACAATTCAATCACATCCACTATGCCGGCCTAGATGGAACCGGCAACTTACAAGCTGATCCCGAAACGTGACCAAATCACTTCACGGTCTGTATATTTGTAAGTGGTGGTACTACCCCGGATCGGCAGACTGGCAGACCGGTGATCGAATCCGGGTCACCCGTGTAAAGGATTAATAGCACACCACTGCGCTACGCCTGGCGTTTTAGAGTGACCGCACACTATCAATATTACGTAATTCAGGTAGAGACATGTTCTCGACTCGTACCATAATATTGTCAATATTATTGTGTAGTGTACGGACGCTAACACTACACAATAATATTGTGTAATGTTTATCGTATTGACAATATTGCTAATCTTACAATATTATTGTCAATATTAGATTGACAATAATATTGTATGATTAGCGATTATTGTACGTGTGCGGTGTACCTTAGGTGTCTAATATAAAATAGAGTTGAATTACAACAAATAAACGTATTATGCTATCTTTTTGTTGTTTTTTTTTTCGTCAGTTACCCACACCACACTCCAGTTGAGCTAAGACTTATAACCTTACTTAAGAACTACATTTAAATTTAAGAAATAATTATACTAATTGTTCAACCTAATAAATTGGCTCTCATTGACCTAGTAATAACCTCGTGTAGTTCTCAATTTTGTGTTTGCGATGAATGTCGCCTAACTTGATTGACGTCCCAATAACCTACAATTGTTTGGAAACTGATTACATAATATATTCTTCGTATAGAATACATATTTAGTGATTGAATTGTGTGAATAGGTCTATGCTAAAACTATATTTATTGTTACACTATATTACAAAATTATATTATAATACCGCAGAGTTAGTATGAAGAGAATTGTGGATGTGAGGGAAGTGAGGGGTTGTGTCAGGATCGTAGCTAGTGGCGCTCCTTTGTCTCTGTCAATACCTGAGGTAAAAAAGGCGTGACAATTTGATTTGATATTATAATATGTGCTTGTATCAGAGAATATGATTGCCCAAGTACATATGTGTTTATTAAATGTTCTGTGATTTATTTGTTTCCTCAACATATTATATAAATGTCATATATTTTAAAGTATTATAGAAAATGTATCGAATTGAATTTTATACTTATGAGTATTATGAGTATTTCAGTAAATTATATTCGTTTGTAAATAACATAGTAAAATTTGAGATACAATAAAATACAGATTGAATTTGTTGACTTTCATAGGACCTAAATAATATTAAATTCGAAATATTTTTCGAATTTAATATTTGTACAAATTGAAATAAAAATCACTGACGCATTTTTCCTAACTTGTTGACTTTGACCGAGTAGTTATATTTAGCGAGATTAGGCGTAATAATACTGAAATATGAAGAATCAAGCCCACGGACACTTCAATCCCTGGAAATTTACTCACAATATTCCCCTTCAAATAAAAGCTATTTTAGTATAATATTATTAATATTCTTTCAGATATTGTATTTATTTGTTGTTTTTTTTTGTTATTTCAATATTCATATTAACCTACTAAAGTGCTTGTATCACAGAAAGAGGATAACAATAGTACATATATCAAAGATACACTGGTACCGACAAGTGGTTTTGAACTCGTGCTCTCGGTTTGCGTGACTATTGCACTACCACTATACCACGGTCGCCTTAACTGTACAAAGTCATACGAGTATACACATAGGTCATAAATACAATAACGCTAGACCATCTTTACATACATCTTTAGCCACTCAGCAAAAATTAAGAGAGTTTAGCTGGGAGGTGTTAATGCATCCGCTACATAGCCCTGACCTTGCACCTTCAGATTTCTACCTGTTTCGGTCTTTTCAGAATTCTTTAGGCAGTGTCAGGTTAACATCAAGAGAGGACTGCTAAAACTACTTGTTGCGTTTTTTTGTTTAGAAGTCCCAAATTTTTTACAGCAACGGGATAATGTCGCTACCAACAAGATGTCAGTCTTTTTTTTTATTGTGACTCGACATATGACAGCACCGCGCTTGATATTAAGCCGAAGTGTGGTCCATGAATAAATGTCACTGCTTCTACAATTCAATAACTGTGAGTAGCAATCACATCCACTATGTCGGCCTAGATGGAACCGGCAACTTACAAGCTGATTCCGAAACGTGCCAAAATCACTTCACGGTCTGTATACTTGTAAGTGGTACCCCGGATCGGCGGACTGGGTACCACTGCCTATCACTCTTTAAAAACTCTACAAACTAAATGGCACATATTTATTGTAATTTAATGTAAATAAACTTTGAAAAAAAAATGTCTAGAATTTTCAAATATAAAATGCGAAGAAACTTTTTTCCAGACCTAATAATTTGTTTATAGCTTAATAAATAATATTGTTTAATTATTTATGTTATTGTTTAAAACTGATGTGACAAAGTTACATGTTCGGTACCTAACGTGTCGATAAAACAACGTGAATGTTCTTGTTTGGAAGTAAAATTTGTTGATTGTTTATTGACGAAGTTAGACACATACAATATTAGTAAAGTTCGTAAATGGCACACGTTTCAAACTTTAACATACGACGATGTTATAATTAAACAATATTTGATCTTAACGTTGCATCTAATTGAAATAACATGATGCATATTGAAACTAAAACCGTTGTCTCAGCTAATACCTGTGGAAAAATAAGGCGTAAAATAGATTATAAAAATTATTGTAAAAAAAAAAACTTTTTTTGGTACAATCCTCCTCTTTTTGCATTTTGCCCATAACCATAGAGCTTATATTAGGAGAATTGCGGATGTGAGGGAAACCAAGGAGTTGTGTCAGGATCATGGCAAGTGGCGCTCCATTGTCTCTGCCTATCCCAGTGGGAAAAGGCGTAACAGTTTAATTGATTGATGGAATCTTTTACTGGCGTATGGACGCCGACTGAGGCAATTTACAGTTTTCCAGTCGTCAGCTCATCTTGCTTTTGTCATCAGGCAAGTAGCATCACAGTAAAAAAATATATCGTTTGTTACTTCCCTTGCTTTATGTGACTAATTAGAAGAGTTCCTACATAGAGCTATTCAGAGTTGTACCACTGAAATTATATAGAGCATGATAAAGTTTTGGAATCAGCATAAAAAAATACGTAATTCTATTTCAAAGAGCCCTCGTATAAGTGAATTAACTCGTAGCATTCATAGCGTGCAGTCTTCTGTTGTAATTTTATTTCATTTATAACTTGCTATTGGATATTGTAATTCAATTTTAACTTCTTTAAGTGACAATGTAAGATATTAATTTTATGAAATTGCACCAACCAGGGCGTGTCTTCTGATTAGATTAGTCTCATTCAGATTCTGTTATTTCTTTATCATTTAATTAGAAAACCAGATTGATGAAATGTTTAATTATAATAATTTTAAACATAGTTCAAAAAACCAAATGTTATTCAGTTAAATTTTCTTTTTTAGTTACATTTAACTAGTCTATTTCTTACATTTGATTAAACTAATTTGTTAATATTAGCTATATGAGTTTGTATTTTAGTTAAGTCACTGTACTGACTGGTTTAATTAATTTTTTGAGGTTCAAATAGATAAAAAGTTCCCGGAAAAAAGTCTAATGGTGACCACCGATAATTTGAAAACACAGTATTCTTTTAAATAATTGCACATATTTTGAGTATCAAAATTTTGCAATCCACTTATCATAACCTATTGTCGGACTAATCGGGTGAATTGAGAGTTCGCTCTCGTGTCGACTTGACAAATTTCTACGTTAAATTGGTGCCGGCTGTCGATGGCGTAAAGCTTCGATCGATTGTACTTATTAAACGTGATCTCGTTGTGTTTATGTTCCAGATGTTTTGTTGTTGTACTTTATTATCTGTTTGCTTTACGATTTTGATTGTAATTTTATTTGGAAAAATATTTTAGGAATTGCTGTTTTATATGCTGATTTCATTATAACTATATTTTGTAGAAATGTAAACTAGTAAGTACTATTCAAACATTTCCGAGACATTTTAGTGGAGAAAATAATTTGTTTAAAGAGAATTGTGGATGTGAAGGAATTAAAAGTGCTACGTTGGGATTGTGTAAAATGGCGATCTGTCTTTTGCTTCGGGAAACGAGTCGTGAAAGTTTAGTTTAGTTTTAATATGTGAATTATAAAATTATCAGCCTAAACGTACTCTAACCTTAAGTAATAATTTGAAATGTAACGATGAAACGCCTTACGATTCAAAATTATGTTTTAATAGTGAACTTTTGCAATCAAAAATAGGTTATTCAAAATCCCAAACTTGAAGATGTAAACTTTGTTCGTAATTTTTCGGTATGCTAATATGAAAAATGGTTTGAAAAGTGAGAAGTATATATGTAATGGATAAGTATAGATTACGACATTTCAGTGAAAAATTATTTCGGATGTTATGAGAAAAATATATTGATTAATGTAAAAAGTTTGGCAGACGTTAGCGAAATTTGGTGAAATCGATATTTTTGCCATAGATAAGCGACTTCTACGTTATGACGAGGGTCTTGATAAAGGGATGGCATTTCTGAACAATTTAACACTTTAACTGTCAACCCCCCAAGGGATTGCTCCGACACTAACTGCATACATTTATATATTTTTACCTACTTTATTACTTTTTCTTATTACCATACGCGTTACATTATATTTTTGTGAAACTTTAATTAAATGATAAACCTTTAACATAAATTCAAATTCATTTATCATCCAAGTAAATGCATTGCATATTTTTAATTTATACAGCATTTATAATTTATAGTAATAAAACATGAATATCAAAATCACATAAAATAATTATAGGTAATGTCTAAATAAGTATTTGATTTGTTATGACTGATGCATTTAAAACAAAAAAACTGGGTTATATCTTTTTATTTTTTATTTACATTTTTATACTAAGCTACTAAAGTGTTTGTATCATAGAAACAGGACAACCAAAGTACATATATCAAAGATACATTTGTACTGGTGCAATGGTCTCAACTCGTGCTCTCGGTTTGCGTAACCATTGTACTGCCATTACACCACGGTCGCCAAATTGGTTTCAACTAGGCCGGCAAATTGGTTGTGATTTAGCAAATTAGTCACATTCATTCTTGGACTGCATTCCAACCTAACGATTTGGTGGGTCCGACTCAAGAAAGTTAGGTTGCCACTAGGCAACCTAACTTTCACCCACATAACCGTATACTTGAATGAAGAGAATTGTGAATGTGAGGGAATCGAAGGAATTGTGTCAGGATCATGGCTTGTGGCACCTCATTGTCTTGCCTATTCCTGTGGGAAAAAGGCGTGACAATTTGATTGATTGATTGCTAATTAAAAATGATACAAATAGGTTGGTTTATGGTGTCATTGTAAAACATAGATGTATATTATAATTAATGTATTTGTTATTCATAACCAGGTGAATGTTTGAATGCTGTAACCCGGTGTTTACTGTTGAACAGCGAAACGGAAATTCTTTACAAATAATATTCGGAGATAAATTGAGTCTGAAATTAACAGTCATCTCGCTAATGATTTTCGTTTCAATATAACATTAATATGAGAATATTTTGAATACATTTTCAGTATTAAAAGCCTTAATATGTATTCGATGTTTTAATGGATTTCAACTGTTTATTGTTTTTTGAATTGATAACGGGAAAGATTATACTGACGAAGTACTCGTCTATAACTCATTAAAATGCATAAAATTCTTTTTCTAATCGTAGAGCTTGTATGAAAAGAATTGTAGATGTGGAGAAACTTCCTTGGAGTTGTGTCTAGATCGTGGCCTAAAGCGATTTGTTGTCTCTGCGTATTCCTATGGGAAAAGGCGATTCATTCATTGTATTTCTTTTAAAATTAAATCATTAATTTTTTTGCGGCTTTTAAATTTTTAATTGTTCCCGGTAAGCTTTTGAACATGAAACATCAGATTAAAGTAATCAAACTAAGCCGGCATGGTTATTCACAGCCCGCAATCCAGCTTAGTGTCAGTCGTGGCGTTGTCATATGCCGTGCCACAATAATAAACGTAAAAGTAGGCAGCAGAAATCTTTTGCGCCTAATCTTAAATTATTTTAAAATAGGCAATCAATAGTCAGTCTAGTTACTTAAGAAATATGGATATCACACCCAAAATTATTCGATTTATTCCAATAACTATGAATTCTAGGGTTTAACGATTTTAGTGCTTGTCCAGATTGTTATTAGGTACCTGTGATCGATTCCGATATAAAAAACTACTAATATTAGAAATTTATTATTTCATTAAATAATACGAGTATACTAAAGTATACGAGTAAGTACGATATATTCTGTTTTATATATTGTTATGTTTTATAATATAATATTGTTTTATAATATTTGTAAAAGATTATAAAAAATACATAGTAAACATTCCTAAAGTAACACGTAATAAATAAATAATAACATGTATCTAATAAATATTAAGTTTATACGTACGTTTACAGAAAGGTTCTCAATATGTACCTGCTGTTTGATGTCCTCTCAGCTTATCCAAAATAATTCGTGACTGCCCGCCAATCCGAATTTATCTATTAACTGGATTTAATTTAAATCCGAGGCTGTCCTCTCTGTGCCTGAAATTGATGAATGGGTTTTATGAAATATCGTGACGAGAGTTTGGGGAAAACCTCTCTGTTTTGTTGGTAACGGCACTTGTGCCTCCTGTACGTTTTGTCCCTTATATCATTATGAATAAAAAGGAAGCGAGTAAGTTGTGTCACTATAGTAAAAAGTGGCGGCCCTTCATTGTCTTTGCCTACAATGTGAGAATTGATTATCTTTTTTTTTTTGTTGTTGTTGAGAATATTAACAATATATATTTATAGGTATTTAGGTATATATATATATAGGTATTTATTCAAGAGTTCTACGGTGTTCTGACATTCTTTCTATATATGGTCTTATTCCTTCTTTCTATTTTCTTTTTCTTCTATTTTTTCTTTCGTAAAGTTTACTTGTAAATATCGTACTATAAATACAATGAATAGGTTCTTACTATATATTTTATTTATAAAATTATACCAAAAAATAACCAAATCAGTATTATTGTAAACGTTGAGATAGCGGAGGAACTTAAAAAAAGATTATTATTAGCAAGCCAAAAATTAAAATGAAGATTTACTTTATCAGTAGATATTTTTTAATGTTATTTTTTAGAACAAGAACATAATATAATTTCCGATTTATTAATAACTTACTGCTTAAAATTAGGATGATATTCAAGATCAATTTTGGACTTCTTCTTGCCCACCATCAGGAGGTCAGATGTCGAGTCACAATAAAAAAATGTTTTGAGTTTTTATTCTAAAGGTTTTGAGAGGTCATAATTTGAAGGTTTATATGAAGCACACCCTGTAATATCGACAGAGGTGGCTCTCGCGCGTTACTAATCTATTCGTCTGGATGAACGCCTGTATTATAACCGACGCTTCATTTACACTGTGATATCACTTTTTGTTCAAAAAACCAAATTTATTGTTACACTTTTTTATGAGCTTTCTTTTAAATCTACGTTTGAAGTCTTTGGTTAGCGCAGAATTTATTTTTTATGATTAAAATCATGATTGCTTGCTTGTACGCGTTTGAAGAAACTTGTAGCTGTGAAGAAAGCGAGAAAAAGAAAACGTTGTCTCTGCCTATCTCATGTAGAAAAGGTACAAATTTATTTATTTTTTATCTAGTAATCACTAGTAATAGTAATCTTTTTAGTAGTAGTCACTCTTTAAATAATAGTCGTTAAATGTATTTTTTTTACAATAATATATTTACGAACTGTTCCTACTATAAAACCAAACAATCTCATGAATATTTATTATATTCTCTACTTCTACAATAGTTGTAAAGAGTCTGCATTGGATTGAATAAAGTGTACGAAAATATACTTAACTAATAATGGTTTATACTATCTCTAACGCCGACAGCTCACCTGCTCGCACATCTTTTCACGGAGAAATGTCATCATCCATCAATAGGCCATTTATAGACAGGGCCTATATATCAGGTTTCACCACACGCACACTCTACTATATTTCACGAGGGTTAGGATCTATTTTACCTTTGAATTATATCACATTGTTCCCCATTTTCTTTATAGCGCTGATATACGGACGAATAGAATAGCGAGATTTTTTCTTTGTCAAACCTTTCTTAGATTTTGCGCGAACATTGATTAATGAAATAAACAAATTTTGTAAAATCTGTAAAAAAAAAAAATTGTAAAATATAAACCAAAATAAACGCGATAGTAAGCCGCATAAAATTTGTTGAATTCATTAAACCAAAGTACTGCCAAATTCAAAACTCGTTTCGGCTTAAATCTTATTAGGTAATTGTTATGAAGACCATGCTTTCCGCAGTAAAATCAATGATTTCTCTAATCATAGTTTAATTGTTTATCTATTACGCTAAACTATTTTCCCGCATCTATTTATTAAAAAGAAAGCACTTAATAGATTGTTTGCAATTGGATGTGAAGGAAACGTGAGAGTTGTGTCAGAATAGTAGAAAGTGGCGCTCCAAGGGGGATCATGTCGTCGTTTATTGTAATTATCATTGTCTTTAGGAACGCTACAACTTTACCGTAAAATTATCAATGAATCAAATTATCACGCCTTTTATCCACAGAGATAGGCGGATACAATGGAGTGCCACTTACCATGGTCCTGACACAACTCCCTCGCTTCCTTGATATCTACAATTCTCTTCATACAAGCTCTATGGTTATAGGCGCTAGGCAACTCGGCGTTCTTAAGGATGTCTTCGATTTGGTTAATTATTTGAATTATCCTTATCTATCAAATTCTTTTTATTCAATACAGGTACATAGTTGTTCGTAAATTTGTGTGAGACACTAAATTTATACGCTTTTTATACTAATCTACCAAACGTATTTGTATCGTCGCATACAAGTACAGCAACCGCACGTAGCGCAAATTCAGCATTGCCGAATAATGAGTCTGCGCGTTTACGAGTTTCAGTCAGTTCGTGAAAAGCATTCGCCTATTATTATATCAATAGAAGCAATTATTTTTGTCATTTATCTACATCTGTCATTTATCACACATATATTTGGTCCTTCGAGCCGGATTTGGTTTAGACACAGTACGATCAAATTAGCACAGTCAATTCTACTGTAAATATTTTTTGTTATTTTATTTTTATTTATTTGCTGTGAGATACAGTTGCCCCAGTTTTGTGGTACCAATTGTTGACTTCATTTCATTATCCCTATACTAGACCACGGCTGGATATACAAACATACCTTTCACTGTGTGGTCAAATAACTAGTTAAAAAATAAGCTTTGGAAAGGGGTTTCATCGAAAAGTAATCACAACATACTCTACATCCCGCTGCCTGCCACTGCTGCCCTTTCTTTCCTTTATTGTGGGTCCTTATTACTGTTAAAAAAATCAAGTTACAAATAATAATAATATAAGTTTATATATAAGCTTTTGCTTTAAATATAAAACTGTACATTGTGACTCGACATATGACAGCAACCCGCTGAGGTTAAGCTGGAGTGTGGTCCATTAATGGATTCCACTGCTACTACAATTCAATAACTGTGAGTAGCAATCACATCCACTATGCCGGCTTAGTTGGGACCGGAAACTTACAAGCTGATCCCGAAACGCGACCAAATCACTTCACGGTCTGTATATTGTAAGTGGTGGTACTACCCCGAATCGGCTACTACCTACCACTCTTTCATAACCAGACCCGAATTGTATTTTATATTTCCTTTGTGTTTAATAATACTAATTAGTATTATTAAACCTAATTATTATAGTAAAGTAACCTAATTTCGAACTACCACATTTGAACAATGTTCGTGGTATTTCGTCACTTCTATTATAATTCAGTTCACATTTAGAGCAGATTTTCGTATCGTAACGTCAATTTTCCTCACAGACCACTTAAGTTTAGACTCCGTTTGGTTAGTATGGAGATATCAATATTAATAATCATCCCAAAATATACACACTTGATATTGGTTGAGTGTATGTATACAATAAACTGGTAAATAAAGACATCAGAGCAAATGTTTTATTTAATATTATTTTTGCTTACGCACGTTGGGGGCCCCGTATAATTGATACAGCGGATATGGCGGTAGCTACGCCCCTACATCCGAGCCAGTGTTATCCACAAGGCGCGAAACATTAATTACATTTTATATTCCCTTTGTGAAAAGACAATCGCGTGGCTCTCCAAATCAAATCCCGTTTAGTCGTTCCCGTATGTGGCGTCTAGTGGGTAAATTATCTCAGATTTTCTTGTAACGGTTTCTGTGCGGTTTTCAATGGACTGTAAGTAGCTGGTTAATTAGACGATATTTCTATTAATTAGACATAGGCAAAATGCATTTGTCGATGGGAAAAAATGGGAAAGGTACTCACTGTTTTTCGGTGCAAGAAGGACTCTCCGCCATCTTGATTGACATCGGCGGTACAACAGGCGCGCCATCTAGTGGCGCTCGCGGGATACACTTTTAGGTTAATACTTTGCAAATGCGGGATTTAAAGGAAAAAAGGGAAATCGATAAATGCGTATTATTAAATCAAAACATAAATGAATTCAGGCGCGAACATCCTCCGGCCTGAAAGAGAATTAGTTCTCTTTCAAATAAACAAAAGAGCGCGGAAAGCATTTAGGTAAATAATGCAAAGTGTTTACAAACTTAAACTTAAAAAGCAGAAAGAAATAATAATAATACTTATTAACCTAAACTAGTGTAAAATAAAATATAAAGTTAAATTAAATTATTGTGAAGGTAGTGGACACACCTTCACGACTGGACGCAAATAAGTACCAGTTTTAGTGCGAACTAATACAACTCTAATAACACCGTCTTTGCCTGGATATACTTCTTGAATTATGCCTAAGGGCCAATCTAGAGGTATTATATTATCATTGCGTATTAATACTACCGTACCCTTTGTAACAGGGTTCTGCGGGGTATTCCACTTTTGACGGGTCTGCATTGTGTGCAACACCTCGTCATACCAACGGCGCCAATAATTTTTAATAATTAAATCTAGCATTTCTTTGCGCGTTTTTAAAGATGCGGTTTCTTGAGTTAAATCGGAAATGAATAGATTTTTGATTGGATTCGTATTTAAGAAATGTGCAGGCGTGAGGGCAGTTGGCTCTGCCGGATCCGAACTCAGACAGGTCAGCGGGCGCGAGTTAAGCAATGCTTCTACTTGCGTTAATACCGTTAACAACTCCTCATAACTTAAAAGGTGTTTACCTATAACTTTTAATAAATGCGTTTTTACACTTTTAATTCCCGCTTCCCATATTCCCCCAAAGTGCGGGGCGTTGGGTGGATTAAACTTCCACTCCACCTCATGACGTAATAATTCGTCCCCATATTTGTCGATAAATTCCTTTGTTTTTGTTAAATTGGTGATTTCGTCTAGTTTGGCTTTCGCGCCAACGAAATTCGTGCCGTGATCTGAATACATGAACTTGCAAGGACCACGTCGCGATATGAAACGCTTAAAAGCCTTTATAAAGGCTTCTGTTGTAAGATCTGTAGCAAGTTCGATATGAACTGCTCTGGTCACCATACACACAAAGAGACATATGTATGATTTTTGACTTCGTGCTCCACGATATTTGTGGAAAGTAATGGGTATGGGGCCGCCATAATCTACACCACAATGGTAAAATGCTTTAGTTTCTTGTAAACGATAAGAAGGTAAGTTGGCCATTAGTGGTTGTGGGGAAATTGGGTTCTTACGAAAACATGTGTTGCACATGTGATATCTTTTTCTAATTAAATTGCGGGCGCTTAAAATCCAATAATTATGACGTAACATAGAAAACAATAAATTCGGTCCTGCGTGTAAATATTTTTTATGAAAATAGTCGACAATTAATGTCGTGTAATGATCCTTAGAGGGCAGTAAAATAGGATACTTATGATCAAAAGGTATTTTACGCGCGTCGGACAACCGACCGCCGACTCTTATCAAACCATTACTTATAAAAGGATGTAAATTACGAATGGACTGAGACACACATTTATTGTTTTTAATATTTTTATATTCTAACGAAAAATGAACTTGCTGAATGGATTTTAAGATATATTCTTCTGCTATTTTGTAGTGAGAAAAATTAATAAAATTAGAACGCGGAATTTTTCCAATCATACGTAAAATATAAACAACGATACGAATAAGTTTATTCCATGATGAATATTTTAATCCTATCGAATATAAATAAGGATGCGGTTCATCCCTGACAATTAAAGAGATAATTTTCTCTTCGGGAACACTTAATGAATTATTAATACAGAATTTTTTAATAGGCCAAGACTTTGGATCCTGGTTTGCCCAAGGTGGCCCGTTAAACCATAACTCATTAGATAATAATTGTGACGGCGTAAGGCCGCGTGATAAACAATCTGCGGGGTTTTGTGTCCCGGGAGTATGATAAAAATGCGCGGGCGGTAAATATTCAATTATTTTTGTAACTCGATTGGCAACAAAGGTTTGCCAACGATGCGGTGATGCGTTGATCCAATGAAGGGCAATCATTGAATCGGTAAAACAAAATATATTGTTAACGGAAATGCGTGCGGAATAAGAGTTAACAACAGTGTTAACTAACTTAGCTAATAAAAGAATTGCACATAACTCCAGGCGTGCAATTGAGATTGTTTTTACAGGTGCGACTTTAGACTTCGCACAAATTAAATTTGTTTTATACAAATTCCCTGGAAGCGAGACATGTAAGTACACGACTGCTCCGTAGGCGCGTTCGCTTGCATCAGAAAAACCCAATATAGAAATTGGTTCATTTGTGGTTTTGGAGCTCGCGTCCAAAACCATTCTTAATTTAGTTGTTAATTTATACTTCCTAATGACAGCGTGGTGTGGTATATAATAATGCGGAGATGTATTGTCATCGGAGGAGACGCGGCGTATGAAACCTTCTTTAAGATAGGTTTTGATGACGTCATCATATTGTATGCGGAGCGTGGTATCTTTATTTAATTTTCTTTCTAATAAATAAAATCGACGTTTAGCAATTGAGAATGACTCGCCTAAACAACGCGGATCCCCTTTAAAGGGTAATGCTACCGAATAACGGCCAGTGACGTCACGAGTGGTAGTGTCATCATAAATACGATCACACTCTTGATTGTCTGGAGAGAGGTGTTCCCTATGTGGCACCTCTTCCAAAGACCAGAACTTGGATAATATATTATCTAATGAATTTTCATTATATGAACAAAACGTGTAAGTTGATGCGTTATTATTAAATAATATCGGAGCGGGACCAAATACAACATATCCAAATATAGTTTCCAAGGCGTACGGCTCACCCCGAGCGCCTCGAACGCGGTTAGATAACAAAATCTCATCGAACCATTCGCACCCCAGAAGGATGTCGATGGATGCGGGTTTATAAAATTTCTCATCTGCCAATTGAAGATTATTCAAATAGTTCAATGTCGAAACGTCGACATAACTAGTAGGCAAAATATTGGTCACCTTATCTATTACGTGTGACTTAATACTAATATTATTGTTTTGATTATAACGCGAAAATAATGTAATTGTTGTCGTGCCTTTAATATGGCGGCGACTATTACCGATTCCTTTAACAACTAACTGATTACTAGAATGCATTCCAATGCCTAAACGTTTACAACAAGCCGACGTTACGAAGCTACTTTGGGACGCGGGGTCAATTAATAAACGAACAGTAACAAAATTCCCGAAGCGATCCGTGACGTAAGCGAGCGCGGTGCCTAATATTACTGTATTAGGTTTTAAAACATTATTATTATTAAACGAACAAAGGGACACATTTTCGGTGTTCAGACGCTGTGGAGTTACAGCTGTCTGAGCGTGCGTTGGAAATATAGCGCGCGAATCATTCACTGGAGCGTCAGCTGATGACACTCCAGCTCGTCCAGCTCCTCCGGCCGTGGCAGGCCGTCCGCCGTCCGCTTGAGGTCGTATCCAATGTAGCATTGTATGATGACGGCGGTTACACTTTTTACAAGACACAGAGGAATTGCATGCGGGAGTAGAATGGGTGTAGCTAAGACAATTCGCGCAACCATTGTTATTTTTGACAAAATAATATTTGTCCATAGGGGACAGTTTCTGAAATGCATTACATTGAAAATAATGTTCGTGATTCACTTTACAAAAATTACAATTAAAATCTCTTTTATTCTGCGTTACAAAGGAATGAGTTTGTTTACTTTTATTACTAACATTGGACTTGCCAGTTGTTCGTTCCAAGATCTTAACTTGTTCGCGAATAAATTTTACAAATTCCTCATAAGAGGGTAAGTCGTTCGAATTCCGATGTTGGTTTTCGAACGCTTTCACGGTTTCATTATCAAGTTTTTTCAATGCAATGTGAATAAATATAAAATCTTTAATATTGCTTAATTTTAAAGAATCTAATGCGGCATAGACTGTTGTAAATTTGTCTATAAAATAATCTAAGTTATTCGACGTAACTTGCGTAATTGGTTTTAAATCGAGAAATTGGTTAAGGTAGTCGCAAGCTAATGCGCGGGTGTCTTCGTATTTTTCTATTAAAGCGTTGTAAATAATTTTATAATTTTCGGGAGTTGGTGTTAAACCACTACAGATGTTTTGGGCTTTACCCGTTAGCGAAGACAATAAATACTGAATGCGCTCCGAGTCATTCAGACCTGCGTTATAGTGAATTAAATTGTTAAACGTCTGAATGAACAAGGGCCACTCTTTTAACTCGCCACTGAACTGCCGGAGCTCGATTCTTGGCAGCTTAACGATAGTAGTTCGATCCGAAATTGATTTAGAACTTAATTCCGAATCTAATCTCTCGCGTGCATATTTAATAGCGTTAAAAATATCCGAAAATGACCAAATAGATTCATATTCGGGTGTAAAATTCTCTTCATTACAGATTTTTAAACAATTAATTTCATCAACTAGTTTCATAAATTCCGATCTCAAAATATCAATTTGTTGAGATTGCGACAAGAATAACCCACTTTGTTTTGAATCGGATTGTATGGGTATACAATCATAAATTCGTTGAATATGAGCAAAATATGACTGCAGTTTTGCTTCTAATAATTGCAGTTTTTTAGTATAATTAAGTTTAGCTTTGCTTTCCATTTTATTATTAAGAAATATACCCAAACGAATGTGTAGAAAAAAATAACTAAAATAATGTAGGTAATTTTACAAACGCACGTAGCGTATTTACGTAAAAATATCTAATTAATGAAATGATATTGTAACAATATTAGGTTTATTCACCAACAATATTGACAATAAATCTCAGAACTATAAAAAACAAAACAACTAAACTTACGTTTAAAACTTTTGAAATTTTAACTTTTTAAAGTTAAAATCTATGCGGCGCGGTGCGGTTAAATGTAAACAATAAATAAATATATATCAGTGAGTGCGGTTATAAAATAATATTAACTAAATACACTTTGCATTATGTACTAAAAACTTTTATGATATTCGTCGATGCGTATTACGTGTTGTAACTACGTAATTTTATAAAATAACGATTAAACCCGGCGAGTAGGTGCCAAACAATGTGCGGTTTTCAATGGACTGTAAGTAGCTGGTTAATTAGACGATATTTCTATTAATTAGACATAGGCAAAATGCATTTGTCGATGGGAGAAAATGGGAAAGGTACTCACTGTTTTTCGGTGCAAGAAGGACTCTCCGCCATCTTGATTGACATCGGCGGTACAACAGGCGCGCCATCTAGTGGCGCTCGCGGGATACACTTTTAGGTTAATACTTTGCAAATGCGGGATTTAAAGGAAAAAAGGGAAATCGATAAATGCGTATTATTAAATCAAAACATAAATGAATTCAGGCGCGAACAGTTTCTTACCATCCTCATTCGTCATTATGTCATAGCATATCACCGGACAGACACGTTTCAGATCACAAATATACATCACAAAATCCCGAACAGTATTACGTAATATATTATTTTGTCTTAATCATATTTTTTACCGTAAAAAAAGCTCTTAGGTTCGAGTTCTTGATTTTATAATAAATTACGATCAATAGTTTTTCAGGAGAGTAATTTCCGACCAAATCGGAGACATCCTCAAGAAAGCTAGGCTGCCTAGTGCCCATAACCACAGAGTCTGTATGAAGAGAATTGTGGGTGTGAAGGAAGCAAATGAGTTGTGTAAGGATCGTGGTAAGTGGCGCTCCATTGTGGAAAAAGGCGTGACAATTTGATTGATTGATAGTTTCTTTTAACTTATAACTTTATTTTAAACGATATACCTAATTATATTTGACAAACAAGATGTACTATCTTGGATCAAAGTAACGAAGTATTGTATTTAAAGGGATACACATGAAGTACATGTACGAGTGTGTATATGTTAGTGAGTAGTTTATATAAAAGTACTATATAAAAGTATATGTGTACAGTACTAGTATATGATTGATTTTTTCCTTAATCTTTGCACTCACGTTATATATAATATTTTTCTCTTGGTCTATGGGCATTGTGTTCACCTATTGTATAATAAATGAAATTTTAAAATAATTAAGTAAATAAAGAAGTAACCTAAATTAATTAATATTATTTTTATTACAATTTAAATGTTAAGATAAATTTATATAGAACTTATAAAGCGTTAAGTGAGTAGCCCTAAGTGTAATTTAATATAATAAAGTGTTGCGGTCGTCCCAAAGGCTACCCCTGACACCCACCCACAGACAATTTACCCTAGACACCGCTCTTTAGGTTGTAAAATAAATCTCTATATATTGTAGTTCGATTTTGAGTATGGTAGCACTTTTACTGATGTTACTACTAGAATTTAATAACTGTGGGTAGCAGTCGGCCTATGCTGGCCTGGTAGCAACTTTCAAGCTGTACACGAAACGCGACGGGGTCACTTCGCCGTCTATACACTTGAAAGTGGTGGTACTACCCCGGATCGGTAGACTGGTTATATAATCAACAACGTTTCGAAATAGTTTGTTTTGCAAATACGTCACAATCATATTAAGGCTATGGACTTAGTTTATCACACTAATATAAAAAGTTTGATAATTGGGGCAGCTTGAAAGTTGCCGGTTCCAACTAGGCCGGCATAATGCGTACGACCTCATTCATGAATTCGTTCAATCATTCCATTACAGTCCCTGTCTAAAAGCAGGCTGGGTATCGTCTTATGTCGTTCCACAATAAGTACGATTGCACTGCTGTGTGATAGCTTTTCCGATCCCCTATTGGTTCTAAATTGAGAATTTCGGAACTCATATCCAAACCACAAACCACTCAGCCTTTTTAATATAATATTAATACCGTGGTCAACTGAAAGGCCTTACCCCAGTAAATATAATGAAAATGCCACCCATCTATCTTATACAGTTTATTTGGAAATTCCTTTTTCGGGCATATTAAAAGAGCCTAATTTGTTTAAGGGACCCTCGTTTTTTCCATGTTATTTTCTAAATTAAATTGTTGTGTAAAGTATTTTTTAATCGTTCTTTTAATAGGTTGTTTTTTTATTTAATTAATTATTTATGTGTTATTTTGATAAAATCGTGGTTTGAAAGACGCTGTAGTGACAAAGATTAAGAAAGTTGGATTGAGGGGTAGTAAGAGATTTTTGTAAATCAGAGTGAGTGAGTGGAATGATCTCTATATAGACCGCATAGATCGTCTATGCCCATAACATTAAAAGCGGTGCGCAAAATCTAAGAAAATACTAGGCGGCTCTGAAGTTAGGCGTAACTCCTTCGCTTCCTTCACATCCACAATTCTTTTTATACAATTCTTGTTCTTTTTTATGGGCACTAGGCAACCTATCTTTCCTGAGGATATCTCTGATTTGATCGGAAAACAGGCCTTGTCTAACGCATCCATCCACATCAAATTTCTAAATTGCTTTCGTCAATCTACTTTCACCAAAAATTTTCCATGTGCCCAAACCATTGAAGCACCCCTTAGTCAATCTTTGTCACTACATCTTCTTTCAAACCACATCTATCAAGCACTGTGCTATTCCTTATACCAAGCTATACTCGTATTATAGCTTACATTCAGTAGCTTACCAGTAGGCAACTTGGAAACTATGAAATAAATAATGTATAAGTTTTGTTTCATCATTAGTTTTTATGTACTTGGTAGAATTAGCCCTCATATCTAATTCGATTCAACTTCGTGCATCATCGGGTAAATATCAAATATAGTGAGGTACTCGTTCCTTGAGATCAACGTAGTGTTGTACATTATTCATTAAGGATTCCCGCATTGTCGATATTCTTACAAGCGACTCGTGAAATATTCAACAAGAGGGCCCTTATCGAGGACAAGTTCTTGTCTATCACTTAGAAGACGGGCAGTTTTAATGAAAGTTTGACGCAGGTATAATCTTCGTTTAAGGTATAACTAAAGGATAGTATAGTGTCACCTGTATTTCTATGCTTATTTACAGAACTCTTGCAAGATAGCGCTCCACTGCTGCTTGCCAACATGCACAATAAAAATATGTCATAAAAATAATCTTATATTATTAGAGTTGCCTGTTCTAGCAAATCTATGTCGGCCTAGTTGAAACCGACAACTTTCAAGCTAATCACGAAACGTGACTAAGTTACTACCCGGTCTGAAAACTTAAAAGTGTTGGGTACTACTACTCTTAAAAAAAACCCGGTTCAAAACCAATAGCCGTTACCAATGTAGCTTCTTATTTGTACTTTGGTTGCCCAGCTCTTTAGCCAAGCATATTTACTCGTAGAAGCTTAGTATAAAATTGAAACAAAAAATATCAATCTCTATAAAAATGTAGCTTGTTAAATTTTTTTATTAAAAGGTTCATGCGGCTTACTATCCAATTTATTGTAATAATTTTATAAACAACGTTCTGAAAGCCTTTTGGTAATTGTGGTCGTGCCCACCTGCATTTTACTTATATGAAATAAATGCTTTTTAGTTCGTATTTCCCGAATTTTGCACATCAAAATATATTAAAGTTGTGCAAACATTTATAGATATATTTTATTAATGTTTTTTTTAGTGCAGCATGGCGATTAATTAAAGTTAAAGACTGTTTTATGTATTTTAAGTTTAATGTTTATTAATATTAAAAACCATAAAACCATCTATTTATTAGATCAAATTTATAGATATCGCTTTGATTTATTTGTTCTTAGATTTTGTCCGTCCTCGTAGTGTTAATAAACAAGTCCCTTTGACATCTCCTTCGTGAGCCTTCAACAGACAATACGTAGAAGTATTTTCCTTGCCGTTGTTATCTCTTTTGTAGAGACACAGTTGTTTTGTTATTTTTGTGTTTGTTTATTTAAGGATTTTGAATGGGAACTCTTAGTTTGTAGAATAAGGATTTTTTGTAATTGAGACATGTTTTTTTATTATTATTTACTGACAGTTGTCTCATACGTACGCGAAAATAGAGTCAATAATTG
Organism: Tinea trinotella; assembly: GCA_905220615.1. Taxonomy (NCBI): domain Eukaryota; kingdom Metazoa; phylum Arthropoda; class Insecta; order Lepidoptera; family Tineidae; genus Tinea; species Tinea trinotella. The sequence goes on from HG992326.1 coordinate 6,294,784, forward strand.
TTCTTTACTTTGCATTAAAATGTGCAACGAATTTTTTTCTAAGTCATCATCATAAATTTTCACGTCTTAATTCCCTCAGAAATAGGCAAAGCAGAGACAACGCAACGGAGCGCCACTTTCACGACCCTGACACAACTCTCTTTTTTCACATCCACAATTCTCTTCATAGAGTAGAGTCTCTCTAGTCTGATACCTTATTTACTATTATATTACTCACTGTCAAACAAAACAACTATAGTATAAAAGTATGAAATTGAAAATATAACAATGTTATTTATTTGCTGTATTTATTTTTCAGGTAAGTAGAACAAAACTAAAATAAATGAATAATTCACTAGTAAGTATAAAGTTTTCCTTTTTAATATTGTCATATTGGAGGTCCATATGTCCATATGGCCATATGTCTCCGACAGCAGTTTTCTGCTATTTTTAGGCTGTTAAGACACTATTTTAACTAGTTTTACTATATACCATTTTAAAATCTTTAATAATCTTTACCCTTACTTTGATTTTTGAAAACTTTATTTCTTAATGAAAGACTTCAATCGAAGAACCAACAACCGTGGGAAAAAAAGGTTCCAGAGTGGAGACCACAAACCGGAAGACGCAGCATAGGTAGGCCTCCCACCAGGTGGACTGATGACATAGTGAAAGTCACGAACAACCGGTGGATGTAGTTGGCATCTTGTTCGGAATGGCGTTCTAAGGGGGAGGCCTATGTTCAGCAGTGGACGCCTTCTGGCTGATGATGATAATGAATGAAAGACACAATATTATTAGACCACATTGAGTGTTTTCTATCTATATAATTATTGTAGGTTATCGAAACATGATGGGCATAATTCAGGGTCTGAATTTAATCTGTAGTGCATTCCATGAGTTAAAGCGACTGCTACTGCTAAGGAACAAATGCGAGTTGCAGTCTCAGCCACAAACCAGCCTAGTTGAAGCCGGCAACTTTCAAGCTGATCCAATGGCCAACAAGCGCTGCCTACCACATGGTTCCAAAGGTTTGCAAATTGGTTGCGAAGTTGTTGGATTCATTTGTCAGTTTTCCACCCATAACCACCCGATAATTATTGTAGGTTATCGTTTTCGGGTTTTGGGTATTTTTTGCATTAAAAACTGTGTCTTCTGGTCCGATATCATAGCTATAGTAAGATAATACATGTGAAATTAAATGCTGTTTTATTTTGTAATTCGCTATCGTATCGAGTGTCATTAGCATGCTTAGTACTGGATGGGTTAAAAGCCACTACAGTAGGGATCTACTCTTAAGCCGTGGAGCTCGCTTAGCTACGTAATTGGCTGAAGAGTCATTGTCTTATAAGTACCTATTAGATGTACGCTTTTTCGTTCTATCATAGTTACGTTAGTTGTGTGGAATTATTAGGTTGATTTTGTATTGTGACTTGACATCTGACCTCCCTGACCCGCCTGATGGTAAGCAAGAGTAGGTCTAAGAGAGCCGACGACAAACATCAAATAACTAGTTTTTTAATATAAAATTTTCAATACATTTATCTATTGTGGCGCTCCGTTGTCTCTGCCAAACTAAAGATAAACTTATCTTGTTTGTTGTTAGGAGGGTGTTTTCCGATCAAATAGAAGACATCTTCATGAAAGCTGGGTTGCCTAGTGCCCATAACCGTAGAGCTTGTATGAGGAGAATTGTGAATGTGAAGGAAGCGAGGAAGTTGTGTCAGGATCTCGGCAAGTGGCGTTCCGTTGTTTCTGCCTATCCCCGTGGGAAAGAGGCGTGACAATTTGATTTGATTTTGATTTGATTGTTGTTAAAAAAATATATAGAAATTTTACATAGTTTTTTATCTGTTGTCTCTGTTTATGCTTGTTGAAATTAGGCATCACAATTTTGGTAATTGCATAAATGTTCATAGTATGAAATATATAAAAATTAATATTTTTTAAACAGTGTTCTATTTTTAGTAAATTAATTAAATAATTTTATGGAACTGTTTCGCACGATTGACGAGTTTCAGATTAAATTTTAGCAGAGATATCTATTTAAGCTTTTATTTGAAACGATTTATTTCATTGCAGTCTCATATTTCCTTTTTAATTAAATTTAACGCTTCTCAAATTAACTTTGATTTTATTGTTCTGCTAACAAATAACGAACTTTGAAATTATTTAATTATACTTGTTTTATTGTTCTCTAGGACACCTACTCGTTCTAATAAATATAACTGGGACAGCACAAATGAGTTTTCGCTATAGAAATCCTTTCTCCGTCGTATCCTTTGAGATATGGAAGAGGATTATGACGAATTTAGAAGGCCGTTTCTTTAGGTTTGTTTTATATTCCTGGATCCTGCCAACGCATAGTAGTGATCTAAATTAGAGCCCTGGTTTAAAACTACCAACCTGTTCCAATATATATTTGATATATGCAAATTCGTCGTCTTGTTTCTATGTGCTTGGTATAGAAATGTAAAAATCAATAGTGATTTTGCTTTTCTTTTTCTGATTAATAAGTGCAATCTGCACATAAATTAATATAATATAATAATAAAAAGTTTTAAGTATATATCGTGGATATAATTTCCGAAACTCTGTGTAAAATAATTCAAAAACACATATATTTCAAGATAAGTTTTGCCTTAAGGTATCAATTGTATATAAAGACATCCTTCTACATAATTTAATAATAAAAGTATTATTTTTTCATTGTCTCTATCTATCCTAGGAAAAAGACGTGATCATTTGATTGAGTAATATTTAAATTAATCAATGACAACACATTAGTACCTACATTGCACCCGTGTTTAACTCGGTACGTACAAAATAAACCTAAATTTACAACCAGCATACAGTGTATTTGATAATAGCACAAAACGTTTTCACTGTTTTAACAATTATTGAAATTATGTAATTTAACGTTATTTGTGTATTTACGTTTAATGAGATTTTTTCCATTGTCATAATGTAATAAAATGCCTAAGTCTTTTCTCAATAATTCCTCTTAGGACGCTCCTACAAGAAGGATACTAAAGAGGGATTGCTCTTATAGACATTGGCTTATTTCTTTCATTATTATGCAACGCGCAATCTCTTATTTATCTATTTTAAAATTTATTATAATCACGGAGAAGAATTTCTATTTCGGTTAATTTTTTCAAACAAAGATAAAACAAAAAGACAATTTTAACGAAGCTGTTCCTTCGTTTTGTTCATTGGAAAATGGCGGCCTATTCCCCGCACTTAGTAATTGCTTCATTAAGCTTTTCGGTTTGTTTGTATTTGAAACGTTATTTTGTAATTGAACCTATAAAGTCAACGGGAACGTTTATTGAATTCATTATTAATAAAATGAAGATAATTTTAATGGATTTTATTGAAGTTTTTATTTAATGAATGTACCTCAAATGTATAGATGAAAGGGTTGATATTTTTTTTACCATATTGTTAGCCTATTTTATATATGCCTCCCTCTCTTCTTTTTCTCACGAGGCTGTAGTAGCGAGAGGAGGATGAATAAGTTTATAATAAAGACAAATTCTTTCGAATTAACTGTAACCGATTCATCGAGTAAAGAGAGGGTTTATTGTGTCTGCCTATATCTGTCGGAGTGAGGCGTAAGAGTTTAATTGATATCCTATCTTGTATATACATTTACATTAAAACGGGGGCATTCTTGTAAAAAACAGGGTTTTGCAGTGTCAATAACCATAGAGCCTGTATGAAAAGAATAGTGGTTGTGGGAAAGCGAGTGTCGTGTCAGGATCGTGGAAAGTGGCCTACCCAGTGGGAATTAAAACGTGTCAATTTATGACGATAATGATAATATTTTACAATGAAAAATACTATTACAATTACGGGTACTATTGAAATGTTAATTCAGAACACTAAATTAAACTTCTCCAAATATCTCCACACAAACAAAACCTTTCGAATTCGGTCCAGTTATTTTGATTAAGGAAGCATCTTAAATTCGTTTTACTATATTTTAAGTCATACTAAAGTAGAACTTTGGTAGCTTTTTCTCAGCTAAACATAAAAAGATCGTAAACAAGACAGGGGAACTTGGTCGAAATTTAAAACTTGTCACCAGGGGCGGGCTGGGTGCTCTGAAGGCGGGACCGCTCATCTAATATGCATTGCGGTGCCGCGTGCTTTGAATTCCCAAGTGAGAGCTGCTCTCACCTGACGCCATGACTTTGATGAAACACGCCACAACTAGCGGCAGTCTATTTATTAAGTGCTCTTTAGGAAGCTACCATATTAATACGTATTAACATATACATTTTATACGTAACATAGTATGATGCTGATTATATACGAGTATATATCTCTGTATTTAAATATACGTGAATATCATTATTTAATTTAATATACATAGATGTGGTTTAAAAGAAGATGTAGTGACAAGGATGGACAAAGGAATGCTTCGATCGTTTGGGCACATGGAAAGGATGAGTGAATGTAGATTGACGAAAGGAATTTATAAATCTGATGTGGATGGATGTGTTAAATCGGAGACATCCCCAAGAAAGCTAGGATGCCTAGTGCCCATAACCACAGAGCCTGTATAAAGAGAATTGTGGATGTGAAGTAAGCGAGGGAGTTGTGTAAGGATCGTTGTAAGTGGCGCTTCATTGTCTCTGCCTATCTCTGTGGGAAAATGGCTTGACAATTTGATTGATTGATTGATTGATATTTGTGCAGTTAAGTACTTACATTAAGTTTTAGGTAAATTAAAATACTTAATCTGGGACGACTCATGTTTTTCGAGCAAATAGGAGAGATTCTACACGTATAGGAGCTAGATACCTGAAGAGAATACAGGTTACATGAAGGGAATTATAGATTGCGTGAAAAGTGGCGCTCGTATCTTTACCTACACCTGCCGAAATTGAAGCGTGATAGAGTTAGGTTGTTATAATTATGAATTTTGTAAATTTATTAAAATTGTTTTGATTTTCCAGATAAAAATAGCTTTAAAAAATTGGCATTGAAAATTCCAACCATATATTTTAAAAGTTCTAAACGCAGATTTCTTTTCGTTTATTCTGAAGAAAGTGTTTACATAGCGTGAGATTATTTTGTATTGGGAAGTTATAAAACAGTGTATAACATAGCAGCCAGCTCACTTAGCGCCCTTGTTTGTTTTGTAAAAAGCTTGCAAATCCCACGTCGTACTTTCTTGAGTGCTCACTCGTTTTTCATTTACCTCTGCTTGAATGTAAGAATATTTAGTCACTGTATATAATATATCTATGTAATATTGTAGGTATTAAGTTAAATATGTGTACATAGCGAGGAAAGTACGCAGAGAAGGCAGACAATAGAGAAGAGTTCTAGTCTAGGCACATAACTTCCTGTCTATACAAGTTTCTTCTACTTTCAGAATTTCATTATGCTATATGAGATTGCTTTCTAATCGAACCAATACTCACACTAACCTCTTTTGGCCAGAGGTGACATTTTAAGCGTCTTACTATCGCGTTTATTTAAGTTATTGATTTTATATTATTTTATTATTACAAAAGTCTCTACGTGACCACGATGGCTGCAAAGCTCTCGAAATGTCGGAATAATAAAAAAAAATTATTAAAATCGATAACCAAAATAAACGCGATAATTAGCTGCATAAAATTTGTTTAATTCATTAACATGTGAATCTCCTATAAATGTTCTATAAATTTAAGCCCACGAGTTATCGCGCGAGCAGAGGCAGAAAATGCACGATTATTTTCATCGCACGGCAAAATAGCATCATTGTTGCCAATTAGGAATACGGCTTACATTTTTTTTATTGTTTAAACGAGTTTTTCTTTTACATAATTTTTTCGTTGTCTATTAGCAATTCTCTTTGTTATCTTTGAGTTGAAATTTTCTTTGACTTTAAACGTTAAACACTTGAACCTGCAAGCCGACCGCGTAACTCAATGACAATAAGAATGAGCTTCGTTTTGACAGTTAAACTCCATTAATGAGCTTCAAAATTAATATTGCGAATCCATGTGTTTTTCATGAATAATTTAAGTTCATTGAAGCTCATTGTCCAAATGAATAAAAATTGTTTTTGATACTATCAGCAACCGCGTAAGTTTTTGGCAAATGGGAATGAATTTTATTGTCATGTCCTTTGAAATAGCGCGGTCGGCTCCCTGTATCATCACTACGGAGCACAGGCTACTGTCCGGATCATGGTGGTTATCCAGGCAGGTTTTTTCCTTATGCTTGGCCATTCGGATTGGGGTGCGACAGTTTTAAGGCATCTTAACGACCGCCATCTTGTGATAACGACCGGGACCTACTGTTTAACTTGTCATCCTAAACACGAGTAGGGTTAAGATATTTTTTGCTTTCTCAATTAGTTACAGTAAAAACTCGATTAACCGGACTAATTGTTGTCGTTAGGCATCCGGATAATCGAAAATCCGGATAATCGGATGTATGAAGAAAAGCGTTTTTTTTGCATATGTACATAGTACATATGCAAAAAAAAAAACAAATACATATCAACAAAAATGGTTTCTTAACATTTATTAAGAAACCATTTGAGAGCTGTTTCCAGGGCATGAAGTGCTTCATCGTGTGATGGTTCTGCACCACTCTTTTAAGCTTTGACATTTTTAAATTTGTATACGTGGCACGCACGTCAGAGCGAAGTAACAATCGCTGACTAAGCGTGAAGCCACACGGTGCGGCACGGCGGCGGCGCGGTGTCTGAGCGGCGCTGCTGCGGCGTCCTGCCCCCCTAGCACGGCAATCCAAGAAGTAAGATAAAGACTTGCAAAGAATATAATTCCAACTCATTTTAAATAACTTACTAGAACAGTGTATAAAAAAAGATATTCAGACGTTCTGTAAATCTTTACACAAAACAATGTTAAATACTTTATTAATATATTTTTTTAATCATTTAGATGTGCCGGCCTAATACGTTATTTAAAATGAGTTACAATAATATTCCTTGCAGTTCTTTATCTTGCTTCTTGGATTGCCGTGCTAGGGGGGCTGCATATAAAAACAATGATATGCCAGGCGGTGCCATCCGGCGCCGTACCGTAGGCACGCCGCAGGCACACCGCACTTCGATTCAGCGAGACGCGAGGGGGGGAGGAAGTGTTGCGTACGTCCGGCGTACGTCCTTCGCTAGGTCCCCGCTCCGCATACTACGACGCCGCTGCGGCGCCGCATACCACGTGTGTACAGTGATACGGCAAAATGTTTCCGATGCGACGCCGCACCGTACCGTGTGGTTTCACGCTTATTAAAACAATACGACACGCGTGGAGCGGCGATCAAGCGGGGCACAGGCGGGGCGTAATGCCAGTTTCGACACGTTCATGATAGAATAAATTCGTCGCGGTTGGCAGTCCGGATAATCGCGAATCCGTATAACTGAGGGCCGGATAATCGAGTTTCTACCGTAATTAAATCTGCTATAATCGTAATTCCCTTGTAAAATATATTTTTTATTTTTATTTATTACACCTATTTTATCACACCTCTGTTGATTGTTCTCTGTCCTTTCACCGACCACTGACTTTATTGAACCTCCGATCTTTTTTGTTAATATTTTATTTTTATTATAAGAGTATATAAAATAATGTTACAGAAATTTATTTAATGAAGATCTTCAACTAATATTACATTACTGAATTACGTTTTCAACTTTTTTTTTTATTGTGACTCGACATATGACAGCACCCCGCTTGATGTTAAGCCAAAGTGTGGTCCATGAATGAATATCACTGCTACTACAATTCAATAACTGTGAGTAGCAATCACATCCACTATGCCGGCCTAGATGAAACCGGCAACTTACAAGCTGATCCCGAAACGTGGACCAAATCACTTCACGGTCAGTATACTTGTAAGTGGTGGTACTACCCCGGATCGGCAGACTGGGTACCACTGCCTACCACTCTTTAAACTCTTTAGGTCTCTTTAGGCCGGCATAGGAGCTGCGACTTTATTCATAGACGGTACTTCAACCTAATACTGGGCGGGGTGCTGTCATATGTCATAAAAAAGTGGATAAGCATATCCACTTGTAAATACAGTCAAATCAAAGCAAATTGTCACGCCTTTTCCCCACAGGGATAGGCAAAGACAATGTAGCGCTACTTGCCACGATCCTGTCACAACTCCCTCGTTTCCCTCACATCCACAATTCTTTTCATACAATATTTAAAATACAGATGTTTTGTAAGTTGGAAGTGCTTGTATTTTATTACAAAAAAGGTTTTAATGAAGATATGTGACATATTTAACGCTAGGATTCTATGTTAAAGCAGCGTTATGAAGAGCCTTCGCCGTGTGATGAGAGCCTCTTCGTGACACCCTACTGCACGCAGCTTGCTTCTTATGTACATTTTTTAAAAGTTTATTTTGTTTGCTGTTAATAAAATTTAGTTAGGGATTTAATACTTACTATTAATAATGTTTTAATACTATGTAATTATGAAGCTACTTATATTTATTAATTTTGATCCATCATCATCATCATCGTCGTCGTCACTCTTGGATCTCCTCTTGCTTATCATCAGGCGGGTCGAGGTCAGTCGTGACACAATAAAAAAACTCATTTTGTTACATATCTATACCTATAGATGTGTAAAAAAATGAGTTGTGATCAGTGAATTCCAAAGCAATATGGCTACTGTGTAATACAAAATTATTTACATATTATAATTTAATATATTCATAATTACGTTAAATAATATTTTACGTTTATATTTCGTCTAAAAACTTTTGTTCTTTATCATTTTTTGATAGTATTGCTAAGTTTCTCTTTAGAATTTAATAACAAAGCCATCCTGTGTTTGTAAATTTTACTGAATTAGTTTATATTATGTATTTAATAAAAATTCCTCAGAAATGAAGAATCAAATATTCTTCATTTCTCAGAATATATTCTCCTATAATGAAAGAATGTATCGATTATTCTCAATATCTTGTTATACGCTGTATATTTCAATACACATTAATCAAAGTTTTCCAATATGTTACTCTGAAGATATATTTGTATTTGGGTAAGAGTTGGTAATCCTGTTCTTCGGTATAATACATAGTTATAGCCAAGGAACCTAGCCATTTTTAGGGTTCCATAGTAATTTTGTATCAGGATCGTGGCAAGTGGCACTCCATTATCTTTGTGGGAAAAAGGCGTGATAATTTTGATTGATTGAATAATTAATGTTTATTATTTGAATATTAGTCTTATAACAATCAAAACTACGCCTATATTCTCACAGGTATAGGTAGAGAGCATATCTCCACTTTCCCTCACATAATTCTGACACAACTTTCTTTCTACATTCACAATTATTCTCCTCACACAAGGTATTTTTATTATTAGTGTAGCATGACATCTGACTGAAAGAAATGACACAGTTTACAGTTTCTCAATAACCTATTTCGGCAAGAAGTGCTTTTTCTCGCTTTGCCTGAAGAATCCAGCTGTTTACTATCGTTCTGACCATAGTAAACAGCTCTAAATTTCTTCCCATACTTCCATACTGCAGACATCAAACAATCCCTCACAGAATATCTTTAAACTAAGACTGCACAATTATATGCTTTATATTTGACAATGCTTTATATGTATTTATATTATGTATGTATGTATATTTATGTATATGTAATGAAAAGTAAATATGAAAAACCCATGAGCTGAAAAAGCTTATCTTTGTTAAATCATTTGTTCAACAAAGATACAAGGAGCAGAACCGTCGCGACAGTAGAATTCAGATGCTTCTTCTGACTTGAGAAGTATCACAGGAGTAACATGACGAGATAGGAACAAGGCTCTTCAGAACAATCTTCGTGATATGGGCGATAAAGGACGCATAAAGCCGCCATGTTTGTAAAATTGCAGAGGTTCCAGAGTTCTCATATTATTAATTATTATTAGACAATAAATGTAATATTTAAATAACTTCCGCCATACCTTTATAATTAATCCTAACAATAGTATAATCCATTTATGTTTATTGAAAACTTTATACGACAGTAGAGAATTATGAAATTTCTTACGTATTGTACGGTTCGTCGCATTTAAGCTCCCGTGCGTGCCTATGAGAAACTTATCTGGATCACTCAGCTTACCCATTGGGAGTATATTTGTGCCATAAAAAGCTTTCGCTGAGTGATTTTCGTGGACGAGACCGTTTTATCTTATCATCCGTTAAATAAGGTCACGAGGTATATTAAATATATGTATTTATTCGTGTTTAAAGTTTACGACAGTTAAATAACTCGTATCCACTATCGTAACTAATAATAGGTAGTAGTCGCGTCCATTATGCCGGCCGCCTAGTTGGAACCGTAATTCTTTTTGTCCTTGGCCATTCGATCTTACCCGTCACTATTAGCTTTTTAATGTAATCTCTGTTTCTTTGAGCTAAATGACAGAAGTGCATGAGGGACGTTTGTAGACATTCCAGGATGACATGGCTTTATCTTTTAGCCTTCGAAGAATACATGCATTGGACTTGTATTTTGGTCATGAGACGCTAAGCATTCGACTCCAGCTGCGTTTTTTGATAGACCTAGTATAAGATTTATTACATTTGTAACTAAAAATCTACTATACCTAACAATATCACACAAAGTGGTCTCAATAGATTTACTCTCACACCTACGCAGTTCGTAAGAATCTTATAAGTACAAATATAATAGAGTGCGTATGGCTCCCAACGCCCATCGTGTCATTTGTAAACAGTAGTAATGTATTATTTGTCTGGCGCTTTCTGTTTTCTTTTCTATCCACGAATGAAATTGTCACTTAGCACAATTCTTACAACTGTATCAGTTTATCCACGTTCACAATTTTAAAACGAGCTTTATAAGTAAGTTAAATGTGTAAATAATTAACATTTATTTAATCTAACCACGACTTGCCTGATAGCAAGGTCTAAAAGCGCCGACTATTTAAAAAACCGACTCAGTTCGCGCTTGCATCAATTCTTATTTATGTTTGGAGGCGACCGTGGTGTAGTGGCAGTGCAATAGTTACGCAAACCGAGAGCACGAGTTCGAGACCACCCCTTGTCCTGTTTCTATGGTACAAGCACTTTAGTAGCTTAATATAGACACGTAAATAAAAAAATAAAAATAGGACTATGCTACTGTATATACTAGGCCGGCAAAGTGGATGGGACTGCTACTTATAGTTATTTAATTAAAGTGTAGTTGCAGTCACCTCTATTCATGGACCGCACTCCAATTTAACATCATATGTCGAGTCACTATTTATAAAAAAAAAATGTTTACGGTTCATGCTTATTTACGCGCGCTATATATAGTTTTGTATGAGGGGTAAAATGAAACACGTGCTAAAAAGGTCATATTACAATATGCTACCTTTTTCTTCTAAAGGTATTATGTGGACCCAGTTTGGCACCGGCTGTGACTCCTTTGAGCCACGATTCTCGATTGTCTTCCGGGTTCATTTCTAGAATTTTCGTTGCAATTGGAGATCATTATCTAAACGAGCATAATGATTTCATGTTAAGCTCGGGTTCGATGTTCTATTTATCTTTAAGATTTATATGCAAAAATGGAATATCTTAGGCCGCCAGATAAGGCGACCGTGGTGTAGTGGCAGTGCAACGGTTACGCAATCCGAGTGCACGGGTTCGAAACCACCCACCATGTAACTTTGATAAATGTACATTGGTTATCCTGTTTCTATAATACCAAGCACTTTAGTAGCTTAGTTTAGAAATATGTAATAAAAAAAAAACAAATATTCTATTATATATATTTAAATCTTTGGGACATATGGTATTTATGTTGTCATAGTTTACAAATCAAGTTTAAGGATCAGTGCAGACTATCCATTATCTTAAGCTAGACTGTTGTAAACATTTTATATGCAATGATTGTCATCTACATCTTATATGCATTGAACAGTTTTCGTTAGGCTGCTGATATATTGAAATTAGGAACACATTTTTATCAGGTTTAAACATAATTATTTGGAAAAATAAACAAATAAAATACGTGTACTAGTAACTTATATGAATAATTAGCTGTTACTTCTTAGTGAGAAATGTGTGCAGTCCGCGAGGTCTAAGCTGACCTTTGCATTTAGTCAGTGATCACCAAAAGTAGAGTCAGAAAGCAGTATGAACCAGATAAAACCGATTTAAACCAAGCAAAGGACGCGTTGCGCTCTAGGTCGACGTTACACCTACATTATCTATGTGCACTCACAGAAATGCATAGCTTAGCTTAGGCCTTAAGGACTGTACGTACGTAGTAGTAGTGAAGGCGACCGTGGTATAGTGGCCGTGCCACATACCGAGAGCACGAGTTCGAAACCACCCACCGGTACCAATGTATCTTTGATATATGTACTTTGGTTGTCCTGTTTCTATGATACAAGCACTTTAGTAGCTTAGTATAGAAATGTAAATAAGAAATAAAAAAATATATAAAAATGTTAAATTATTAACCTCAAAATGAGCTTATGACTAATAATTATTAACCTCGTTAACTAATAACCTGTTTCTGATATAACTATATATTTTCTTAATATTATATTAAAGAAAACTAAGGGATATCTGCACTATCTGTGACAGTAATCGCCAGTCTAACATCGGGCGGTTTGCGGTCACATTTATGTAGTCCTAACATTGAACATTTAATCGTATTATTATTTGAAAATCGATAAATAAAATATATTTATTGTTAATAAATTCCGAGGTAAGAATTGTACCTCCATATGGCCTCCCTTTCCTTCCCATGAGCACATTATGATAAATCTAGTGCGAGACTAACCCGCCCTCCTGTCGTATTTATTAACTTCCAAAGGGAATATTGTGTTTTCGTATTAGCTTACAGAGACCGCTAGGAAATTCACCCGCTCCAATAACATCATTTTTTTGGAAATAATGAAAAAAAAAAATTTATTGTGACGACATCTGACCTTGCTCCGCCTGATGATAAGCAAGAGGAGGTCTAAGAGTGACGTCGACTGAAAAAACCGCGTTAGTTCACGGCTGCCTTAGTCGCCGTCACTATGCCGGCCAAAGGTGCTTCTTCACGCGTCGCTTGAAGGATCCAAGGTCATAGGATGGAGAGAACACATGGGCTGGCAAAGCATTCCACTTGTCGATTGTTCTATTTGTGTAGAGTAGGCATATTATAAGCAAATACCGTGACCGTGGTATGTGAATACTCAGTCACGATACTGGGTCAGCTTAAAATAATTAGAAAATTAAAGATTTTTGCTACACTTTTCAATGGCCGGCGTAGTGACGGTAACCGCCAACCACCTTCTCTATTAAAATACCGTTTTTTTAGTTCGATAGGCTCGCGTATCATCCTGAGTATTAGCGGAACAAATAAAATACAATAAACGCGATAGTAATCCGCAAAAAAATTTCGCGCAAAACCTCTGTAATAATTAGTTTAACTTTTTTTAAGTGTGTTCTAAGTTATTTTGATTAAGCCTAATTCATCTATATTACTGGATAGTTAAATTAGCTGTAGGTATTTCATTATTGCCAAACTTTAAGAGCATTTTGATAAAATAGTTCACAGAAATTTAATTATTTACTTTCATAAATGTTTCAAGCTTTCAAGTACTTTAACCGCTATTAGAACAATTAATTGATATTTTAATTATGATCTATTATTCTATCTAGGTTTTAACCATGATCGGAGATGGCTCTGACGAGTACTTTGGATTTGGATGACTTGGGAATAGTACTTCAGTTTGAGCAAACTACTACTTTTAAATTAGTCTTACATTTTCACGAGGTTTATTTTTCTAAATTTATTTTATTACTAATAGCTGAATACAGCTATTAGTACAGACAAGAGACAAATGTTAAAATGAATATTAATGAGAAATGCTTAAAAACTAATTTATAACTAAATAATAGACATTGTACTACAAAATAAATTATTTTATATTTAAATTTAGCTGAAAGCGTATATTGTAAACAAGAAAAGTTTATTGCTTGCTGAATATTTTCCACTTTAATGCTTAATAAATATTTTCCACTTTATTCACATAACTTGCTCATTCTCCACTAAATCTGATCACATTGTTTCTTACACCTGAGCTGTATTCTAGTTTTAGATCCAAGCAAGAATTAGCATATTTAACATTGTTGAAGAGTATTCTTATACATTTGTTAATCTACATTAAAATTTATTCTTTAATTTACATGCCTTTAAGTTTGCATCACATTTAAAGTTTAGATTATTTAAAATAGGTTTCCAAATTCAATTTGAACTTTATATATGTATAATACCACGTAACTGTAATAGTTTTATGTGTTGAGTACCGATTTAGGGTAGAACGCAATCGTGTATCTGGGTCTGTTAGAAAGTTGACGATATTAATTAGACCAGTATAGATGCTGTGACTATTATTTGCAGTAATTTAACTATAATAGCAGTCGCCTTTTTTATGCACCGTACTTTAGCTGGACATCATACGGTGTACCAAGCCAATCGGAAAAAAAAGTAATATGAACTACCCAAAAGTCAGCTTTGTTTTTGATGTAGCTAGGTACAAAAATACTCGTAATATAAAAAATCCTTGAAACTTAAAAACTGTAATGTAAAACCTGTTTAAATGTACTACGTATATTTTTATATGCAAATGTTTTGTAACTTAGATCTAAATTCGAATCGAGTGTCAAGAGTAAAAGTCTCAGATAACATTTTCAAAGTTGTTCCCCTGCACGAAAGCGTGGCAGAAGTAAAGTTCAACATGTGTGCGTAATTTTCAGGCTTGACTGCACCCGCCTGAGACCCTCACGTTCGTCTTGAACTTTTCATTGCCTCTCTTGGAGTACAGATACAATGGAGTGCGCATATCTCTTTTCTACTTATATGCAGACTGTCGGCAGTTTTATTAAAGTTTGTTTAATTGCCTTGTCTCAATTCCCACAGAGACAGTAGAGTGCCACTAAAGTGTAAACTATAAATATGACTGTTCTTCGAATACGAGTGATCAAAGCGATGAACTAGTCAGATAAAAGCTCGTCTTATTTAACTACGTAAAGAATTTGATATGAAACAATTTACAACTATTTAATTAAATCATTGTATAATATTTTTTTCTTGTATCACAAAACTTTCCTATTTTACTTAAGTATTTATTGTAACTTTTACTAATAAATAAATAATACCAGATCTTACTGTTCTAATACGTGATTCACTTACTCACTCATTTATACGCGCTCCTACTTATATTCTAAATCTAAGATTTGACAGCGTTTTGCTTCCCTCAAGTATAAGGTTTATAATAAGATGCCAAAGAACATTTTGTATGATTGTTTTACGTTGGAATCCATTAAAGGTATTTCATTGCTTTAAATATTTCTCGCGCGTTTATTTCTTTTATATATAATATGTTATTGAAGAAAGATAGTGTGAATACCAACGAAATTAGAGCACGATCCATGAGTAAACTTGACTGATACTATTGATGTCTAAGCTGACCTCTGTGCAGCCGTGTGTACCATGGCGAGATGCTTCTTTGCACTGCGCTTAAATGATCCAAAATTATAGGACAGAGGAAAGACGTTTTAAGGATGAATATCCCATTTTAAATGAAACGACAGATATAGAGCCAGGACCTTTTGGTTCATTTAATCTTTAGTGATTTTATAGATTTGTTACTCAACAATGTTTCTATCTAAAGTATATTGTCATAAGGAGAAACCTTTTAAATTGTCAATAAATGGAATAACAACTCAGCTAAAACAACAATGGAACCCGGTGTTGAATATTTATGACGCATATAAAAGTGCTGATAAATGATCTTATGGTACACGTCTCGTGTTAGAGTCCCTATCCTTGCTTAGTGTAAGTTTATGGCCAAGAACTCACGGAGCAATTTTGTGCCGGGCCCGCCACGGTTTCGGGCTCGTGACTCGTAGAAAGTAAAAATGTATCTTGAATAAACTTGAGTTCCAAATTATTTTATCTATATAAATAATTAATGAATAATCAATTATTTGTATAGATAAAATCGATCTTGCGATCACCTGTTGCGGCCCAGTCCGGTCATAAAAACTTTCAGGCTCGTGAGTTTTGCCCAGTCTGCTAAAACGGGGTAGTGGCACCACTTTCAAGTGAACAGACTCAGTCGCGCTTCGGAATTAGCTTGAAATTTGCCGGTGTTGACTAGGCCGGCACAGTGGATGCGACTGCTACTTGCTGTTATGTCAGTCGCCTCTATTCATAGACCTAACTTTAGACGTGGTGCTGTCATATGTCAAGCTACAATAAAATAAAAATCATTTGTAATTGAATCTTGTTCGAATTGTTATTGAGAATACATGTATCAGTTTGTAGTTACATCATTTGTCAAGCTCTGGAAGCCTTCTAACGTTGACTATCGATATTAATCATCGCCAATGACATTTATATAGAAAATTGTAGGGAAAATGTATGGATGAAAATAACGTAGAACTTGTTTGTAAGTTATTGAACATTGCTCTATTAACATACTGTTATTATTTGAATAAATGTTTTGGATCACATTATCTTACAGTAATCATAAACTAGGTAGTAAATATTTCTGTTAAAGAGATAGTTTTATCAGAAAAAGGTCTTGAAGAAAAAATTAAATATATATTTAAATTAATAGTTGGAGAGATAACGAATTTAGCTATTAATCACTTTAAAGGTGGAAATTGTATTAATAATTTATTTAATGTTTTCGATGGATAGTAATTCCGTAAAAAGTGTATTAAATTAAGTGTACCTAAAACGATATATATATATTAAACATATTATAGAATAAGTTACTATAGATCTAAGTTGCAGGTATTATGTTAAGTGAAGATATAATGAGGCCGACATATTCATATTTAATGAAAAACGCCTCGACAAAAATTTAGATTAAAAAAATCAGTATATTTGTTATTCTGATTTCTTTATTTATTATTATATAATTGGTCATATAACCAAACTTCGTTAAATTTGGCATGCCACTTTAACTAATGTATGTAAAGAATTATTAAAAGCAATTAAAACGAAAGTATAAATTAGCGATACAGATACACATGAAAATATAAATATATTTATTATGTATAACAAAATAGTTCACAAATTTTAGAAATCTTGACAGGTGAAATGATAGTGGGCTTTCCAAAAGCCGGATTACCTAATTTATTACACGATATTGTCAAAAAACAGTTATCAATACCTTCAGATACTTCTGATATAAAATTCATGTTTGTCCCATACGATTACGGTACATACTAAAACTACTCAACAGTACACTTTTTGTTTATCAGAAGACATCTGACGGCCCTGTGATATTCTAGAAATCTAGTAACCGTAACTCATACATATTATGCAACTTGATATTACGAGTATGTTAAGCAATATACTTCCAACTTATAACTATTCCCGTTTGCACAACGTTGAATATAGAACGGGTAACGCGAGTTCAGACGTACTCGCGTTACCCATAATCCTATATTTATACATTGCAACTCGAGAACTTAAATATGATAGAATAACCGAAATCGTGGAGCACTAAATTGCTGCCAGAGAAAAAATGTGATCTTTTCTTGGGATAGATTTTTGCTGTGATATTTTTTGTCGATGTTTTTCCTGGTCGTTTATTAGAATTGTTCCGCCCCTTGCGTTGGTGTCTCTCTTGTGAGCATTCGTTGAACTTTCATTCAATTAGACGACATTAAATGTCTAGGGTCGCCGCAGTTTGTGTTTCGCCCTTTGTTTACAAACTTTTTTGTGACAATTTTCTCGCTAGATTACTAATGAGTGAATCTTTAGCTTAAATTTACAAATAAAGACATGTAAAATCACGGACTTTTTTAAAATCCATAATTAATTACCCATTTGTAATGAGACCCGACAAAGCATTTATATAATAAGGCGACCGTGGTGTAGTGACAGTGCAATGGTTACGCAAACCGACAGCACGGGTTCAAAACCACTTGGCTGTACCAATGTGTCTTTGGTATATGTACTTTTGTTGTCTTGTTTCAATCACTTCAGTAGCTTAGTATAGAAATGTAAATAATAAAAATTCTTTGGCCGGCATAGTGACGGTTTTTCAGTCGACGACGCTCTTGAACCTTGCTTTGTTTAACAAGTCAAGGTCAGATATCGCGTCAATAAAAAAAGTAACATCTGCATTTATTTTTTTCTGCGAATGAATACGACTGTATACATAGAATGCCCGTAATGTTTATATGTGCGACCTCAATAAAAATCACCATTTTTAGAACCTGTTCACGGCTCATGAAACGCCGTGTCGACGAGCTTTGCAAGTTTTTATTTACCGCTTTACTCACCTCGCGCAGATTTATGATTTTCAGCGGATTAAACCCCATTTATGTAGTTATTTATTTCTTCATAAACGAAATGTTTTAATATAGTTTTTTTGTTTGTTTCCTGCAAGTACAATATACACGAAAAGGTGATATTAACGTATAAAAGATGATATTTGTGTATCATAAAGGTCCATTTATATCACAACATATCAAAACTGACCCTGTCCTAATGATAACTAGATGGTTATTAAACGCAATCCGACAGTTGAGTTGTCCGTTACCCCAAAATTCACTATAAGTTCTATTTCCTCCTTGTTTATTATGTAGGTCATATGACCTCCCCTGATAAATGTTTCCTGTCATATTCAATAATGAGTTACGTAACTAAAAATCAGTATGTGTTCAAATGAAAATACTTACAGATGACGTGCGTTATATTTTCACATGTGAAGAAGCAAGGAGCCGTAGGAAAGTCGGCCAAGTTAGTTTCAATTAGCTCACCCGAATGGTTTCCCGGGCTGCGAGGATCGAGGCAAGTTTGCACTCCGCCACCTAATGACTACTCTAGAATGTTTTACTTTGAAACTCCGTGCTTTGAAGACGGATCACGACAGAGTTTCCAGCTTTTAATTTCACGTTAGCCGTTCTGTTGTGCGCATTACTGCCCTAAGTTGAGAACATGGCGTGCACTTCGCTCGTTTCCCTGCCTCCATTTGTTTCCCCTATTTACGGGTGACAGCTCTTTTCTTAAGAGATTTGTTTGCGGCTTGTCAGCTCGTCGAGTGACAGGCGAAGGAAATAATTTATCTGCCAAAGAAGACATTCGTAGACGCGTCTCGCAGTTGACGGAATTCCCGTTACATAAAAGATAATGATTGTTCAAATAAAAGTACTTGTTAGTTCAAGTTGTTGGTCTTGTTTTGCTTCTAGCAGGCATTGTTCATTATGATTAATAGTGCTTCCAGTAGTTTGCACTTGCTGGAAGTGTAGCCTATATTTGTTTTTGGTAACTTTTGTATTAGTTAAATTTCGCCCCAGAAAGAAGCTTCACATTTTTTAACACCTTTAGTATGCTTATTTTAACGACGCTATAAAATGTCACTTTTATGTAAAACCATATACCGTACGATATATAAAGATGAGATTCGATTTTGCAACATAAAAGTTCCTTCCTATAAAAATCAAAAAAAAAATTATTTTGAATTTAATAACCTAAATAACTATCTGAACTCATTTGGTTCTATATAGTTTGTAAAAATGAGGCCATATAAGAACAGCAGAAGTTGAACAATAGATATAAATCATTTCGATTCGGACGTGGTGCTCGGCTGCGAACTCATTCAGCCATACCGGTCTATTCGGAACTCGTGCGCTGCCGTATGAGCGACGATAATTAAAAAAGTTTCTCTTTTATTTTCATTAGCCACTTACTTTGTTTCATAGTTTCTCATCTCTCTAACTTTTCTTTTGTTAGGATATTAGGCTTCCAAAAAAGTACTATAATTAATGCGGAAACTATATTTTGTGGACAGTATTCGTGGTAAATCAATTATAAAGAGAATTAATATTATTATGTTAGATGCCAATTTTCGTTAAAGGAAACCCCTTAATAAAACCGCAGCGAATTATTCAATCGTCCATGTGTCCTATTGTCCTATCACTAAAGCGATTTATAGATTGAACGGTAATTCGATCTCTATGGCCACGGGATACCATTTCCCCGATTAGATAGATTCATTGGACGATGGACCAAATGCAATCTCATGATATTGATACGTCGTCCTTAGCCATTTGTCTCTAACGACTTCTCGTGATCTTTCAAGTAGGCGGCCATTTTTTGTTTGACGTGCTCTCTTTCTTTTTTCTCCTTTTTTATTGTACATTCCGATTGCGTAGAATTTCAGCATTTTGAATAAAGATTTCTTCTGAGGAAATCAATTAAACTCTAGTTGATTTTTATTTAACATACATTTGAATATATTATTAATGTTTTCGAAGTCTTCATACAACAAAGGCTTTTATGAAAAAGGCTCTACAACGAAGAGGCCTATACGTTATATTTGTATATTTAATTTTATCAGGTTTGTCCTCGTTAATTCCGCTGAATGGGTGTTCGTTTTGTCGCACAGCGTTTTATCTACAAACTCTATTTCACATTCGACCGCATAATACCACTCTAATCCATACAGCGCAATCCAATTTTGTAATACATACGTAAAAAACACTGTTATTTACAAAAAATGGAATATTTTTTATGGTACATATTCATAACAAAGTAGATAATTTTGTTTCTGATAATAACATAAAAGATATAAAGCTTTCACGAAATGACATAATACGAGATCAGGTCTAATAAGCTTTAGTTAAGTCATTTTAAATTAAGATTGTTGTTGTTTAGAAACTTATGGTAACACAAGCATTTGGTTTAAATGTTTGTTTCTACTAATAGAGTTATCATCGGAAAGTTTTACAATATTCTATAAACTTTGCACAAAGTTTAATACAAATACATGGAAAATGGAAAATTTCAACATCAGCTTGCGAGCCGTATTGTTGTTGGAAATTTAATGATACATCTGAATATGGAAATTAGGTTCCAGTGTTAATATTATCTTTCGAATTAAAATTGGTTTTCACTGTACGTTCCTGATTTTCATTGCCTTACCAAGTTATGTTATCTACAATATTTTGATTACGTAATGGTAAAACTATTGATATGCTTATAACGTTTACATCGTCTAGATTTTAATTTACATCTTATATATACACCTGTTCTTCTATATACATATTAAAAATTCTAGCTTAATATCTTAAAACTTTAGATCCATCTAAGAGTTCAGAAACAATAAACAGGTTATTTTACATTTGTTGTCGGCTTTACAAACAACAGGCGCCACCCTTGATACGAGTCATTTAATTTGAATAGGAATTCAAGGACTGTTCCGAGTTATTTCGCTAGATGACGAAACGAGGCCTACCTACCGTCTCTATTTTCCTACTAAACATCTGGCCAATTTCTCCTTTTAGATCATAATTTGTTTAATGTTATTTTGTGGAATTTGCTCCTGTTGTGTTTTTAAATACATGTTAGATGTAATTGTATGTTTTTCAAAAGTTTGAGCATGTGACTTTGTTCCTTAACCAAGTATAATACACTAGAAATATTTCTATTGTCATTTGTTTTATATTCCTAATTATGTCAAAACAATTAGTCATTTTGTTATTTAAAAAGTGTTCCCAAATAATTAAAATAAAAGTACTGTCAAATTGAAAGAACGTAAAAAAAGGAAGGTAAATGCAATTTCATTTAATCTAATTGTTGACTGGATGGAGGGAGTAGTAGGTGGATATGAATAACACATGAGTAAGGATACTTGTGTATTTGCAAGTATATGTCAGCGGGCTGATTGATTGATTTGATTAATTAGCCTGTTCACGTGTTCTTTAACGCTAAGATGAATAATGA
This sequence comes from Tinea trinotella, assembly GCA_905220615.1. Taxonomy (NCBI): domain Eukaryota; kingdom Metazoa; phylum Arthropoda; class Insecta; order Lepidoptera; family Tineidae; genus Tinea; species Tinea trinotella. Next base: position 6,316,507 of record HG992326.1, read on the forward strand.
TTTTGTATATTGATGGTACGCTGGTATTGCTGCGTTAGGTGTTTGTTTTTGTTATATCATTCCATTTTATTTGTAGCTTAAAAGGTAAAATTATACAGCGTTATCAATATGTAAGTGTGTTTGGGTTTAGTATTTATGTGTGCAAAACCAATGATCTTGTATGGGCAAAATTTAACGTACTAAATCATTTATAATAATCAGATTGTATTATTATATAATATACTATTATTCTTCAGAAATAATGAACGCTGCGGTTCATTTGATTATTCAGAAAGGTCTTTATTGTATGTATACTCATGAATATCGTGGTATTAAAGTAGCAAGCCTAGTAGGGTAGCTGTAATTGCTATTTCCTCTAGCAATCCCTTCAAAGGTTATAGGAAATGTTTTCTATCTGATATTGCTTATCGAATTTGTTTCGGTGTCGATGGGAATATAATATTGCGAATTTCCTCGTAGATTCGTCTTCCTCTAGACGCCAGGCGTGGCATTTCATGACGATATCGAATTTGGGACCTCTCGCTTCGTAAATTGATTTACCTTGCCCCTCTTGCCACGTGGTTATACGATTCCAAGGCGATCCTAGAAATGATGCTGCCGTTTTAAAGAATATTTTTCATATTTTATATTGCCAATACTATTCGTATTTATTTTATTTGTTGTATAAGCGTGAGTTTTTCTACGTTTATAGATGTAGTATTTTTTTATATTACAATGCGAACTGATCAGAGTTTTATAGGTTTGTCCTTGATGCCATATTTCATTTATAATTAAAAACTAATGAGAAAATGTGTCAATGAAATGTTTTATAACAATTATTTTTGTTTTAATTTCATTATTTTGATATTTTTACAATTCGATATCCTGTTTCCAAAGTGTCAACATGAAATTAGAATATTTTCCAGGCTAGGTGTTTATTAAGCCATTTATGACGATGACGCGGATATCCGACCGCTAGCCAAGCCAATATCCGGATCTCATCCGCTGTCTAGTTAAAACAAATTATAGCTTAGTTTAAGAGCAAAAGTCGTTAGTAGCGTATATGGTTAATATACAACCATTCGTGTACAGATTTTTTATTTAATTAAACGTAACATCGGACCACGATTACGATAACGACTTGCTATAATTAATTAATTAAACTACCTAATTATAATGAAAAACTATACCTAACAACCACTACGGTTTGTGCTAAATTATGATATTGTCCATGTAAAATTTGTGATGAGATAATCTATAATTTTTACGTATTTAATTATTCTCAAATATATCAGTCAGTGTTTTAGTTACATTAAACTCTTATTACTTCAACAAATAGAATCGCGATAGCGGTAGTCAGCTCAGCGTTTAGTTTTCGCTTTTCCTTCCTAGTGACGTCCTGATTAGGTAAACAGTGTTAATCATTACATATGTACCGGCCCTGATTAGAACTGGTAATAAATCTAGATGTTACGTGCATCCGATATGTGTATCAATGTATAGTAAATTAACAAAGTACATACATATTGGCAGCTGTACAAACAATTGTGAGCTGTATAGGGACAATGCTGTTTGCGTATAGGTTATATTGGCACCATTATTCGAATTGCTATTGTAATTTAAATAATGGCCTAACATTATACATCTTTAGTTATACTATGTTCATTCTGATATTCACTATTCTGTGAATTCGCATATGAAGATTAGGCGTTAAAACAGTTTATACAATCTTAGTTATATTATGTTTTTTTTTCATATTTGACTAAATCTTAATAATTATCTATCATTCTATCGTGTATCATCCATTTTATAAAATTTAAGCGGATGTTTATAAAATATTGTAAGTAAAATATTCGTACCGAAAAATGTCCATCGCGGGATAGACCAATAAATACTCTGGCGGCTCATGCGAGTAAATCTTGAAATATTTATCCATAAAGGTATAAAAGTGTTGCCAAAAATTGTTAATTTTCACTTTTGCTGTTAAAGAATAAGTAAATTCTTTTTTGCTAAGCCCTCGTCAGTGTTTCTGGGCTATTTATAAATCCTTTATTTTCAAAGGTTTTCGAGCACTTTAAGGCGCGTCCGCCTTTTGTTTTCTAAATGAACTGTTGCCTCCCATTGTTTAGGGTCTGTCTCTGACTCTGATAAAAGACTTCGTTTGATTTAAATGGGAGTTTTCGGACTGTTTGCGGTTAAACTGGTCTTTGATGTTCCGCAACTTCATTTGTACTTTGAATACACTAATTCTTTACTGACAAACGTGTCTATAGTAGGCAAACTATGTATTATTAAAACATTAATGAAATTGAAAAAAAAATTCATCAACAAAAAAATAAATAAAATTATTTCTTATGGTCCCATGTGACGCATTGGTTAACATACCAGTCTGTTACAGCTTAATCCCGGGTTCAATTCCCGACCGGTGCAAATATGTACAGATAATCAAGTGTACAGACCCTGAAGTGAGTGAGTCGCGTCATAATGAATGTGACGACCGCTATTTGCATTTATTTATCTCTAGTAGCGGTCGCCTCTATTCATGGACTGCACTTCATCTTAACATCAAGCGGGCTGCTGTCACATAATGTCAAAATAAGGTATTTACAAATGAAGTTAATTGTTTTTTTTAATTATTTTGAAATAACTATGTAGAAATCAAAACAAATCAAATATAACTAACAAAAGAGGAATAAAGAAACAACTCTGGTTAATTTTTTTTAATATTTGTGAAAATATACCACCGCCAATCAAATAATTTATTCTTTTCAAACTTGCCGTTGACGTTGTTCTCTCATTTTATATTTCAAAATTTTATGTCCGTAATTTACTTTTGTTGGTAATTTTACGTTGTTCCGGTGCTTTTATGCGAAGTGGATTTATATTCGTTTTTATTCTGTTTTTATAGGTTATACAAGTTTATTACTTTATTTCCGTGAAATCTGATTTGTGTGTTTTTATTTCTTCTCGTGTTTACAAGATCAATCATCATGAGTTATAAATCAAATAAATCTATTAGTTACATGTCACTCAGTACATAAATCTATAGAATGCTAATTATAATTCTCCAATAAATTATCAAATCAAATCATCAAACAAATTTTCACGCTCTTCTCTTTAAGGGATAGGCAGAGACAATGGAGCGTCACTTGGTACGATCCTAACACAACTCCCTCGCTTTTCTTTCATGTTTAAATTTAATACAAAAATGGATTTATTATTCTTTACCCCAACTATTTTCTCTTTTCAGGTAAGTTGGTGTCCTGGATATACAAAGGAGAACTATGAATGGGTATGACGTATAAATATGCAATAAAAGTACCAGGGTAGCATAACTTTGTAGGACTGAGTTTTGCACTTTTGCGAGATTCAAAACTAAGGAGGGTCGTACAAGTAGTACAAAAAAACTATGAATGGCCTCCGCTGTGAAGGGTCGTATCCCTATTGCACATCTGGGGGAGATTTGCCGGGTAAATTTTAAATCCTTGTAACTTATATTCTCCTAGTAGTTTTTTTCCTTGAATGAATATTTAGTTTATAACTTGTACCGGTCGCTTGGCCCTTTAAATTTTGTTTTTGTAGGACAAATCTCTTCCAGAGTCCTGATTTCCTGGTAATATATTTCTTAAATGCATACTTAAGATCTCATTATTTTCTTAGGGGTTACGTTTTTTTCAAGCCCTCCTATGAAAAGTTTAGTCGGATTTACTTCTTTTAACTTATGCAGACCTGGTACTTTTGCTTCTGGTACTAGTTAAATTTGCATAAGAGCTTCTTGTTAAACATCGATTTAAGTATTCTTTCTCCTTTATTTCTGATAGACTGGAATTTGAACAGATCATTTCATTGTAAGCTTTTGTTCCACCCTATTAGCAGTTATAAATACTATTATAAAAATGTTTTTAAACAAAAAGTATTCGCAATCCTTGCAGTTTTCGTAACACTGCGGGATCACGTAACACTAGCGCATTGCTACCCTCGGTCATACGAGTAGGTAACTTTCCCGTTTCATCATACGAGTACGAGAGAACCCACGAGAGATGCCGCACGACTACAGCCGTTATTTATTGACATTGTCGAGTTTCATTCATTGTTGTACTTAATAGAACATGCTTTTTAACATTTTACATAAAATTTAACATTTAAAATAAAATTTATTTTAAACAAACATTAAATAAGACATTTATTTATTTAAGGATTGTATGTAGAGTGACGATAGCGGATAGAATAAGGAATAGCACATTGCGTGATAGATGTGGTTTGAAAGAAGATGTAGTGACCAGGATTGACAAAGGAATGCTTCAAAGGTTTGGGCACATGGAAAGGATGAGTGAAAGTAGATTGACGAAAGAAATTTATAAATTTGATGTGGATGGAAGCGTTAAACAAGGCAGGCCCAGGAGGGTGTTTTCCGACCAAATCGGAGACATCCTCAAGAAAGCTAGGAAGCCTAGTGTACCCATAACCACAGAGCCTGTATGAAGAGAATTGTGGATGTAAGCGAGGGAGTTGTCTAAGGATCGTGGTAAGTGGCGCTCCATTGTCTCTGCCTATGCCTGTGGGAAAAAGGCGCAACAATTTGGTTGATTGATTGATATTTATTTATTACTCTCATGACATATATACATACAAGGTATGTTTAATTCACAACACAAAACCTTATTTCATTAGATTTTCTCATGGACTGTTTAAAATTCGCCTTCTGTTTAAGCACACTGTGGACAGTACTAATCTTTTAATTTTAATTTAATCGCGAAATATCATCAGGTTGAACAAAGAATTTAAACGAATTCTCATTTTAATTCAGCGCTGATCCCAATGTATGATAATTATGGATGTGAGAAAAGCGAGAAACTTGTTTAAGGATCGTGAAAAGGGGTACTTTGTCCACTGACTCTGCCTTATTCCTGTGGGAATTAAGGCAAAACGAATAGCATACGAGTAATATTTTTAATTACTTGTACATTTGTATTTTAGTTAAGACTCGACATACGTATGTCTTCGACTTGCCTGATGTTAAGTAAGAAGAAGTCCAAGAGTGCCGACGACTGAAAAATCAATTCTGTATATTATTGTCGCTGAAAAATATTTAGAGGAATTTTATATGCATATAAAGTATACTTGTATATTTTTTTATATCAGTCAGATTTTAATTTACAAAGAGCACAAAGGATTGTTCCGGGAGCTTTTATTGATGTTGCCTATGGTCGACTAATGGATTGGTTGGTTGCTACATCCGTGTGTGTCATCTATTGTAACACGACGTGTTTTGTGCATCGCAGTTGGTAGCACTATTTTATTTGCGAAACGGTTTAGAAGTTTTTTTTTTCTGCAGCTACAGCTAGATTATAAAGCTATATATACGCTGCCACAACAACAAACCCTTTGCGATGAAACCTTTTCAACTTATTGCTCCCAATTGCGCGAAGCTTATAAGATATTTTGGCCCGATAGGTAAACGCTGTAGTCGAGATCTACACGCTAATCGTGACAATCCTGTCACGCCTTCATTTACACAAAAATAGATATAAATAATTTTTTTTCTATTTGTTTCGCCTATTTACGAGATAAAAATCATGTAGAGTAGTAATCCAGAACTATAAAAAAAACAGAAGTATATTTGATAATTTTTAAAGATATGCGCGTACCATTTTCATGCAAAATAGACCGTTACACCGACCCTCTTCGTCGTAAAGAGATTACGTATTGAACGCGTTTTTTATTACAAAGCCGTATTTTTTACGAGAGCTTCCTTTTCGTGCCCCTACGAAGATCGGTCAGGATGATGTCGACGCCAGTCCGTGATTACGCAGATTAATAAACGTCGGCGGGAAGGACGGCTTTATTTTATTATATTCAAGTTAATAAGTAAAAAATAATGTTTGTATACATTTTTCTCTCTGTTGTATTAGTCCACTCGGTTCTATTGTTCAGCTGGTTTTTAATTTAGCGCGGCTTGTGCCATTTTATTAATGAACAAATTACAATGTTATTTGTTGTTGTGTTTTTAATTTCCCCTAATTCATTTTCCTTGTTAAAATTAATCTACTATTGTTACAAATGTTCTGTTATATTGAACGACTTTAAGTACAATTCACTGATCAATTATCATTGCGCTTATGTCATTTTCTTCATCTTTTCGTGCATTTTATATTGTGGCTCGACTTGATGTTAGGGACAGAGCAAAGGTTTGTTTCATTGCATTTATTTGTCATATTTTATAACAAGATTTTTTAATTTTTTATTGTGACTCGACATATGACAGCATCCCGCTTTATCTTAAGCTGGAGTGTGGTTCACGAATGGATGCCACTGCTACTACAATTCAATAACTGTAAATAGCAATCACATTCATTATGCCGGCCTAGTTGGAACCGGCAACTTACAAGCTGAACCCGTAACGCGTCCAAATCACTCTTTGTAAAAGAGATGGACATAACTAATATTTGGACATTACTAATATTTTGAATATTAATAATATTATCTCTGGGTATTTAAGAGTGGTAGGCAGACAGTTGGTGGTCATTTGCCCAGTCTGCCAATCTGTGTACCTTCACTTTCAAGTCCACAGACCATATCAGCTGCTTTTCGGAAAGCTTTAAGTTCCAACTAGACCGTAGTAGATACGACTGCAGTTATTTAATCCATTCATGGACCGCTATATCATACCACTGTCATATGTCGAGGTACATCAATAAATAATTGAATAAACAAACAATGTCGAAAACTGCCGATAATAGGCCGTGGAAACTTTACTTTTTTTTTTATTGTGACTCGACATATGACAGCATCCCGCTTGATGTTAAGCCAAAGTGTGGTCCATGAATGAATGTCACTGCTACTACAATTCAATAACTGTGAGTAGCAATCACATCCACTATGCCGGCCTAGATGGAACCGGCAACTTACAAGCTGATCCCGAAACGTGACCAAATCACTTCACGGTCTGTATACTTGTAAGAGGTGGTACTACCCCGGATCGGCAGACTGGGTACCACTGCCTACCACTCTTTGATAACCAGACCCGATGCAGATATCCATCTCTTTTTTTTTATTAACAAATATTTGTAATATTTAATACTATTAAATATTACAAATAAAAGCTATGAAACAAATATTTGCTCCGACCGGGGATCGAACCCGGGACTTTACGCGCAACAAACCAGTCGCTAAACCGTTCGTCCACGGTTCGTCCAGGTTAGTACGAATAATAATTATCGTATTATTATTCGTACTAACCTATTAATTCTATAACGATGTTTGTTTGAACTTTACGGAGTCCACAAGGCTCTATAGATGTAAATCGTGCCGTATTCGTTTCATTCCAATTATTTCGTTCTGTGTTCGGCGTAAAACTCATCTAACTTTGTTCCCCAGTGGTGAAAAAATGTCGTTCGCAGATTCGTGAATATTTGCTGAAGTCGTTGGGGAATTTGAATGGTGATGCAAACAGAATGTTGATATGAAACCAACACTGCGACAAATTTAATTTTACACGGACTCTTTTTCGTTGTTTTGTTTTTGTTTGTGATTTGTTTTAGATCTAGTGGTTTTTGTTTAATTCAACGGATATGTTACTTTTACTGTCTCGGTTATTAATCAAATAAAATTGTCAGGACTTAGTTTCCACTTGGATAGGTAGAGACAACGGAGCACTCTCGTTTCTTTTACGTACATCATAGTGCCGACGACTGGGGCAACCGTAAACTTAGTCTTTTTTTCCAGCCTCGGTACTCTTCGACTTCTTTATCAGAAAAATTGAGGTTAGAAAGCGCGTTACAATAAACAGTCTACAATTCTCATCATACTCATGCACCTTTGTATTACTAGGAAAATCCCCGACTTCATTGTTAACATAAATAGTATATACATATATATATTTATAAATTTCTAGTGTTAATTCCACTTCATAAGATTAGTAGGTTTGTTATCTGTTACAATTTAAACTTGCTACGTTCTCCTCGAGTCTTGTTGTCGAAAATGTCTCATGAAATAATTGTGTTACTCACTTAATTAGTATATTTTACTTGTGTTTTATTTGTATTTTATAAGCTCCGTGTTTAATGCTATTTATTATAAGTGTTATATAAAGGGTTTCTAATTAGGTACATTGTCACGCTTCATTTATTTTCATTTTTCTTTTCTTCACATTATAGCCTTAAAGGTGATTGATTTCTATTGTAGTTTTAATAATCTTTATGAATATGAATAATTTATTAATAGTATTTTTAACCCGTTTTGTACCAACGGGTGATATTTCACCCGACAAAATATATAAACATTGAATATATTTTTTAACTAAATAAAAGCTATCCTAGAGTAACTTTAAAGCATTTAAAGACTTTTACCTTATATTATTTGTTAGATTTAGTATTATAATATATCTTGTTCAATGTTTATATTTCTTGTCGGGTGAAATATCACCGGGTGGTACAAAATGGGTTAAAGCCTTTTTATTACAAAAAAAGTCTTAGAGCTCATATGAGAATTATTGATAAGGTTTTAGCGTCTACTTTAAATTGTAGTCTTATGGTAGGGGTGTACTTTTGTCGCTGTCATTGTTTTATTGCCCCATCTAAAATTCAAAAGTAAAATTTTGCTACGTTCATTTTCTTCTAATAAATGTCAACCCTGTCAAACGCGCTGTCATCATTTTACATTGAAAAATATAATTTTATCGTGTCATACTTAAGGACCCTTTTTTATCGTGAAACAATAAAACTTCTAAATGTATTTTCTTTTTTTTTGTAATTGTTTTTTTTTCGCGTTACGAACCGATAAAATGATTATTGAATTTCCAAACTCGATAGGCCTAAAAATTATGTAAAAAAATATAATAAAATTATCAATCTTTTTTCCCATATCATGCTTTTTTCCCACAATAAAAAAATTAAACATAAATCTGTTATTAAAAAAAAGAAACTAAAGGTATCTATGTATAAAATCTTGTTATAGCTCTTCTATCTATAACTGACGCGCCCCTCCACTTTATTAGTTTATTTAAATGTGTGAATACAAATATTACTAACTATACTATTATACTTCATCAGCGTGCTCCCCCTTTTGTGTCTAACCAGCAACTGAATGACAATTACAATTGCATTTTCGCTGTGTTGCATTTATATTTTATATTCGCACGTGTGCTTAAATGCAGTGGAGGGGCGCGTCATTTCGGCTTAGACAGACTCTACACAGTATATTAAAAAAAGAATTGTATATCAATCTAGTCAATTTTTTTTGTAATATTAGTGTACCAGTCATGGTTTCCTTTAAATTAGTTAATACTGTTCTTTAGTTACTAGGAAGAGCATTCTCATGAGTTTTTCTTCTTCACAATTTCTGTATTGTACCTACCTCAGTTCATATATGTATAACTTTTGTTGAGCCAGAGAGCGGCCCAGCCCATGACTGGAGTCGACTGCTATTATGATAACTATAATTAGCAGTCGCGTCGACAGTAGTGAACTGATAACTTTTAAACTGATCCCGATACTCCACTGCGTCACTTTAAGGCAGTGGTACTACCCCTGATCGGCAGACGGAGCAAATGATGACCTAGTTATTTGCCTAACACTCTTCAAATTCTTCCTTCTATCAGTTAAAGGAAATTAAGGGGAGATTGAAAAATTAAATTGTTTACTCAGAAGATACGTTCCCTTCTCAAATATTCATGTTGTTATAAAATGGCTTATTTACTTAAGTTGTTAATTTAAAAGAGACAGGTCTGCGGCGAACGTTTTAATTCGGACGAGTAAATTAAATTAAGTCATCGTGCCGCGTTGGATGCCCCTTCAGTTTGTTACTTTTTTTTTTCACAAATTTAAACCGTTTCATTTACCGCTTGTTGGACAAATATATAGCTGTTTTTGTGTGTTTTAATTGAAGTTTAAAATTTTCTAAATCAAAGAAATAATTTTATAAATTAGTCTGAAATTCTTTTTTTTTCCACGACTCGCAACAATACGATATTTTGCGACGACCTACTCGTAATTAGTAGTTTCATAGTTTAGCTTTAATTTTTTATCGGATACTCGTACAATAATTGCAATTACCGATGATTATCCACTTTTCTTTTACTGTTATCCTATTTATTATTCTTACGTTGGTCCTTTATGGTTCCTCAGTAGAAGCGACCGCTACTACAGTTAAATAATTGTTTGCAGCAGTCACATCCCTTATGTCGGCCTAGTTAAACTAAACGACTTACAAGCTAATCCCGAAACTCGACTAAGTAACTTTACGGTATGTATACTTGTAAGTGTGATAGTACTTTCCCAGATCGGCACCACTGCCTACTAAATGATGCTAAATCCTCGGCAGTTGCTAAAGCGCTGGAACCATATTCAATAACATTTTTTCTGATATAATTAGCCCAAATAGTGAAAATTAAATATAACCGCAGAGCTTGTATAAAGAGAATTGTGGATGTGAGGGAAGCGAGGAAGTTGTGTCAGAATCTGAGCAGTTGACGCTCCATTGTCTATCCCTGTGGGAAAAAAAAACGTGACAACTTGATTTGATTTGTTTGATATTATTTTTTATTTAGTAGGTAATTTAAAAATCTAGTAGTTTTTATTAGTATAATATAATATTGTAATTGACATTTACGCCCAAACAGGAAGTTATGGAGTACAACTGACTTTAGACATGAGACATTTTTTCTTTCTTCTTGTTTATGGCTTTAGTATTTATTTTGCCAGTGTCAGAGTAAAAATATAGGGTTCAATGTTAAAACATTGTCAAGTAAACATAAAGATGAAGATGAACCACGCGAGTGAATCATCACAAGATGACGATGATAGTGAGGTTGATGATCATCGTTTTAGTAAAGCGGCGAAAAGCCTTTACTAAAACTTCGGAAGGAGTCTTGGAGGGAACACGAACAAACACTTTTCACAGCTTTAAATTACTTGTTTATACTCGATCAACTTAATAATTGTTATTAAAATTGCTCGTTCTGTCACTCTCAGTTGTCCGCCAAAACTCGACATGAGACATTATTAACCCATGACGTGTATATAAAAAAATTAAAACCTACTGCTACATCACTATGAAGTCATCACGTCGTGTGACGTCACCGTCCAATCGCATTACACTGTTACAATATTCCACTTTAATAGTGTTACGCAAACTGCAAAGTAAAGTGACAATTGACGTAATGGCTGTGACGTTCCATTATGGACAATGGAGACTGTTACAGTCACCTGCCCTCTGGTACGTGCACTTCACTCCGTTTTGTTTACGAGAACGGAACTAACTACCCGAAAGCCGGTTTAAATTGTGTTCATGTTTACCACAGATTTAATAAAAGTTAAGTACTTTTGCTATATTGCAACTATTAGTACAAAAAAGCAGGTCTTCGCAATATCCATACATGACCGTCGAGCTTGTATGAAGGGAATTGTGAATAGTATTATCTTATATTTTACGCGAACATTGATTAATGAATTAAACAAATTTTATGCGGCTTAGTATTACTATCGCGTTTATTTTGATTTATTATTTATAATTCCGACGTTTCGAGAGCTTTGCAGCCATCGTGGTCACGGAGAGACTGAGGTGTTGGTCGTCCTATTGGTTGATGCTGTTATTGTTTCCAAAACTACACCTTTTGATGTTTTGGTTTTGTTTTTTTCTGTTGCCAGTTTATTTCATATTTTTGCAAAAATAACTGACGGTGTCATCTGGTTTGGCAGTTTGCTGGAATTGGACTTGAGTTTGTGTATTATGGGGTCCCAGGTGTTAGATGTTAGGGAAGCGAGAGAATTATGTCTGGATCGTGGAAAGTGGCGATCCATTGACTGCTAACCCTGTGGGACATAAGGTGTTACAATTACGTTTTTCTAACTCGGGTTATATAATATAGGTGATCTCAATGGTCAATGATTCTAAACATCAGGCGGGTCGATCTTATCATGCATCTTACCAAAAGTTGGCGCGAACCCTCTAACAACTAAGAGCCGGTTCAGAAGAGGCGATCTGCGCGCGCTTCAATTTATATTACGTCCAGATACCGCGTTTTACGCGCGTTTTTATGCTGGGAAAGTTGGCGCGATAGGATCTTGCACTTTTTTTTAAGCACATGCTGGTCTTACGTGGCGTATTTTCGGGTTGATACCACGTGCAAGACTTGCAAGCTCAACTTTTCAGTTGACATCGTTTCATATAAACTCCTGGTTAACCGTTTTTATTTTTCTTTTAAATTTTTATTACTAATTTTGTACAGTAATAAATAGTACTAACATTGAAATCGCCAAAAAATAATTACATCTAATTAAATCCCTACTGACTTCGGTAGGTACTAGTAATTATACTAAGTCAACAGACAAGAAACAAATACACGTATGTGGCTCATGCATAAAATATGAAGCTATTAAAATAACAATTGAAAAGTGATTTTCATCTGACAATATGGTGATGTATGTATGTGGGATGTCTATGTTCATTAAGAGCGCGTTACACCTCAATTAATCATATGAATATTAAGATAATTCTGAGAGTGAATGTACGACATTCAGGAGGGACATTCCAAGGTCATACTGTACTGAGATTATGGCAATAAGGTCACATAGTAATAAAATATTCTTATTATTACGTCATATCGGCAAGTGGAATGCTTCACCAGCCCATGTGTTCTCCCCCTCCTAAGATCTTAGATCTTTCAAGCGATGCGTGAAGAAGCACCTTTGGCTGGAATAGTGATGGACGTAGACTGACTCGTGTTTTTTTTATTCGTTGACCATTTTAGACTTCCATCATTAGGGAGTTCGAGGCTGACCTCAGATGTCTTACATTTTCTATATTATGATTGTAAACCGGAAATGTATTTAATTCCATTTCATTAAAATATTTGTGACGTTATAAGTATGAGCTTACAGGAATGAACCCTTATCTGCGGCAGTGATTATACGGATTAATAGGTACGGGTTGAGGGGCGGCAGAAAATGTCTCTGGGAACGGTCTATGGCACTGAAAATTCTCAGATTAAAACGATAAATGTGCGCCTCGTGGACTTTCGTATCCGTCGGCTATGAGATAAAATTGGAAATTTTCTTTGCACTTTTCCTCTACTAAGTCTGTGTTGATGAAAACTTGGGAATTAGTTAAGTTTTCAGTATAAATAGGCCTTTTTTCACTGATCGATTATTACTTATTGAGATTTATTATTTTACTTGAAGTTTCTTAGAATCTTTGAATTATTATCTCGTAATAAATATTCATGAATATTTTCTTAGATTTTGCGCGAACATTGATTAATGAATTAAACAAATTTTATGCGGCTTACTATCGCGTTTATTTTGGTTTTGATTTTACAATTTTTTTATTATTCCGACGTTTCGAGAGAGTCTCTCCGTGACCACGATGGCTGCAAAGCTCTCAAAACGTCGGAATAATAAAAAAAATGTAAAATCAAAACCAAAATAAACGCGATAGTAAGCCGCATAAAATTTGTTTTATTCATGAATATTCTCAAAAATTGAAAACCACATTTAAAGCTATTGCAGTATTTTATTGACAATAGTGAATCTGCAGTGAAATTACTATTCCAGAACGAAAAACTCATTGACCTATACAATTTTACACAAAACTGATCAAAAACTTCGTTGCAAATGGTCTTACAGTTCGTAATGCTACAGCTGTTTGTGAAATGTGTTAACCATTTGTGAATATGTTTCATATCAAACAACCCTGTTAACACTATTTACTATTAATACTATACGAGTATATACATTTGAAAAAAAACGTTGGCGCAAGTGTATTGTGGCGGGTATTACGATTAGGCGGACGAAATACAATAGATTTGGAAGAATTAATAAAGAATTTTAAAATTATGAACAAAGTCTTACTATTTTATTTATTGCCCACAGTATTAAATGGGGCATCTACAATCGCTTTTTATTACAGTCGCTTTATTAAAGAATTCTAAATAAAAACTATAAAGAAACATTCTTTAGGATCAATGCGCTTAGATGCCTTATTAAAATCTCTTGTATGTAATGCCTTCACTTAACTTTAAAAGTTTTTAATCATAATTAAAACTTGTAGATGTATTGATAAGGCTTTCAATAGTCTGAATAAATTGCGTCATATCTTCTCGTCAAACATCCCTTCCAGCCATATGTCATCACTTGTCTTTAACCAGTAATGGCATATGATGACCAATATATTATTTTATCTCGATGCTTTTATGATATCGAACACAGATTTTCAATTAGCATTGATTAAATATTAATAACTCTTGCTCCTGTATGTCGATATTGATGAAATGTTACAATAAAGCTTCTTATCTGTTAATTCAATTTTAAATCCAATTAGTGGCTTTTACGTGATGCGCACAATAAAATCCGAGTTCCTTTGGTTAAAAAAAACATTTGCCGGTACCAATGTATCTTTGATATATTTCCATGATACTAGCACGTTTAGTAGCTTAGTATAGAAATGAAACTATACTACTTACGTTCTATTTTACTTATTACTTATTATTATTACTTATTTCTTGCATCTTATAGTACTACAAAAATCTTTAATGTACAAACGCGGAAAGTTACGATTTTTTTGTATGTATACAAATTTAAATATGAATCATAATTGTTAACTTTGTTTTACTTGTTACTGGCCCTGATTGAAGGGAGGTCCAAGAGGGCTGACGAATGAATAAAGCAAGTTAGTTCACGGTTGCCTCAGTCATAATCCGCCAAAAGCGCTTATTATTATTTAAAAAAATCCTATTTGCAAATAAAATACACAGCACATCTAAAAAGGTTATTGGAAACTTGTATAAGGAACTTTACCGTAAAAGTAGGATTTTCTTCACGATCAACGACTACCGTTCGGTCTTTGATCAAATCTCTCGTTACTTTTTTACCTCACATTGATTTTCTTTTGATGCTCAATTCATAGATAATATATTCAGGTATTTTATTGAGTTTTATGTAAGGAAAACGCTCCTTTTTAAACAAAATATATATAGATTTTCTATAATAATTTTCAGAGATTTTGTCTTAATTATTCTTGTCTATTAGTTTTTTTTATAATA
Source organism: Tinea trinotella (assembly GCA_905220615.1). Lineage (NCBI taxonomy): Eukaryota > Metazoa > Arthropoda > Insecta > Lepidoptera > Tineidae > Tinea > Tinea trinotella. The sequence goes on from HG992326.1 coordinate 6,331,523, forward strand.
TTCTAAGGTCTGATTAGTCATTAATAAATCATATAAATATTATTAATAACTCTTTTTTCTAAGGTTTTAAAATTAAAACATGATCTCTATATAAAAATTAAATGTAAAATGTCGAGTTTAGTAGTATGGTAGTGAATTAGAGAGCAGTCTCGCTATTCTGCAAGATTGTTTTCCTGTGTAAAGAGACAGAAGCAACCCCTACTCTCTCCATTCGGCGTCCAAAAATAGGGAGTAGAAGGCGCGATTATATCCGCCTCCTTCCGCTTTTAATACCAGGGACATCAGGCTCGGGGTCAGTCTGTCGCTTCATGTAGCGAGAAGCGTCCACAACAGCCGGCACCACTGGAGATGTCGGACGAACGCACCCAGCTCCCGATCTCCAGCGTTTGTAATAAAGGGGGCATCGTGGGGTTTCAGCCGGCAGGAGTCCGGCATAACCCTGGTTACTACCCCGAGAAACCAGAAGTATCCATTTCCCCACGAAAAAAAGTATGATAGTGAATGAAAAACAGTTTTTTGGCCGGCACAGTGACGGTTACTAAGACAACAGTAAACTGAGTCTTTAATTTCAGTCGTCGGCAATCTTGGACTTCCTCTTGCCTACTTTTAGACGAGTCAAAGTCAGACGTTGAGTCTCAATAATAAAAAGGTATTTTGTCTATTCGCGACGATACTCTACGAAGTACGCTATGATTTTTGAGTTCATCAAATTATATTACTTTGTCCAACTTAGTAATGAGGGATAATATAATTAAAATCGAAATAGAAATTTCTTACAAAATCTTCCAAGATTAATTAATGGATACTAATGAAATTTCTATAGCACTTTTGTCGCGAATTAAGTATCGAAAGTGCATTTCAAGAAATGAGACCTTTATTTCCGCTAACCGAGTTTCGTTCAATTGATTTACTAGTTCTCTTTGGAAATGTTGAGTGCTTTTTTATTACAGCCTTTATTTCTATTCTTTATTGAATCTATATATCTCATCATCATTAATATTTTATATATCTTTAAACAGATGTTTGCTACGAGTCTGACTTTTTATAGTGGAAGGTTGACAGTTTGTTATTTGTCATCCAGGTTTTTGTTATTTTAATTTTATTATTGTTGCTACATTGGTACCGGCGAGTGTTTTTGGACCTGAGTTCTCGGTTTGCAAAACCATTGCGCTGCCACTACACCACACTAGTAATAATAACAAGATAATAGTTAAGTAGCTTAGGACAGATGAAACTGGAACAAAAAGATGGCCTTTACCGTCCTTAATAGAAAACACTGACATTATAATAAAATAAATAGATTACATAAAATTTAAACATGACATTCATTCATGGACCACACTTTGGCTTAACATCAAGCGGGGTGCTGTCATATGTCGAGTCACAATAAAAATAAAAAAAATAAAAAAACTTGTATATTTTTTGTTAGAATTTAGGAATTAATAGGCTTTATTATTAATAATAATTATTACTGATGTTTACTTCATTAGTGAATGTAATTGTTGTATATTAAAATTAAGCCTTTTCATGTAACACATGGCTGGGTAATGTAAAATGAATGTGGCTGCGGATTAAACAGCCGAGCTCAGCATAAATGATAAATAAATATTATGATTTTATTGTAATTACGAGCACTAATTGCATTGGTTATGTTTGTAGTTGAAATATACGAGTTGATTTATATGTTGATTTAATTATAAGTGCTTTTAAAATTATTATTATTTACACATCACATTTGGCTGCACCCTTTCTAATGTTAAGCTGGAGTGCGGTCCATAAATGGAGGCGACTGCTACTACGGTTCAATAACTGGAAGTTGCAGACGAATCTGTCTAGTTGGAACCGGCAACTTACAAGCTGAGTCCGAACCGCTACTGTGTCTGTCTGTCTCGACAGACTCAGACTGTCTCTACGAGTCACGGTCTGTGTACTAGAATGTGGTGGTACTACCCGGATCGGCAGACTGGGCACCACTGCCTACCACTCTTTGACTACCAGAACTGTGACAAAATCCGCCTTTTTTAATAACAAAATAAAATGTAATAACCATTCTAATTATTAAATATTACAAATAAAAGCTATAAAACATATATTTGCTCCGAGTGGGGATCAAACCCAGCTACGCCTGTACTGTTAAAAACTCATTTTACCATTTATATTAAATTAAACAAACTATAAATATGTATTGATTTTACATATAAATAACACGTAAATATTTTTTATTTACAATTTTAAGGCGACCGTGGTGGTGGCGGTGAGATGGCCATGCAAACCGAGAGCACGGGTTTGAAACCAATTACCGGTACCAATGTATCTTTAATATATGTACTTTGACCGTCCTGTTTCTATGATACAAGAACTTTGGTAGCTTAGTATAGAAAATAAATCTATGATACAGCATGTAAAAATGGCTCGCCTTTATTTTTATGTTTAGGTTGAATGTCTTTTAAACAATCTCTAGAAGAAGAATTTTTCAAAGAAGTTTTGTAATCTAAAAGCCTAGACTATAAAAGCAACGTACGTTCATACAATTGTTCTTTATAGGAAAGAATAGTGAGGTCTACCATGAGTTTCAAACGGCACAGCCTGAGGATTTTTCTTTATAAATTATGGATATTTATACATTTTAAAAATATTTGTCTCTAATTATGAATTTCTATTAGTGATTTTTTAACTAAAAATTTTATACCAGCGAAGTATATAATTTTTTCTATCATATAAAATCTAACTTCGATTATTTTCAATATTCAAACAAGATATACTTTTAAAATCTCGATTTCGTTTCATACTACTGCTGTTCTGAACTCTGTCCTTGGTACTTAACTGTTTGGTACTAAACTGCGCGATAGATATTTGTAAAGTTAACCATTCGGCACGGTTAACGGACCTCTATTTACTCTTTACAATCGGACACTCTGGCTCCTTCACATTTTTTATCGTTCTCATACGATGAAGTGATATTAATTACTATTATTATTTTTAAATATTATATATTTTTAAACTAAGCTTCTGTATGAGCTTGTATCATAAAAACTTGCTGTCCAAGGTACATATATCAAAGTTATATTGGTACCGGCCAGTGGTTTGAACTGAAAGTTCTTGTTTTGGTGACCATTTCACTACCACAAGACCATGGTCGTCCTAACAACAAATTAATGTTTTTTTAATATATACTTACTGAATCAAAACATCAATGGAGGAGGAACTTTTGAATCTCATTCCTACATCGTCTTTTTTACTATTGTATAAAACAAGATACAATAAATTTACCTTTAAAACTCAATGATATTTTAATAAGAAAAGACGTAGACGCGCTCCGAATGAGGCACGTTAAAACTATGCTAATAGGCAAACCTGAACTCAGTACCGCGATGCAGAGCAACATATATTAGTTTCTTTTTCGCTCTCAATAACTATCAATCCGTCCTACTTCCACTTTGTCATTGTTGACCGTTCGAACTCGTGCCATCTGCGAACACAGAAACTGGTGTTCTGTATAACGTATCTACCTCATTTGACTTAATATCATTGATAAAACTCATATTAGAGGTATTGAAGTCAAATTCCCCATACGATACTTTTAGATCGTTTCAACTGCGGAAAATGACGTAGGAATAAAGGCCATTATCCTGTAATCGCGTAATAGAGGTGTCTGGGGAATTTGGGCCCAAACTCGTGCCAATTCCGATAAGCCTTTATGTTCCTATGGAACGGGGAAATAGATTGGGTTTTTTATTCAATCTCTCATTACCTGAGGTCATTGCTTTGTGGCTCTGGATTTGAGCTGATTATTTCCCCATTCTCCGTTATATTCTTTGTTTTTAGTGTTTTCTAAGCGATTGCCGATTGATATGATTATGCTATTGTTATTATTATGGTTCGACGTATGACAGCACCCCAGTCTATGTTTAGCTGGAGTGTGGTGGTTCATGAATAAAGGCGACTGCTACAATAACAGCATGTTGCAATTGCATCCACTATACTGGCCTAGCTGAAACCTGCAACATTCACGCTCACCCAGAAACGCGACTGTATCACTTTACGGTCGGTCTCCGGATCGACAGATGTCCACGAACTGTCTGCCTATCACTTCTCAAAATACATCGGCGAATAATATTTACTATGTATATATTTGAAGAGGATTGTGGATGTGAGGGAGTCAAGTCGGGGTTGTGGCAAGTGGCGCTCCATTGCCTCTACCTATTCTTGTGGAAAAAAGACGTGAATATTTGATTGATTGTATAAATTTGTTAGTGTTTATTTATTTGTGCCTACAATAAATGCACTATTGTTTCAAAGATAACTGATAGAGAATGCTTCCGCCTCATCAAGTCCGCCTGCGTGCACATACATATTTACATTTAATAAAATACATAAATAGAAGGAATTAAAAGGGATTTGAGTAAAGAGATTTCTAAATCGGAGATGAGTGGAAAGATAAAACGGAGACGATGCAGAAGATTGTTCCTTGATTAAATTAGGGACATTTTAAAAAAAAGCAGAGGCCTGGAGTGCCAATAAATCATAAATCAAGATGAACAGAATTGTGGATCGGAAGAAAGCAAATAGTTGTTTGAGTTAGAATCGTGGAAACTTGTCTTCCGTTGCCTGATTCTATTCTTGGCGTTTTTAATTAATTTAATGTTCGTAAATTAAGGCGTTTGTATAAAATATTGGGTTTTAGTGATTTGTTGAGGTAGGTCGTTAATGCAATTTTAGCTAGTTATTTAAACTTGTCTTTTAAGCATGTACGATTTTATTTTATGCTTCATTGTCTCTGCCTATCCCTGTGGTTTTGATTTGATTTTATTTGACATTACTAAACGTATTTGTATCATAGAAACGGGACGACTAAATGAAATAGAAATATACCAATGTATCGGTGTTGGCAAGTGGTTTTGAACAAGGGGCTCTTGGTGTGTAAACCATTTATTTACTACTAGACCACAGTCGCCTTATTTAATTTATTCGTCATAATTTTCCATATTTTCACGAGCTCGCTGTAGCGTAACTCGTCTTGCTCACAAATGTTATCCCTGTACGGACGGAGTTGCGGTAAATTTCAAAGCTTAGCTTAAATATAATCTCATTCAAATCCGTGTCCAGACTGTTTCTTTTGTCCTAGATCCGGATAAACCGCTTTTGGGTTTAAATTAAGTGAGCGGCGAAATGCACAATGAACATTTAAATAAAATTATTTGTATTAATTATTCTAATTTGAATTTTTGTCATGTCAATAATTCTACGAAAGAGTTTACTGATGTTTATTTTTATCTCTTACGTTTTTAAAAATGCATGTACAAGTAAATAACACAAACTAGTACTTCTAGTCGGAACAGTGGCGGCTACTGAGACAGCCGTAAACCAAGTCTGTTTTTTTCAGTCGTCTTGAACCTCCATCTGATTACACCATTTGGCAAATTGAATATAAATGTCACGTTATAATAGTAAAAAAATACTGGCCGATAAATTAAATAAAATAATATGTCAATATTGCAAATAGTGCGAATGCCTGTGAATGCCTCATTAACGATGCTTGTTGTATGAAATTTTGATTAACACCATTATAATATTGTTCAGCGTTTCCGTTTGGCGTGAATGTGCAAATTGTATTAAAACTATTAAAATGCATAAATATATAATTTAGTAACAATTTATACATAAACTGTATAAATTGTTGTACATAAACTGTAATAAATGATCGTTTTGTTTATTTACCAAAACATATTCTCTGCCTATCCCTGTGGGAAAAGGGCGTGAATATTTAATTGATTGATTGATTTGATATATTTAATAAAAATGATGTTTTCGAAAACATACAAGTACAAGTAGAGTTTTTTACCTATGTTTTTTTATATAACATTTACTTGTTGATTGATGAAATATTAAAACACATATTATAAACTACTAACCTATGAAGTACAAAAAAAACTTTCAAATGTTTATGTTTAAACAAACGGATATTCTCGTAATGTTTCATAATTATATTTTTATGCACACTACTACTTCTCCTCATTCTATAACTCATGACAATCTTGTTTATCTTTGCAATTCGTTATGTGAGAGACAAATTCTTCCCGCGCCTGGAACTGCGGAAAACGCTTTGCCGCTTTTTAGTAGTTTTGCCTATATTGCAACAACATTTTTGTACTTTACAGGTTTGTTAAATAAGACGACGTCCAACGCCTTAGTTTCTCTGTAACCATAAAGGCCAAGGCGTTTTAAATGTCGGATTAAAAAATTCAACGCGAGAGTAAGCCGCAAAAAAATGTTTATAACAATGTTTTATAAACAATGTTCGCGTAAAAGATCAAAAAACACAATTGCACACCTACTCGTAATTTAATATTTAATTATGAAGTAAAACACTTAATTTGTTATAATTGCTTTTTGTTGGTTCCGTTGTGGAGGCAAAGTTTTAAACAATAAATCAGAAGCTTAAAAGATAGGTGCCTGTTTCCTTGGATACCTATTAAGTACCTACTTTGTTAATTAGCTAATGTATTATTAAGTAGGTTTTAAAGACGAGATTATATCAATAATTTCGAAGGAGCTTTTCTTGGTGAGGTAATAAGCGAACGATATATTTTATTTGAATATCCCAATAAAAATATTCCCCAAAACCATAGAGAATTATGGATTTGTATAAAGAATAGAGTGGAAAGTGGTCTGCCTAACCCTGTGGAAATTAAGTCGTAAAGTTTGTAATGACGATGTCACCAAATTTTATTTGCTGAACAATTTACAACATTATCTAATTTTGAGCGGTACTTCTTATCTAATAGATATAATATAAAATTATAAGTTACTTCCACCAAAGAAAATTTGTAATAAAATGCAAAATTAAATGATTTAGACATGAGACCATAATAAACGTTAAGATATCCAGTACGGTTGAGTCCGTAGAAAAAAAATGTTAATTTATTTATTTATTTATTTATTTTTATTTTTATTTCTTTAAATTACAATATCATGTTTAAAGTAGAGCTAGCTGGTTTTCCGGGCAGGACGACACGTCTGCCGGGTCCGTTAGTATCAAACACAAATTCTGAAACAATTTTGATTAATAATTTTAATCTACATGTCTTTATTTTAAAGTTCTCATTTGATTTATATTAAAACTATTTATATATTTCTTCAAAGTATAATTTCTAGAAAAAATTACCTAAAGATATATTTTATATGTCTAGAATTCCTGTATCCTTGGTTGAAAATAAATTAAATCGGTAAGGTCAATCGCAAATATGTACAACCGACAAACATGGCAATCGTATATGCTCTTCAAACGATCGGATATGAGGGTATTCGCAGTTTTCTTAAAGCTTCAGAAAGTATTACATTTTCTAAGAAATGAGATTTTTCTCGAAACACTCTAAACTTAATCTAACCTTATGCGAGTATTAGAGGATATTTTAAACGGAATGAATGTAATTTCATGTATAAAGGCTGCATTGGAAATTATCTAAGCAATTTTCTAACTTAATTCTAGAATTTTCTTTTTGTAAAGAGTGGTAGGCAGTGGTACCCAGTCTGCCGATCCGGGGTGGTACCACCACTTACAAGTATACAGACCGTGAAGTGATTTGGTCACGTTTCGGGGTCAGCTTGCAAGTTGCCGGTTCCATCTAGGCTGGCATAGTGGATGTGATTGCTACTCACAGTTATTGAATTGTAGTAGCAGTGACATTCATTCATGGACCACACTTCAGCTTAACATCAAGCGGGGTGCTGTCATATGTCGAGTCACAATAAAACAAAAACTATTTTATAAATATAATTCTATCATAATTACACAATAAGATACTCGTAAATCATAATTTATTATATTATATATGTACTATTTGTATTTGTTCGTTTTATCACGGTTCCTATGCACATGTGACCAGGACCTAGCAGTTGATATGCTGCAAGGTTATAATGAAATAATAAGGATAGAAAAACATCAATCAATCAAATTGTCAAGCTCTTTTTCCACAGGACAATGGAGCGCCACTTGCCACGGTCTTAGCACAACTCCCTCTCTTCCTTCACATCCACAATTCTCTTCATACAAGCGCTATGGTTATTAGCACTAGGCAACCCAGCTTTCTTGAGGAGAACGGAGATCACCCTCTTTGGTCTGTCTTGATTAACGCATCCATTCACTAATCCTTTCCATGTGCCCAAACAATCGTAGCTTCTCTTTGTCAATCATTGTCACAACATCTGCTTTTAAACCGCATCTATCGCACACTATGCTATTCCTCATTCTATCCTAAAAAGTGGTAGGATAGAAAAAAATTGAAAAGAATAATTTTAACCCAAGTGCATAGGCGGTGTGTAGCATTAGTGGTCAGGCCTGTCGCGGGCTAAGGTTCGATCCCCGATCAAAATGCACGCTTGAATTTTTGTATCCAATATTTATATTATACAGTACATTAAACATCGATGGTACATGTATATAAAATACTAGACCGACATTGTGGATAAGACTGATAACTGCAGTTGTCGCCTCCATTCGTGGACCGTACTCTAGCTTAACATTAGGCAGGGTGCTATCATACGTCGAGCCCCAATAAATAAATGCTACTTTATACAGTTATAATACTAAGCAAGTCAGGATCGTGGCAAGTAGCGCTCCTCTGTCTCTGCCTATCCCCGTGGGAAAAAGGCGTGACAAATTGATTGATTAATAATACTAAGCATTAGCGTATGCCAAAAAGTAATAACAAAATACCAAGTAGACATTGTAAACAAAAGATAAAATTAAACAATTTCGTTTTCCCCTAATATTTTATTATGGACTAAAGCTTTTAATAACTTAAATAAATACCTTGAATAAAGTTACGAGCGACATTCTGGCTCCAAGACTGTAAGGCGCCATGTCTACTGACGTCATCCTTTAGATTTTATAGACAATAATCTGGCACCTCACAAGGGTGAATAGTTAAGAAAACGATAATATTGTACTTGGAGATTATCAATGGCATTTCTGAGATTTGTGCCTTCCTATCTAAAGCTAGGTTTCCTTGTGCCCATAACCTTAGAGCTTGTATGAAGAGAATTGTGGATGTGAAGGAAGCGAGGGATTTGTGTCAGGATTGTGGCAAGTGGCGCTCCATTATCTCTGCCTATATCTGTGGGAAAAAGGCGTGAGAATTTGATTGAATGATATCTGAACCACTCCTGATGGTAAGCTGGAGGGCGATCTATGAATGAAGGCGACTGCTAAATAACAGCTACTATATACGGTTAAATAACAGCTAACTGTGGTAGCAGTAACCTCTATTCATGGACCACTCTCCAGGCGGGTGCTGATATGTCAAGTCACAAGTCTGTTCCGGAGACCATAATGGTTCAAGTTTGGTCCAAGTTAAATTGTAGGTATCTAACCTTATAATCAGATGATCTTACTAACAATATACTTTAAAACTTTACTTTTTAAATCAAAAGTTACGATTCAAAAGGGTGTTGTTTCCCAAGTAAATTAAGGCTAAAGCCGTCTTATCTTTGAAATTATTGTTAAAAACTGTATATTTAAACACAAAGTTTTTTGTAGAATTTACTGCTCGAGAAGTAATTAAAAACAGACATCGATGTAAACCGCTTAAAACTTTCACATCTCCTTTTTAACCAAGTCTACAGATTTGCACTGCAACTATGGTTGGTTGGTCACAGTAATCAATTCGTCACAGATATGCTTATATTTTGTTTCTGAATGTACTTGTATAGAGGTACAGATGGTATTATTATTTATATTTTTTTTTATTTTTAAATCACATTTCTATATTAAGCTACTAAAGTGCTTATATTATACTCGTAGAAACACGACAACCAAAGTATATATATCAAAGATACATTGGTACCGGTGGGTGGTCTCGAACTCATGCTCTGGGTTTGCGTAACCACGGTCGCATTCACGGTAAATTTAATATTTACTTTTTATTACTTTTCCTGATTTTATTACTTAATTATCTTTTTTAGTATTTGTATATTAGTTGGACAGAATTAGCCGCAAAGAGGCGGGGCCTTTGAAACAGTTTATTCCTTCAATATGTTTTTATATTTTCTCATAGATTGCTGTGTCAGTAATAACATACTAAGTTTGTACATGTATATAATTTCATCGAGTCTGTCAAAAAAATAAGCCCCAATCGGTTTAATATATTTTTTGGCTGTTTTTCTATTTATAACTTTTTTTTTTATTTTATTTTATTGTGACTCGACATATGACAGCACTCCGCTTGATGTTAAGCCGAAGTGTGGTCCATGAATGAATGTCACTGCTACTACAATTCAATAACTGTGAGTAGCAATCATTTCCACTATGCCGGCCTAGGCAACTTACAAGCTGATCCCGAAACGTGACCAAATCACTTCACGGTCTGTATACTTGTAAGTGGTGGTACTACCCCGGATCGGCAGACTGGGTACCACTGCTTACCACTCTTTGATAACCAGACCCGAAGCAAATATCCATTACTTTTTTTTATTAACAAATATTTGCAATATTTAATATTAATAAATATTATAAATAAAAGCTAGGAAACAAATATTTGCTCCGACCGGGGATCGAACCCGGGACTTTACGCGCAACAAACCAATCGCTAAACCGTTCGTCCACGCCTGTCGTCAAACTCCTTCTAATCTATATTAATAGTTAAAAATTAATGGAATATTTTGTGTCAAAATTGTGTGGATTATTAGGAGCTCGTTGAAACGCTTATCGCCAACTTTACTTGGATAAAGTTCTCCGTTGTCTTGGAATCGATCCCAAATCGTGGAAATAAATTTATTTACTATTTTCTACACTCAGTCAAAAATAGCTAATGAAATGTTTGGGAGTATATTAATTTTTATTTTTCTGGAATATTATTATTTTTTATAGAATATTATTCTCTTTCAATTTTTTTAAAAAAGGTTTTAAAATCCAATTATAAATAGATACGTCGAAATTATTTTTACTCGTGTAAGAAATATTATTTGAAGTAATATTAAGATATATCTTCATTCATCTATAAAAATAAGCGTGAAACATAAAATGCTAAACAACGTCAGAGCATTATTAAAACTAATTTTAGCTATTATTTACGCGCACCGTGTTGTACGGAGGAGCCAATGAACATACTCGTAAGCCTAAATGTCGCATTTCAGCGTGAAATATTTGTACGTATAAGAGGTTGGTTACCTTCGCCTCGGCAATGTGGTTACAGGTATCTCATGTTAATTTAATTTGCAGCCTGTTCACTAAGCCTCTTAAGCTTTTGTGTTAGTTGAAAATGTCTTCCAACGTTGCCTTTAGTAGAACTTGTTATAAAGTATTAAATATTAACGTTCATATTATTATATTAAGGCGCAGTGGTAGTGCAATCGTTACGCTAACCGAGAGCACAGGTTCAAAACCACTTGCCAGTACCAATGTATGTTTGATATACTTTGGTTGTCATTTTTTTATGATACAAGCACTTTTATTAAAGAACATAATAAGGTCTCTACTTTAACAAAACCTTTTTTGACGTTTCAAATGAGTTGCGTCTGTCATGACCAGAAAGCGATTACATAAAACGGAGGCTACTTTAGAGTTATAGGTTTTACTATAGACATTACCTACCCACTATCTGGCAAATGGCCCATAAGAAGATTTACTCCTTTTGTGTGTTGTATATTGTAAAAGTTATGGCCATTACACGTTTTCACAGCACGGCAATTTAGCGCTACTGTAAAACAACTAGACTCGTTAAAGAAAGGCACTCGGGGTTCATAAATATAAAGGAGTGTGTATGGCAATCTCTTGTCAACATGCTCTTGTAGGGTGCTTTGTGGGGCAGCCAATGGCGTCGCTGTGTGATGTGGCCTGCATTTTTAGAAGACCTCATTATGGAGCGAGGCACGCGTCCGCATCTTATGCAAATGTTTAGGTAAGGTGTCGATTTGTGCCAATTATGTGCTCGTCTGTCGTGCGAAATGTATACAAACTTGGAGCTACTTTTAAAACAGTTTTTATGATAACCTACGGTTTTTTTTAAAATTATAGAAACTTGATATTAAAAAACATACTTTAAAAGCTACATCTTGATCTTGACTTGCCCGATTGCTCACAAGGGGAAGTCCAAGAGCGCTGACGACTGAAAATTTACAGTCGATTCAGTTTATGGTTGCCTCAGTCGCCGTCGCTATGCTTGGCAAAGAATAGACCGGAAACTATTTTTCACTATGAATTTCATTAAAATCTCTATAAATTATAATTATAAGTTGTTAATCAATATGGTTAAGTATGCTTTGATATGGATAAGCAAAGACAAAGAAGTGCCACTTTCCTTGATCCTAACACAATCTGACACATCACAATTCCTTTAACTCTAAGGCTTTGTAGACTTCTGCTCTTTCTTTATAATGTACCTGATTTGATCAAAGAACAATCTTCTGGATCGTCCCTGTATTATCTTTCTACTCGCCTCTGATTTATGTATCTCTTTCGCTTCTCTCTCTCCTTTATTCCTTTTAATAAAGTTATTTTAAAATCGTAAAATATACGAATGAATCTTTTACTTCTTTCACATTCACAATTATCTTCATACAAACTCTAGTTGGGCGGGCGTTGAAAAGAGTTTTTTAAGAATGACCCCGATTTAATTAAGGTACATAATAAGACAATAATATGATTTTAAAATGAATTCGCACATACAGTGCGAGTTGTTATATATGAAGTTGATTACTAACCTCAAATGTTGTTGAAATGTACCGCGATACTGCCGCTGTCTCCCACGTAACGTCTTCACTAATTTATATTCATTTTAGACGACTTGTCACGTCTCTCCGTATTACGGTGAACGTTAATCTGTAATCTTCGTTTCAGTTTTAGATGCTTACATTTAGGCGCTGTAGCTTTTTAAGTACGAGTATGTATTTTAATAACAAATAAGGTTTATGTTTTTCCTTGTTTTATTTTTATAAAATAAATTGTTTTTGTATATTTAGAGCTTTTGAAGGATAAGTCTATACTCACGTCTCGTGTCCGAGGATCAGTGCTGGGGTATTTTTGTGTTATTGTTATAAAAAAAATTGGTACTTTAGTAAATTTCAACATTTTTACTTTTTATGGTTGAATTTGTGTCTTAAATTTTAAATTAACACAAATGCTATATTTATTTATAAAAAGCAAGTACTTACACGATAATAGAATGTGAAGAGAGTTATGGACAGAGTTGTGTCAGGATTGTGGAAGGTGGTGCTCCGTTAAGGAGAATGTTTTAATAAATTAGCGCATATCTACTTCCCATCCAATACCATTGTATCTTTAAAGCGAAGCGTGAAAAAGCACCTTTGTCCGAAGACAGATGGCACCGTAAACTCAATCCTTTTTTTTCAGTTTACAACTTCTCCTTGCTTACTGTTTGGCAAGACGAGGTTAATTATCGCGTCACAATAAAAAAATAACTTCTGATTTGAACATTTCGTAATATAAATATTACCTTCCAATATACTTTAATACTCTAACCAAAATAGACTCGTAAGTGTACTACTATAGCACTTCAGCCATTTAGTACATAAATTGTAAAAGCCAAAGTAAATTGTATTTTCAACCCGCACACGTCAATACATGTGGATCGGATAAGAGGCTCTTTGAACTGCTCCCCAGTCAGCTAACACGTGGAAATGGTGGGAACCACGTTTGGATAGCACCTGGATTTTTAAATAGTTCTAGTTCGTAGACCTTCTCAGGTTAAGTTCTACTAACTAGAACTCAACCTGAAAAGGTTTCTGTGGCAGCACGGTTCTGAGGAACCTACTCAGTTAGGCGCTGTATCGCTTAATTTTGATACATTTTTGACGACAGGCGTGGACGAACGGTTTAGCGACTGGTTTGTTGCGCGTAAAGTCCCGGGTTCGATCCCCGGTCGGAGCAAATATTTGTTTCATAGCTTTTATTTGTAATATTTAATAGTATTAAATATTGCAAATATTTGTTAATAAAAAAAAAGAGATGGATATTTGCTTCGGGTCTGGTTATCAAAGAGTGGTAGGCAGTGGTACCCAGTCTGCCGATCCGGGTTAGTACCACCACTTACAAGTATACAGACCGTGAAGTGATTTGGTCACGTTTCGAGATCAGCTTGTAAGTTGCCGGTTCCATCAAGGCCGGCATAGTGGATGTGATTGCTGCTCACAGTTATTAAATTGTAGTAACAGTGACATCCATTCATGGACCACACTTCGGCTTAACATCAAGCGGGGTGCTGTGATATGTCGAGTCACAATAAAAAAAATAAAAAAAACATAAATGCAATTGAATCGCGTGGCAAAAACTATTGCGTAGAAGTTATTGTTGCACGATATGTGCAATCATACTACCTCCTACTATAATATGCTTTCCTGGTACTTTTTTGTGTTAGACCGACAATGTTAATCTGTCGAGAATGAAAGGGACTTGCCGCCCTGGCTGAAATCCAGCTTTGAAGTTGTTGAATTAATCAATCAATCAATTTGTCACGCCGTTTTACCACAGGGTTGGCAGAGACAATGGAGCGCCACTTGCCACGATCTTGACACAACTCCCTCGCTTCCACAATTCTCTTCATACGGTTATGGTTATGGACACTAGACAACCGAGCTTTCTTGAGGATGTCTCCGATTTGGTCGGAAAACATCCTCCTGGGCCTGCCTTGTTTAACGCATCATCAGATTTGTAAATTCCTTTCGTGCCCATGTGCTTTTTTCTTTCCATGTGCCCAAACCATCGAAGCATTCCTTTGTCAAGCGGAATGTATTCCATATGTCTTATCTAAAATATATATATTGTATATACATTTATATTTATATAATGCTTGATACAACTATCTCGACGTTCAAATGTAAGCTCTTTGGAAGGTTTCCAGTGTATACATAGTGTGAGCCAATCCTAGGAAAGGCTTCGCAAATATGCGACCCTGGTGCAGTGTCGCAGAAAACATTTTTCAAGTTAATAAAATGGAAAAAGAAACATACTAAAAATGTGTTTTATTCACAGGTTTTACTGTATATTTTTATTTTAAAAGAATTAAATTTATGAAGTTATTTTCTAAAAATTTATTATCATGTGATTGTAAACTACCAGTCCTTTACGCGCAAAGTCTCGTCTTCGATTACCGGTTGGTGCAAAGATTTATCATTTTTAATATTATTTTGCAAATATTTATTATTAAAACCAAAAGAGTTAGTTATTTGCTCCGAGTCTGGTTGTATAGGAGTGGTAGGCAGACAGTTGGTAGTTAGTTGCTCAGTCTGCCGATCCTGGTTATTACCAGCATTTTTAAGTGTACACATCGTAAAGTGACTCAGTCGCGTTTGCCTCCATTCATGGACTGCACTCCAGCTTACCATCGGGACGGGGTTCTGTAAAATGAAAGCCACAATGAAAAAAACTTTTACATTTGTTTTTTTTACATACCTTTTATTTATTTTATATTTACATTTCCATACTAAGCTACTAATGTGCTTCATAAAAACAGGACAACCAAAGTACATATATCAAAGATACATTGGTACCGGTGGGTGGTTTCGAACTCGTGCTCTCGGTTTGTGTAACCATTGCACTGCCACTACACCACGGTCGCCCTAAACGGTTGTCGTACTAAGTAACTACTCGTTTACTAAGTACGACGACAAAAGTATATATCAAATTGTTTATTAGGGACCCCAATTTAGGTTTGTTAAGGTTTGCGTGACCATTACACTAGCACTACCTTCACTGTTTAACAATAAGAATTCATTATTACTCGTATATGTATACTAAAACTATATTTCGTTTTGTTTCAGGTATGTTCAATAAAACCTTGGATTTGTGGTTAAGTATGCTATGACTGATATTTGTGCAAGATGATGGATATTTGCCTTCGTACCATGTACAAATTGTCTTGTAACCACGGTCGGTACACGCGTACTTAAATGAGGATAACAGGTAGAGTTCATTAATAACGACAGGCGGGGCGTTGTGGTTAGCAAACTAGTTTGTTTACGCGTAAAGACCTGGGTTCGATTTCCGGTCGGAGTATGTTTTCTTTTTTTTATATAAAACTTGAACAAACCTCATCCATCTTTGCGACTTAGATGACCTTTGTCAGACCAGATATTTTGGGAAGTATACTGTATACAAGTACTTATGTTTCAGTTTTGAATCGTTACAAAGAGACTAAGAATTGGAACTCTTCCAGTTTCCTCGCATTATATCTTTCAGCATCTTTGAAATCTACATTTTCAAGAAAATCGATTTTATATTTTCCTCCATTTACTCGTATTTAACATAATCGTAGAGCTTGTATGAAGAGAATTGTGGATGTGAGTTGTGTCAGGATCAGCATTGAGGAAAGTGACGATCCATTGTCTCTGTCTATCCATGTGGGAAAAAGGCGTGACAATTTGATTGATTGATATTATAACTTTATTTCTACCTTTTTTTACTTGCGTGAAGGTCGGGGAAGCATTTTGTCGACCCTAAAGCATTCTTCATTTTTAAGTTATGCACGTTTGTTCTTTTTAAAACATTTGATTTGGGCAGTGGATTGAGGCGGCCGTGAGCTGAAACGTTTTTTTATACGTCGAAGCTCTTAGATTTGCTTTTGATTATTCTCTTACTACATACCCCTACATAACATAATTGAATGTTTTTTTATTGACATCTGTCCTCGACTTGCCTGATAGTGAGCAAACAGATTAAAAAAAAAGTATATTTTAAACAATTAACAACGTAGACAATTCTTCAAAAGATCTACATCAATCAATCAATCAAATTGTAACGCTTTATTTCCACAGGGGTAGGCAGATACAATGGAACTCCACTTGCCACGATCCTGACACATCTCCCTTACATACACAATTCTCTTTATTCAAGATCTAAGGTTATGGCCACTAGGCAACATAGCTTTCTTAGGAATGTCTCAGATTTGGTCGAAAAATACCCTCCTGGGTCTGGCGCCGCATCTAATTACATCAGATGTACATGTAGGTGCAAATTCAAGTATGCAGTTAGACATGTAAAGCTTAGCGCACGTTTGCCTGAACCGCACCAACCGCAATGCGAGCGGCAGACATCTGAGCGTATGGCGCATTTAAATTGCCTTTTATATCTAACTTGCCGCATCACACTAATAAAGTTTGTGGTAGCTGAGCGCAATTTAAACAAGACCGGTTAAGGTGAGAAAACAAATTGAATCATTTTGAAGCTTGTCTCGCGCTTTCAACGGTGTATCTAATTTTATATGCAGCTATAGTGCAGTAAAGATAAACTATACTATAACTTTTATTTTCACTTTATTTTCAACATTATTTTCTGTTGTATCTCGACTTGCCTAATAGTAAGCAAGGGAAGGTCCATTAGTGCCAACGACTGAAAAACGAGTCAGTATGGTGTCTCAGTCGCCGTCACTATGCCGGCCAAAGTTCGCTTGAATGATGTAAGGTTATTAGCCGTGGAGAACACATAGTCTGGTAAAGCCTATGTGTGTTGTTGTGTATTATTGCGTATTATTCTGCAAACTTATTTATAATATTTAAATATTAAAATAAGTTTGAAATATTAGTTTTTAGGAGTGGTGGGCAGACAGACAGACAGAGTGGTTACTACCCTAAACCACGACTTTGAAGTGTACAGACTATGAATCGACTTAATCCCATTTCGGTATCAGCTCAGACCGGCATAGTATATTGCTACATGCAGTTATCTAGCTGTAGTAGCAGTCGCCCCCTTTCCTGGACCACACTTTAGCCTAACATCAGACGGGGTGCTTTCAAAGTAAAATATATTCATAATGGAATTCAATCCATTATGCATATATAGATAAAACTGTTATCAATCAATCAATCAAATATTTACCACAGGGACAGGCAGAGACAATGGAGTCCCACTTGCCACGATCCTAACACAACTCCCTCGCTTCCTTCACATTCACAATTCTCTTCATACGAGCTTTATGGTCATGGGCACTAGGCAACCTAGCTTTCTTGAGGATGTCTCCGATTTGGTCGGCAAACACCCTCCTGGGCCCACATCAGATCAATATTATCTATAGGTAATAAATACTTTGAAAGTTAACCGAATACCTGCCGAATACCTATTAGGAGTTTAGTGGCATAGTGCTAGACAATTCATCACAATAGCTATTTGATCTAAAACTATTCGACCGCGTACATTCCTCTCTGTCAGCGAGTTAGTTATCGGGTGTGGTGCCTGTTTGGAAACAAAACTCAACTGTGAGAAGAAAATTGATTGTGGCTTGACATATTTATTTATTTATTTAATAAAAGGTACTCGTACACTTACAGCATAACATATACATCAATGGTAACTTAATATTAATATCATTTAAAATGAGTACATACTCGTATGTCTGCCAATTACAAGTATACACAACATTTCTACGAAAATTGTGATCAATAAAACAAAACAAAAATACATAACAAAACAAAACTAAAACTAAACATGAATCCTTTAAACATGAATAACGATACTATACTAATGAGACTATTAAAAAAGTAACAAATTTAAAGTAGAAAAAAATAAATAAAAAAAAGGCAATACTTAAAAAAACTTATGACAGCTAGGCTAGATGTTAGGCTAGAGTGCAGTCTACAAATGAAGGCGCCTGCTATAGCTTGACTATGACATGCCCCTCCACTTTATTAGTTTATTTAAATGTTTGAATGCAAATATTACTAACTATACTATTATACTTCATCAGCGTGCTACTTCTTTTGTGTCCAACCAGCAACTGATGACCAATTACAATTGCATTTTCGGTGTGTTGCATTCATATTTTATGTTTTCTCGTGTGAGCAAATGCGGTGGAGTGGCGCGTCATTTTGGCTTAGACAGACTATACTACAGTTAAACAACTGCAAGTAGCAGTCGCATCCACTATGTCAGTTTAGGAACCAGCAACTTACAAGCTATTCCCGAAACGCGACTAAGTGTTTTATTACGAACGTGTTTTTATTATTCTTACCAATAAAAGCTAAGAAATAAATATTTGCTCCGACCAAGAATCGAACCAGAGACTACGCGTAACGGACTCTATCTATGATAATAGTTTTGACGAAATGATAGTTAAGAACGAAATTGTAAGTGATTATATGATGTAATATTTTTAAAATTTAACGGTAATGAGGCAAAATTTAAATGTACAGACCGAGAAGTGATTTAGTAGCGTTTCGGAGTCAGCTTGAAAGCTATGGGCTGATTAATTATGGGCACCGTCGTGTAGGCCTGTAAAGTGGATCAATTCTATCATTTTTATAAATATTTTATATTTATTAATACGTAGTTATATGCTCTAGTAACTTGTATGAAGAGAATTGAGAATGTGAAGGAAGTGATGGAGTTGTGTCAGGATCGTGGCGAGTGGCGCTCCATTGTCTCTGCCTATCCCTGTGGGATAAAGGCGTGCACTTTGAATTCGGAGTCAGAAAAGGAGTTCGAAAAGTCGGAAAAGTGACTGCAACTGAGGCAACCTTAAACTAAGTCGGGTTTTTGCACTTTTAAGCAAGTCGAGATTAATTGTCGCGTCACATAATAAAAAGTATTTTCTCATGTATAGAGGCCAATAGGGATTAGCCCTATCAACTTGAAGAGGAGTTTGAGAAGCCGGAAACTGCGGGCGTCAAACTAAGTATGCACAGTTATATTATGCAAAGACATATTTGAGGAAATTAGGCGAATTACAGACAAACATTATGTCTACCCAACGCTAGGGGAAAGCATTTCTTAGGTCGGTTTTAGGAAGTGGAATGCTTTACCAGTCCATGTGTTTGTGGTTTCTTCAAGTGATGCGTGAAATAGAACGTCGTCGATTGTTCTACAAAAAAACGACCCACCGGCGTCATAAAGCAGTAAAATTGTACGCACTGATATATGACATCTTCGTAACCAATCAGCGAATAACAAATCAATATGTGAATTACGTTGATTGGTCACTTGCGATCGCGACACAATTTCACTGCTTTTTCGTCGGCGTAATGTATTAAGAGATTCGAGGCCCTGTGGGTATTGATATATAAAACTTTTCTCTCTCTTAAATAACATTAGTAAAATATAGGTATATTTATAAGGGCATGTGTTTCAAATAACACACCCTAATGTGTTCGCCTTTCGACCTTAATGAAGATAAATCTTTGGCTTAATACCTGCCCGAATTTATTACACACAGATATATCACTCCATTTGTACAAGTAATGATTTCTAGTTTATTCCCTAACAAGAAAATAATTTGTAAGCTATTGTGTTTTTGTACACGTTGATTGGGTAGAGTATAGACAAAAAGAAATTGAAATACGCCATCTGACCTCTGCTTACCTGATGGTGTCGGTGCTTTTGGGCCTGCAAAAGCATCGACCCGCATAGTGATCCGACTGGGGCAGGCGTGTAGACTCGGTTTTTGTAGTCGTCGGCATTCTTGGAGCTCTTCTTGCTTACCATCAGGCGGGTCGAAGCCAGGTGTCGAGTCACAATAAAAAAAACTAAAAAGAACGGCGGAACTTGTGTTGAATTGTACGCTCACAGAGTAAGTTTATCATTCATTACTAGGCGACATTTGACGACAGCCTTGGCGCGTTGGTATGCTTTCTTACGTGTGAAGTCTCAGGTTCTATTCCCCGGAGCAAGTATTTGTTATTTGGCTTTTATTTGTAAAATTAATTAATTAAAATAAATATTACAAATATTTGTTTATAAAAAAGAGGTGGATATTTGGGTTTGGTTATCAGAGTGCCCTGTCTGCCGATCCGAGGTCTGTAGACGAGCTTGTAAGTTTTCGGTTACAGAGAGACCGATGGGTGCGACTGCAACTTGCAGTTGTTCAATTGTAGTAGCAGTCGCCTTCGTTCATGGACCGCACTATGGCTTAAGCAGTTGTGTGCTGTCAAATGCCCCAATAAAACAACACAGTAATGACGAGGAAGAAAACAATAATGTTCTAATAACCTTTGGGGAATTCGATGTAGTTGCTACCATCATAACTGTAACGCAAGTTATTGAAGTTCCAAGCGAAACTGCTACTGGTATTGACCAGCGTAATCAAGGTAACGGCTACTAATACAAACTTTGGATAACACAGTTCAGTTCTCATCTAAATTTAAATGATAGTTTGGTGTTGTGTGTTCACTATAGTTTGTAGTGTTCGGACGACGGGTTGGTAGTTCAAATAGTACTAAATGTTTTTTTTTATTGTGACTCGACTTCTGACGTCGACCCGCCTGATGATTTGCAAGAGGAGGTCCAAGAGTGCCAACGACTGCAAAACCGAGTTGCCCCAGTCGCCGTCACTATGCCGGCCAAAGGTGCTTCTTCACGCCTCGCTTGAAGGATCCAAGGTTATAACACATGGGCTGGTAAATCATTCCACTTGTCGATCTACAATTTCGATTGGATTGGATTACTAAGGTTTTTTTTAGTTTAATTAATTTAGTTTAATTAAGCTCAGTGCAGAGGTATCTTAGAGGTCGGCCTAGTAGACTTGGTGATAGTGGCGTAGCGGTTAATGGCAGAGGACTGACAAACCTCTGTTCATGGCAGCGATCGTCTTCACATATGGATCACTTATATTAGGCGGGGCGTTGTCATATGGCGTCTCTTTATATGATTTAAACATATTTTATTCGGCTAACTATCGCGTTTGTTTTTGGTTAATGATTGGACAATATTTTTTTTATTTGTTTAGTAAGCCTCATAAAAATTGTTTAATTCATTAATCAATGTTCGCGCAAATTGGAAGCCACGCTTCCCACAATCCTAACACACAAAAAAACTTATATTCTGGGGATAAATTTAATATTAAAAATAAATACCTACGACTGCCTTGTTTTAAACAGTAACTAGATGAAGACTTAACTTTAAGTGGGATTTGGAAAACCGCCCTCAGAGTAGTTTCTAAACGTTTCTTGATAGACATTGTAGCGGTTAGGGTTAACTTAGAGCATTCCCAATGCGAGATAACCTAACTTTGTTACCAACCATTTATAGTACAATAACTCATTGAAACTTGCATTTTAGGATATAAAATACAAAAGTTGTTTTAAATAAATAAATATAAGATTTTTTGTAACTACCACTCTTGTAAATTTTAATCACTACTCACTTTGGCATGTTCCGAAGCAATTGTTTTCTTAGTATTCATGTTTAACATTTTAGATTAGCTAGAATTTATAAAGAAAAAAATACGATTTATACAAAAATACAAAATATATGTTTATAAAAATATACGTTTTTATTTTATTTTATATGGCATTGAATCGAAAACAAAAGTAGACGTCCTCAAGAAAGCTGGCTGCCTAGTGGCCATAACCGTAGAGCTTGTATGAAGAGAATTGTGGATTTGAGGGAAGCGAGGGAGTTGTGTCAGGATCGTGGCAAGTGGCGCTTTATTGTCTCTGCCTTTATGTCAATTTGATTGATTGATTGAATAGAAAATTATTATTTAATGAGTTTAATAGGTGGTAGGCAGACAGTCTGCTATTTTTATTTATTGCCTAAAAACAATATACAGCAATGTCAAATGGAAAAAAGTTAGTAATCTTCTTAGATTTTATCTTTATCAAAGAATTTTTATTATAATATTGAAAGTACATGAATTCCCAGTTAAAACCCTTAAGGCACTCCACTAACTAGGCAATCATAATGTAATAAAATGTCGAGCCACAAGAAATGAGATATTTATTCCGAAAGTAGATAAACAGCCGGTTGTACCAAAAAAGTTTCAATTTACGTATTTAGTTTACTTTATACTTATTCTATAACGTTTACTATTACGAACTCGTGAATGGGGTTGTTAATAATTTTATATCGAAACTGCCATTTATAGGTATATGTTTTTATCATTAGAAATAACAAAAGTAGTACATAGAAACCCAAAATGAATAATGTCCATTAGCTCTGTATAAAATATCCGTTAAACGTAAATGTAAACTGTGAAGTTAAAAGGTGGTGCAACCCTTTTTTCTTTTACTTATATAATACTTTTTACAAATTCGTAAATTATATAATAATTTTTGTTACAACCGGCTGAAAATGTCTAATAAATTAGTATTATTAGAAATAAAATAAATTCGAAAATACTTTTTGATTATAACGTAATTATAAGTAATATCATTTATTATATGTTTCTCAAAAATCAAGGATAAATTGAAAGTATTCCTATAATAATAATAATTAAACCACTCTCCGAGGTAATTACGCACCTCACTTTGACAACGGTTAAGTATGGCTGTGCGTGACGTTGTTTTCATTAATATCATAATGATTTTTATAATATATTTTATATACGCATGTTTAATATGTAATAAATAATTAAATGTTGTGAAGAATTAAACAAATTTGATGCCGCTTACTATCGCGTTTGTTTTGGTTTTGATTTACAATTTTACTTGCGGATATTTATTATATTATAAAAATCATTATGATTACAATAGCGGCAAAGATCGCGAAACGTCGGAATAATAAAAAAATGTAAAATCAAAACCAAAATAAACGCGATATTTGTGTAATTCATTAATCAATGTTTGCGCAAAATCTAAGAAAATACTATATATTATTGTGATTTTAAAATTTGGCTCGACGTAAATACAGCGCCTCGCCTGATGTTAAGCTCAAGTGTAAACCGGCAATAGAGTGAGTAATGCAATAGAGTCGCTTCACGGTCTGTACGCTTGAAGGTGGTAGGTAGTACTTTCAGAAGACGATGTCATCGCCAATTATTAATTAAATTAAATATTACAAATATAATCAATTATAAGTGACTATCAATTCGTCAATACGTGGTTGTAGACAAAAAAATCAAATGTAAAATTGTTATCGTGGTTTAAAAAGTGTTATTTTGATAATAAACATACAATATAAAATATACATTTATTTTTCATCGAATTACCAGGATAACATGATAACAAGATAATCAACTATAATTAACTATCAATTCGTCAATACGTGGTTGTAAACAAAAGAAATCATCAGAAAAATTGTTATCGTGGTTTAAAAAGTGTTATTTTGACAATAAACATACAATATAAAATATACATTTATTTTTCATCGAATTACCAACATGGTTTTATTTGTTCGAGACGGCTCACTAGTTATATCGGTCGCGTTATTTAAATACCTAACTTGTCTGGACTCGAGAGAGAACCTATTATTCCCAGTGCATGCGTCTGACAGATCACTAGCTAAACTGTCACGTGACTCTGTGAGGTGAGAACGACCGCCCCAAGTACTTTGTAAATAGAAATTATACGAGTTACTTTTATTTAAATCTGCTTTATTATTTTGTTTTTAATCTTTTACATTTTTAAAATATCTATTGTAAGCTTCATTATTTTAAGGCGGCCGTGGTGTAGTGGCAGTGCAATGGTCACCCGTACCATTGAATGTTTGATATGTACTTTGGTCGTCCTGTTTTGATCATACAAGCACTTAAGTAGTTAGTATAAAAATGTAAATAAAGTAAACAATTTAATGTCAGCCATTAATCGTTTACTGCTGGTAAACATGCCTCCCCCAGCGATTCTCTCAATGGTCTGCCTACATCCAACTGGTTTCTGCCACCTTTATGCGTTTTCAGGTGTGATTCCGCCGGCAACTGCAGACTGCAGAATCAGACTGCACTACTTGTTTGTATGAGATTGATTCCGTGCAAGGCGACACTAGTCTGCAGCCGCCGCATTAATATTATTTCCAAACATCATATTTATAATCTATGACTTAGCAAATGCTGATTGTCGCAATAGTGCCGCCTTGCACGGAATCAATGTCATACAAACCAGTAGTGCAGTCTGCGGTCTGCACTCGCCGGCGGAATCACACCTTTCCCTGTACTGGCTTTATTATAATATTATTCGTCCCACGGCAGACTTGTTTCAAAAGCTATGTTTTTTCTTGTGGCTCGACATATCGACAGTACCCCGCCTGTTGTTAAGCTGGAGTGCGGTCCATGGAGGCGACTGCCAGTACAGTTAGATATGTTTTGCAGTCGCATTCACTATGCTGGGCCTAGTTGGAACCGGCAACTCACAAGCTGATCCCGAAATGCAACTTAGTCACTTCACGGTCTGTACAATTATGTATGATTGGTGGTACTATCCCGGAGAGGCGGCATTCTGGACACCTCTGCTTACCACTGTATATTTAAAGCCTTTAAGATATTTTAGGTTACGAACTATTAAAAGCTTTCACATGAAATTTATTTTAATTTTTTTTTTTGATCCCTCTACATGAAAGTTTTACCTTTACTTTTAACATACATTTCAATTTTTGAACAAAAGATTTTTATTAAAAATTCTTTTGCATAAAAGTACAAAAGCTTCATTTTATATATTTTTCATTCTGTACTCATTTAGCATTCACATTTACATAGTCTAGTATATCCTTATAGAATTGTGGCACATCCCGGATGCAGGAAAGCTGCAGTCTTCCCTGATTGATAGCCGGAAGATGCAGTCTGTTTGTGCAGCCGGAACTTGCATGAACTTCTATTGTGCTACAAAGCGACTCGCATTCAATTCAAAAAGCGGCCGAAGCATTTATATTCAAAAATATTGCCCCGGATAGAATTGGATTCTTGTAGATTTTTATAGAAACTTATCCGATTTTATTCTAAATCGGATATTAGTTTTGTGGCCTTGAAAGTATCTATTTTTATTTACATTTCTATACTAAGCTACTAAAGTGCTTGTATCATAGAAACAGGACAACCAAAGTACATTGGTACCGGTGTGTGGTCTCGTGCTCTCCGGTTTGTGTAACCATTGCAGTGCCACTACACCACGGTCGCCTTTAAAATACATAAGTACAAATATCTATCTATGTATTTGAAAATTGTTATGTCTTACCACTTCTAAACCGTTTTCTCTACTATTACGAGTTACGATTATATAATATAATATTCTCAAATATCTATCAATTAAGGACGATGAGTTCAGGATTAAGGAATACCATTATATTATGTTGTGAGCCGAATATAATAATTGTATATACCTGCTTGTAGATGTTTTATTGTTTACTACAATATCCTGTTTTAAATGTTAAAAGTGTTTAAATGCTAATATAATTTATTTAATTAAATTATTCCTGTCGTTCCTTATTTTCATTCCATTTCCCAATGTCGTCTTTCTGTCTATACCTTATTTATTCAAGACGCTTGCGGTGCAAGGAGACTTCATCAATATTGCACCACGCAGCCTCGGGGACTATAATGTATAGTATTCCCTTTGTTCCTTTTCCAAACGGACGGGTTCCATTTAAATTGCTAAAGTTCGTAATCATTTTAATTCTTTTGAACGAATAGCTTGGATTCAAACCCTGATTTTCAATTTCAAATTTACTTTCTATTGCCGTTTTATTTTCACTGTGTACAAAATGAAAACGGTGATGCCGCAAGGAATTTCCCCTGTGGAATTTATTGGCATTCCTTGAATTCATGACGTCACTGTCACTGGACTTTAGTGGCCTAGTTACGTTAAATGTACAATTTTCTTGCTATGGTATAATCACATTGAAATAACAAAATATATTTTAGTTATTTTAAAAGAGACTTTTTACTAATCTTGTCAACTAAATAAAACAATATTTTCATCAATAAATACACCCGACCGATGCGATGGAGCAGATGCCATCACATTGGTCAACAGAGACCTTAACTAAAGCAACCCCACATGTAACAGTATCCCAAATGTAAAAAATATATTAGAAAGAGATACCATAGACTGAGATAGAAATATTATGAGATGGTAATATTATTATTATCTCGCTCTTTCAAATTCCGTCCCCTTCGTTTATGGGATCCATCCATGATGTGGTTCGACTCTTACTAACTTATGCTGCCCTGGTACCCAAACGAATATGTCACCACATTTCTATTGTTACTTGCTCACCCGAGCGGAAAATAATTTATTACTTTATTAACGAATATGGCATTCTAATAATATAATTATGTAATTTTTATATGACGATTCGGAACGATATAGAATTTGGTAGAACAAGTGGCCAGTGACTATCTGTCCTGATTTTACAATTTCAACCCCCATAGTTAAAATAGGCTCCTGACACTCATGTTCTCCTGGTATAGTTTTGAATTTACTCACAGTTTTTCTATCTGGGCAAAGAAATAATAATTTTGCTCATTGTAGACCAAACATTTTCGACAATGTTTATTACGTCCTGTAATTGGAGATTTTGTGGTTGGGTAAGGTGTGATTTTTTCCCAAATGTCAGGAGCAGATAAAGAGCACGTCCCCCTACCAATTAGGGACGTAGTAGTGTCGGTTCCGGTCAGAGCATGGCCTAATTAAACACCTTTGTTACTCGAATTCCATGTGGAGTTCGTTCGGATCAGAAATTAAATTTTCGAAAATCCCCAAAGTAATTTCCTGTGATTATGGTGCTATAAGAGCCTCGGAAGGATTAATTTGCTGCTAAATAACTCGTGTATTTTACGAGCATGCTGGGCTTAAATATTTAGTGTAATAGACCGTAATTTTTATTTGGGTTGAATGAGTATGTAGTCAATGAAATTTCGAAAGTGTTTTCTTTGTATACCTAATACGAGTATAAACCCTATGTTCTTTTTTGTCTTGTTTTTTGTTTCCCAAATATGTAGCATAAGTACCTAGAAAAATAACTTAAAACTTTCAATAGTATAGATTTGTTCTAAAATGTCCTGAATCCTTCTCTTCAATGAATTAAACGAATTTTATGCGGCTTACTATAGCGTTTATTTTGGTTTAGATTTTACAATGTTCGCGCAAAATCTAAGAAAATCCTTCTCTTCAGTTTTAATTTAAAGTAATGTCGTCAGTTTCACATAAATGTTATATTGGACATCATGCCTCCCCGGAGCATTTTGAGTGGGACGATCGCGACTTTCGTTAAATTGCTGTGAATTGCAACAAAGTGGCCCGAACGTGTCGACTCCTATTCCTACGAATTTCTGGACACAATTTAACACCATTGTTGGAGTGCCGCTCGTCTACAATGGACTACGCTTGCTCTAATATTGCTCTCATGAAATTGGTTTCCATTTTATAGTGTCCGATCTATTCGTACACTTTAGCGGAAATAATTTTCTTATTATTGTTGAATGTAACATTTTTGGGTTAAGTATTTTTAATATTGATACGCGACATATGACCTTAACTTTTCTGGCGGTAACTAACGAGGATCAAGGGCACTGACGTCTCATGTTACGGTTGCCTCAGTCGCCGTTACTATGCCGGCCAAAAATATATGGGTATACCTCCTGATGGAATTCTAACATTAAAATATGCCTATATTGGAATGCTTATGCCAAGATTAATATTAAATATAGTATGCACTCTTTATCACCTATTATACCACGGAGAACCTTGTTCCACCTCTTACTTTTAGCTCCGTGATACTTTCCGCAGCGGATGCTGTCTTGCTGTCTTCAAACGATATAAAAAGGTTCAGCGCGTCGTTTTTATGTCGAATATTTAACAAGTAAAATATTTTACCGAGACTTATTTGTTCTCCCCATCCCATAGCCTTTAAAACTGTTAAACAAAGCACCCTGACCGGCATAGTGACGGCAACTGAGGCACTATTAAGAGTAAAGAGCTTTTTATTTATATCCTTTTTTATGAACTTAATTTTTTTTTCTCATCGGCGCGTGGTCTGGACTTTCTTTCGCTTACCATACGTATGTCGCGATAAAATAAGAAAAATCCAATTATAATACATTTATATATAATATTTTTTCCTTTAGAAAAGAATTCTAAAAATTAATTATAATTGCTGGAAGTTTGATATGTCCTTTGCAATATAGAATGAGTACAATATTATGTGCGAATTGGACAAATTATAAATTTAGGTCATTATTTACTAGTGTTTAGTATCTACAGACCTTGTGTTTTTCTTATTGTAGCAGAGGTATGACAGTACTCTATGTTAAGTTGGGCTGCGGTCAATGAATAAAGGCGACAGCTACTCGACTAAGTCACTTCACGGTCTAAACCCTTGATTTATTCAAAAATTTAAAGTTTAATCTCTATAATAGAAATCTTTAATTTTTATAATCATTTTACAATTTATTATAATAAAATGTGACATCAAAGAATATACGTGACTTTTTTGTGTACATTTTTATATTCACATAGGCACAATAAAATGATACAATATTAAACAGTTTTCTGCCTATGGGAAGTCGTAGCGACAGTAAAAGTTGTATAGAAGAGATCCCCCCAGGAACATTATGAATTCATACCGCTATTACAGAAGAAGAGGAGTAGTAGGCTGAGGTCGAATAAGTAAAATGTTTTTTTCCGTTTCTTGCCAAAACCGTGATCTTTTAAAAGTTTTAAAAAAAATTCTTTAATTTCGCATCAATTATAAAAAAAAATCTACCACAATCTTTACATAATAAACTCACACATCTAAACAAAGTAACGCACACATCTATCAAAATGTTGCGAAAATTTAAAAACAGGATAAATATGCAATAAAAGTACCAGAGTAACAGAGAACGAAAGAGATGTTCGGTTATAATTTTGCACGGTACAGTAGGGGATGCTGTGTGACGTGGTCAAAAGCAGCACCCCTGTTGCGCATAGGGTGTACGATATAAACACTTTTAACATAAATTTATTATACTTTGAACTTTATTAACTTGTTGGATACGGCCTAAAATTAATTTTGCTTATAAAATCTATATTTAAACCTTCAATTATAATTTATAACATTAAACATTTATGAGATCAAAAGGCAAAACAACCTTGGAATCTGCTTATAAATAATATCTATAGAAATTTTAGATTAGATAAGGGACGACAACCCGAGGCGCCACATTGACCGGACAAAGGTGCTGACTTCTCTCTTGATCTTGAACTCTGCATTGGATAGATTAAAGCCAGGATTGCGTCGTTAATATGATGGGATCTATTGTTAGTACAATATACGTTAACAAAGGAAACGTGATATTTTAACACAATATATTGGCTGAAAACGTAGACTCTATTATCATTATCTGCGCCTTGTAGTTGGGATAATATTCTCCTTTTAGTATTTATAAATACCAAAGGTTACTTCGGCTCGCTTACCATAGGACAGGCAAGTCGAAGTCAGATGATGAGTCTCGAAAAAATCGCTTTCTAACTTTCACAGAAGTGTAGAAAAAGATGCAGGTTTTTCAAAGTAGGATCTTGCTCTTGTAATTTCCCTCTTCATCCACTAAAGTCACGTAATCTACGCCCTTATAATAGGGCAAAAACTTTCCCTGTGCAAAGATAACGTCTGTGAATGGATTCCTCGAAGGATAGTTGGAGTTTTTGCTGTGAAAACTTTAGGGAAGGGCAAGATGAATAGGGGGCATTTAGCACTCATCACCCGTTTCCCATCGCGCATCCCTGTTTACCCGTCAAGGATAACCATACAAAACTATCCGTTTGCTAAAACAATAAGGCTAATGAACGAAGTTTTTAAGGTAATTATTTTTATACACTATTAAGAGTAAAGTATAAAAGCTTTTTATTTATATCCTTTATTGGTAATAATTAGCCGAAATTAAGATGTGAGGCTTTCTCTACCAGTCAAATTGGGTTGGACACTTGGGCAGAGATCAAAAGACGTACAGACAGAATAAGAATATATAATACTAGTACTTCTTATAATAGTTCTTGTAAATAAACATTAATGCATATTATAAATACAATAAAATATAATTAAAAATATGCAATTTTAACCTAAAAGTTGTTCCTGAGAATTTTTTTAAAGGATACTCGTCGAGAATTTCAGATTTTGGTGGATAGGTTATTTTGTTTTATGATGAAATTATAATTTCATATCTGAAGACTGTAGAGGCATTTAACTAAATCAAAGAGGGATATGTAACATACCTTAACAGTCATTAACTCAAGAAAGATGTAATAAATAAACAAACATCAAACCAAATTAATGCGTACAGTGATGACAGAAACCCTTACTTTATGAATCATAATGTAATGTAATTTTGTCAGTAATTCAAGACGTCACATGATTAAGGTAACGACACGTTTGCATAAATTACTAAGGTCAGATTACGTTAGTAACATGGGATAATAAATAGCTTCGATTAATCCTCTCTTACAAGGACTTGTTTAGTTCGCATAAACATTGTATTACTATCTAATATTAATAATACATTTTACTGTTTAGCTAGTCTATTATTTCATCATAAGACAACCATTTAGTGACCCGCATTGTACATTGGTCCTTAAATTATGGATAGTCATTATTTACTTTTCTTGCACATATTTGTCTTATACGCACTGGCTATAATTTAAGAGTTTCTTGTGGCCTTCTTCTCGTTATATGCCTTTCCGAAGCCATGGTAAAATTCGACGTTAAGCAAGTGCATGGTAAACCCATGCACATATTTTTAAATGCCATTTATTTTTATTTAATTTCAACACAATTGTTCGACACGCATATAACCCCTATTGTAAAATGTAATATGTAAAATGTACAACCATGTATTAATAGTCTACATAAGTGAAAAAGAGTAGATGCACTCTGTAAATAAGGCCAATCTCGCTGAAACTTTACATCGAGGCCTTTGACTGCAAAGAGGTATAATTTCACTAAGTTACTGGAGACAATGTTTTGAAAAATTCCTTTTTACAACGTTCTAGAAACGTTTGAATATTCTTCACGGCGGAATCGACCTCCTGCTATTAAAATTGTAAGACATAGGCCACGACAGATGTGGTTAATTGTTTAGCATACCAGTTTGTTACGCGTGATGGCCCGGGTTTGATTCCCGGTCGAAGCAAATATTTGTTTCATAGCTTTTATTTGTAATATGTATTATTAAAATAAAATAATTAAAAAAACGTTTAAACTTAATTTCGTTTTTTAATATTTTGTATGTTTTTTGTGTTAATTTTTGTAGCTTATTGCGTATCTTGTTTCTTATTCTTGTAATTATTTTGGCGTTGAATGGTATTATATATTCCATTGCATGATGTAATTACCTGTCACTAGAGAAACATTTATCAAGATTATTAGCAAGTTTATTTAATAATGTATTTTTTTTTTTGGTAATTCAAAATAATAAATAATTATAGCAAATATTTGCTAATAAAAAGCAGGCGGATATTTGCTTCGCTTCTGGTTATCAAACAGTCGTAGGCAATGGTACCTAGTATATTTCCCTAGCCCCGTTAAGTTGTATCATTAATTTTATCTTTATTTTCAACGAGACGACAGCTCTCTCCGGGAGACCTGGAATGCAATTCTTGGATTGTACCATTTCAGTTTTAAATTGGAATTATAACGACGGGCGTGGCGCATTGGTTACCACACCAGTTTGTTACACGTAAAGAACTGAGTTCGATTACCGGTCGGAGCAAATATATGTTTCATAGATTTTATTTGTAATATTGTAATAATTTAATAATTAGATTGACGACTACTGAAAAAAAAACGAGTTAGTTCCCAGCTGCCTCAGTCGCCGTCACTATGCCGGCCAAAGGTGCTTCTTCACGCATCGCTTGAAGAATCCAATGTCGTAGAATAGAGAGAATACATGGGCTGGTAAAGCATTCCACTTGTCAATTGTTCTACAAAGAAAAGACGCACCGAGCTTTTTAGTTAGACTGCCGATTCGGTCGATAGAATGTGGATGCTTAAACTTAAACTAAATTTAAACTTGTTTTTGTTTAAGAAAATCTTTCTTCTACGAGCAAGATTGTAACTCAAAACTTTAATTGAGTTCAAAGAAATTTCAAGAGTCAGGTGTCTTGGACGATACTCTGAGACAGGTGTCAGTGCAATATCCGTTACAGAAACTAGGAGAGCAGATGTTGCTATGGCTACTTCCCTCCAGTGTATAAGTAGGCATATCATACCCGTTTGCTGGGGTTTACCTACTTCCAACTGGAATGAGTTTAGCTTCTCGTGTTGTGCAAAAAAATATATATTAAATTATAATTATTATTATTAATTAAAATATTATTAGTAAAAAAAATTGGTTTAAAAAAATCGCGCGTGCACATCAGTCAATTACGTTTTATTTACCCATTTTTTAAGACTACAAGGAACCTAAAGTGCTTGTATCATAGAAACAGGCTGACCAAAGTACATATTACAAAGATACATTGGTGCGGTAAATATCTAATAATAAGTAATGTTAATTTTGATTTAATTTAATAAGGATAGGTGAAAAAAGATTGACGAAAGAAATTTATAAATCTGATGTGGATTGATGCGTTAAACGAGGCAGACCCAGGAGGGTGTTTTCCGACCAAATTGGAGACATCGTCAAGAAAGCTAGGTTGCCCAGAGGCCATAAACGTAGAGCTTGCATGAAGAGAATTGTAGATATAAAAGAAGCGGGGAAGTTGCGTCAGAATCGTGGCAAGTGGCGCTCCATTGTCTCTGCCTGTGAACAAGGCGTGACAATTTGATTGATTGATTGATATTTTGTAAAGTCAATTGTAAAGTGGAGCTTGCATGTGAACCCAGCATCAACACAAGCATAGGCGTTGTGTGACTTAGAGGTCAAAAGGTTCACAGATTCTGGGTTCGTTCCTTTGTTGCAGTTGACCGATGTTTACCCGTGGTTTTTTCCTATTTAATTATCATTAAACCTGTGCGGGACCGGGTCGACTAAATCGAACCTCCGCAGAACTTGGAAACGCGGCCGTCGAAAGACGAGCTCAGCCGTGACGACGAAAGTCGATCTACGGGTTTCCAATTCTACGGCAGGCTGACTCCCGCGCTCACCAGTGGTCTCTCCAGAGGACCAACGTACGTTAGCCTAGAGCTGGAGAGTACCGGTGAGTTTGGGCTTGCCGACGAACGGTCCGATGCACTGAAGAATGCCGGTGTGCACAATGGGTGGTGAAGCGATGAAATGAAACACCAGATCTTCAGAGTTCAGGCTTCGTTCCTCTTCTATAGTCCCCAGTCTTGGTCGGATGGCGGTGAGATGGCGTGTGCGGCGGTGGCGATCTTCGAACTTGATTTCGGACTTGTTTTGCGGACTTATGTTTCGGACTTGTTTTGCGGACTGATCTCAACGTGCTAGGCCGCCTATATTTATACGCCACCTCTCCCGGCGCTCGGTGACTCTCGCATGCCGCGACGCGAGAGCCAATGAGCGTCGAGTATTCGCCGATCAACCAAGAATGGGGATAAGAAAATTGCACGAAAATATTATTTATTTATAATTTAACAATTTTCTTAAACTATTTACAATTATTACTAAATCTAAATTAATCTAAAACTATTTACATCTAAATTTAGTAATAACGAACTAACTATCCTATATAACTATTCTAAGCTCTAAGCGAGTTATTAATACACTATCCTATGGACTAAGTGCTTACATCTATGCGAAGAGCTTAGATCTATACTATTTCACTATTTACAATATCTATAAACTATATTCCTAGCCTTAAATCGCGTCCGAGTAATTCTATGTGCTATTGGAGCTCTACACACTTTACATTGGTCCCTTTTACCGATGTAACTATCTATAAGTGTAGTAGGAGCTATAATCTATATAAATACTATGACCTAAAGCAGAAAAGTTAATACTTTATCCCTATAAGTAGGTCCGAACATACTAGCATGTTTAACGTAGACTATGATGTACTATTACCTCTGTATCTCTATAAAATGAGACTTCGTCTATCATTCTATATTAAAACTAGGCTATTCCACATAAAATAATAGGTAATACGATGAGAACTATTGGTACTGCAATGGCAAAGTTTCTAGTCTATTGCGCCGACCAATGGCAGCGCTTACATTATCCGCCAATGGCGTGAAAGCAGCGCGCCGTTATTGCACCTTAGCGTGGTATTTTTCTATTGGCTCTAAAATACCACGTTGTACTAGAAAGGGCCATTGCAGGTGTTTCTCTATTCTATGAATATAATAATGAATATAATAAATAAACAATTTGTACTCTTAAAGTACCGAACTTACAAATTTATGCCCTAACACCAACTATTGTATTTCCCTGAAGCAGGCGAAATCTATTTAACGAATATTTAGGTGTTTGTGGCGGGCTAAATTGCTATCTATTGAATTGATATCTATCTATTATGTGTGATTTTAAGCTACACGTGACGCGACTTAAGTCTAGACGTCTATTATAACTTATGAACTATATTTACATTTGAGGCGTCGTGCACAAAACCCATCTGGTGATAATTGTAGAAATCATTCTAAGATCACTTCATTAGGTCATTGGTTTATTAACCATCAGTATAAAGGCGTCGTCGTTCATGTACCTAAAAACATTTTCGGAAGTGGAGCCAAAAGTTTTTTGCGTTTGCACTCGTATATTGTACGGTGTTATTTATGATTATTTTCACAGCAATTTCACTTTATTCGCGGTGCTAGATACCCGTCCCATTAGAGCCGCGAAGAAGGCAGCACCATACAATTTGTCATGAGCAGCTCTCGACAGCTCTGCCTACGATTTTTACGGCCACTTTGTCTTGGCAGTCGCGTAACTAATGTTTTAACATGTGCGCCTTTCTTGCCCTTTCCTTTTGCCATTTATTTTACGCCCCGTTCCTGAGTTTTGATTTTATGAAATTTACATGCGTAACTTGTATGAAATATTATTGTTTGTTGAATTGTTTAGCTCTTTTCCATAATTCTTTTATTAGCCCATTTAATTGTTTCCTATCTTTTTTCCACGAATTACAGCACTTTATAGTGTCTTGCCACGAACTATTGTAGGAGTAAACCTTAACTTGTCATCTCCGTTAGGGCCTTGTCTTTAGCAATCTGGAGTTCACTTAATAGTGACTAATCCATACTGCTTCGGACATTCAATCTAAAATTTTAGTGCAAATTATTTTAGTACGGTAAAGTTAATGAATTAAATAAATTTTATTCCGATTATTTTTTGTTATTGATTTTACTATTCTAAGTGATTTTATTATTCCGAACGTTTAAAGAACTTTGCAATCATCGGGGTCAAGGAGAGACCACGAAAAATTGTAAATAAACGCGATAGTAAGCCTTAAAAAAGTTTATTTGATTAATCAATGTTCGCGCTAAAGAAAATTCTACGGTAAAGTTGGTATTTAATCAATATTAAGTCAATTAATCAATCAAATTGTCACACCTTTTTCCCCACAGTAATAGGCAGAGACAATGGAACGCCACTAATTTTATTTTAAATCAGTATTTACTTCATAATACATAATATCAGTATTTTAAAATATAAAGTATTTTGTTAGTAATAAAAATCCAATAAAACACCACTCTTTATTAAATGATTTTCATTCTATATTTTCGGTAAAAAAATCTACGAGTAAGTATTTGAATTTTGGCGCTTTAAACCATTCCATTTGGTTCCGTTATTGAAGTGTTGTGTAAATAACGGTGTCAGCTGGTAATAGGCGTTTCGGAGGGGAGTTAAAACATCCCTTAACCAAAACTTGTACTGTCATCTCTTACCTATTTATGTTCTCCTGGTAGTTTTACGATGCTAATTTCTAAACTTGTTCTTTAAATTAGATTTTTTATATCAAGGATAATTTTATAGCAAAATGTATGTTTAATGTGAAATTCCTTGACTTTTATAAAATAAATATTATTTTTGTAATTAATTATATTGTAGTAACGTAAAAGTGTGTTCTTTGTGCTTTTTAAGTCAGATTTTATTGATAAATTAATTCATCCGTACTACCCCGGGTCGGCAGACTAGACCCCCACCTGCCTGCCTACTACTCTTAAACGACTAAGCCTAAATTTTTATTTTACATACTCCAACAAAGATTCCAACAGGATTTTCTCACAAAACGACACGTATGACGCATTGATTAGCACACCAGTTCGTTACGCGTATAGTCCCAGGTTCGATTCCCGATTAAAGCGAAGATTTCTTTCATAGTTTTCTTTATATTTAACAATTAGATTGAATATTACAAATATTTGTTAATAAAGTAAGACCAGATATATAATAGCTCCAGTAGATATATTTATTAGTAGTAGTAGGCAGTGCCTAGTCAGCTGTTACGACGTAGTACAGTCAGCATCAGATATATCTGAGCACGCAAAGTGATCAAAAGTATCTATACATTCAGACTGATCATAAATATCTACACACATTAGTTGTCATAAAAATTAGAGCATTCAATGCGTCAAAAATATCTATACAATCAGTTAGTCAAAAATATCTACACACTCACTTGTCAAAAATATGTCAACAGACAATTCAGTTTTGTTTTAAAATATTACATATTTTATGAGTGTGTAGATATTTTTGACTTGATGGTTGTATAGATATTTTTGACGCATTGAATGCTCACATTATTATGACAACTAATGGTGTGTAGATATTTATGATCAGTCTGAATGTACAGATACTTTTGATCACTTTGCGTGCTCAAATATATCTGATGCTGACTGTACCATCACTATACACACTATAGAGACCTTGACGTCGTTTCGGAATCAGCTTATAGTTTGCGAGTTCCTACAAGTCCTATGCCGGCATAGTGGATACGATTGCTACTTGCATTTATTTAACTGTAGTAGCAGTCGCCTCCATTCATGGACTGCGCTCCAGTTTAACATCAGGCGCGGTGCTGATAACCTTTATGTAATTGTATATAATTTATACCCAGGAGAGTGTTTTCTGATCAAATCGGAGACAACCTCAGGAGAGCTAGGTTGCCTAGTGCCCATAACCTTAGAGCTTGTATGATCGTGGCAAGTGGCACTCCATTGTCTGTGCCTATCCCCATAGGAAAAAGGCGTGACAACTTGATTGATTGATTGATAAAAATTTGTTTTATATTAATAGACTATGTCTGACATCTGCTGCAGTCTATCATTTTGTTCATATCACCCGACTTGTATGCCGCAGTGTACACGTATCTCATGTGAAATTAAAATAAATGGCAACGGCCCGGACACCGCAATGCCACAAACGACCAAGTTTGTATGAACCAACCGTTTATATCATACTATATTGTTTATGTATGGAGATTGTGGTCTTACTTGTTATACTGTATTTTGGTAATATGCGAGTGGACATATACAATGCGGTTAGTTTCCTTAGTGCATGTGTGCTGTGAATTATAGCATGTTCTTATACATATATATATTTTTATTGTGACTCGACATCTGACCTCGACCCGCCTGATGGCAAGCAAGAGGAGGTGGTATAAGAGTGCTGACGACTGTAAAAATCGTGTCTTCATGGTTGCCCCAGCCGCCGTCACTATGACAGCCAAAGGTGCTTCTTCACTCATCGTTTGAAGGATCCTATGCTGTAGGATGGAGAGAACACAAAAATAACAAATGAACTTAGGCGCCCGTGGTACTACACCAATAAAATGCCTATATTGCGTTAGACATGAGTCAGATGACCTTTTTACAAAATTAAATTTAATTAACATTATCAATTAACGTTGAAAAATGAATTTCAGTTATACATTATAGTTATTTAAAAATAAATATAAAAAATTCATTTTTTTTTCATTTTTTTATATTTTTTTTTATTGTGACACGACATCTGACCTCGACCCGCCTGATGATAAGCAAGAGAAGGTCCAAAAGTGACGACAACTGAAAAAACCGAGTTTATTCACGGCTTCTTCAGTCACCGTCACTATGCCGGCCAAAGGTGCTTCTTCACGCATCGCTTGAAGGATCCAAGGTCATAGGAAGGAGAGAACACATGGGCTGGCAAAGCATTCCACTTGTCGATTGTTCTACAAAGAAAAGACGCACCGAATTTCTATATAACGCTACTAAAATGCCTGTATCATAGAAACAGGACGACCAAAGCATTTGTATCAAACATACATTGTTACTGGCGAGTGTTTTTTTAACCCGTGCTTTGGGTTTGCGTAACCATTTCACTACCACTACACCACAGTCGCTTTAAAGTTAAAATCTGCAAAATTATCTCTGTTAATCTCTATAGGAATAAAGGCGTGTTACATGAGAGATTAAATTAAATAAATTAAATTGTCACTCCTTTTTCCCACAGGGGTAGGCAGAGACAATGGAGCGCCACTTGCCACGATCCTGACTCAACTCTCTCGCTTCCTTTACATTCACAATTCTCTTCATACAAGCTCTATGGTTATGGGCACTAGGCAACCTAGCTTTCTTGAGGATGTTTCCGATTTGGTCGGCAAAAACCCTTTTGGGCCTGCCTCGTTTAACGCATCCACGTACATAAGATTTATAAATTCTTCTCGTCTATCTACTTTGTAATCCAATCGAATATTTTGGTATATCTAAACTAAGTACATTTTTGCTATATTTTATGCAGAAACCTCTTTTTGGTATCAGCTGAGATTTCAAGAATATTATCCACTCTGAAATACTCTTATCTTTAACCCATTTACGAGCGCATGAATGTGTAAAGTAATCCAACTGAGAGCGACAGTAGCTCTGTGGTTTGAAGTACGGAGTCACATTCCTTCTGAGTTAGATGCTTGGAATACTGTGAAACTTTGTCTAGTTTAGTTGCTTGCAGAGTTTTATCTGCAAAGCAAATCCTTTTTTTTTTCATTGTGACTCGACATCTGAACTCGACTGCCTGATGGTAGACATGATGGAGGTCCAAGAGTGCTGACGGACTAAAATAAAACTGAGTCAGATCACGGCTGCTACAGTCGCCGTCACTATTTTTTTAAATTGTAACTCGGCAAATAACCCCGCTTGATGTTAAGCTGGAGTGAGGTCTACTGAGACGACTGCTACTATAGTTTAATAGCTGCAAGTAGCAGTCGCATCCTCCCAACTTGCCTAGTTGGGTCTGAGAGCTTACAAACGCGACTAAGTCACTTCACGGTCTGTACACTTGTACAAAATTCTCGTATCAAGACCACATAGGACGCACTTACGAAACTTAAGACTGGGCAGGGTTTACCCTGAGAAGGTAGCAATGTATTGCTGGATTCTGGCTACTGTGAAGATCCCTGGGGAAGGCCTATTTCCAGCAGTGGACAACTAATGTCCAATGATAAAAAAATAAACCTAAAAAATTAGATTTAAAATGTATTTTTCGGACTTTTATCTCTCAGCTAACCTAATGCGAATGTAAATTTTAATATATGTAGTATTTCATCTGAATAAATTTATTATGGTTGGGGTTCCGCAGAGACACGTCCACTCGCCGTAATTACAAGTAGCAAAATGTAAATGCAGTGTATATAGTGTAGTGAACTCGGTCCGCTCACTTCAACGCCGTTGGGAGCTGAGTAATCATAAGGAACGAAAATTTAATATACTACGATCGTGGATATAGTTTTTAATGTGTATGTGGCCTTAATGTCTTAGTCGTGCACTTTATGCATAATCCTGTTTTTACTAATTAAATATGCAAATCATTTTATTTTATATTTGTTCATAAAAAAATCAGGGGGTCCGCAGTGCCCATAGCGTTGAACTTGTATAAAAACAAAATAGAAATCAAGGGAATTGTGTCAGGATCGTGGGAAGTGGTGCTCAGTTGTGTCTGCTGATCTAGGATTGTACCACCACTTACAAGTTATACAGACCTTGAATGATTTAGTCGCGTTTTGGGATCAGCTTGTAAGTTGACGGTTCCAACCAGGCTGGTATAGTTAATATGACTGCTACTTACAGTTATTGAATCGTAGAAGCAGTGACCTCTATCACGGACCGCACTCCAGCTTAACATCAGCCGGGGTGCTGTCATATGTCGAGTCACATTAAAAACATTTATAAATAAGTCATAATAATAACAATTTATTTATTAGTACTGGTAGATAAGTCATATAAGTAACAATTTTTCTTTTCTCGTAAAAAAAGGTGAAGTTTATTATTAGTCTCCATAATCGGATTTATCTCAATATAACACTATACTTCTACAGGCTGTCAATAATACCCGGCGGGCACGCAATCAAATTACCTCCTTCCGCTTTCGGCTAACCCTAACAAGTGACACTGATAACTGCTACCTATATAAGTACTTTATAAGATTACCTGTTATTAAAATACCCGTATTATATTTACATTTTTTAATTTTTTATATTGCACCTAGGTACTTATGTACTTACCATTGATACTGTCCTAAAGATTTGACTGTCAAATAATGTCTCACGGCATTATGTCCGCCTTTGTACATAGTGCAATTTAGTTTGGAATAATTAAATATTATTTTATTAAAGTTTTAAAGTTATTTATCTGTCGAAGCGAAAATTCGTTTCATAGTATTTATTTGTAAATCCTTTATTAGGAAACCGATAAAATTAAAAGTAGATTAACTATAATTAAACTATAAATAAAAAAATATCATCTAATGACGTCGCAGCAAGGAGGCTGGAAACATTTCCTCTTTGTATAGCAAGGCTAATACGTTGGCAGAAATAATTGCCAACATTCCTGTCTTCAGACTTCTGCGTCAGCCGCTTGGACAACTTCTTGGCCAGGCGCTTAGCTGTAGGTCACCAAGGGCCCATCGTCTCGACCCTAAACGGCGCAAATTCGTAACTAGGAACCTACATCTACTTGCGCAGCTGGAGGTTCTCAACAGAAATCACCGCACTTTCCAGGGTCGCCCGGATGTGAGATGGGGCTAATGTGTCTACACAAGTCGCAGCCCACACCAGAGACATACCAAGTTTCCACGGCCCAACACTCGGTCTCTTGCCGTCCCTCCGCGCAATACCAGAAATCAGATGATAACGTTGAGTGCCGCGTGACAGGGAATGCGGCCGGCACTTCTGTCATAAGAAAGCTCGTGGTGTCCAAGATTAAATATAAATATTTGTGTAATAAGAGAAATGAGGCAGATATTAGCTCTGTTTAAGAGTGGTAGATGGGCAGACAGTTGGCGACCATTTACCCAGTCTGCTGATCTGGGGTAGTAGCCTCACCTTTGAAGTATCTAGTCGCATTCGGTAGTAGCTTGTAAGTTAGCAGGTCCAACTAGGCCGGCATAGTGTATACAACAGCTAGTCTCGTCTCATTCCGACAGAGGTACGCAACGAACAACGGAATGCCACTTTCTACGATTCTGGCATACTTGTAACATCCATATTGTCCAAGTATTTTTATTTAGCCGAAATATTTTATTTAGCTTCGTATTGTAGAAAAATATTTCCGTTGCAAAATTTAATGGCATGACAAACATACTCTTATTTCTGTTTTCTGTTGGCTTGGCTAAACCATTAGAATTATACATTGGGGAGACATTATACTGAAAGATGATGCGGTTCGCATTATATTTGTGATACATTATTTTTGTGAAAAATTTATTCTTCTGGGAGATGGATCTATTTACTATGATGCTTAGTTTGGTTATTGACTTATATTTCTTTAAAGATTGAAATACAATACAATCAATTTATCAATCTAATTGTCACGCTCTTTTCCCACAGGGATAGGCAGAGACAATGAAG
This sequence comes from Tinea trinotella, assembly GCA_905220615.1. NCBI lineage: Eukaryota > Metazoa > Arthropoda > Insecta > Lepidoptera > Tineidae > Tinea > Tinea trinotella. The sequence goes on from HG992326.1 coordinate 6,373,862, forward strand.
CGCCACTTGACACGATCCTGGCACAACCCCTTCACTTCCTTCACGTCCACAATTCTTTTCATACAAGCTCATGGGCACCAGGCAACCCAGCTTTCTTGAAGATGTCTCCAATTTGGTCGAAAAAAGACATTAAAATTCAATAACTAAATAGAGAATTTAAGCTTGTATGAAGAGAATTGTGGATATGAAGGCTAGAGACTTGTATCAGGGTGGTGAAAATGGCACTACGTGGTCTCAGTCTATCCCTGTGGCAATTAAATATAAACAAATATGCATATAAAATTTATTAGGTGTTTTGTAATTACGTTGATGTTTTGATTGTTTTTTTTAATTATATATATCTATGCTAAGCTACTAAATTGCTTGTAACATGTTTAATCCCGTGTACTGAGGCTAATGTTATTTGAATCTATAGATAAATGTATTATGGGTTTTGACTAGTTTAATTATAAAATAAATGCATCCTGTTAAGTAAAAAATAACATTCAAACGGCTAATCATGAACTCTATATAAAAAGTCACCCTTACTAGAGTGTAAACTTCTATAAGTCTATGCACTCCTAGTATTTAAACCCCATTAGGGGTTGAACCGGTTTTTATATTGTTATAGTATAAAATGTGGTACAAAACCCACGTATACGTTAAAGAGAGACAGCAGATTTTCTATTTCATTTACTTGTTACCCCTTGTTTTTTGTAGTAATTTCTATGTGCACACCTTTTTTCTCTTGACAATGTTTCTCCCGTAATCTTGGGAAAAATTTATACCAAAAATATTTTTATGCATAATACTGCTATCTGTCCGTCCGTCCGTTAAAATTTAATTATGCTAATCTTAACTAATTTCGTTCACATTAATTTACTTTTTTACGTTAATGTATTTATATACGAGTAATAGTAAGATAATTAATAATAGTACCTAAAATAAATCATGTTTTAAAACTCATTTTCTTATACTGTTTATATAAAATTATATGCATGGACAATTTAACTCGGGAGAAAAAATAACAGTCATAGTGGTATTATTCCGTCGAACAAGGGCTCCGTGTAACGGTAACACCATAGAATTGTATTGAACACCTCCTCTCTGTTATGCGTGCCTGGTAATTGAAAGCTCAAACACCATGCTTTTGTGACGTAAGCACAAAGGCTTATGTGACGTAGTATACAAAGGCGATGTGAAGTTTGTTGAGTATTTGTAGCTTTTAAAATGATTGCGCCCAAACAAAGCTCCAAACCTTTATTATTTAAAAAAAATGTATTTCGTACCTCAGGAAGCTAACCATGGCTAGATGTAAGCGAGCGGACATTGGAATACATATTTAGGAATAAAATAGATTAATTAGAGAACACAAAACATATCTATTTACAAAATTAGTACATATAATTTTATATATACACAGCTATAAATATAAGTACTTTTAACATATACATATATAAACGACCGCTGATGACGTCAGACTGTTATGGTGGAACTTTATGTTAAAATATACAATTAATATAAAAATTATGTTTTGAACGGCAATATAACTTAGTAACTAACAAAACACATATAAGTGCTTTTATGTGTTGCTATTGTGCACGTGTAGAAATAAGATGCCAGAAGAGCTTTGCGAAAGAAGCTTTTGTAAAGTTGTTGAGCAATATTTGAAAGGAAACTTACCCATTTCTTGAAAACTTAATTGTTTTATTTAGCAAACTTATATAATAATTATTCCATGGACCTGTATATTCAGTAAATTCATTGTATTATTTTCCTAATTAAATCTACTCCTGATTTTGTCTTCCAAGTGTCTAATAAATTTTAAATACTATTAAAGAATTGAAATTTAAAACAAAATACAATATTTCAAATACCCAAAGTATGTCTTTTATTGTGGCACGACATTTGCCTGTTGTATGAGCGCTGACGAGTGAAAAAACTTGCTAGTTTTACGGTTGCCCGTTCCTATCTATGTATGCCTTTTATTTAAAATCACTTTTTCCTAAACTACGATATAAGCGTTTGTGATTCTATGTCCATGTAGTTTTACAATAAAAAAAACTACTTTAGATATTACATAATTATATTATTGCAAAACCTTGCTATAAATATAAAATGGTAAAGAATAAATGGTTTATTCCGCTCTTGCATATAAAAATTACTCCTTGTTAGTTATGGTGCTCTAGTAGTAAATAACGACGCCTAACCCTTTTTACTTCATATAATTTGCTATCTAATTTAATGAGTATTTCTAAAAATCCATTACAACCTACAAAAGATCATTTTTATTCTGAAATAAATGATTCTATTTCATGATAAAATTTACGGCACTTTAGTAAAGCGACATTTGAAAAAAAAATGGCTACGTGCGTTCGTTTGAAATAAAATTGCATATTTTCAAGTTGAAATAATGTTCTATAAAATTTTATTTACATTTTTTTGTAATATTCAAAATAAATATTTTTTTGTAATATTTATCTACAAAATTATATGAAACTGTAAATTACTATTTGTTACAAAATTCTGCTTTTGCTTGTTTAACATTATTATGTATTCTTGTTTCAGTTGGTGGGGGGTGAATTCGACATGGAGTTGAATTTCGTGATACAGGACGCGCAAAATATTCAACACATGTTGGAGTTACTTGATCATTGTCCTCCCAGTCTTCAGGTAAGAGAACATTACAAATATATACTACAAGTAATCTGACGAGACGGGACGGGAAGACTTCATAGTGACGTACTCGTATCATTGTACTGGTCATCAAAAAATGCAAAAAAGTTTATTTTTAAGAACTGAGGATCACGTTTTGTTACGTGACAAAGTTCCGTCGCATTAGCAACTGGCAAAGATCAATCAATCAATCAAATTGTCACGCCTTTTTCCACAGGGATATGCAGAGATGGATAATAGATTAATTTGGAACTAAGACACTATAAACAAACTTTCTCTGTTTCTCTGTTTATATTTATGATACACGTCTAATGTATCATCATAAATATAGATTTTAAGATACCACTTTTAAAATCTATATTTGGGGAGTGGGTCATTTACCTAGTCTTCCAAACCGTGTACCAGTACCAGAACGTGAAGTGATCAACTTGAAACTAACCGTTTCCGGATAGGCCGGCAAAATAGATGCAGCTATTTAACTGTAGCATTCGCCTCCATTTATGGATCGCACTAACAGAAACCCTTTTTTTACACCATTGAGCTAAGGCATTCGTTATTCCCAGCGCTAAGCTATTACATACGCTAGGAAGATGCATAAAAATAAAATTTGCATTCGTTTTTTGCTATAATTTATTTTGTTTATAAGTCATAAACTTTGATTATTCCTTGCTTCCAGTGTTTAATACTCAACTTAAATACTATAAAAACGTAATTTAAATTTAAGTCCTATATAATACTTTAATATTTTTTTAACAAAACAATCTTGTTTATTTTGATTGATTATAAAAATTCTCTCTCGTCTAGACAAAGAATTAAATCATAATATTATCGAAGAAAAGAATAAATACTGTTAGTTATACATTCCCGTTTCATTTACATCTATCTCTATCTTACATGGAGGCAACCATTAAACCATCTTTTTCTTTGATTATTGTTAACTTTTTTGTTTGTAGCATACCCCGCCTATTTTTTGTCGTAGTTTATTTTTTGTCTTCGCTGTCTTCTTCGTCGTCTTAAGTTTACTCCTAATCTTTTATGTATTCCTGATACTAATGTAGGGCATGTTACCCCTTTAGTTGATTTTGTACTTGCAATTAATTAACTTTAAATAAATACCCCGCCTTATTCTTATGCAATTAAAAGTTAAACTTCTAAGTTCTCGTATTTTTTGGAAGTTTCTCGTTTTTTTTTTTCGTTTTCTTCCCATTCCAACCAAGGTTGCTCCTTATAAGTAATGGTGCCCTGGTAGAAAATAACGACGATTTAACCCATTTTAACCTAATAAATTACGAATAAAAAGTTTTGCTAATAATTTTATTATTACGTTTTTAAAATAAAATTTTAACTCATACTCATAAATAATACTCATGAAATTTAAAGTAGAATTCTTTTCACTTTATTATATAGAGTTGCACAAAATGCGTGGCCTAACCATCCCTCCATATAAGCTTAAAATTTACTCCTTGTTATTTATGTTACTCTAGTAGAAAATAACGAAGATTAACCCTTTTTAATCTATCTAATCGGTGAATTAAAAGTATTGCGAAAAATCCGTTACATTAAGGGTCTTAGAGAAAGTCTTTATATTTCGTAATCAGTCTTTTATTCAAGAGCGGAGGTATTACATCTATAGTATTTTATGTTTAGCTTGCCATTAATGTAGTAGGAATACCCTTTTCTGTTTAAATGGCGCGTTCTGAACATTCTTTTTTTTAACATCACTTGCTTGGATGGCTAGAAAAGAAACACAGGCGAGAAGTATGGTGTTGTCTTTTTCTATTGGAAGGCAGGTAGTATGCATTTTTTGTTGCACTTGTTGTATGAACTCCGCCTACCAACCTATGAATGACTCAACTTTTTACGAGTGTTAACTTTCTGTAACATTCTGTTATCCTGGTATCCCAGTCGAACCCTTTTAACTCTTTCTTTACGCTTGCGTCCCTTTTTAAAATTACATACAAAGTTTAGTAAGTAGGTACGTCAATTTCTCCATGTTTATTAAAATAAAATAATTGAGAGCGTTTCTAACTTTAGTTGGGCAAATAATAAAATATGTTTTAATCTACGAATGCTATTAATGAGTTTTAGAAATCGTTGAATAGATGAAGGGCCTTAATACAACTAAACAAATAATTTAGTAAATTGGATGAGTGGGTTTTTTTAGTCGGACCACCATCACTGTTGCAGATGTAATTATGTCGATGGTATGTGTTTTGGACAGAATCTTCATACTATTTTTTTTTTTGAATGTTCCTCAATTCTCACGGGCTAAAACAATGTGAAGCGCGCCTATCTTTCGAGATCCTGACATAACTTTCTCCCTTTTGTCATATCCACAATTTCTTCCATACTATCTTTATGATCCATCTGCGAACCTTTATATCTTCATTTATTCCTCGTGATTTAGAAATCTAATTTGTCAACTTTCTTTCATCTATTTTTTAATGTTCCCCAACCAATCCTATTATTTGATCTTAAAGAAATACTGAACTGAGTAACCGATTACACATGAAGAGGTAACTGTTTAATTCTCAAAATTTCCAGAGAACATTCCACTTATTTTAGTCTTGAGAGAGCGATCTCATATTCCACGTTTCTGCATAAATGCGCACTTTCATACTAACTTTGCATAACTATGAAATATATAGACATTCTCAAGTTGGCACAGACACGGATTACAAATTTCCCTATATCTCTTTGTGGAGGCTCAAACGCAAACTGGTCTGAGCTTTTAATCTGTTATTCCTCTCATAAACTCTCTCGGTCCTCATTCGCTTTGGGTACTCATTTAAATCAGTTGTCTCCCTATAGTATAGTGTTATATTTTGTCCTTATACTTACATAAAATAATTTATTTTTATCGTCTTATTAAATTTGAATGTTTTCAAACATTTTGAATTATTAAAAACTATATGTAGTAAATTGAATAGTGAAGTGAAAACCTCCAGCACTCATTCGCTTGTCCCATACGACCATTTAATATTATAACAAAATCATAATCAATCATGAATCTGAGAACCTAAATCTATAGATATTCATTATCATCATTAATTGTCATAGCTCAAATCCACAGGGATACGCAGAGACAGCGGAGCGCCACTTTCCACGATCTTACCACTACTCTTTTTTATTATTTATCATAGTGACACGACATTTGACCTCGACCCGCCTGATGATAAGCAAGAGGAGGTCAAAGAGTGACGACGACTGAAAAAACCGAGTTAGTTCCCGGTTACCTCAGTCGCCGTCATTATGCCAGCAACTCTCATTACTCTCTGCTTCTTGATATTCACAATTATCTTCATACATAATATAAAGTTATCTACATATTTTAAAGAATATCCCTTGTTTGATTCTTCTCTTGCGTCATCCTAATTTATAAATTTAAGTTCATCATTTCAATTTGCCAAAATCAACGCAACCCCCTATATTCCGAGTACAGACAAGAATTATGTTCCTTACATGGTTTACCAAACCAAATTTTGTGGGATGTTTCCGCTAAAGCTCACAATATTACAGTTTACCAGAACATGGTTTATTTTATGACTTAGTCCTACGTTGGTTTGTTAGTTTACTTATAATATTAGTTAACAAACAGTGTCAGGTGTTGCAAGTTAGCTTCAAGTATTAATTTAAGCACATAAGTTTCATTATGGCTCCTGATATGTGCTATATAATTCTACATCGCTAACATGTATGTATTACTAGAAGTTTGCCACGTTTTAATATAAATTTATCCCAAGGCACCTGCTCACTGTTTACCGTGCAAACACGAAACAAGAGAGGTTATTTTTCGTGGCGACGTGCCTCAGGCTCCAGCCTAATTAAGTGATACATCACTGTGAAGGAAGGCCAGGAGAACACTGGTGACGTGTCCTCGTCTGGGTGTGGACCCATTTAAACCTTTTAATTAGACCGCTTGAAATAAACCTTTTAAACGCCCGTTTTGCATTTATTTTTGTTTTTCATATCTTTTTAATTATTGGCTTTCCATGATACTGATTCAACTCTCTCACTTCCTTAATATTTACAATTCTATAGGTTCATTTCCTTGATATTCACATTTTACAGACGTATATTTTTACACTATTTTGAGCACTATCACATTTATTTATTTTTTTTAAACTTAATTGCACTATGTGATGGCGGACTTAATGCCGTTAGACTTTTCGCTTCGAAGAAACGATTTTTTTACATTCTTCTAAAAGAGCTTTTACAGGCAAGTGATTTTGAACGGAGAGTGTCGGTTTGCGTAATTTCGCTACCAATACACCACGGCCGCCTTTGTAATTTATGATAAGCTTTTTCGGGCAATAAAAATGCTTCGTAACTGTGGCTAATGATAACTATTTGAAAAAAAAACATGTTTTTCCTTGTTAATTGGGTCGGAATTTTGTGTACAATGAGTTTGTAGCCTGTGGAAGGACCAGGAGAACAGCGGTGACGTGTCGTCATCTTGATGAATGGCGTGCGAAGTGCTAGTCGCGTCCGCCTCGGTTACATTTGCCAAGTCATCTTTTAAGAATTACAGTCTCATTTTTTTCCTAAGCCAGAAATGGGTCGACAGCGTAACAGGCGCCAGTGAAGGAAAGTGTTACAATTGGTGACTAAAAGAAGAAAACAAAATGGCTTGGGAATATACAATTGTTAATGATTTACGAGAAGATAAAAACTAACAAAATAAATAATGCATTTGCTATGAAAATAATTTTTGAAGTGCGGCTATCCACTATGCGGACTAATTGAAACCGGCAACTTTTAAGCTCATCCCGAAACGCGACTAAGTCACTATACGCTTAATACACTTAAAAGTGGTGGTAAAAGTGGGCAATGACCAACAACTGTCTGCTTATTTTAAGCAAATATCTGCCCCATTTTTTTGTTGTTATCAAATATTTGCAATATACATCATAGTATATTTGCAATTATAAAATTTTACGAAAAATATGAATTTATTTGAATTTATCAGTCGCCTCCATTCATGGACTACACTCCAGCTTAACATCAGACGAAGTCCTGTCATATGTCGATATATCTACGGTCTACACCATTGATCCCCAGGGATCCACGGGAAACTTTTTGGGAACCTCTGGTCTACACCATAGCAAAAAGTTAAGACAAGAGATAACTTTATATTAGTAAAGAAAATGGTAACATTAAATCAGAATGTGAAAAGTTGCTCTCAGATAATATTCATGTTATGTCTTAACTTTTGTAATATGAGATTACGATAACTTCGGAATTACGCGACAAAGTTTCGCGATCGTAATTCGGCGATAATGAGTAAGAAATCTTAAACCAAAGAGAGCGGCTCAAATTAATCTTTGGTTAATTTGATCTCAAACTAATCCCGGTTCTAATTAATCTTTGATTTACTCGTAATAAGTATATGATGGATGTGAGGGAAGCGAGAGAGTTGTGTCAGGATCGTGGCAAGTGGCGGTTCATTGTAGAGACAAGGCAGGCAGAGGCAGAGGCCTATCCATGTGGAATAATGGTGTGACAATTTGATTGATTGGTTGAAGTATAAATCAATATAACAAAAATAAAAAGTTAAATAAAATGAAATGAATAAATTTTTCTTTTCTTCTTTTTGGAACTTTTTAAATTCTGTTTTTTTTTTCTGTATTTTATAAAAATCGCACTAAATAGCAAAACATAAAGAATTCACTGTATACTAAACTTGCCTCAACATTATCATTAGCCGGAAAACGTCCCCTGCTGAACATAAGCTAAGGGGAAGAACGCCATTCCGAACGACAGGATGTCAGTTGCATCCGCCGGTATTTTGCCATTATGTGTATACACTTCTGTCGACCATGAAGTGACACAGCTTGTAAGTTGCCGATTTCAATTAGAATGGATGCGACTGCTTCTTGATGTTATTTAACTGTAGTAGCAGTTGCTGTTCATGAATGGAATGAACCGCATTCCGGCTTAATGTACAGGCGTGATCACGAAAAAAAAACAATTAATCAATCAAAATGTCAGACAGGGATAGGCACTTACACAACTCCCTTGCTTCCTTCTCATCCACAATTCTCTTCATACAGGCTCTATGGTTATGGGCACTAGGCAATCTAGTTTTCTTAAGGATGACTCCGATTTGTACGGAAAACACCCTCCTGCATTGTTTAACGCATCCATCCACATCAGATGTTAAAAAATATGTTATATAAAATATCGGGTCCACCAAATAACTTTTTTTTTTTGAAAATGCTATAAAAAATAAACTACCGAATATTTTTTCAAATTTCTTTTTTTATTTGAAAGTACAATCCTTCCGGTTAATGATGGAATAATATCTTTATAGATACATATCTTTTTACAACAATGCCGTTGACTTTAGAAGTGTACACACACAAAGTCTGTCATAAACAACTTGTATCAAAGTCAAAGTAATCAACCAGTTCATTATTACTTCATGTTGTTTACATACTCCTGTCATAATTCCGCGTATCAGTATAAATTACAATGTTATTATATTTCAAACCTTATTTTTATTGTGACTTGACATATAACAGCACCCCGCCTGATGTTAAGGTTGAGTAAAATATTTGTTATTTAAAAAAATACGGTATTTGTTCCTGGTCTGGTTATTAAAAAGTGATGTCCACTTTTTCGATCCACTACTTTAGTTTTTCTTTAACTTACAATATCATGTGATGGTCCTCCTTTTAAGTCCAAAGGGACCTGTGACAGGAGTTCCACGCTCTTCCCTTTACATAATTTAGTTTTAGTAATTCAATAGTTGTCACTTATAAATAGAGAATTATAGTAAATACATTAATATAATACAAGTATACAGACTGTGAAGCAACTCGGTCGCGTTTCGGGATTAGCGAATGTAGATTCTACTCTCAGTTATCTAGCTACTACCACCATGCCGATGTATATTTAAGTGTACAGATCGTAAAGTGACTCGGTTGCGCTTAGGTAACAGCGTAAAGTTGCTAGATCCAACTAGGCCGCCAGGATGGATGCGACTGCTACACCTGTATAGCTTGTCTAACTATAAATGACGCCCCTTCACTTTATTAGTTTATTTAAATGTGTTAATACAAATATTTCTAACTATACTACTTCATCAGCGTCTTCCTCCTTTTGTGTCTAACCAGCAACTGGATGACCAATTACAATTGCATTTTTGGTATGTTGCATTCATATTTTATATTCGCATGTGTGCTTAAATGCGGTGGAGGGGCGCGTCATTTCGGCTTAGACAGACTCTACTAGCACTCGCCTCCTGTCATGGACAGCACTCCAGCCTAACATTAAACGGTGTGCTGTCATATGTCGAATCAAAGTCCATTTATCATAATAATTTACAATGAAATAAATAACAATATTCATAAAAAAATAATAACATCATCAAAGATTTCACCTGGTGCCTCGTGTATATTTTTATGAAGGTCAATAAAATTCCTATTTATATCAACTCTGAGTGATGCGTCACATTATTTAACGTCAAAAGCTTTCCCTCTTAACGGCCTTTCCCATTTGGCTACATTCCCGTTTTTTTAAATAAAAAAACAACCATTTATATTGCCATATTTTTCTTAGGTAAAATCTTTGATGTATTTATCCTTAAAATATAACGGTAATTGTTAACTGCACTCCATGTCAAACAGACAGACAAAAATATTTATTCGGTATAAATAGATTTATTATTTTTCAAATTGGAGACATCGTCAAGATATCTGGGTTGCCTAGTGCCCATAACCGTTAGATAACCCATAGATAAAGATAATTGTGGATGTGAGAGAAGCAAGAGTGTGTCAGGACGGCGGTAAGTGACGCTCTGTTGTCTTTGCCTATCCCTGTGGAAAAAAGGCATGACAATTTGATTAAATGATTTATTTTTTCATTTCTATACTGAGCTACATAAATGCTTGTACGTATTATAGAATCAGGACGCCTAAAGTACAATATGTATCAAAGTAAATACCATTTATCTACCTATCACTAGACCGCGGTCGTCTTATAAATATTACAAAAGTATGAAGTCAAATCGTCGGCCTATCACTTAAAAAGTGATAAAAGTTAAAAAAGATTGTCGTTTTAAACTTTAAATAATTATGAAAACTTGTATTCATTTTAAACATTTACCGTGGAAGAATCTTCCTTTTAAAGCCAATCATAAAACTTTGCTGCAGTTTTCTTTTAAACTAAAAACTAAATTAGTTTATACTTTTAGATATACATATATAGACAATGTTTAGCTGAGTAAATTGCATATATTTTTTCTCATATATGAGTATTTCTTTGTTAGCATTTTTAAAAATTATGTATCAAAATAATACATGTATATCCTACCTATACAATTACGACATATCTTCTCGACAAATATTCCACAGTCCCTGAAGTCAAAGGTCTTTAGTTATGACTTGTGTTGCCAGTTGCCAGTTGACATATGGCTCCGAGACGTGGTCCTTAACTGTTGGCCTTTTGGAAAAGCTCGAAGTCGCTTAACGGGTAATGGAGAGAGCTATGCTTGGAGTATCTTTGCGCGATAGAATTCGGAACGAGGATATTCGCCGAAGAACCAGATTTACCAACATAGCTTGTAAGCTGAAGTGGTAATGGGCCGGCTACATCGCTCGAAGAACCGACAACCGATGGGGAAGAAAGTTTGTTGAGTGGAGACCACGAAAGACGCAGCGTAGGTAGGCCTCCCATTAGGTAGACTGACGACACAGTGAAAGTCACAAATAACCTGTGGATGCAACTAGCATTTGGTCGTTCGAAATGGCATTCTTAGGGAGAGGCCTTTTAGCAGTGGACGTATTTTAGCTGATGATGATGACAGAAAAATCATATGAAGGGATAAGTATGTATGTCGCATCATACCTACTTACCACAATCCTCCCACTATATATTAGTAAAACAAAACTATTAACAGCAATTATTATAATCAATCAAAATTAATAGAAGTCAATATCAATGTACCTTTTTTTATCTCACAGCTATCCCTCGCAAGAAAGTTGTAAGTTTCACTAATTCCTTTATCGGTGGAGGGCCCGTGGGTTCCCCCTTGTATTGTTGTGGACGGGAACATTATTAATGAGATTAACGTCCGGATATTATCCCTATAAATTTTGTTATTATCTTGTAACCGCCTGAAGGCTTCAGTTATGACAGGCGTCTAACAAATGAGTAAGCACTAATGTAAGTTCGCCCTTGATAGTGAAGTGTTATGGTGAATGTCTGCGGACGGTGCGGGATTAAATTGAACGCTTTATCTGTTATGATTTAGTGTTCTGGGTTTATGTTAGGTTACTATCTAAGTTAGGTTAGGAGGTCTTCCACTTTTGTTAATGTTAATAGTTCTGTGTTTAATTGAAATAAATATATTATTTATTTTATGATGTATTGTAATTAATTTTATTGTTTAACTTTAGTAATTAAAAGTAACACTTGGTGAAAATTGATGCATTACTAAAAATTCATAAATTTATAAATTTTTGAGTTTGTCTTTTCTGGATTTTATTTTGTGGTTTTAGTTAACACATGTCAGCACATTGCCTGATGATATACTGGAGTACGGTCTTGGATGGAAGCGACTACTACTGCAGTTAGAAACGGAAACTTTGAAAGGACATCATTCATTTTGTATGGCTTAATTGTATTTACAGTTGCATATACATTTTAAAATAATTTGATGTACAAAGATTACAATGTAATTGGAAAGTATCCTTTATTTCGCATGGTTTAGGTGTGCAAAATGATCAAACTATAATTATGACAGTTCAAAACAGAACTGTTAATATGGCGTGTCTTCGTGATTGACAGACGAAACAAAATTCATCTTATTTTCCAAATAACTCAATTGCACAGCAAAATCGAAACTACCATTTATATATTTTTTCAGCATAGGACATTACAAAAGTAGCACATAAAAGCCCAAATTGAGTGACGTGCTTTGTATATATATTTTTTAAGCGACTAAATTCGAAACAAAAACAGCACGAAATAACAATAAATTAATATTGATTGCTAGCACGGGTGAGGCGTGATACTTTGGTTGATTGATTTGATGATATATAATATAATTATTATCGGAAAGAGTAATGTTCGAGAAATAAGAACAAATTTTAATTGTGTCGACTTGAAAAATCCCCAACTCGACATTGGAAATGGGAAGAATTCAAGTTGTAATTTCGCTTGTGTCGGAAGATTGTTCTGTTAACGACACAGAATATTTATCTATGGACACCGCATCTGTCGCATGAATCGACCTAAAGGCGAGATTCCCAACGAATTTTTTGGCGGTTCATTTTTAATTAAAAATTCTTGGTACAAAAGAAAATAATGCCCTGTGCGATTTAATTGTATTTTAAACTTATTCTATCCGGAAATATAGCCAAAAAAAGTTCAATTCCTTACGTGTATATGTCGGAGGAAGAATCCGCATTCTGTCAACTGAATCAGCAATCGAACTAAGAGGTTTAGCGCGTCGTTTCTTTGTAGAACAATCGACAAGTGGACAGATTTACCAGCTCATCTATTTTCTTCATCTTATAATTTTGGATCATTAAAGCGTGAAAATGTATCGTTGGCTAGTATAGTGACGGCGTTTATGGAAAACTTAAACGGTTTTCTCAGTCGTGGGTGCTTTTAAATTATCGCGCTTACCATAAGTCAAGCAAGCAATGCGTGTGAATAGATAGAAAACGGAGTCGTTGAAAATATGGTCTGTGGTTAACGGGGAAAGAATGTAATATAATTATTTCCGGTCTTGTTAGCTGAGAAAATCGTTTTTGTTTTCCTCTTTTGTAGATGTGAGCCTCTGGCTAAATGAACATTGAAAGTGATTCTTAACAAATTGACTCAAAATTGTATTTACCTTATAAAATACGGCAAAATAATATTTAAGAAGGCGACCTTGGTGTAGAGGTAAAATTGTCACACAAACTGAGAGTCCCCGGTTTAAAACCACTTGCCAGTACCAATGTATCTTTGTTGTGTGTAATTTGGTTGTCCTGTTTCTACGATATAAGCAGATTTAATGTTTAAAAAAATGTTGATAGTCTTCACTAAAATCATCTACATTATGCCCAATTTCCACAGAGATAGGTAGAGACAACGAAGCGTTACTTTTCATGATCCTGACAAATCCTGACAATCTTCTCATACACAAAACTCTTTATACAGACTCTATGATTGTAGGTACTGCGGAACACTGTTGTCCTATTCGTCAATCTTGCTCTATCCATTCTTCCAACTTAACTTTTTTTTAATAAATCACTACATTTTCACCATGCCGGCATAGTAGATGTGACTACTCCTTACTTTATCTGTTAAATCTGTTTAAATCATTAGTGTTCTGGGTTTGCAGCCACCTTCATTCATGGACCGTACTCCAGGTTAACAAACTGTCATATGGTCGAGTCACGAAAAAAATTTTTTACAACGCACAGTACATTTCACCTTAAATAAATTAATAATAAATGCACAGTAACAGGCTGAGATAACGGCCCACTTTCCACGATCCTGTCACAATTCTCTTTATATTCACACACACTCTTTAGTTATGGACACTAAGGACCCCTGTTTTTCAAAATATATCGTTTAAATTTTTGTTGTGACACCGACATCTGATAAAAAGCAAGAGGAGGTCCAAGAGTGACGACGACTGAGAAAATAGAGTTTGTTCACAGCTGCCTCAGTCGACGTCACTATTTTTTTTATTGTGACTCATCATAGTATGATAGCACCCCGCTTGATGTTAGGCTGGAGTGTGGTCCATGAATGGTTGTCACTGCACTATAATTCAAGTAGTAAGTAGCAGTCACATCCACTATGCCAGCCTGGTTAGAACCGGCAACTTACAAGCTGATCCCGAAACGCGACTAAATCACCGGTCTGTATGCCGGCCAAAGGTTCTTCACGCATCGCTTGAAGGATCTTTATATTTTATTTTAATATGTAAGAATAAGGCACCGGTTGTAATGAAAGACGAGTCTCTAATACCATTTGATTTTAATCTAAGACTCTGCTTTAGTATACTCTGGGGCTTTGCGTTGCAATTTCCGTCCGGTCCTAATACAGTCTTGCGTTGTTCGTTACTGTCAAAAAATCCTACACTGATTCTTATATAAATTTAATCTTTAATCCGTTGAATTTACTATAAAAATAGGTATGATGGAAGCTTCTTGTATCACAGAAACTTTGTCGGATAATATTTTTAGTTTTTAATTAATTATTGTGGCTATTATGTAACAGCTAAGCGGGGCATGAATTGAAGCAACTGTTACAATAGTTGAAAAAACATGTGGCAGTTGTATCCACCAACTTCTAATTCAAACCGGCAACTTTTAAACTCCTGAAACGCGACTAAGTCACTTCACAATCTATACATTTGCAATTGGTAGCACTATCCCGGATCAGCAGACTGGGCAATGGACCATCCGTCTGCCTACTTTTATGAAAAAGTATAATTTTTTTATTGTGACTCGACATATGACAGCACTCCGCTTGATGTTAAGCTGAAGTGTGGTCCATGAATGCATGTCACTGCTACTACAATTCAATAACTGTGAGTAGCAATCACATCCACTTGCCGGCCTAGATGGAACCGGCAACTTACAAGCTGATCCCGAATCGTGACCAAATCATTTCACGGTCTGTATACTTGTAAGTGGTGGTACTACCCCGGATCGGCAGACTGGGTACCACTGCCTACCACTCTTTGATAACCAGACCCTAAGCAAATATCCACCTTTTTTTTATTAAAAAATATTTGCAACATTTAATATTATTAAATATTACAAATAAAAACTATGAAACAAATATTTGCTCCGACCGGGTATCGAACCCGGGACTTTACGCGCAACAAACCAATCGCTAAACCGTTCGTCCACGCCTGTCGTCAAATTGATATTATTTAAAGAGACTAATGGGTGTAAAGGAAGCGAGAGAGTTGTCTTATGATCCTGAAAGCCAGCGTTCCTACTTATCCTTATTAGGAAAGATGGGTGGCCGTTTAGATGAAAAAAAGCGTCTTTTGTAGTAGCCTAGTTCTTTGTCACATTCAGCGACATAATAAAACTTTAATCTTGAAACCCTCGAGCGAAGCGTGATAAACTGTGACGGCGACTGAGGCAGCCGTAAAATAAAACTCTTAAACTTCCCCTTGCCCACCATCAGTAGATCAAATGTTGAGTTTCAATACAACTTAATAAAAAAAGTTAAACACTTCTTCCTATATAGGTACTACATATGCTTATATAGTATAGTCTATATGTACTTGGAACGGAGTCCATACCGCAAACCACCTGACCACGGTCGCTCTGTAGCACATAATTAAAATACAGTTTTAAGATCTCAATCATTAAAATGACATTTAAAACAATGTTAAAATAATTACAATTTTTCTTAACTTGCAACTTTTAAAAAGAAAAATATTTTTCGTGATTCATTCTTTTCTGTTTTTCATTTTTTGTTACTCTGCATTGTACAATGGACGTTGGAGTTATGAGAATTTTAAAATAGTTTCGGCGTTTTAACTGTGCCCAAGTTTATCACGGAATTTATTTTAATTCAGAAGCCAGACTTTCATTTTGAGACTTGACTTCTTTTTCTATAGTAATTTTCAACTTAAAGTAGAAGATGCCTTTTTAAGGCGACAGTGTATATATGTAGTAAAACAATCGTGCAAATCCGTTCATAGATCATGGATTAAATCGGAGACATTCTCAATAAAGCCTGGGTTGTATGAAGAGAATTGTGGATGTGAGGGAAGCGAGTTGTGTAAGGATCGTGGCAAGTGGCGCTCTATTGTCTCTGCTGTGGAAAAAAAGTGCATTAAGATCTAGCTAGTAGAGCTACTTACTGGCCAACGAAATTGACGCCACTCCAGGTTCCAATACTCACATCTAGAGCTTACTTAATTAACTCGCTTTTGATTGTTACAGGCTGAAATATGGTCGGTGTTCATCGCTATCCTGCGCAAGAGTGTACGCAACCTGCAGGCGTGCACTGACGTTGGACTTATCCATCATGTGCTTCAAAGGCTTCCCAAAGCTGAAACCGTAGTTGCAGGTAGGTTTAAAAACACCTTTTTTTATTGTGACACGACATCTGACCTCGACCCGCCTGATGATAAGCAAGAGGAGGTCCAAGAGTGACGACAACTGAAAAAACCGAGTCAGTTCCCGGCTGCCTCAGTCGCCGTCATTATGCCGGCCTAAGGTGCTTCTTTACGCATCTTGTTACCTATAATTTGGTTACTACTATCGTTTTAGAAAAATTAGAATGTATATTGCCGTTGCATATGTTCCATGCATTTTATTGGTATATTGGTCTATGGGCTTCAAATGAGACGTAAAAAATTACTTCTAGCCGGCATAGTGGCGGCAACTAAGGCAGCCGTAAATTGATGGGAATTAAGGCGTTTTATTTAAATAATTTATTATTAGGTTTTGGAAATAATTTTATACTTCAAATAATGGCTAAATAAACATTAACTTAACTTTAATTAATTGGCAAACAACCTCCGTAGGCTTTATTGACTTGTTATAAATTAATACATTTCCTTTAAGGTTAGAATTGCCTTATTCTGATTCTATTAATACTGGTAATACCGTGAATCAATATTTATTATGTTATTATAAATTCTAATAAACCACTATAATTCACTATGCTAGCCTTGGTGAACCCGGCAACTTATAAGCTGACCCTGAAACGCGGCTAATTCACTTCACGGTCTGTATACTTACAAACTACCCCGGATCGGCAGACTGGACAGAAAAATGTATAAACCATTATACATTTTTTTTTAAGTTTGTTGAACATTATAAACGTTATAAGGATTTTTGCGGCTTACTAACGCGTTTATTTTTTACTCGGATCCTTGTGACGACAAGCGTCTAAGTATCCCCGCGTCAAAGACTTCGCGGCTTTTTGTACGTTACGTGCGTCAATAATAACTGCAATGCTTTCGAAACGGCAGATTAAAATATTTAAAATAAACGCGATATTCAAAGGTATTTCATACTTATAGAACTATACGAGTATATATAAATATTTTCATCTTTTTCTACAACATTTCAAGTGCTTATACCATAGAAAGAGGACGACCAAAGTACCTATATTAAAAATACATTGGTACCACATATTAGAGAGGGGAAAAGAGGTCTTTGGAGAATATATAGGCCTAAAATCAAAGATTCATATGTTTGCCTAAAATAGTAACTTAATGGACGCGGTAACAAAACTTTATTATCGAAATATTATAAACTATAATATTATCTATATTATATAGTAATTTCTAAAAGTTGTGACAAGTCTGCTCGTTTGACTGATCCGTCCGACACCAATAACTTTCACCAATTCACACGTCAAACTAAAACTTTGACTAACTTTGTTGTAATAAAGTATATGGATGGGATTATGAAGTTTTTGGTCAAAGTAAATGATAAGTTTTGGCCGACCGTAGCCAAGTCGTAATGAAATAGCCCGGAAAATCAAAATATGAGGCTTCGAAATTCAAGGCTTTTGACTGAATTTTAGTAGATACTTAGGCAAATCACCTTCATTCAAGGACCACACTCCATCTTAACATAAGACGAGGTCTAATATATGCCGAAACACAACAAAAAAAAATCGATCGATCTCTTATTTGTAGTGGCGACCGTGGTGTACTCGTAGTAGCAGTGCAATGGTTACACAAACCGAGAGCACGAGTTCGAGACCACCCACCGGTACCAATGTATCTTTGATATATGTACTTTGGTTGTCATGTTTCATTGAAAGCACTTTAGTAGCTTAGTATAGAAATGAAAATAATAAAAAATAAATAAATAAAAAATATTCGTTAAATAAATAGTCGCGGTTTCTCGTACCTTCCTATGATAGTGGAGTGACGACGAAGAATTCCAACACAAAACAAAAAGACAACAAAATAAGTCCATGAATGGAAGTGAATGCTACTTTTTTTTTTTTTTTTTATTGTGACTCGACATATGACAGCACCCCGCTTGATGTTAAGCCAAAGTGTGGTCCATGAATGAATTTCACTGCTACTACAATTCAATAACTGTGAGTAGCAATCATATCCACTATGCCGGCCTAGATGGAACCGGCAACTTACAAGCTGATCCCGAAACGTGACCAAATCACTTCACGGTCTGTATACTTGTAAGTGGTGGTACTACCCCGGATCGGCAGACTGGGTACCACTGCCTACCACTCTTTGATAACCAGACCCAAAGCAAATATCTCTCTTTTTTTTTATTAACAAATATTTGCAATATTTAATACTATTAAATATTACAAATAAAAGCTATGAAACAAATATTTGCTCCGACCGGGGATCGAACCCAGGACTTTACGCGCAACAAACCAGTCGCTAAACCGTTCGTCTACGCCTGTCGCCCAAATTAATAACGCTACTACAATTTAATAACGGTAAGAAGCGGTCACATTCACTATGCTAGCCTTGGTGAACCCGGCAACTTATAAGCTGACCCTGAAACGCGGCTAATTCACTTCACGGTCTGTATACTTACAAACTACCCCGGATCGGCAGACTGGGTACCACTGCCCACCACTCTGATCTAAGGTTTAAAGAGTTTGTTATTTTTATTTTGAAGGCGCTAGGCTTTTTATGATAGGATTTAATGAATTTTATGAATGACCGCATTTTTACAATAAAAGTATAAATTAATAAAAATCCTAAAGTTTTATTTAAATAAATCGGAAATAAATATTTTACTAATATAAAAACGTAATGCAATGTATGTCTGTTTCTACAACTTAACCCCTGTTAAAACTTGGCCGCAAAAACACGACCTCCTTTTTCCGACTCGAGCAGAATATCTAAAGGCACCTTGCTGCCGGCTTTGCTATAACAAAAGACAGCATACAAAGCACATCTGCTTTTTCTTTCTTCTTGATTTCGCGTGTTCCTTTTCTCTTTTACTAGCTACTACCTAAGTTGTATGAAGTCCTGGTACTCTGTATTTAACTTTTATTCCATTTATTATGTTCGAATTCCATTCCTATGTGTGAATGTTTATGTTTTTAATTTGTGTTCATTTCATACTTAATTAAAAACTAATATAAAATAACTCGGTACAGTTATTTTATATTATCCAGATCTACATTTATTGCTTTAATTAAAGTTAAAATGAATAAACAGAATTTATTATATTCCTAGCTATATTTCATTCATTCTATATTTATAATAATAAAGCATTGATTCTTACACAATGGTGCCCACAATTAAAGATCAGGCGTATTCTTACTAGGGTAGGTCCCTAACTACAAGTCGTCCTTATATTATTTCTTCGTATAAGCTTCCACTACTTTATGGACTCCTGGTGCAAATGTAGGGTATCTTTCACACTTCGTTGCATTTTGTATTGTGTTTTTGACAGGTGAGAATTAAAATTTGATAAACGAGAACTCGTATTGAATATTGTATGTTTAAAATAAATAACGGAAATAAGTTTGAAAAAGCCCATGACAATTTTAATAAAATAAAAGTGCGCTTTCATATCCATCTATTTACCTGCCAGTTCCTTAGATATTTTAGAACCATCTTCTACTATTTTATGAAATCCTGGTACAAATATGGGATATCGTTTACTACTACTACTCATTTACTATACTACTAGTACTTTTGTAGAATTCATGTTTTGGGTTTTTTTATATGAATTTTATGAATGAATTAGTAACAAAAAAAATATTTTTAATGAATGAAAATATTTCAACAAAAGAAAGCATTGTAATATATTTTTAATTTTAGATACTCCTGCACAAATATACTACCGTTTTGATTTGCAAAAAAATTGTCGTTAATTACTTACTAGTTACTACTAATAGAAACTGCGAGTATTGAGAATATTATTTTCGACGTTTTTGTGTGCTTGTTGTTTTGTATTTATCTTATAAGTTTTTTTTTCGTGGCGCGACATCTGACAGCACCCCGCTTGATGTTAAACCGAAGTGTGGTCCATGAATGAATGTCACTGCTACTACAATTCAATAACTGTGAGTAGCAATCACATCCACTATGCCGGCCTAGATGGAACCGGCAACTTACAAGCTGATCCCGAAACGTGACCAAATCACTCACGGTCTGTATACTTGTAAGTGGTGGTACTACCCTGTATCGGCAGACTGGGTACCACTGCCTACCACTCTTTTCATGTAGTATCGTATAAAACGAATTTTGCTGTGTTGCGTACATACATATATAATAAATGGTTTTACTTATCGTAAATAATAGTCCTTTATTTATCAGAAACATGTAAGTATAAATTCAGACCGCGTCCAATCTTGGCGAGGCATTAGTTTGGATTAGTTCGCATTACAAGGTTTTGTAGGCCTCTATTCAATTTCATTTATTTCCTCCACTTACAAAAGATTTATTTTCTTTTATTGTGTGTCTGGCTTGAGGTTTGTTATAGTTTTTTGATTCGTGAGTGATCTAGAGATTATATTATATAGTTCTTTGTACTTATAAAAGTATCTACTTAGAATTGTATAATTTGGTTAAGATTGTATCCATTATCGTTTTCTTATATGAGTAAGCTTATGTGCGGGCCATTAGAACAAGAGACTTCTCTGGGAGTCTTATTAGAATTTTATTACAAAATTGGACCCCCAATCTTTAATCAAATAATAGGTAAGATCAAAATAGATAACCCAATAATACCAATCAATGTTTAAAAGTCACGGGAATTGACATTTTTCTTTTAGTTTTTATTTTGTATTTACATTTCTTTAGGATTAAATGAATCATAAATAAGATATAAAAATATAAATAATATATATAATATAAATAAAATATAATTAATATAAATGATATATGATATAAATAACAATAAAAATATTTTAGATTAGTGACCTCCATGTCATAATTTTTTTTTAAATCTCACCTCTAAAACACAATAAAATAATATTAGGTTATTAAGATATCAAAAAGAGAAAATATTAACCTTTTTAGCGGTTGAAAGTAATATTTTGTTTGGAACATTAATCAGTATTGATTCAACAGATTCAAATAAATTAACTTTGGCAAGTTTTAAAGAAGCCAACTCGTCTCCGAGTCTACCAAGAATTTAATTAGTAAACTTTTAATTATAATTTACTTAGATATTTAAATCTTGGCGTTGAAATATGTCCTGGCAATTTGTGTGCTGTATTTCTTTTACAAATTAAGTTAAATGCGTAATTTTTATGGGTTTTACCAATTCATTTACAAAGTTTTAATTTGAAAATAACCTTCAATTTTATTTGCAGTTACGTAACTGTAGTAATCGCCTCTATTCATAGACCACACTCCAGCTTAACATCAGGGGAAGTGCCGTCATAATCAAATTTAAAAAAACAAACAAGAATACAATTGCTTCGATCCTGACACAACTCCCTCGCTTCCCTCACGTCCCCAATTCTCTTCATATAAGCTTTACGGTTTTGGGTACTAGGCAACCCAGATTTCTTATAATGTAATAAAGATGTCAAAATACAATAAAAAAATAAAAATAAATCTGGAGGCGCCGGGTATCGATCCCGGTACCTCTCGCATGCTAAGCGAGCGCTCTACCATCTGAGCTACGCCCCCGGTTGGTGATAGTATTAAAAATTCTCATTGCATTCTTATAAGACAAAATATTGTTTGTAATTTATCAACGACCACTATTCATAAATTGAGGTCAACGCAATAAACTGGTCTTAAAGAAAGCTGATCTATATAAATTATATCAACTACAATCGAGTCAATCGAGTACAATGGAGTCAGATAATGTTTAATAAAATGATCAATCAATCAAATTGTCACGCCTTTATCCACAGGGGTAGGCAGAGACAATGGAGCTCCACTTGCCACGATCCTGACACAACTCCTTCGCTTCCTTCACATTCACAATTCTCTTCATACAAGCTCTATGATTATGGGCAACCTAGCTTTCTTGAGGATGTCTTCGATTTGGTCGGCGAACACCCTCCTGGGCCTGCCCTGTTTAACATATCCATTCACATGAGATTTATAAATAAAATTCAAAATAATCAGTAAAGTAAAAAATATAATAAACGTTCATTTTCTATTTGAGATTATGTAGGCATTTATTAATAATAATTTATTAATGAACTATGTTTAACCTAGTTAGTTTAATGAGAGTTTAATTTTAATGTTCACGCTTTTTGAAGTGGAATACTTTACCAGTTTATGTGTTCTTGCCATCTTATAACCTTTAATCCTTTAAGCGAAGCATAGTGACGGCGACTGAGGAAACCAGTCCCAATTTTTCAGTCGTCAGCGCTCTTGGACATCCCCAGGCAAGTCGAGGTCTTAAATCGTGACTTCATAAAAAAATTCCAATAATATTTTTTATTATATACTTTTGTTATAATAAAAGTTACTTGTTATAATATACTTTTCTGTCGTTTCCATATTTAGTCCGAAAACGTCCCTTTCCTTTTTCAATCCTAGTTATAATAATACAGCAAACAGACCACATACATCCAGACCTCTTCCTGTTAAGAGTGGTAGGCAGTGGTACCCAGTCTACTGATCCGGGGTCGTACCACAAGTATACAGACCGTGAAGTAATTTAGTTTCGGGTTCAGCTTGTAAGTTGCCGGTTCTAATTAGGCCGGCATAGTGGATGCGACTACTAATAGCAGTTATTTACCTATAGAAGCAGTCACCTCTATTGATGAACGGAACGCTAGCTTAATATCAGGCGGGGTGTTGTCATTTGTCGAGCCACAAATTAAAAATAAAAATCTTTGTATGAATCGTACATAATGTACGTCATTGGATCAAAACGCCTTATGTTAAGCTGGAGTGCGGTCCGTGAACCAACCAGGTGCAAATAGTGGTACTACAATTACGAACTGTCTGCCGACTACTCTTAAATACCCGAAGCCTGATTTTGTTATAATGCAGAATACAGAGTAGAAGCGAAAAGCCGGTGACGGTGACATAGTAACGGTGACTGAGGCAACTGGCTCAGTTGTTTAGTCGTCGGCACACTTTGACCCCCTCTTGCTTACCAAAAGGCAGGTTGATTTTTTTAAATTGCAAAATATTCCCGGTATTCGATTGAGTCACTTCTTAATCAATCCGGTGTTGCAGCTAAACAAATAATTATCAACTGGTTTGCCTGCCTACGTTTTTATTAATAAATTATTTAAAAAAAGCACTAATAAATAATAAATTAATTTCAATGCGGTGTCTAGTTGGTAATTCGTCCTTGTGTCCGTCGTTTTCATATGCCCGTTATTAATATTGAATTTACTTCAATTTCGTTTTACTTACTTGTACTATTTCAAAGAGTGGTAGGCAGTGGTACCGATCCGGAGTAGTACTACCACCTACAAGTATACAGACCGATAAGTGATTTAGTCACGTTTCGGGATCAGCTTGTAAGTTGCCGGTTCCAACTAGGCCGGCATAGTGGATGTGATTACTAATTACAGTTATTGAATTGTAGTAGTAGCGACATCCTTCATGGACCACACTCCAGCTTAACATCAGGCGGGTGCTGTTATATGTCGAAACACAATAATAAAAAAATATAAAAATAATTTGCTCTAGTTACAGTCTTGTTTGCTACTCTGATATACTCGTATATACGTATATATTATGTATTGTATTGTTCGAGTACTTTCATCGAACTGTAGAATGTGATGCTTATTTTGCACAATGTTTGTATCGGGGGCGTAGCTCAGATGGTAGAGCGCTCGCTTAGCATGCGAGAGGTACCGGGATCGATACCCGGCGCCTCCAGTGGTGGAAGCTATTGACTTATTTTTTCTAATTTCCTACACTTAAATTGTCCTACTATTGTCCGGAATTATTTTTACATTTCTATACTAAGCTAATAAACGTACTTGTATTATGGAAACAGACGACCAAAATAAATATTTAAATGATACATTGGTATAGCTTGTCTAACTATAAATGACACGCCGCTCCACTTTATTGGTTTATTTAAATGTGTGAATGCAAATATTACTAACTATATTACTATACTTTATCATCGTGCTCCTCCTTTTGTGTCTAACCAGCAACTGGATGACCAATCACAATTGCATTTTCGGTGTGTTGCATCCATATTCATCCGGTGGCGCGTTATTTCGGCTTAGACAGACTCTACCGGCGAGTGGTTTTGAACCAAGCAGTTTCGATTTGCGTGACCATTTCACTACCACATAACCACGGTCGTGTATATTTATACTAAAAAAATTAATCGCGTTTTATTCTTTACAATTTATATTGCAAAGGTCAGTTTTCATGTGTCTGTGGTACAGTGGTTGTAGAATGGCCTCAGAAACCAAGAGCTTCTGGCTCAAACCACTTGCCGGTTGCCGGTTTCTGATTCAATGCCACAAGCACGCTTAGTATCACTTTTTTTTTAAATTACAAAATAATCTCGATAATCGATAGTCGTTACTTTTCAATCAATCCGGTTTTGCAGCTAAACAAATATTTACCAACTGGTCTGCCTGCCTACGTTTATATTATATTTTTCTCTGTGTATAAACGACAAGTGTGGCGCATTGGTTAGCCCACCAGTTCGTCACGCGTACAGTCTCAGGTTCAAGTCCCGGTTGGAGCAAATATTTGTATCATAGCTTTTATTTGTATTATTTATTAATTAGATTTAAATTTTACAAATATTTGTTATTAAAAAAAGAAAAGCGTATATTTCAATCAATCAAATTGTCACGCCTCTTTTCCACGGGGATAGGCAGAGACAATGGAGCGCCACTTGCCACGATCCTCACACAACTCCCTCGCTTATATTTCTTTTGCCTTAAATTTCTACAATATTTAAGACGACCGTGGTGTAGTGGTAGTGTAATGGTTACGCAAACTGAGAGCACGGGTTCAAAACCACTTGCCGGTACCAATGTATATATATTTTCATAACAAATGTCATTTAAAAATCATATTGTATATTTTAATAAATGGTTTGCACTCATCCAATCACAGCACTACACAACAAAGGTTAGCTGGTTGATAATGCTTAAGGCTTACTATCGCGTTTATTTTGGTTTAGATTTACAAGATAGAGACCTCCGTGACTCTCCGTGACCACGATGGCTGCAAAGCTCTCGAAACGTCGGAATAATAAAAAATGTAAAATCTAAACCAAAATAAACGCGATAGTAAGGCGCATAAAATTTGTTTAATTCATTAATCAATGTTTGCGCAAAATCTAAGAAAATAAAATGCCCAAGGCATTAAGCTCGCCTATGTACCTTATTTTGGGCAATAAAAAGTTAATAAATAAAAAAATATTTTTAATATAATGTACTTTGGTTGTCTTGTTTCTATGATACAAGCACTTTAGTAGCTTAGATTAGAAATGTAAAAAAAAATATAGTATATAAAATGAAGTGTACCATTAATCAAGTGCGCGTGAATCCACCGCACTGACTGTCGGGAGCCAATCCTGGGTTTATGTCGGGATTAAGTAGCACAGTCCGTGGCAGGGATTATGAGCCGGACAATATTAGGGAGCCATTGTACTGACAGACGGCGGCTGGACACTTTAAATTAATTCGACGATGACGGAAAATTAAATTAACTCCTCCTTAATTAAAGATTTTATATTTTTATCATTATATGACGACAGGAGTGGTACATTGTTTAGTACAATAGTTTGTTATGCATAAAATCCGGATTCAAGCAAACATTTGTTTTATAGCTTTTATTTGTAATTAATATTTAATATTACATAATTTACATATAATTTTGCCATCTATGTTTGGGCCTACCATAATGTCTTTTGCAATTTCGAATTTACTCATAAGTGGACTTTGCCCATAATGCGGCAGAGATGGCCAGTATCACAGAGTGCATGTTCTGTGGTTTTTATACAAACAATCTATTGCGGATTGTACTATGCCCCTGTGGAAAGCGATCCTATCATGGCCCACAACCGGCACTGACGGTCTCGCGTCGGTCAGGGTATATACTAGATATTAGTGGTCTTACTATTATACAAAAAATATTTGAAACCGTGTTTAAATATTTGTACACAGTCAAACTTGTTTGATGGTACTTAATTGACTTAAAACGTTTTTAATTCCTGCCTAAAGCACGTTTAATTTTTTTGTGGTTACCCGAAAGATTTCCAACGCTATCTAGTAGCAGCTTGTGGCGGTTTTAAAAATCAATAACTATGTCGATCACATTACTGGTACTGATTTACTATTTATCTTTGTGCCGATTGTTTGTGAATCAAACTATAAATATCTTTGTGAAATTATTCTTCACCGCTCTATATTTTGAAGTTAAATAATCTAAATCTAATCTAATAATCCAAATAATGTAAGGTCTGCCGACCAGTCTGCCAAACCGAGCGCAGTACTTACAAATATAGTCAAGCGACTTCGCGCTTCGGGATCAGCTCGTAAGATACGGGTTTCAACTAGGCCGTAACGTAGGTGGATGTAGCTGTCACAGTTATTAAACTATAGTAGCAGTCACCTTTATTCTAGAACCGCACTCCATTTTAACATCAAATATGCTAGTGATATGTTAAGGCACAATAATAAAAACGACGGAACCAGGACTCACTGTTGAATGACTTACTGTGCCCTTTCTTAGTGTTTAATTAAAAGCAACTGAGAGCTTGAACTTCTATCTCCATGATACTTCTATATTTTCTTAGATATCTAGTTTGTCTCTCAACATATTCATTTAGCTTGTGTAAAAGTATTAGTTTTTACACAAGCTAAGTAGTACTGGTAAGCTGATCCCGAAACTATACTAAGTGACTTCACTGTCTAAACATTTGAAAGTGGTGGTTACTACCTCAAATCGCCAGACTGGGTAAGTAATTGCCCACCAACTGTCGGTTTGATACACAGAATTGTTTAGTATAGTAGAGGAGATACTTTGCGATTAAACTTGAATATTGATAAATGCTAACAATACGGATGTGCATTTCGCCCGCTTAGTGCGGTTTCCAATTTCAATAATTATGTCGTTCACAATACTACGTTGAATTCCAAATATCAGTTACATTTACGGCAGTCTGAATTTAGTACTACTATTTGCCTTTGTGCAGTTGTATTGGTTTTCAAAATAGTTTCAAATGGCCCGCATACGAGCTGCTTGCTTACTTAAGGTACGCTTTCTCTCACGCCTGAATCGTCGCTCGTATGTCGACGTGGCTCGTGGCGTTATGAATTTATTAAAATAAAATAAATAAAAAATAAATACCTTCTGACTATGTAAGTCGATTTTGGTAAAATAAACTCACAATTTTTAGTAATTACATTTTGCATTTGTGGTCTTTACGGCTTTTACTTGTACAACTGAGAAAAATTAAAAAAACAAAAACATACTATTACTTACATTGTATTTTCTTCGTTGCAATAAGCTTTAATGTACAGAAAGGAAAAGTACGATTTTAATATACGTATCAGATTAAGGAGAATTGAGGAAGGACTTTAGTGTATTAAAAGAAAATTAAATGCTTAAAGAAGTTACCTTTGGCCGGCATAGTGACGGCGACTGAGGCAGCCGTGAACTGACTCGGTTTTTTTAGTCGTCGTCACTTTTGAACCTCCTCTGCTTATCATCGGGCAGGTCGAGGTGTCACAATAAAAAAAATACCGTAAATGAGGCGGAATTCATTAAGAAGAGTGGCGAAAATTGTCAACGAGACAATCCTCAACACTGAGGCTTTGCCTTCTTAAACATAGATTAAAAATACGGTTATATCTACTCTTATATCTACTCTATGTCAAGGAGTATTATGGCAATACCACAAGCTGCAAGATGGTTGCAAGATTTCCATACAATGCTGTCAGCTACTATTTAGTAATCGATTTACCGGACTGTAAAAAGGGATATACGAGTACTTTTAAGTAGCCAATTTCAACAAATCCGGCATAGTAGATGCGACCGCTACTTACTGTTATTTAACTGTAGCAGCAGTCATCACCTCTATTCATGGATCGCACTCCAGCTCGCAATCCTTCAAGTGGAGGATCAAGACGATTCGATTTCGATTTCAAGACGAGAAAAATTACATGCATTGTGACGGCGACTGAGTCAAACGTAAACCGAGTCGGTTTTATCTGCCGTCGTCGCTCTGAAACCTCCGCTTGCTTCCTATCAAACAAATCTAGGGAACATTTCAAAACCGCGACAGGCGTGGACGAACGTTTAGCGATTGGTTTGTTGCGCGTAAAGTTCCGGGTTCGATTTCGGTTGGAGCAATTTTATTTGTAATATTAAATAATTCAAATATTTGTTAATAAAAAAAGAGATGGATATTTGCTTCAAGTCTGGTCCGGTTATCAAAGAGTGGTAGGTAGTGGTCCGCCGATCCGACCCAGTCTGCCGTAAAGTGATTTGGCCGCGTTTCGGGATCAGCTTGTAAGTTGCCGGTTCCAACTAGGCCGGCATAGTGGTTGTGGTTGCTATTTACAGTTATTAAATTGTAGTAGCAGTGACATCCATTCATGGACTACACTCCAGCTTAACATCAACCGGGGTGCTGTCAAATGTCGAGTCGCACTAAAAAAGAAAAAACGCAAATCAAAAAGAAAGATCCCTGATCCGGAATAGATTGAAATGTTGTTTTTTGTTTGTTTCAGATTTATTAATTGAAATGCTTGGCGTATTGGCTAGCTATAGTGTAACAGTGAAGGAACTAAAACAGTTATTTAGTGCTATGAAGTCTATTAATGGAAAATGGGTGAGTTTATTTTTTAAATGATAAAATATTCATTGAGTTCTTTTGCCTAGTGTACAGACCATGAAGTGACTTAGTATCATTTCGAGATCAGCATGTCAGTTGCCGGTTCCAACTAGGCCAGCATAGTAGACGTGACTACTACTGGTAGTTATTTTAAAGCAGTCGCTTCCATACATGAAGCGCACTCCAGTTAAAAATTAGTAAGATCCTGATGTAATCAGATTTATCTATTTTCATCTTGATATTCGATAATTGTTACCAAACTCTAATAGCTAAAAAAACATCTTCTTGGTTTGATAGAAAATATAAGTTAACTATTATTCGTCTGCACTTTTGGATCTCCTCTTGCTTATCATCAGGCAGGTCGATGTCAAACGTCGAGTCACAATAAAAAAAAAAAAAAAAAAAATCATATGAAAAAAACATCTAGCAAAAAATCGGCATTCGAAATAAAAGGTTTGAGGCGTCGCGTCGTTTCCTTTAAGAACAATCGACAAGTGAAATGATTTACCAACCTAAGTATCTTCCTCATCCTATAACTTTGGATCATTCAAGCAAAGATAGAAGAATAAGAGAGGCGTAAAGTAAGTCTTGGAATTTTTTCTTGCTTATCATCAGGCAAGTCAAAGTCTGATGACGAGTCACAAAACAAAAAAAATATAACCAGTATAGCATAGGTTTTCATTTAAAGTTCTTATCGTTGAAGAGCTTTTGCGAACGGACCTAAACGTTCAATTAAGGCTTCTAGCGCCCCCACAAGAGCTTTTCAAATTTGCATTTGCGCGCTTTTAATTAGCACACAGCTATAGGATAATGGGGAGTGGTAACTGAGCTATCATCCCGTCAAAACTACGCTTCCCTCAGTTAAGGCACATTTTGCTTGAGATGAATTTTCGTTAATTGTTATTTGGGTTGTCATTGGGTTTTGTTTATTTATTTAATGTTATTAAGTTTCTTTTGATCGGGTATAGTTTTTTAACTGCACGTTAGTATGTCAGCCAGTTGGAACTTTTAGGCTGAAACCGAAACACGACTGAGTCACTTCAAGGTCTTGTCACCTCTGATCACTTGTAAGTAATGGTACAAGTGACCATCAAAGAAATGATCTTGATGACACGCGTGGCGTAGTGCTACACCAGTCCGTTACGCGGAAGTCCCGGGTTCGATTTCCGGTGAGAGTTAACATATGCTTCATACCTATTCTTTGTAATATTTATTAATTTAATAAAATTTACAAATATTTTTTAATGAAAAAAAAAGCTCCGGGTCTGGTTGTCAAAGAATAGTAGGTGGTAGGTGCCCAGTCTGTCAATCCGGGGTAGTACCCACCACTTACAAGTATACAGACCGTGAAGTGTCTTAGTCGCGTTTCGGAATCAGCTTGTAAGGTTAAAACTAGGCCGGCATAGTGAAAGTGACTGCTACCTATTTATTTATTTGTAAGTTGCAGTTACCTCTATTCATGGACCGCACTCCAGCTTAACATCAGGCGCGGTGCTGTCGTATGTCAAGTCTCAATAAAAATAAATATATAATGTTTCAGCATTATAAAATTTGTACATATATTTAGAATACTAGTATTGTATAAAATGTAAACGTATTGTGGCTTTGTTGCAGCCGCGCCATTCTGCGAAACTTCTAAATGTGCTGCGTCAAATGCCACACCGCAACGGACCGGATGTCTTCTTCAGCTTTCCCGGCAGAAAGGGATCGGTGAGTTCTTTGCACTCGTTTTTATTATATATTTTTATCTTATCCTAAAATACTTTAATATTATTACATTGTAATTTGATATTGTTTACTGTATTTGCAAATATTTTTAAGATAGGAGATTAGATTGAAAAATGAAAGGAATTTATAAATCTAACGAGGGTGGATGCGTTAAACTAGGCAGACCTATATTAATGAAGGGTGATTTCCGACAAATCGGAGAAGAAAACTGGGTTGCCTAGTGCCCATAATTGTAGAGCTTGTATGAAAAGAATGTATGTAAGGGAAGTTTTATAGTTATATTTTATACACTAGCATTTTGACTAACAATAAGTTTTGATTAAATATTATAATAAAGTTATTTATCTTAGATTTTGCGCGAACTTTGATTAATGAAATAAATAAATTTTATGCCGCTTACTATCGCATTTATTTTGGTTTTGAACCTACTTTGCAGCTATCGTGGTCACGGCGAGACTGATTTTATTGTATCAAAATAGTAATTCTATTTATCACATAATTTCTAAGGAATTTACTTTTCTTAAAGTTGGCATATATTTTAAATAAAAAAATATCAAATAATAAAAATAAATCTGGAGGCGCCGGGTATCGATCCCGGTACCTCTCGCATGCTAAGCGAGCGCTCTACCATCTGAGCTACGCCCCCGTTATGTTACCAGTTAAAAACTTCGATTACATTCATTTATTACGTGTTATATATTCGTGTGACGTAATTTAATTGTGCGATTGCAAAACCTGATCCAATTGCTACGTATACATAATATGTATGTATAGAGGCTACACAAGTAATAGGCGACCGGTGGTGTAGTGACACAGTGCAATGGTTACACAAACCGGAGAGCACGAGTTCGAGACCACCCACCGGTACCAATGTATCTTTGATATATGTACTTTGGTTGTCTATGATACAATCACTTTAGTAGCTTAGTATAGAAATGTAAATAAAAAAAATATATAATGACACTCAAAAAATAGTTATTAATGCGTTTGCCATAAAAGTGGTATAAATGGGATGGACGCATTACCAGCCTTAATCTTCGATTCTTCAAGCGAAATGTGAAAAAGCACCCTTGACCGACATAGTGACGGCGACTGAGGCAGCCGTAAAATAGAATGGTTTTGTCTGTCGTCGGCGCTCTTGGACTTCCCCTTGCTTATCATTACTTAGTCAAGTTTTTTTTATTATGACTTGACATATGACAGCACCCCGCTTGATGTTAGGCTGGAGTGTGGTCTGTGAATGGATGTTACTGCTACTACAATTTAATACCTGTAAGTAGTAATCACATCCACTATGTCGACCTAGTTGGAACCGGCAACTTATCTTACGCGATCAAATCACTTCATGGTCTGTATACTTGTAAGTGGATGTACTACCCCGGATCGGCAGACTGGGTACTACTGTAGGCAGTGGTACCCACTCTTTGATAACCAGACCCGAAACAAATATTTGCTCCGACCGGAAACCAATCGCTTACCGTTCGGCTACGCCTGTCGTCAAAAAAGTCGAGATCAGATGTCTCAATAAGGAAAAAGAACCAGTTTATTCTGTCAATATAGTTTTATTATTTAGATCTAATCGGACTAAGCTATATTTATTATATATTATTATATATTGAATGCATTCTAATATAAGGCAAGGTCTATAAAACTTTGAACCAGTATAAGAAGCAATTGTGCCTTTCACTCTACAATGTCGCGAGCGATTGCATCACGTGACCAGAATTGTTATGTTACATTCTTTATTTCCGTCAACAATGTATGAGGTCTGAAATAAGGACAATGTTTTCTACTTCTCTTAAAGAACTATGTGGTAATGAAAATCAATGCTAATATGGCATTGAATACCCGGGTTCGATTCCCGGTCGGAGCAAATATTTGTTTCATATCTTTTATTTGCAATATTTAATAATTGTATTGAATATTGCAAATATTTGTTAATAAAAAAGAGGTGGATATTTGCTTCGGGTCTGGTTATCAAAGAGTGGTATGCAGTGGTACCCAGTCTGCCGATCCGGGGTAGTACCACCACTAACAAGTATACAGACCGTGAAGTGATTTGGTCGCGTTTCGGGATCAACTTGTAAGTTGCTGGTTCCAACTAGGCCGGCATAGTGGGTGTGTTTGTTATTGAATTGCAGTAGGAGTGATCTATTCAGGGATTTTAAATTTATATTTTTTTAAAATCCAATAATTACTTCTAATGAATCTATGGTGGTTTTATTATTTTTGGATATATCACTTTATTTTATGGCCTCTATGTATTATATAAATTATTAAATTCTTCATTTTCTTTTGAATCTTTTATGGTGGAAATATGTCCGGTCTTCAGTATATTATGAAGATTAAAAGGAACATATTGTCTAAGTTGAGTTAAATGGCAGAGCCTTTTATTCTGAAGCAATATTTTAAACTGTAATTTGTCATAAAATAAACGTCAAATAAAATTATAAACTTTATTATCTTTGTTAAAAAATAATGTCTAGTAAATTGTTTCTGACTCAGTGATTCGATGATTCTGGATACTTGACATTAACGTTAGAAAGTTTTATTAAAGATTTTCCTCGCAACGAATTTTCACAGAAATGAGTTTTCTGATAAATATAAAGAGCTCTATGTCTCGGCCAAAAGTGACGCCGACAAATCAACCACCTTTTAAAGTGAAACCCAGCTGCGTGAAAATCACAGACTATATATAATATATTTACAATAAGCTTAAAACTCTTGCTTAAAAAAACACTATCAATTTCATTTATTTTCTATAATGCAATTTTATTCCTACTGAAATTATATCAAGAAAATATAGATATAAATAAATATGTACATAGATCTACTTCTTTGTTGTACAAGCGACCATCCAGGTGTTTTCATGCTACCTTTAGCGGCTCGCCATAATGCGAACACAAATCCAGGTGCTCGGGAATCGGTTATATAACAATAATAAAAATAAAAATAGTTTATTTCAAATAATGTACATTTCAAAGTTGGTGGATCTATGAGCACTGCACTAGTCAACAAATGACTGTATTGCAGTTATCATTTTTTTTAATACAGTTCATTTTCTTTAAACAATGTTTTATTGTTAGTAGTGGGGTGAATGTGCATATGTGTGTGTGTGTGTGTGTGTGTTTGTGTGTGTGTATGTGTGTGTGTGTGCGTGTGTTGGAGGGTGTGTTATCTGCCATATATTATTTATTTTATTACTTTTAGGAGATAGTACAAGCTATTGCTCTAGCTAGTGCATGAGCCCTCTAGTGGTATGTGATCTGAGCATGAAAACTGTTTGAAATATGGACACTGTTTATAAATAAAACAGCCGTTTAATAGGAAGCCGTTTGTCTTCATTTTCTTTGAAATATCTTTTAGTAAAAAAGGTAACCTCAGAGCCGGTTGTCCGTCAGGAATACTTGAAAATGAACTTGTATATATTCTTTTCAAAGTTTCTTATACAAAGGTTTAAGAACTTAGAATGGAACCTTCTGTCACATTTTGCAAATATGCTTGAGTTCCATTGTTTTGAGGCCACCTGTCCATTTATTTACACGTAAAAAAAATTTAAAGTTCATTTATTTACACGTAAAAATTTTTTTTACGTAAATATACCGAGATTGATTACTGAATTAAAAACAACAATTTTAAATAGAAAGCTGTATATGTAAAGACAGTGGAATCTCGATAACTCGAATTTCAAATTTAAAAAAATCGAGTTAATGAGTTTTCGACTGGACAAGATATCAAGATACAAAGTTTTACTTGCTAAAATTTCGACTTATGAAGGCGCAATTTCCAAGTATATAGGGCCTGTATGGAAAGAAATTGGAGACATCCTCTAGAAAGCTGGGTTGCCTAGTGCCCATAATCGTAGTAGAACTTGTATGAACAGGATTGTGGATGCGATTGTTAGGATAGTGGCAAGTGGCGCTTTATTCTCTCTGTCTATCTCTGTGGTTAAAAGGACTGACAATTGTATTGATTGCCACGGTAAAGCTTTTGCATAGAAATTTAGAAAAAAATATATTGTAGTTTTATTCAATTTTTCCTTAATATTTATCAAAGAAACTTTATAAGAACAATTTGTTATAAAAATGATGTTGAAAAAACCGTTTTGAAATTTTTTTTCGCCGCGCTCAATGCCCGCGATAAAAGCTATGCAATAGCTTAACAACATTTTAAAAAATCCCTATCACTGTTTTGCACACTAATCTAATGACGGGTCTATTGATGCATGATCTGTATACATAATACATTTTGCGCTTGTCACATTTAAATATTTACAATAGTAATTACTTTTATTCTTACTTTGTTAATATCATTAATTCATTTGTTTTATTATAATAGACAAATTTATGTTTTTTTAAAGGCCTTATTTTTCATATAGGTAGACAGTTGGTATTTTTTAATTGTGACTCGACATATGACAGAACCCTGCCTAATATTAAACTGGAGTGCGGTCCAAGAATAGAGGTGACTGCTACTACAATTCAATACATTTCAAATTGTTAAAACGTATACTATTATTTATTTACAAATTAATACTTACATGTAGGACTTAGTCAATACAATTAAAATGTATTTTTTTATTGTGACTCGACATATGACAGCACCCCGGTTGATATTTAACTGGAGTGTGGTCCATGAATGGATTTCACTGCTACTACAATTCAATAACTGTAAGTAGCAATCACATCCACTATGCCGGCCTAGTTGGATTTAATTTTTAATCTACACTTATTTCTACAACTGACATTTGCACCTATCACTTTAAGTGGCAATTTATTTTAGGTAGCGTCCTGTTTATACTAGAAATGTCGGTTCAGAATAGAATATATCAATTTATTGAGCATGGTAATAAGCATTTATAAAATCTCGACGAAAGAGATTGTATATTTCGCATTGAAACAGTGTCGGGGGCGTAGCTCAGATGGTAGAGCGCTCGCTTAGCATGCGAGAGGTACCGGGATCGATACCCGGCGCCTCCAATAGTTAGAAGCTGTTTATGTTTTTTTTTCTATCATCATGATGATACCTTTTTTTATATTAATCTTATTTCTAATGCAATGTTTGTAAGAATCCATAGGTAATTTTTGTCGCGTGAAAAAGATCGGTCCGATTTCAAGATGCAAGATAAATGTTATAGTAGTGTAATGGTAGTACAAGTATCAAAGATATATGCCGGTATCTTTGGTTTATGTACGTTGGTCGTTTTGTTTCTATGATACCAGCTCCTTAGTAACTTAGTATAGAAAGGTAGGTAAATAAAAAAGTACAATAATAACATAGATACAAAATTTAATTTATATTCCTTTGGCCGGCATAGTGCCGGCGACTGTAGCAACCGGTTCAAATCCTATTGTAGTTGTCTAGGGGACTTGACTTCCTTCTGCTTACCATCAAGCAAGTCATTGCTATGATTGGATGAGAAAGGAAAAAGTTATTTTCTAATTAATATAGAAATAGATCCAGCCAAAGAGTTCCAAAGATTTTTAATATTGTGTCATGTCATCTGATCTTGTCTTGCCTGGTGGTGGTAAGCAAGAGGAGGTCCAAGAGTGACGACGATTGAAAAAAAGTTCACTCAGTTCACAGTTGCTGACTGCAGTAGGAGCGAATCTGCGCATCGTTTATAGTTGTGAAAATAATGAAAAAAAAACCAAGTTAAATATATGTAGAATATATTAAATATTTAAAAATATTTATTTCAACCGGATATCGAACCCGAGACTTTCGTCGTAATGTATTGCGCATTGACTTGCGCCTATCTTCAGAGCCGCCAATAATGAGTTTAAATTGAATTATATACCATCACTTCGCTTTTATGTAGAAAAAAAAAAGTTAAACGTTTCTCTTGTATACTTATTCAAATGTAAGGAAAGCGTTTGGGGTAATCCCAATGACATACTGGGCTATCTCGCTGTCCGATTTTTCCTTATTTATCGCGGCAACGGTTGCGTCCCGACCGGATCCGTCTATTTCTCTCCGTCTCTTATCCGCTGATCTGACATGGGGCTGACGCTCAGGACCAACAATCCTTAGGGTAAAATATAAAGATAAACCCCATCAAATATATTACACAATATAGTTTGGAGTAAATCTGGTTATGCTCGTAAATATGTCTTTTAAAATTTATATTATAAATTGTACGCAAACCGAAGAGCACGAGTTCGGGACCACCCATCGGTACCAATGTATCTTTGATATATGTACCTTGGTTGTTTCTATGATACAAGCACTTTAGTAGCTAAGTATAGAAATGTAAATAAAAAAATAAAAAAATAATAATGTTCGCGTAAAATGTAAGAAAATAACCGCTATAGTAAATAAGATTAAAATTTAAGGAGTATTTTTCATTAATATATTGTGATATATAGCGGCCAGAAATATAAGCGTTTTACATAAATTATCATCAAGAAATAGAGCATTGGTATGGGTACAGTATGAAAAACGTGATTGCATGATAAATTATTCAAGAAAAATGTTTACTTAAGGCTGCGAGGGCGGTGAGATGAGGCTTTATAAATGATGATAACCCATTTAAGATTTTTTATGGTACTAAGACTCGACATTCATATGTCGACTGCACCCCGCCTCATGTTAAGCTGGAGTGCGGTCATGAATGGAGTAACTGCTACTCCAGTTAAATCGTCATCATCATCAGCCAAAAGACGTCCACTACTGAACATAGGTCTCACCTTAAGAACGTCATTTCGAACGACAAGATGCCAGTTGCATCCATCTGTTTTTGTGGCTTTCACTATGTCCTCAGTCCACCTAATGGGACGCCTACATACGCTTCGGTTCGGGGTCTCCACTTAAGAACTTTTCTTCCCTATCGGTTGTCGGTTCTTCTAGAGATCCTAGTGGGCTATGCTGGCCTAGTTAAAACAGGCCAATTACAAGTTGATCCCGAAGCCCACTTCACAATCTGTATACTTGTAAGTGGTGGCACCACTGCCTACCATTTTACCAACCCTAGGACACGGTCGCTTTGGTAACACCACTCTTGGTAACATGAGTTGCCCGATGAGCGAAGAAAGGCTGATCTTTACCCACTTCCTTTATTATTATTTATGTACACAAAGTTATCTAACAATCTTTAGAAGTGCAAATAGGTCTTAGAAAGACTTTCCTTTAGAGCAGTTTTTCCCAGATAACTTTGTTCGCAAACTTTCCTAAACGGTACATACCTTTCGTAACTCGAAGTCACGAGGGAAAACTTTCATATAAAACGAGTGCTTTCGGATAAAAATACTGGTTGTTATTTCTTGGAACCCAAAATGTTTTTTTAAATTATTTTTTTATTTAGCTCGACATTATAATAGAACCCTGTCTGATGTTAAGATGTAAAACCCTGAATGGAGAAGCTACTAGAGTTTAATAAATGCGAGTAGCAGTCGTCTAGATATACCAAAATATACAACGGGGACGACGACAAGGTGGTGTCCCTTTCCACGACTCTAACACAACTATCGTGCTTTTTTCACATTCACTATCCTATTTATATTATCCAGATGGTCTTTGGTTATCATTTGTCACGCTAATATCCAACAGGGATAGGTCGGGACAATGGAGCGCCACCTGCCACGATTCTGACATATCTCCCACGCTAACCTCTGAAATTCTCTTCTTCCATAATCTACGATTATTTAAAAAAATACCTAGTTAAAGAGCCCTGCAATTTCTAACTAATTTGTCGGTCGCGGCCTATCTTACGGGTCAGCACAGCACGTCGGCATCGACGCGTCGCGTCGGCATTCTTAGACCTCCTCTTAATTGTCAACATAGAAGATGATTTATAATGGTAACTCAAAATTTTAATATTGGAACCGAAATATTGGGTTAATCGAATTCTTTGTAGTTGCTTCGCCAAAAATCCGAGAGCTTTGATTTTGATTGCACGATAAAAGGGGAGTAAACAGGCAGGGTATAGCAGTGACTTTACATTGTTATATCAGATCTTGAAACGTGTGTTTCTTCGATATCGTTACTCCGTGATCCCCTTACTAAGTAAAGCATGTATACACTTGTTCCGACTTGAAATAAGTTTTTTTAAAGTATTTTTGTTTTATTTTAAATACTCTGATGTTAAGCTAGAATTTTCTTCTTCTTCTACAATAATGGCCAAAGATCACAATAGTTGCATCTAACTCGGCCTTTAACCTCTTTTTGACCTAAGGATGAGACAAATATATCGCACAGACTTTTGTATTATTTTTAATTGGAACTAAGCTGGAATGAGCAAAGCCAAAGTTACACCAAAAGAAGGTTATTTCCGTCCAGACACGTTTATCAAAGCTTCTTGAATATGGGCGAAACGATTACGGTAGAGGTATACTGTCACCAAATTGACGTAATAAATTTAAAACTTTGACAACATCTTTCAGTATTAGTCTAGCATGTAATTTGACAATTTGCCGATCACATCTTTTGCCGTTTATTGTGTAGTTTGTCGGGACAATTGGATACGTACGGAAATCGGTAAGGGACTGAGTTTTAGTAGTCGTATGCACGTAGATGGTTATTTTATTTTAAGATAACTTGAGAATTCGGTTTTTGTTGTGAAAAACTAACAAAAGGAAACCGTATTTGTGAGAGTGATCGATTATTCAAGTTACCTTCCATGTACTCGTAAGTTTATCGCGTTGTCTGTCCTGAATTTGTAACTTAAATCGTATTATTTATATTCAAGGTAAAGTTTATTGAATTTGGCGCAAGATTTTAAGTGTAAATATTTCATTAAATTTGGATTTATAGGGCTTGTAATAAAGTTACAGTTGTGCGTGAAACAAATTATTTCAAAGAAAATAAAGTGAATAAGGATTTATTCGTAATATTTAATATAGATTGGATGTCCCGTATAAATGAAAGAAAAATATTATTTTGGATCTAAATCCAAATAGCTACTTCGGTATATTTTTATTTAGATACACATCCGGAAAAGAGACCGTAGTGAAGCGTCACCCAAACTCGGAGCACGGATTCATAACGTATCTTTATGGCGACCGCGGTGTAGTGGCAGTGCAACGGTTACGCATACCGAGAGCACGGGTTTGAAACCACTCACCGGTACCAAACCAATGTATCTTTGATGTATTTTGGTTGTCCTGTTTCTATGATACAAGCACTTTAAAAGCTTAGTATAGAAATGTATTTAAAAAAAATGTAATTAATTTGTCCTATTTCTATGATACAAGCACTTTAGTAGCTTAATATAAACATGTATAATATGTATATAATTTTTAAAGTCTCGTCCTTTACGCACTTATGAATCAAATAAATAAATAACATTTGTTGTCTAAGTGATTTTATGTGTGTTTTTTTTTAATTTTATTTTAATGATATTGTAATGAAGTTAAAATACCTAATATGTTTAAATAATATATTAATAGATGTTTGAATAGTAGTTACTGATTTGTAATATTGTTTTTTTATGTTATTTAAATTATGTAATTATTAATTATTGTTCGCAGTGTGTGCATAATTTTTGAGTTGCAATCGAGTTTGAGTTTTACAATTTTTTTATGCCGGATTAAAGATTGCAACTTGTTTCGCACACCTGTAAAATAAATAAATAAATATT
Source organism: Tinea trinotella (assembly GCA_905220615.1). NCBI lineage: Eukaryota > Metazoa > Arthropoda > Insecta > Lepidoptera > Tineidae > Tinea > Tinea trinotella. The sequence goes on from HG992326.1 coordinate 6,414,503, forward strand.
ATTATCATGTTAGTCGTTTTGGACAATAATATCAATTACCTAGTATTTTCTTAAATTTTGCGCGAACATTGATTATTGATTTTATGCGGCTTACTATCGAATAATAAAAATTGTAAAATCAAAACCAAAATAAACGCGATAGGAAGCCGCATAACATTTGTTTAATTCAATATCAATTACCATTTATTTTTGTTAACTCATAACATACCTAACAGTATTAGTATACAGAATAATGACTGTCATTATTGTGATAGGAAAAAGTAATTACAGTAATGGTCAACGTTTATTATTTTCCTATTTTCTGCACCATAAGGTTCAAAATTGCGCAAAAAATGTGACTGCATTAGGTGGGCTATTCTTTGTGATAATTGCTAACACATTTCTGACAATATGTAATTAGCTATTAGACCTTTGTTAGACTCACGTTACCATTAAGGGTGTTACTGCTCGTTAACTAGTTAGATAAAAGGTTTTATAATATCCTAATGGATATCTATATTGATATTGATTTTTGGATAGCCAGTACTTTGTATAGAGAAGCATTTACGGGCCGACCGCGCAACTTAATGACAATGAGCTTCGTTTTGACAGATGAACTCTATTAATAAGCTGCAAAATTAAAATTGCAACCGCGTAACACACTAAGATGTTTATTTTCCTTAACTGTTCAAATTCATTGAAATTCATTGTCAACGAATAAAAGTCGTTTTTGATACTAACAACGACCGAGTAACTTTTTGATAAATGGGAATGAATTTCATTGTCCTTCCCATTGAAGTTGTGCGGTCGCTGGTTTCCATTGAAGAAGCTCCCTGGTTTCGATTCGTCCATTGTCCACAGATCGACGGACGGATGTATCATTTTGTACTATTCAAACGATAATTAGTAACGATGCGTTAATCCAGGCAGACCCAGGAGGATGTTTTCCGACCAAATCGGATACATCCTCAAGAAATCTGGGTTGCCTAGTACCCATAAGCGTAGAGCTTGATCAAAAGAATTGTAAATGTGATGAAAGCGAAGGAGTTGTGCCAGGATCGTGCCAAGTGGCTCCACTCCACTCTGCCTATCCCTGTGGGAAAAAGTCGTGACCTAATAAATATTTTAACTTTATGAATTAATGAAAATTAGGTATGATTCCTAAAAAATTGGGGTATGTATGGAGTGCCTTACATACCTCTATTTTTTAAGGTTGTATAAAAAGAATCGTGGATGTGAAGGATGTATCATGTACAAGGATCATGTAAAATGGCGTCTATCCATGTGGAAATCATAGCAAACCCTAATCAATACCTATATTTTTGTCAACAGGCTGTAGTTCTTCCACCTTTGGCGAGGTGGCCCTACGAGAATGGCTTCACATTCACCACCTGGTTCAGACTGGACCCCATTAACTCTGTCAACATTGAGAGGGAGAAACCATACCTTTACTGGTAAATATATATTTTTTATTTTGTATTGTGTACTTATATTTAAAATACTAAAGTAGCATGCAACTAGCATTCGCATCCATTATGCTAGTCTAGATGAAACCGACAATTTACAAGCTGATACCGAAACGCGAATAAGTCACTTCACGGACTGTACAATTTTAAGTTGTGGTACTACCCCATATTCGCTGATTGTGTAGTATTGCCCCTTTGCAGATTATACGAAAATTTCGTGTTTCTGATAAGATATTTGCATTCGTACGATGTACAAATTGTCTTGTAACCACGGTCGGTACACGCGTACTTAAATGAGGATAACAGGTAGAGTTCAATAATAACGACAGGCGTGGCGCTGTGGTTAGCAAACTAGTTTGTTACGTTTAATAACCTGGGTTCGATTCCCGGTCGGAGATTTTTTTTGGAGTTTTTTTTTATATAACTTGAACAAACCTCATCCCCGGCAGCTGTTATTAAATTTATATGTATTTTGGTTTAATGAAACAAACTCTTTAAGTACCTTAGTATAGAAATGTTACAAAAAACATATTCCAAACTATGGTCGTCCATTTTATTGGAAAATATCGAAATGCTTTTTTCTTATAATTTTTACTGAGTACGTTATTGATTTCTCTTTGTGGTCGCTGATAAAAATTCAATTTTCATTGTTCGTAGATGTTATTGAGGTTGAAACGTTGTCAAGTATAACTATAACCAATAGCGTTCATTTTATGCATTTTTATAACCAATCAGCTTCTTTAGTTTTTGACATACATAATCTTGCGTTATGTTATCTTTGCTTTATAGGCTCTTGTTTTTTAAATGTATTTTTTTATATTGTATAATATATTTGTCAGGATCGTTGCAAGTGGCGCTCTATTGTCTCTACCTATCCCTGTGGGAAAAATGCGTGACAATTTGATTGATTTATTGATATATTTGTATTTATAAGTGTTGTTGGAGGTGGAGGTAGGTAATGTTGCCAGGATTGTAGAAAGTGTATATATACCGTGAAGTGACTGAGTCGCATTTCGGCTTGTAGGTTGCCGGTTCCCAATAGGTCGGCATAGTGGATTCTACTTGCTGTGATTTAACTGTAGTAGTAATTGCCTCTATTGATAGACCGCACTCCAGCTTAAAATAAAAAAGCGCGTGCACTCCTAAGGTTTTTTTTTTTACTGTGACTCGACATTTGACATCGACCCGCCTGATGATAAGCAAGAGGAGATCCAAAAGTGCAGACGATTGAAACAACCGAGTCAGTACACGGCTGTCTCAGCCGCCGTCACTATGCCGGCCAAAGGTGCTTCTTTACGCATCGCTTGAAGGATCCAAGGTTATAGGAGGGCGAAAACACATGGGCTGGCAAAGCATTCCACTTGTCGATTGTTCTACAAAGAAAAGATGCACCGAACTTTTTAGTTCGACTACCGATTCTGTCGACAAAAACGACAGGTAACGGAGACGTCATAGTTTCAGTGTAAACAATAACAGCATGTGGTTAATATGCCGATTTTTCTTTAACGCGGATTAAGCTATGCAATGCGCAATCAATCAATCAATAGGGTGACCGCTAGTGGCAAAAAATATCTCGCCTACACTCGTGGCTCAAACTATACGTATAATATACATAGCAATAACCAATTAAGTAATTGATTGAAGGTATCACGTCTCAGGGGGCACCAAAAACATCTTCAACTGATAATATTTTCTACCATATGAAAGGACATTTTTATTGTATCGCCTATTCTATACGAATCATATACTCGTATAGAATAGGCTCGTATATATCTCTTTTGCCCTTTATATATATTCTAACAATAACATTGGTGTGCTAGCATATATTTTTTCTGGTGTTTTAAAGACATACCAAAGTCCTAAAAAACGCCATATTAAAACTATTAGGTGCCCTGTGAAATCCTTTATTCTTTAGTAAACAAGTATCAGTCTTTTAAAAAAATACGTATTTAACACAAGATAGATTAGGACATGTAATAGTTTTAATCCAGCACAGATAATATGGCGTTTGTTAAGACTTCGGTATGTCTTTACATTTTCCCATCTCAATCCCCAAGTGTAGAAAAATTGCAAAATTGTATCTGGAAGTACACGCCAGGATTTGTTGACCAAAGATCAATCAAAATGTCACACCTTTTTTCCACGGGGATAGGCAGAGACACTGGAGCGCCACTTCCCACGATCCTGGCACAATTCCCTCGCTTCCTTCACATTCACAATTCTCTTCATACAAGCTCTATGGTTATAAGCACTAGGCAACCTAGCTTTCTTGAGGATGTCACCGATATCACCGATATCACGTGATATCAATAGATACCTTAAAGATACCTACTACCAAAGATATCAGGCTAAAACTACATAGCATTTACATTACACAAATAAAACGAAATAACAATTCAATTAGACGAAACGTATTCCCGTTTTCATTTTCCACGAACAAAAATGTTTCCCCTTTTTCTAAATAAAATATCATTTTTAAAAATTTATTTTTGAAAGGCTCGGAATTTTTTCATTCTCTTTTTCTTTGTCTAGCATAGATACTTTATACAGTTTTAATTTTTATGTTTTTTTTAATTTTTTTTTTAAACGACTGTTCGTTAGCTGTTAAATTAATATGCCTTTTTTATTGAGACTCGACTTCGTACATCGATTTGCCTGATGTTAAGCAGTTTGCCGATCCGGGGTAGTACCACCACTTACAAGTATACAGACCGTGAAGTGATTTGGTCGCGTTTCGGGATCAGCAGTAAGTTGCCGGTTCCAATTAGGCCGGCATAGTAGATGTGATTGCTACTCACAGTTATTGAATTGTGGTAGCAGTGACATCCATTCATGGACCACACTCCAGAACATCAAGCGGGGTGCTGTCATATGTCGAGTCACAATAAAAAAGGGGAGGTCCAAGAGTGTCGACTACTGAAAAAACTGACTCAGGTTAAGATGAAAGGTAGAGAATGTGCAGCGTTTGAGATTTTCTAATTTGCAAATATTACAATAATTTATTGATCAAATTGTAACCTTTTTTTCCCACAGAGATCAAATTGTAACCTTTTTTCCCCACAGAGATCAAATTGTAACCTTTTTTACCCACAGAGATCAAATTGTAACCTTTTTTCACCACAGTGATCACATTTAACATTATTGCTTGTCTTTTACCAGCTTCAAGACCAGCAAAGGTGTAGGATATACAGCACATTTCGTCGGCAACTGCCTTGTTTTAACATCAATGAAGGTGCGAGGAAAGGGGTTCCAGCATTGTGTCAAATATGAGTTCCAACCTAGACGGTGAGTGACATATTTTTTTAAAGAATAGTTATGAAAGTTATGAATAGGGAAGGAATAGTTACGTTTAAGAATAGTTTTGAAAGTTATGAATAGGGAACGAATAGTTACGTTTAAGAATAGTTATGAAACTTATGAATAGGGAAATAATAGTTACGTTTAAGAATAGTTATAAAGGCGACCGTGGTATAGTAGCAGTACAACGGTTACGCAAACCGAGAGCACGGGTTCAAAACCACTCGCAGGTACCAATGTATCTTTGATATGTGTACTTTGGTTGTCTTGTTTCTTAGATACAAGCACTTTAGCTTAGTATAGAAATTTATAAAAAATAATAAATAATTAAATATGTTTTTCCACTCGACACCCAGCTTTCTTGAGAACGTATTGAGGGCTTTATAATGCGTAAGATTCTTTATTCGTGTATTTGTTACAGATGGTATGCAATAGCCGTGGTCTACATTTACAATCGATGGACGAAAAGCGAAATCAAATGCTTGGTCAATGGTCAACTTGCGTCCAGCACGGAGATGGCCTGGTTCGTGTCGACTAATGATGTAAGTGCAGTTTTTTTTGTGGTACAATATATGACAGCATCCGCCTGATCCCGAAACACGACTTAGTCATTTCACGGTCTGTGTTCTTGTAAGTTGTTGTATTATCCAGGATCGGCAGACTGGGCACCACTGAATCTCTTTGACAATCAGTCCCGGCGCGAATATCCGCGTCTTTTTATTTGTAATATTTAATCAAATCATTAAATTTTTCAAATATAAGCTATGAAAGAAAATTGCTTCTACCGTGAATCGAACAAGGAAATTTACGTGTTACGAACTGGTGTGCCAATCAATGAGCCACGCCTGTCGTCATAGTATATAAAGATTGCTTTACCAGCCCATGTGTTCTTACCATCTTATAGCCTTGGATCCTTTAAGCGATGCATGAAGAAGGACCTTTGGCCGGCATAGTGACGGCGACTGGGGCAGCCGTGAAGACTCGGTTATTGCAGTCGTCGGCACTCTTAGACCTCTTCTTGCTTACCATCAGGCGGGTCGAGGTCGAGTAACAATAAAAAAGTAACTTTTTTGGTCGTTAACTTAACTAATACATCCGCCCTCTTTGACATAAGTGTATAAAGAGGATTTAATGTCGAAAATCTTACAAGATGTTTTAGTCCCTTTCCCATAACTCATCTATTGTTATGAGTGCCGCGTGCGTAGGACGGAATTTGCATGCCATTACTTGTAATAAATTGCTCTTAACGAGTACTACGTGCTTTGAAAAAGTGCATGCCATTTTAGATCCTAATGCATCATTTATTCAATTTTTCTTATTTTATAGAATTAACCGACATTACGGCAAATGTATGAAAGATAACCATTTTAGAATGTTAGGAATTGATGCCTAGTTTGCCGATTCGAGGTAGCACCACCACTTACAAGTGTACAGAGAGTAGAGTGACTTAATCGCGTTTCGGGATCAGCTTGCATAGTGAATGTGACTGCTTCTTGCTGTTATTAAACTATAGTAGCAGTCGCTTTCATTCATGGACCGCACTCCAGTTTAACATTAGGCGGGGTGATGACATCTTACCTCGACTTGCCCGATGGTAAGGAGCACCGACAACTAAAACAGTTGTGTCCTTTTACGGTTGCCTTAGTCGCCGACATACTGCCGACCATAGATGGCAAACATTTGATTGATAGAACAAGAACGTAAAGGCTAGTTTATTTGCAAAATTCTGGTCAGTTACTATACCTTATTATTACTTATATGTAATACAGGTATTAAAAAATTGTTTGTATTTGTTTGCCAGACAAGTGTTTTAAAAAATACAAGTGAATTGGTTAGGCAGACGTAGTTTTGTACACCGCTCCGCATATTTCACGAGTGTAGCACCTCTTTTGTGTAAATAACAGTACAACCACACAGTGCGATAAATTCGAAATAAAACCTTTGGTAGTGCTAACGTGTGGATTGAAGGTTGGCGAGATATACGGCGTTTACACGAGGCGAATTCAGTTAATCAACTTCGAAATCATTCGCGATTTGAATCGTCCGAACACACTTTTAATCTAGTTGAAGCAAAAAATATCGATTCTACAAACGTTAAAGACCTTTCAACTTTTATTGATTCAATTAATAGTTGACAGCGAATTGTCGGAACGAGCGAATTCAACTCGTCCAATCAGTTAGTCAATCAGCGCGATTGAGTATGTGTTTTATTCCTCTGTCACCAGTTTTTTGTTTGTTTGTAAAAAAAAAAAAATTATGGTGCGGACACCATAATGACACATGTAATATTGAGTCGATTATTATTGAACCGTGAGAACTCTACAGTCAATATTCGCTTTAAATTTTTTGCTGAATGATAAATACTTAACACCTAACTTTCACCTCGTGAATTTAGTTGTTGTAGGTTTTTAGCCTAGCGAAGATTCTTTGGAGAAAGCTGATGAGCTATAATCTGAGCACCTGGTCTTATTTAGTTCGATGTACAGTAAAGTACTGATTACACTTTTATTTTTTAAATATTTGCTCCGACCGGAAATCGAACCCGGGACTTTATGCGTAACAAAATGGTGGGCTAGCCGATGCGCTACGCCTGTCGTCGAAAAGTTCCTGTAGTGTAAAAATCTGGCACAATAACGCGGGCAAAACCTCACGCAGCAATTTCAAATAAGGCTCGTGAATGAATATTCATCGTGGCTATGTCATGCGTGCCTTGTACTCTTAGTTAAATAAGGGTTTTTTTTAAATACAAACGATATTACGTTGAAAGTAGATTGATGAAAACAAAGTAAACAAGGCAGGCCCATAAGAGTGTTTTTCGATCAAATCGGAGACATCCCCAAGAAAGCTGGGTGGCCTAGTGCCCATAACCATATAGCTTGTATGAAGAGAGTTGTGGATGGGAAGCGATGCGATCAATCTACTGCGCATTTCCAAAGTCAGCGCTGGATCTGTACGGCATTATAGATACAGTTCTAATGCGTCCGCCCGTGGATAACTTTTTCCCTGTCTAGTGAAAATCAATTCATTATTTCAAATATTATTAAGTGTTGTAATTAAATTCTCAACCCGAAAGTTGTCCTCCATTTTCTCTAGGCTACATTTTTTCTCATGACTTTGACCCCGATGTAATGCCATCTTCTCATTCGTGTCACATTAATATGTGATTGTACATACACGCATAAGTAGGAATCACTTCACGGTCAGTACTCTTTTAGAAAGTGGTGTTACTACCTACTGTCGCAGATTAGCAAATGTCTACCTCATTCCCCTTAGAACGCAATTCCAATGATAAAATCCCAAAATGCCAGTTGCATCCACCGGTTATTCGTGACTTTCACTATGTCCACCTACTTAGTGGGAGGCCTACCTCTGCGTCTTTCGGTACGTGGTATCCACTCTAAAACCTTTCTTTCCCATCGGTTGTCGGTTCTTTGAGGGATGTAGCCAGCCCATTGACACTTCAGCTTTCAAATCCTACGAGATATATTGGTAACTCTGGTTCTTCGGCTAATATCCTTATTTCAAAACTTCCAATTTATTATATTTAAGAAAAAGCAAACTTAATAAATAACGAGTACCATTTCTTTCATAGTCTATTCAAGTCCCTATCATTTTATTATTTTCAGTCAACAAAGGGATGTTTAACAAATTGTTAAATCAAGAGAGAAAACAAATAACTTGAATTCTTTTGAAGCGACCCTTGGCGGCGTACCCTTCTACTTGTATTCGTGCCTAATGTAAAGCCTCCCAAATTGAGGCATTGACTAATTACAATTCGCTTTTACAAAATCAATTCGGGAAACCATTCCCTTTATTATATACTCTTAAGTAATTGAAATGTTATTGCGGATTTATATATATAAAAGGATTTTACATTGCTTTTTTTATTAGGGCTCAACATTTTTATGACGGCATCCGACTTTTCCGACATTTGACTTGCATGGTGGTAAGCAAGGGGAAGTCCAAGAGCGCCGACGAATGTAAAAACTGACCCAACTTGCCTCAGTCGCCGTTACCATGTCGGCCTACCTGAATTTCATTTTGAAAGCAATTATATTGGATTTAAATAGATTTGATTATAATATTTATGAAGATTAGCTTCGTTTCTATTTATGTCGTGTCTGTTGGGCTACAGGATTATTACTGAAATTTTATAGGCTTGAGTTCACAGCTCATTAACAAAGATAAATTTATCCCTTTTTTTTGACCTTATTGTTACTCTCTAAGGTTAACTGGCACATAATGTCTAGCAGCATTAAGTTCGCCTTTGTACACAGTGTAAGTATAAAGTTTAAAAATAAAATTTTAAAACAGTTTTTTTTTCTTCGTGAATCTTATTTTTTTTATTCACCCAATGCTAAGTGCAGGCCTCTCCAAAGCACCACAATTGCTCTAAACTTGGCCATTTCCTCGTCATATTCCTGCCCGCCACTGTTACAATGCATTGGTCCGTCCTACTCATTGGTTTATCTCATGGGCATATAATCATGGATCGGATTGGTGGGTAGTACCACCAATTTAGTACTACAGTCATGATTTGCAGCAGTCAGTGTACGGTTTATATGTCGTGTCATAATTATAAAAAATGGTCGGTAACATATCACCTCTGGGCCTCGATTCTCTTAATACACGTACATTATATCGGCGAAAGTAAAATTGCTCCGCAGTCGCAAGTGACCAATCAACGTAGTTTACTTGTCAATTTGTTATTCGCTGATTGGTTACGAATATGTCAAATATCAGTGCTACGTAATTTCACAGCTTTTTGGCGCCATAATGTATTATGGCAATCGAGGCTTTGTTTATGATTTACATGATAAGATGATATTACTGATCCCTAAATGCTTGTCAAAAATTAGATTACAAGTAAAAACAAACACATCCACGATTAAATTTACATGTCATTACTTAGCAACAAATAGGCGATAACGTAGTCGATGTGGGACGTATAAATATACATACCTAAACGTACATACGTACATATTATAAACGAGTATTAATACAGAAATCGTGTGTAAAGTCAGCCCGAAACGCGCTTATCGGTAACTTAGTTATACGAGAGATTTTCGCCAATTTACGCCGGATCTTCTTTCGCTTACAAAGTTATTTTCCATACTTACGCCCCTTACACGGCACATTTAATTTTGCTCAACGAAAAAGCCCCACGTGCGAAAATCAACTCGCTGACGAGTAAAAAATCATCCTCGTCAAATTGCAAATGCTATTGATCTACAAGAAAATATTTGTCTGTGTTGAAATAAACTTTCTGTTTTCATGCCTCATTTTCCACAGAGATTAGACACATTTCACGATCCGGACACAGCTATTTCTCTCTCTCTAAGTTTACAAAATCTGTGGTATTAAAATTATAAACTCTACACCTTGCCTGATGAAGGTTGGCAAGAGGAGATCCAAGAGCGCTGACAACTGAATAAAACCTTCCATTTTACGGTTGCCTCGGTCGCCGTCACAAGCCGATCGAAGGTACTATAATTTTAAAGGATCCACGATTATAGGATGGGGAGAACACATGGGCTGGTAAAGCAATCAATTTGTTCGACAAAGAAACGACGTGCCAAATACATAAATAAATAGCACTTGAATAGAAAAATATATATTTAGATAAATTAGGTGTTTATTTTAAGCGTTATGAGAAAAGTTTTAATATTAAGGGGTTTGTAACGAACGAGCAATTCGCGGAGCTGTAAGGGTTTTCTGATTGGTATTTATATTAATTCCGGACACCTTTTTCCGGGAGTCCGGAGTTGTAATTACAGATTTGCAGTGGATTTACTTCTTAAGGAATTGCTTTTATCTCTTTATAAAAGACGACTACTTGGAAACTCATTATAATTTTTTTCCTCTTGACCTAGTAACAACAAGCTACAAAACTCGTTAGAGTGGTTACTGGTGGGCATTTGCCCAGTGTGCTGTTGAGGAGTAGTACCACCACTTTTTAGTCTACAGACCGTTCAATGACTCAGTCGCATTTCGGAATCAGCCTGTAAGTTGCCTGATTGAACTAGGGGGGACTATGGTGGATGAGACTGCTACTTGCAGTTATTTACCTGTATTGGTAGTCGCCTCCATTTATTAACACAATTCAGCATAACATCAGGCGGAGTAAAATAAAAAAGTTTTTAATGAATGATTCAAATGGCATAATATAAAACAAAATTGAAAAATACTGTTTTTGCGACCTAACTAAACCTCTCACGTTTACGTTCCCACAGGAATAGCAGAACGGTCCGCTATTTACCACTATCCTGACATAACTCTTGCCTCCTTTACATCCATAAATATTCTGGAAACTTCGGGCCCAAAATTGGTTTTATTTTATGTGATTAATATATAATACTCATGGGACATATCTTGATAAGTGTTTGTGTTTTTGGGGTTTCTAGTTTTATTGTTCATCAGTTCAGATGATCAATAAACCAGGTTACATTTATAATTTCTATCTTTCGTGACAAGAGCGTTAGGAATACAGTTAACGGTCTTTTGCCCAGTTTGTTGATCCAGGGTAGTGCCACCACTTTCAATGTCCAGACCACGAAACAGTCGCGTTTCGGGATCAGCTTGAATGTTGCTGGTCTAAGTCTAGTGGATACGGCATAGTGGATACGACCCGCACTTACCATACTCAAATGGCGAGCCACAAAATAATAGGGGAAAAAGTCGCGTTTTTTTTATTTTATTTATTGTGACACGACATCTGACCTCGACTCACCTGATGATAAGCAAGAGGAAGTCCAAGAGTGACGACGACTGGAATAACCGAGTCAGTTCCCGGCTGCCCCAGCCGCCGCCACTATGCCGGCCTAAGGTGAATGACGTATGATGTGATCATGGCTGATCTACGATTATGATTGTTTATACGCATTAATTAATTGTTTATCCACAGCCTTTCGACAAGTGCTACATCGGTGCCACGGCTGAGCTGGACGAGGAGAGAGTATTCTGCGGTCAGATGGCAGCGATTTACCTCTTCGGTGAAGCTTTAACAACACACCAGATCTGCGCCATGCATCGTCTTGGACCTGGTTATAAGGTAAAATCATTTTAAGATTAGGCTAGTATTAGTATTAAAATCAGAATGTTTAAAGTTTAATAATAATATAATAATGTTTTCCTTATTGCTAACCTGGATGTACAGAGTCAATTTCGTTTCGACAATGAGTGCAACATCAGTTTACCGGAAAACCACAAAAGGGTGAGCGAGCAGGATGAGATGCTCCAGCTTGAGAGCCCTGACAATCCATCTGACATTCCCGAGCTGCCTCCCGTCCCTTACAATCCTGTCGTCGACTCCCAATTCCCAATAGTACCTGAAATTATTTTATCCGCCACTTTTCCTGAGGACGAACCCGTCAAAGCTAAAAGTATAGAGGCTTCTGATTGGTCGGCTGGTGTGCCTCAAGACGACGCATGTGCAGTAGTCGTGAAGGAAGATGCCACTCCGCGCGGACGCAAGATGGCAACCCAAGCGCGCGAAGTGGCCGCCGCGCATGCTTCGCTACTCGTAGATATTGAAGCATGCAAGCGTGTAAGCATGACGCGCCGCTGTCTTATAATATTATTGTTTGCTTTTGTGTCCATTTATAACATCCAATGATCTTCTTTAAAGCGTTTTTATTTTAGTTTATGTTAGTAGGGTATAGAACTAAGAAAACATGCGCTGTTATTTCTTCCTCTCGAGCATTCACAGATTAATCTCTACCATTATTCAGTATCAGCTCATGTGTTTTTCTCTATAAACAAACCTATTTGTTTCGGGTATATTTATTGTATTCTAACATGAAAACGCTTTTATTCGATCATTCAATGTTGAGTGAGTATGGCTCGTGTTTATTTGTGCACTTTGATGTCACGTTCCCACTGTTTGTCACAATGACAGGGCCAATTCCGCTTTGACACTGAATCGCCTCTGCTGCCGGCGACGGATCTTCACGTCGACAGATATGGTGACATCGTTCACGATCCCTCGCAAAATACACATGACGTAAGATGTAATTTTGAAGTTTTAACTAATGAATCATGGGAGCACGGGATAGTTTAGCATGTTACTAATAAAGGGTTATTGTTAGACCATTAAATAACTGTGGAAGGTTTGAAGTTAACTAATTTTACATTTAGGAAAGCATGTAAAAATTGGTGATGATCGCAACTGGTCTTACATTATCTCAAGGTATTAAGCACATCACGGAGAAGTAAATTTTATTTGACTAGCTAACAATACTTTATGCAATCCTAAGCGTTGTATCGTCAAATAGAACTTTTGGTAAACAACTTGATAAATGGATTGTTAGTCGGCCATTAATTTGAATCTAAAGATACATAAATTGATACAAATAGTAGTCCTACGCATCTCGAATTAAATTTATTCATTGCTGTCGTCTTTGACCTTATGCAAATAAACAACCTACATGTTAATTTAACTTTCACTCTATTTCAGTTGAAAAACAATAATGTTATACTATTATACTAAAGTTACACCATCTATAGCCGGCATAATGAGTTTATCATTAAATTTGATATCGGGTCACATTAAAAATTGCTATTTGAGTCAACCCCTACAGCTAAATATTATTGGTAAAAATTCTATTTACAATAACATTTATACAAAAGGTAACTTAAAAGCCTGTGAAAGCATTAGGGACTTTCAACTCAAATGTAACTTTTATTATTCTCATGGACGCCTGGTAATTGTCAAGAGAATATAACTTTACCCTTTTTTACCACTTATATTATGAACACTTTTTCACTATCTATGTTACTTGCTAATTTATTAAAAGGAGTCTAAAACGTAGTTCTCAAAAATAAAATAAGAAAATAGATTAGCCGAATGTTAATAATATATTGCGGAGGCGATGATGATTGTTTACTCGCAGAAACGAAGGAAGAAGGTTAGCACAAGGAAGGATAAATATTATAAGAGTTCCAATCCACAATGTTGCCAATATTTGGTTCAAAATGGCGCGTACACGAAACAGGGGTAGGGAATTAGATACTCTAAAATAGGCGATTCAATACCAATTTATTGACATAATTAGTTTGATTAGTACTGATACAAACATGTTTACTGGCTTAGTATAGTGTTGAAATAAAATAATTATAAACCAGTTTTACGACAATTAAAATACAATATATATATATATAGAGCTAGACAAAAGAGATATATATATATATATATATATATATATATATATATATATATATATATATATATATATATATATATATATATAAATATAGAGCTAGACAAAAGACATAATAACAGAATTCATTTCAGTGAATTTCGAAGATATCCTAATTAATATAATTTGTGTCATTTTTATATGTTTTTTTTTAATTGCTACCTGCTAATAAATACTAGTTAGGGTTTCAACCACGTGGTTAGCTACAAATTAAGCTTTTATAGTGTAATATCCTCATGGTTGCTAAGTCTAGGTACGAGTGGATGTTATTTCTCGTGGTAGCTTCATAAAACAGTTGATAGTTTCAGACAAAGTTATATAAACTTTGTCTCTTTAACTTGAGCTAGATGTATAAAGTCTTTGTATTATAGTCAACCCTGCTTTAGCATAAAGCATTTTATTTTAGCAAAAGCACCAATATTCCAAAGTCTATTCATTCTATTTTTCTATAAATCCACCCACTGACCGCGGTGCTCTCAATCTGTTCTTTGCATAATTTAAAAAAATAATTGTTTAGAACGATTTTATATTTAAAAAAGTCTGAATATTTATTCTTCTGTAGAAGGGTTGACTGTACGTGTATATACTCTCTTTTGTGTAATTTGAAGCAAGTTTATTCGGTGTCGTTTAGCTCCAATCTTTGTTGAGGCAAATGGGGTGGAAATCAAAAAGTTTGACGTAACTATGTATAGATTTATTTCTAAGACGTCTTCGTTAGAGTTAAGGATTCGAGCTCATGTTTCTTGATAATGAGTCGAAATTCTACGAAAGTTTTCCAATTTGTTGTTCAAATAATTAAACACTGTTGTTAAAGTTCGAGCTGCCATTAAGATTTCTTACGTGTAACTAAAAATGTCACGCCTTTATTTCACATAGATTCGTTATCTTTTCCTAAATCAAATGGAATTTACTATTTCTGGACTTCATTTCCCTGAATTTACAATTCGTCTAATACAAACTTAACACTATGGAACCCACACCCACATTCGTCTCATACAAGCTACGAGTATATACCATATGGATACATATGGAATATGGATACATATGGAACCCACATTTTTGTCTGAGGGACTTGATTCGAGAATTTTATTTGGTAGTATTTGTTATCGATTTGAGCACATTGAAATGAATAATGAAAAATGATTGTAGAAAAAGTTTTAAAAGGCAAGTTAAAGCATTAAACGTAGAAGATTGTAATACGAACAAATCGGATTTTTTTTTAAATTCATTATTTCACAGTGCTCATATCCAACCATGGATAGTAGAGCTTGGGTAAAGATGTATGTATGTAGATGTATCTAGATGTTAGTGAAGCGAAGGAGTTCTGGCAGTATCGCTTTCCATTATCTCTGAGGGAATTAGGACGTCACAATTAGATTGATCTTTACTTAGATTTGATAGAATAAATCTGACTACCGTATATAACTAAATTAAAATTTAATTCTTTAAAATGTATAGTAAACATGATTCTCAGCCGTTTTTTGACAGCTTAAAGGATTTTGATACTCTCTATCCTAACACGTAGCCGAGTTATTATACTGGTATAAATTTAGTCGATTAAATTCTTGGAAATCCCTGTGAGTGACGCGAAGGACAACCAGCCTGTAATAATCTAATTGAAAATTACGAAGAGACATTAATTGTCACCCAAACAACTTTGCCATTTCCCTAATTTAATAATTTCTTCTTTGTTCCCGAAAATTTCCCTTTTTGTTGGAACTTTTTATGAACTTCAAGTTATTGTCTCCGTATTCATTGAGAAATTGTTTTTTCTTCTCCAAAAATATATCGCTTCTTTTTTCTGTTGTTAGTCATTTACATATTTTTATTCTTTTCATTAACGTTATTATGTACTTGTGGTTTTAAGTGTTGGTAGATATTCTCTATCATGATCAATTTGATTAATCAATGATTCAAATTTCCTATTTTCAAATTCAATTTAAATTTTAAGAGAATTCGATTTAGATACTAGAGTAAGTTCCCTAAATATGGACCACCATATATTATTTACAGTATAATATATTACAGTATATATTATTTATAATATAGTAGATATATATTAGATACTATATTATATTATCTAAATCTTAATCGTAATCGTAAAGGTATCTTAATCGTAATATTATTGAATGTATTTGATCCGACGTTTTTGAATTTTGAATTTTTTTTAGTCCTTGGCATTGTTTGACCTCCATCATGCTTAACAACAGGCAGGTCCAGGTTAGATTTTGCGTCACAATAAAAATATTCAAAAAATCTAAAATGATATTTGTATTTATGGTTAAGAATGGCAGATAGTTAATTATAGTCATCAGGATAGTACGAGTACCACCACTTTCAAGTGTATCTTGACTCATCTTCAGCTTAAAAAATGCCGGTTCCAACTAGGGCGGCATATTGGGCGCGACTGCTACTCGTATTTGCAGTTATTTGACTTTAGTATAGCAGTGGCCTTCATTAATGGACCGTGTTCTAACTTAATATCAGGGGATTGTCGTCATATGTTGAACCAATAAAATATTAGTCCTCACAGCAAAATATTTTTTTATATAATATATTTAAAACTTACTTGATTTCGTTACTGTGGGCAAATACATAATTGCCTGTGTATACTTGCGAGGCGATTTCAATAAATTTTACATTTAGTTAATTTATACATGTATTTTTGTGAAATACTTTATTATTAATTTTATTGTTTAACTAGCTGTGCCCGCGGTTTCACCCGCGTAAAGTTTGGTTTATAACACAGTCATAAAAAAGGAGGAGGTTTTCAATTCGACTTTTTTGTATTTATAACTCGATAACTCATATAAAATGACAGACGGAAATAAAAATAAATATATGTTCCAAACAGTTAAAACTATAGTCAATTGGAAACTATAGTAAAAAATATTTTATTTTAATTAAAAGTAACCGATGTTACTTCTTAAAAAACGTAATAAACAAACCCACATTCACATTTATAACAATAGTAGCATATGCATATAGTAACAGAAGGAAATAATAATAAAGAAAAATTTCAAATAGCTGAATTTATAGTCTATGGAAAGTATAGTGTATAGTCTCCATAGTACAGTTGATTGGATTAGATGTTGACGTGACAGTCGGTAATACAGTGCGATGGTATTATAGTACTCAGGGTTTGAACCAACGCCTTGCATCTATTTTTATAATAAAAAAAAAATTGACAAAACATTTTTATTTATGTAAAAAAAAAATGTATACTATGTTACTTCTGATACCTCCAAGAATATGTGTACAAAGTTTCATGATGATCGGTTGAGCAGTTTTTGCGTGAAAGCGTAACAAACAAACGGACATTCACATTTAAAATAATAGTAGGATAATATAATATAATAATTTGTTTTCGATTCTCAACAGCTTGATATATTTTCCTTAGTTTATCCAAAATAAATTTCTGAACGCACGCTTTTTGTATGGAAAAATTATTTTATTTTATTTTATTTATTATAAAAGAATTTTTCTAAAATAAAAGTAGCCTAAGTTACTCCTTATTAGATCAGCTACCTGTCAATAAAAGTCCCGTCAAAATCGGTCCAGCCATTCCAGAGATTAGCCGGAACAAACAGACAGACAGACAGACAGACAAAAATTGTAAAAAATGTCATTTTGGTGTATGTACCGTATATATATTCATATACACTAGTGTTGTATTATTTACATACATGTATTAAAAACGGTTATTTCAATATTACAAACAGACACTCCAATTTTATTATATGTATAGATGAGCTTGTCTATTTTGTGTGCCACTTTCTGGGATGCAAACCAGCTAAGTATTATATTGCAATTCATTTTATTTAAATTTTGTTGTATCATTATTTTTATTATTTACTGATATTCTTTATTGATAAACAGATAAAATTTGTATATTAACTAATTAAACTATAAATAAAAAATATCATCTAATAACGTTATATCCGAGATAGTCCCAAAGAGACGGGCAACATTTCCTCTTTGTATAGCACATTGACGTTGACGTTGCGAGCGTTCCTGTCTCCAGACTTCTCCGTTTAATTTATAAATGAATAGATTTTCGTTTTGTCGATTAGTTTGGAATTTAATTTCAAAGCATTTGCTTTCAATCTTCAAAATGAAACTGGAACTAAATAATTAGTGCTTAGGAGGCGTTAGCAAAGAAATATTTCACGGCTTCTGCGGTCATTGTTAATTTGTATCACGGCTGAGATTCTTTTACCTGGAAACGTGAATTATTCCAACAAAATTAATTATAAAAGATAATAATGAAATTCTAATTTGGCGCGACCTTTCTAATTATTCTTCACGACCATGTGCTCCTAGTTACTCGGACAGCGCTCGCTCATGAATATTCCCCAATTATTTAATTTATTTCTCGAAATTAATTTAACAACGTTTATTCTGAGGAATAAAGTTATGACGCCAAAGTACTTTGGCACGATTTTAAGCCGATAAATTTGATGAGCAGATAACTTGAAACTTTTGAAGTTTGCTAACTTTTTTTACAAAGGAGCTTTAAATTGACGTATTATTTTCTAAGGTTCAATTATTTTGCTCTTAAATAGGTTTTTGTTTGATGTTAATTTTAACATTAATGATTGGCATAACAAAATGTTTATGACAAAAGTTAATAAAGTAGGTCGCAGTATGAATGTAGCGAGTTTTTCCTTTTTTTTTAATTACACACTAATGATGTTTTATAAGTACTTTATTTATGTTTTGATGCCTGTTTCTTTTTTTAATTGTGACAGCACTCATTCTGGTGTTAAATTGGAGTGCGATCTGAATGGATGCGATTGCTACTACAGTTAAATAACTGCAAGTCGCACTAGATGGAACCGGTAACATTCAAGCTATTCGCAAACAAAACTAAGTCACTTTAACGATATGTACACTAAAATATTTTGTACTTTAATTCGAAATTCCTAATAAATTTTAATATGTAGTTTATTTTTTAAAGGTATGTGAATTGTTAAAAACCTATATACAGTAACTATAATATTTAAAATTGTGTATGTGAAGGTAGAGTCTGTCTAAGGCGAAATGACCCGCCTCTCCACTGCATTTACGCACACGAGCATAGGTAGATAAAATATAGATGCAACACACTAAAAATGTTGCTAGCTAGACACTAAAGGAGAGAAGCACGCATTGTTTGATACTTGCTACTAGCTAAAAGGGGCGGTCTCGGATTTGTTGTCCAACTAACCATATTTTTTTAAGTCGCGCGTGAGTTCGGACGTGTTGTTCCATACGATGCGCTAGCGTCGCTCTATACAAAATGCGTTATCGGATTTGTCACGCGACTAGTCGACCATGATGTTCGCACCTAAATCTTCGTTGACGGAAAGATCGATGCACGCACACAGTTGTAGTATAGTTATAAATATTTGCATCCACACATTCAAATAAACGCCCCAAAGTAGAGGGGCGCGTCATTTATAGTTAGAAAAGCTATAGCTAGATATGGTTTGATTATTTATTTGTGTCAGGATCTTGGATAATGGCCCTAATTTGACCACGCCTATCCCTATGAGAATTACGTAATAATTGATAACGATATATGATACCATTGACATATCAGTAAGGGTAACAATATTTTTTACAAATTACTAGCGGACCCGACAGTCGGTGACCGAAAGTAAAAAGAATACAATTACAAGCGCCACCTACCGTGTCTAAGTGTGAACCTTCCATGTAAAGCACACATAATGAAAAATTTAAAATAATTCCGTGGGCACATATAGGATGAGTGAAAGTAGATTGACGAAAGGAATTTATAAATCTCATGCGAATGAATACGTTAAACAAGGCAGGCCCAGGAAGGTGTTCGCCGACCTAATCGGACACATCCTCAAGAAAGCTAGGTTGCCTAGTGCCCATAACCATAGAGCTTGTATGAAGAGAATTGTGAATGTGAAGGAAGCGAGGGAGTTGTGTCAGGATCGTGGCAAGTGGCGCTCTATTGTCTCTGCCTATTCCTGTAGGAAAAAGGCGTGACAATTTGATTGATTGATTAAATAAAAAATTGAATCGGTTATACGAGTTATACGAGTATTAACTATATAAGACGTTAAACAGTTTGTAATAAATAAGTCATTTATAGTCGTTAAAAGTTTCATCATAGTTTCCATTACACCAACAACTTCCGCGTGAGCGCTGCTTGAAAGTTATATTAAGAAAATGAAACTTTTGACACCGACTTTGCTAGAATATTCTACGTTGTTTCCCTCAGGCTTTGGCGGTGCGATTCGGGTTTGTACCATTCGCTATTAACGTATCAGTTGAAAACCGAACATTACATAAGTAAATTCTTTGGCCGGAATAGGGATGGCAATTAGGGTAACCGTTAACTATATTGTATTTTTCAGTCATCGGCATTCTTAAACCTCCCCCTGCTTAACATCAGACAAGTTGAGTAAACATGTCGCCACGATTTTATAAGAACTTTATTTGTGTTTTAGTATTTGTTTATTTTATTTAAATGTAACTCGACATTTAAAAAAAAACAGCTCCCCGCCTGATGTTAAGCTGGAGTGCAGTCGATGAATGAAGGCGATTTTTAGTACAGTTTAATAACTGCGTAGCAGTCGCACCCACTATGCCGGCCTCGTTGAATTTGTATTTGTGTTTATCCCAGACCATGACTACTACTACGTAAAAAAGTAGCAAACTGTAGTAGAAGTCGCTTTATTTATGGATTGTACTCCAGCTTACCATATGACGCGTTCATGGTTGAGCCACTTTATAAATAAAAATTCATATCATGAACCAATCTTACAATCTGAGTACAATTTTCCCTAGCTAGGTTTCTTCACAAGTTATTTAACAACAGAATTCAGACCGATATTTTGCATTCTTACAAAGTATACTTTACTTTTACAGAGTTCGTTTTCAAATAGTATTTTTAGAATATTCCTTTCGAAATATTCTGTTTGCATATTTCTTTATATTTTGGCCTTATATTTTTCTTTTCTAAAATCACTGCCCCTAAATCTGGTTTTGAAGTAGGTAAATCCTGTCTGGAAAAATATGATATGGTTGGCAGCACAAGTATACAGACCGTGAAGTGATTTAATCGCGTTATGGGATCAGTTTGTAAGTTGCCGGTTTTAACTTAGCCGGCATAGTGGATGTAACTGCCACTTACAGTTATTTAACTATAGTAGCAGTAACGTCTATTCATTAATAGCACTCCAGCTTAACATCAGGCGGGGTGCTGTCATATGTCAAATCACAATTAAAAACTTCCAAAAGCACCGATGACTAAAAAAACGACTTTGTTTAAGCAGTCGTCGCTCTTAACTTAAATAATTTTCCTAACTTAAGTATTTCTTTATTTCACTGTACAAAAGTTATTTTAAAACTTTCCTTTCTTTGGTTTAATTTAACACTATGTTTTACTTGTGAAAGGAATGTTTAAGTCTGTCTTTCTTTAAGGATTACCTCTTTTATTTCTCTTCTACTTTAAAATACGTCTTGTAGATTGGTAGCCGGTACTACAATGCTTACTTAAGGACTGTGGATTGATCGGAGCTATAGTGACGTAACTGCAAGTTGCAGTGGCATCTGCTATACCGACTGAGTTGTAACCGGCAACTTACTAGATGATTCCGAAACGGGGCAAGTCATTCACGGTCTGTATACTTGTAAGTTGTGGTACTACCTCGGGTCGGTAGACGAGTAATGTTGGGAATCGAACCAGGGACTTCCTTATGCGTACTGTAACCAATGCGTCATGCGGGTCGTCCCTGTTTTACCATTTTACTCCATTCTAATTTCTAAATCATTTATCATTAAATCATTTATTAATGATTCCTTCCATTCTTTTTTTTATTAAGACAAACTAATGCAACCTTTATTTCTTATTTCTTGTCACTACATCTTTTTTTTATTGTGACTCGACATATGACAGCACCCTGCTTCATGTTAAGCTGGAGTGTGATCCATTAATGGGTGTCTTTACTACAACAATTCAATAACTGTTAGCAGCAATCACATCCACTATGCCGCCCTAGTTGGTACCGGAAATTTACAAGCTGATCCTGAAACGCGACCAAATAACTTCACGGTCCGTACACTTGTAAGTAGTGGTACTACCCCGGATCGTCAGACTGGGTACTACTGCCTACCACTCCTTATCCCTGACACGCTTATATAAATATATAGTAGACATTTTGAGTTAGAACACTATGTGTACTAGGCACTTTAATGAAAACATCATTCTATACAAGTTTGTTCAGGAATAAGTTTGTTCTCAAGCACATTACACAGTCTTAAGTTTAGTAAGTCACTTAGTAAGCATTGAGTAACCGCCCCTTAGAGTCTGATAAATTGTTTTCACTCAGACTGTTTTCAAAGGTAGATAACCTAAGTACAAGTTTGTGGAGTGCATTTACTTGCATCAGAGTACAGTCCGCGAGGCCTAAGCTAAGCTTTGCAACTGTGTGAGTCCACAAAAAAAGGGGCGGGTATTTGCTTCGGGTCTGGTTATCAAAGAGTGGTAGGCAATGGTACCCAGTCTGATATATTTTTTTATTATACCTTGACCCGCCTGATGATAAGTAGGAGGAGTTCCATGAGTGACGAAGACTAAAATAAACGGGTAGTTCACGACTTCCTCAGTCACCGTCTGTATGCCGGCCAAAGAAAATTTTACAGAAATAAATGAAATCATGAATAACTATATACGGCGACGATTAAGTTCGAGACCACCCACCGGTACCAATGTATCTTTAATATATGTACTTTGGTTGTCCTGTTTCTATGATACAAGCGCTTTAATAGAAATGTAAATAAATTATATGTAGACATATACAAAGTCAATAATAGTAGTAATTGGTGAGTAAAACGAGCGCTTTGTTTTGTAGAAACAGTTGGTCGGAGAAACGGTCGAACTTTGCAAGTAATTCTGTAGCTAAGTGCTGCGACGTGGTTCACTATTGTTGCAAACACTTCTTTGTAAACTATCTTACTGAATAAAGATCAGAAAAGCTATTTCAATTTAATTTAACAAAGAATATTTTAAGCTATTTATTTTATACAAAAAAATACAAAGACGATATTTATGCTGTTAGCCATTCTTTGCCAATAAAATGTATTTCTAGATTTACGAGCAACAAAGAAGCTTAAAGTAGCATCCTTAGAAGGCATCCGCAATCTACTAGGTGTCTAATGAAATTAAAAAATAAACTGTGAAATTATTAGAAATACGCCTTTCTTCTTTTAATCAATTTTGCACATCTTGGCCGACTTGCTTGATGGTAAACGAGAGGATGTACAAAAGCGCCTGAAAAAAAAAAGACTCAATCTTTGGTTGCCTCAGTCGCCTTCACTTTTCCGGCCTAAGGTTCTTTTTTACGCATCGCCTGAAGGATCAACGGTTATAGAATAGGGACAACACATGGCCTCTAAAGCAATCCATTTGTCATTGTTCTACAGTTTTGAATTTGTTTTTTGTTCCCGTGTTAATTCAATTTGGTCATCTGGTTTGGCAGTTTGTGCTTAGGTTTTAGATAATCTCCATCCTTATTGGAAACATATTTTTGGAACAATTCCTTGCGATGATTTTCTAAATATTTTTAATTCATTCGACTTTTGGTTGACAGAGGTTTACTAACCGAACATTATAAACACATTTTACGCTGACTGAAGCAACCATAAGTCGAATTGGTATTTTCAGTCTAAGGCGCTCTTGGACTTCCCCTTGCTTACCATTAGGCAAGTCAAGTTTATTTGATTTTTTTTAATCAATTTTATTAGGGGAATTACGCACATAAAATGGCGATGCCATTCCCATTATAAACTAAACCTAGACTATTTACAAATACAAGATCATACAGAAAGTTTATTTGACGCGTCGTAATAATATGTCCCCCCTTATGTTTCTTGGCCATAACGATTTGTTGGGTCATAATTTTTCTAAAATTTAAGTACTAATACTCGTTTATTTTTAATACAGCATGTTACAAATAAGTGTAAAGTTTCATTTAAGAAATCGAATAATAAAGTAGTAAGTATGGTAGATTGCATGCTTCTTGTGTAGATTCTATATGTTTGTGTTATGGCTTTGTTGTGTTCGTTTACTTATTAAATATAGGATAATATATTATGATCAGCGCCGGATTTAGACTTCGCCGACCCAGAGCATGTGGTGGAGGCCATCAAATCGTTTGTGGTTAACTACCATTTTCCGCTGTTGCTATCTAGCAAGGCGCCAATTGTATTCATATTTCGTGCTGCTTGATCTCGCACACTTTTTCCGCTCAAAGGAAAAATAAGTTTTTCGTCTATTTGTAACAAAACTTAGTATTTTAGTATTTTTGTTTCTACTGAGCTTTTATCGATTTAATTCGATAAAAGCCTATGTTGCCTATGCTTAAATCCGACACTGATTATGATACTAGTATATAGTACTTTTATATGTATGTGAAGCCTATATTTAATTTTCATTTTATTTAAATTATAAATTAGAATCTTGTTGGTACCCTTGCCGAATAAATAATGTTTGATTGTAGATTTGTAAAAGTAATTTTTCTTTTTGGTTTTGGCTCTCCACTTTTTTGTTGTTGTTTGTAAATGCTATGTTTTAGTGTTTATCATTACTAATTATTAACTAAATACCTATTAGATATATTTATCGAAATAATAGGGGTTATTAAATAATAGTAGATTTTATTCGAAAACTTCAGTTGAGCTTCAATTTCAATAATTTTTATTATTGTATTTGTTGTGTCTAGTAGTTTATTGCCTTTTTCGATTAGACTAGAAATAACTTTAACGGATGTAAATTTAAAATAAATTCCTAAATTAATTAGATAATCTTGTAGTCCAATTAATTTACCATCAATTTATTAGAAGAGATTATGAAAATAAATTGATCTTCATTGTTATTTATATATTTTAGATATTTATATTTAGGGTAAACTTATAAAATAATTTGTAACCCATTTCTAAATATAAATAATGGATTTTTAATGAAATATTTATAAAATTATAATCTTTAATTTAAGAGTAACTAAATTCTTATTTCTTTTGGGCAATCACCTTTTTAACTTAATTTTTATATGATAATAATATATACGTATATGTGTGCAGGTTCTATACGATGGCAAATTGTCATCAGCCATCGTGTTTATGTACAATCCTGTGGCAACAGATGGCCAACTCTGCTTGCAGTCGGCACCAAAGGGCAACATCTCCTATTTTGTGCACACACCCCATGCACTCATGCTGCAGGTTTGTTATTGTACATAAAATATATATCTGTATCTCTATTATAGTGCAGTATGTGTAATTTTAAAGATATATAATTTGTAGTTAAAATAAGACGACCGTGGTCTAGTAGTAAATTAATAAACGGTGGGTACCAATGTATCTTTGATATATGTACATTGGTCGTCTGATTTGTATGATACAACCACAGATTGATAGACTGGCAAAATAACCTCTAACTGTCTGCCTGTTATCCACTGTTATAACATTAGGAACAATTTAAATTAAAGGCGACCGTGGTGCAATGGTTACACAAACCGAGAGCATGAGTACCAATGTATCTTTGATATATGTACTTTAGTTGTCCTGTTTCTATGATACAAGCACTTTAGTAGCTTATTATAGAAATGTAAATAAATAAAAAATAGGTTCTATGAAAATAAAGTTTTTTTAGTTTTTACGGTTTCATGTTTAAAGTTCGAATTGTAAGCAGTTGTGCATAGTTAGGCTGAGTTACACTTGCTTAAGATCTGGCTAGGCGAGCTCATATGTTTCATCAGAACTCTTATTATTTTCAATTCAATATTTAACTCCTGTTGTTCCAGAAGATTATCAATCAATCAATCAAATTGTCACGCCTCTTTCCCACGGGGATAGGCAGATTTATGTTTTTTTTTTATATTCGTAATAAAACTTTATTTTACAGGAAGTGAAGGCAGTGATCACCCATTCCATCCATAGTGCCCTGAACTCAATAGGAGGGGTTCAGGTTCTATTCCCCTTGTTTGCGCAACTGGATTTATCTCATGATGCACCAGTCGCAGACCCGAAACGGGACCCGATGCTGTGGTATGTATTTAATATTCTATTACTTTATTAAACAATAGGTAGATTTGTTTTTCAGATTATAAGGCGATTGTAGTGTAGTAGTAGTGCAATGGTTACGCAAACCGAGAGCACGGGTTCAAAACCACTTGCCGTCACCAATGTATCTTTGATAATAATATATGTACTTTGGTTGTCTTGTTTTTCTAATAGTATAACAGTTCATTTTTTTTTATTTTGTAGCTTGGTATAAAAATATAAATAAAAGTAATATAAAAGTTTATACTTTTATATTTAAAATACTACCTGTATAAAGCGACCAAGGTGTAGTGGTAGTGCAATGGCTACGTAAGCCGAGAGCATGAGTCTGAAACCAAACACCGGTACCAATGTATCTGTGATATATGTACTTTGGTTGTTCTGTTTCTATGATACAAGCACTTTAGTAGCTTAGTATAGAAATGTATAATAAAAAAATAAAATAAATTTTTAAACATCTGACCTCGATTTTGTTTTTATATTATAGATTTCTCGTTTACTAAATTAAGAATTGTAGTGATATTTAACACTTTCATAAAGTAAAATATCACCCCCTTTTTAAGCCATGCCTCAATTTATTACATTCTGGCCCAAAAAACCGTGAACATTCTAGAATATTAAACTAACATAATAATTATAGAACATCAAAGATCCGCCATCTTTGACGTATCGACAGTACATTAGCGTAGTCTACTTAAACTCATTTAAAGCGAGCAAATCTGAACTCAAAATCCTCAAATCCCTTCATTAATATTCCGAGCGGCGTCACTCGTATTAGCCGGCTAAATGCACTTTCACTGTCGAAGTATAGACAAGGCGGAAACTTCGGGGCCTCCTTAAACCAACTTCCTAATAAGTGCTATAAACTAACTCCTCGTAGCTTCTAATTGCCTGGTGTCGAGTACGTTTTGCTAACTGAATTTATGGACCTCGTTTTGGGTACCAACTATGTTTGGAGGATTAAATGCAATGATGTGAATTTTACAGTTTTTTTTTAAAATCAATTCTATGTTAAGCTACTAATGTGCTTGTATCATAGAAACATTAGAACCAAAGTCCGTATATCAAAGATACATTGGTACCGACAAGTGGTTTTAAACCCGTGCTCACGGTTCAAAACAATTGTGTTATTCTAACCACATACTCGTACATACTATACAACCACACCTTTGGCCGGCATAGTGACGGCGACTAAGGCAATCTAAATCATTTTTTTTGTCGTCGGCGCTCTTGGACTTATTGCTCACCATCAGGCAGGTTGAGGTAGAAATTGAAAGTGGATTGATTAACCTTTAAGTGAAGCGTGAGAATGCACCTTTGGCCGACATATCGACTGTGACTAGGGCAACTGTAATATTAAACGGTTTTTCAGTCTTCGACGCTCTTATAAACCGCTTGGTTATCATCAGGCAAGTCGAGGTCTGACGTCTAAATTATTCTCCACTATCTCTTCATCGTGTTTTCTTTCAACATCCTAGTCATTTTAGAAAGTTTACATATATGCAATTATAACTTTAGTAGTTTAAAGTCTATTGTCTTAGCAACATTCGGTAAGACAATTATTAGAGCCAAGTTTAATCCACGTATGGGTTTAGATTTAGAGGGTTCATTAAACAGAATTATCGTCTTTACTTAGCTTTATGTGTTCGTTTGTTATACGTGCATTTATCTCATGAAATCCTTTGATGTTATGTTTTAAGTGAATCATAATATATATATATATATATATATATATATATATATATATATATATATATATATATAGGTATAATGTATATATATATATATTCCATTTTAATACTAAGCTACTAAAGTGCTTGTATAATAGAAACAGGACAACCAAAGTACAGATATCAAAGATACTGTGGTACGGATGGGTGTTTTCAAACCTGTGCTCTCGGTTTGTGTAACCATTGCACTGCCACTACACAACAGTCGCCTTAAATAAGAGCATAATGGACGTGACTGCTACTTACAGTGAATTGACTGTAGTAGCAGTCACCTCCATTTATGGACCGCACTCCACCTTAACATCTGGGGTGCTGACATACGTCGAGTCACAATAAAAAACGTGCACCTTGTTTTAAACTGATGTAAGGTGTAGTGGCAGTGCAATGGTTACGTAAGCCGAGAGCACGGGTATGTAACCACCATATATCAAAGATATATGTACTTTGGTTATCCTGTATAAATCTAATGTGGATGGATGCGGTAAACAAGGCAGGCCCAGGAGGGTGTTTTCCGACCAAATCGGAGATATTCTCAAGAAAGCTAGGTTGCCTAGTGCCCATACCACAGAGGATGTATGAAGAGAATCGTGGATGTGAAGGAAGCAAGGGAGTTGTGTAAGGATTATGGTAAGTGACGCTCCATTGTCTCTGCCTATCCCTGCGGGAAAAAGGGGTGACAATTCTATTGATTGATTGATTGGTTATCCTGTTTCTATGATACTTTAGTAGCTTAGTAAAGAAATGTACAATGCAAAAAATGTAAAATATGGATACTTTATATATAAGTTATAAGTACGACAATAATTATTACCTAATAATTAATTTCTATTTAATAGTATCCAATTATTAGATAGTATTATACTCTCTTTGATAGTAGTTAATTTACAGTTATAATTTAACCATTGAATACATTAAATTAATTAATCAAAGCTACATTTAGTTTGGCTTTTGACGTTTAAAAGCATAGGAATGATACACAATCAAAGTAATGGCTTCCAACATCAAACGCTGCAAGTTTGAGTACATTTAAATGTTTGAATAGAGGTATCGTGGTGCTTGAACTATAATGTATACATTTATATATATTTATATAGATGTAGTTTAAACGTAACCATGGTTATAAAATATGTTCTTTAAAAATATCATAACCGGCTATAAGGACGGTTTAATAGTAACCAAAAAGAAGTTCAAGAGCGACGACGGCTGGAAAAACCGATTCACTTTACGGGTGCCTCAGTCTCCGTTACTATACCTTGGACTGGTAAAGTACTCCACTTTTATGTCGTCGACGGAACGCGGATCACAAAAGTACAAAGACGTGGTCGGAGCTTTAATCTATAGATTAAATCTATAAATTAATCTATAAATCTATAATATTGAATTTAGATCGCATAAGTTCGAAATAATAAACGACGACACTTCCTATTTTTCAATTACTTTTTTTATTTTTACTCCACATCTGACCTTAACCTACTTTATAGTAATCAAAGGGGACCTCTCTCTAGCCCCCTAGAGGTCCTAATATATAACTATAATATAACTTAATATAACATTGGTTGTCCTTGTTGTCGTCAAAGGTGCTTCTTCACATATCGCTTGAAGGATCCAAGGTTTAACACTTTTCGCTTTTCTTAAATTTTGCGCGAACATTGATTATTGAATTAAACAAATTTTATGCGACTTACTATGCGTAACGTCGGAATAATAAAAAAATGTAAAACCAAAATAAACGCGATAATAAGCCGCATAAAATTTGTTTAATTCAACTTTTCGCTCGCCAGAAAATTGTTCCTTAATCAAATCGGGGACAGATATTTACTCTGGAATTTCACTTTTCAGCTCAAAACTCCTAGGCTTCGTCTGCTCCTTGGTGGAATCGTGCACAACGGTACAACAACACATGTTGCAATGTCGTGGTTTCCTTGTGATCTCTTATATGCTGCAGAGATGTAATCGTGATCATCTGACAGCTGACACCTTAGCTTCATTCCTGCATCTCACTAAGCATCTGGTGACGTGTTGCTCTCCTAATTCTGACATGCTGCTGAAACAGGTGAGTGACTAGTGTTTTAACTACATTGGTATAAGTAATAGATGTAAATATTAGTTTTTAATTTAATTCCATTTGTTAATTTAAAAATTAACAAAAGGAATTTTTAAATCTGATGTGGATGGATGCGTTAAACGAGGCAGACCAGGAGGATTTTTGCTGACCAAATCGGAGACATCCTTATGAAAGCTGAGTTGCCTAATGCTTAAACGTAGAGCTTGTATGAAGAGAATTGTGGATAAGAGGGAAGCAGGGGATGTCTCCGATTTGGTCGTTATTTAAGTTTGTATTCTTATTTAAACCTTTGTAATCTTGTTAGAAAGCTAATAAAATAAATAAATTATCATCATTATTAATTTCGCGCCCTAATTCCTATAGGGATTGGCAGAGACATGGGAACACTACTTTTCACTAAACTGACACAACTCTATTGTTTTTTATTATTTAAATAATAAAAAAATAGTTTTGAAAAATTTTACAATCATCAATCAAATCAAATTGTCATGCCTTTTTCCCACAGGGATAGGCAGAGACAATGGAGCGCCACTTGCCACGATACTGACAAAACTTTCTCGCTTCCCTCCTCTCCACAATTCTTTTCATACATGCTCTAAGATCATGAGCACTAGGTAACCCAGCTTTCTTGAGGATGACTTCGATTTGGTATTTTTAAGGTTGTATCATCATTAATAATAATTTCCAGCCCTAAATCCTATAGGGAAGGCGGAACACTACTTTTCACGTTGTTTCTTTTTTTTAATTTAAATAATGATAAAAAATGTTTCGATAATATAACGAAACTTATGAAAATATTTCATAGTAACATTTTTATATTTCATACTTCATCAGTAACACATAATAATTTATTATTATTTACTGTGTATTAATGTATTTGTATGTTTTGTATTGATTATAAGCATTGTTCGTTAATTACCAATCAGTATGAAACTGATTAATAAGGCTTAAATATCTTTGTATTGTGAAATAATTTACCTATTTGGCTTTAGAATTTGACCTGTTTATTTATTTTATTTGATTGCAGATGTTTTAGTTTGATTTTTTAATAATGCATTTGTTTTTCTAAATATTTAATAATATAATTAAGAAGGTCAAATTCTAAAGTTCATTTTTGTATCGTAAAGCACTTTATTTAAAATAACACATTGTGCACACACGAGATTAAAATCATTGTTAAATCACTTTATTATTCAATCTTACTTAATATCAATCTTACTGTTAATGAATTACTGACTTGTGTTTACTGGTCTGAGTTTATGTTGCCCTAGTACTTATTAATATTAATACGTTTTCTAGGCATGTGTTACAGACCGCAAAATGACTCAGTCGCGTTTTGTGAGTCGGCATAGTGAATGTGACTCCAACTTGCAGTTATTTATTATGATAACAGTTGCCTCCATTCATGGACCGCACTCCAGCTTAACATCAGGCAGGGTGCTATATGTCGAGGTTTAACAAAAATGGGTTTAAACCACAGACCTAGGATACGTAAACTATAGTGCATTCTAAATCTTTGGTTTTCAATCAATCAATCAAATTGTCACGCCTTTTTCCCACAGGAATAGGCAGAGACTACAATGAAGCGCCACGATCCTGACACAACTCCCTTGCTTCCTTCACATTCACAATTCTTTTCAGCTTGTACTCTATGGTTATGGGCACTAGGCAACCTAGCTTTCTAGAGGATGTGTCCGATTATTTTTATGGTTTAATCGTTATAATTTTTATATTTATATTAAGTATTGTTATTATATTTAAAAGGTTTATGGTATTGGGCAATGAGCTTTGTTATATTATATAGATATATTATATACGTTATATTATATACGTATAATTATTATAAAAAATAATATTTTATTATATAACATTTACACGGAATATAAAACAAATAGCGTTTTCATAAACCATTGTTTTATAATTTTATATTCACATTATTATAGGATATCTTAATCTTACCTTATTTAACATACCAAGTTCTAAGTTAAGTTAAATAATTTACTGTACAATAGTTTTAAATTTGAATGTAAGGGTTGCGAAAGTTTGTGTAAGAATCTAAGGCGACCGTGGTGTAGTGGTCTTGGCAATCATGATCCTTCAGATCAAAGCCACGTGCCGGTACCAATGTGTCTTTGATATATGTACTTTGGTCGCCCAGTTTCTATTATACAAGCACATAGCTAAGTATAGAAATTAAAAAAACAGCGATTTAAGTTTTCTGCGTTTTGTTACGGTGACTTGTGTCTGTATATAATATTCAGATCGCGGGCAACTAAGTTCCTTAAGGATTCAATAAGTTAATTGCTATATTTATTGCACTTATCGATACCTCGAAGCATCATTGAGATATACAAGTATACAGACCGTGAAGTGAACGAAGGTCGCGTTTCGGAATCAGCTTGTAATTTTCCGATTCTTACTAGGCCGACAGAGTAAATGTGACTGCTACTCACAGTTATTGAATTGAAGTAGCAGTGACATCCATTCATGGACCACACTCCAGCCTAATATCAAGCGGGGTGCTGTCATATGTCATAAAAAACAAATTAAAAAAAATGATAAAATAGTGTCTTTGTTTTATATTGCCGAAAGTGTTAAAAATAAGATATTATGACAATAATTTTATAAAATATGTAATGACTGATTATCTTATAAGTTTTTTTATTGTGGATCCTTCAAGCGATGCGTTAAGCAACACCTTTGGCCGACATAGTGACGGCGACTGGGGCTACCGTGAATTGACTCGGTTTTTATCAGTCGTCGTCACTTGCCGAACATCAGGCGGGTCGAGGTCAGATGTTGAGACACAATAAAAAAAATATATCTCACATTGCTCTGGGGTTTCGATATCGATATTGTATCCCTTTTTTTACTCGATGGTTGTTAGCATGTCCGTCTTGCTTATCCGAGGTGTTACCCAATTTTGCACATCCACCCCCATTTAGCTTTCACAATGACACAACCCCTGTTTACCCCTTTCCGTTAAATATACACTTGCCACGCAAATTGTACTTATCACATATTTTTAGCTTATGTCTACACATGCCGTGACGTCTTATAACAGTATTACAGGGTTTTCTTAATTCACTGTGGCGTCGAAATAGCAGTGAAATTGCGTCGAACTGATTTTTGACATCTTAAGTAAACTACGTTGATTGGTCACTTGCGACCGCGATGCGATTTCACGGCACTAATATTTGACATATTCGTGACCAATCAGCGAATAACAAATGAATAAGTAAACTACGTTGATTGGTCGCTTGCGACCGACGTACAATTTCACTGCACTGATATTTGACATCTTCGTAACCAATCAGCGAATAACAAACCAAAAGGTAAACTACGTTGATTGGTCACTTGCGACTTCACTGCATTTTTGCCGCCATAATGCATTAGATTCGGACCCCAGGAATCTTAATAAATTTGACATATTCCGTTGCATTCAGTAATGAAAATTTGTTGTAAGAAATTCACGCGCGCTAACCAGTGAGCTTTTACAGTGCCTATGTGTTCTCACCCACCTTGAGTCTTTCAAGCACAAAAAGCACGGCATAGTGACGGCGACCGAAGCAGCCGTAAGATCAAACGGTTTTTCAGTCGTTGGCACTTTTGGACCTCCTCTTGCTTACCATCAGGCAAGTCGAGGTCTGATGTCGCGTCCTAATAAAAAAAAATGTTTTCGCAATTTTATTAAAATTTTGTTGCAAATCAACTTGACTAATCAAAAATAAAATTTAAACAATTGATTTAAGTAATAGACTCGATTTTCAATTGAATTATTATTGAAATTGTATAATTATACTTTTTTATATTAAAATTTTATTATATTGAAGCTAATGAAAACTTTTAAAGCTAAAGTTTTTAGTTAAGATTCAAATACTGCTAAAAGACGTTGGTAAGTCCACAAACTCTTGTATTTCAAATGAAAATTTAATGAGGTCACTTTATTTATTGTGGTTTTATATATTTAATTTTATTACACACTTTATTTAATACATTTTTAATTTAAAAAACACATTTTTATTAGATATGTGCAAAATTCAAGCAAGCCGTGTGCTAGCAATCATCGGACAGTGTTTTGCAATGCTAATAGAAGACATTTTCTCTTTCATTCGTCACCTGGCAGCTGCTCGACCATATACTCTTCAACCCTGCCTTGTGGATCCACACACCAGCTGCAGTCCAGGCGAGGCTTTACTGCTATCTAGCCACGGACTTCCTAGCAGACGCACACATCTATGGGAGCGTACGTCGCGTTAGCACAGTTCTACAGACCGTTCATACGCTAAAATATTACTACTGGGTTGCTAATCCACGGCCTAAGAGCGGAATCATACCCAAAGGGCTTGGTAAGTAAATTTAACTGACATCTAGTGGAATTTGTTAGAATTAAAGCTCAATTTTAGTATTAGTTCCGCTTGTAACTACTAGATGGCGGTACAATTATGTTTGTGTAGTTTTTATACATTCAATAAGAAGAGGCCAATATATTTTAAAATAAGAAAAAGTAACTTGGTTAAAAAATTGGTTTAAGGCGACCGTGGTGTAGTGGCAATCCAATGGTTATGCAAGCCGAGATCACGGGTTCAAAACCACTCATTACTCACTGGTACCAATGTATCTTTGATATATGTACTTTGGTGTCCTGTTTCTATCATACAAGCACTTTAATAGCTTAGTATAGAAATGTAAAAAAAACGAAAAACAAACATATGGTCAATTACGTAAAAAAAACAGTATTGGATTTAGTATGTGGTGTTTATAAAAAAAATTGTATTGATTTATTTCCAGAGGGGCCTAGACCAGCACATAAGGACATATTGACGATCCGAGCGTACATCTTATTATTCCTGAAGCAGTTAATTATGATCGGCAATGGTGTCAAGGAGGATGAACTGCAATCTATACTAAATTACTTGACAACTATGCACGAGGTAAGATAAATGTTTCATTAAAATTAATTAAAACATCAACTTTCACGGGGATAGGCCGAGACAACGGGGCGTTACTTTCCACGATGCTAAGGCTTATGCTACAACGTTAAAGGCGACCGTTGTGTAGTGGTAGTATACAATAGTCACGCAAACCGGGATCTTTAATTTTTATTGTGACTCGACATATGACAGCACTCCGCTTGGTTTTAGGCCGTAGTGTGGTCCATGAATGAATGCCACTGCTACCACAATTCAATAACTGTGAGTAGCAATCACATCCACTATGCCGGCCTAGTTGGAACCGCCAACTTTCAAGCTGATCCCGAAACTAGACCAAATCACTTCACGGTCTGTATATGGTCTTATATGTGTCTATACTTCACGGTCTGTATACGGTCTGTATAATATTTACTTTGGTCGTCCAAGTAGTCTTTTATTCAAACAGTAGCTTAGTCTAGAAATTAAAAATTAAAAAAACATTTCGTTAAGAGCATATTATAGTTCACTACACATACCACGGTCGCCCTAATCTATTTCATAATATATTATACTTATTGATATATTTTTTAGGATGAGAATCTTCACGATGTCCTCCAAATGTTGATCTCGTTGATGTCCGAACATCCAAGCTCAATGGTGCCTGCTTTTGATGCTAAGGTAAAGATTGTTATTTATTTAGTCAATCCATATGGCTTACAGCTAGTTTTCCAAGTCAACCATACACAATTTAATTACAATACAAATTAATTAAACAAACATTGATTGATACAACATCAAACAAACAAATATTATTATTGTAATCAAACTATTATTGGCGACCTTCAGCTAAGCGCCTGGCCAAGGAGTTGTCCAAGCGACTGACGGAGAAGTCTGGAGACAGGAAGGCTGGCAATTAGTTCTGCCAACATGTTAGCCTTGCTATACAAAGGGGAAATGTTGCCAGTCTCCTTGGGACTATCTCTGAAGCGACGTCATTAGATGATATTTTTATTTATAGTTAATATACTTTTAATCTTATCTGTTACCCATTATTATACAAATCATTGAGTCAAAGTTGCCAAAGAAAAAAATTAAAGCAATAACTATTAATAATTTTAATGTCAGAATCAAAATTAAATATTTACATTTTTATCTATCAATCAATCAATTAAATTGTCACGCCTTTTTCCCACCTTGATAGGCAGAGACAATGGAGCGCCACTTACCACGATCCTATATACGTGGATTTATAAATTTCAACTAGTTTATCAACAAATATGTCTTTATAATTATGTCAAATATGTATTTATTTCAATACTTGCATTATTTGCCAGTCAAACCTTTCGGATGATGATCCGACGATGTATATGAGAGGTAGGGTCCAAAAGAAAGGGTGCATACATAATTAAGTTAATATATTTGTTTATTTCTAGGGTGGAGTTCGCACCATTTTCAAACTATTATCATCTGAAAGTCAACTCATTCGGCTTCAGGCTTTGAAACTCCTCGGATTCTTCCTAAGCCGAAGCACGCATAAGTAAGTATTGTTTTGAATGGATTGTACGTCTTACTTTATTTTACTTTAGAAGGGAGCATATTTGTTCTGTGGCCGTCATGTAAGTCTCCATCAATAGGATCTTTTTTTCCTTGACTGTCAAAATAAGATTGTCTGATTGGCGGAAAGTAATGGCGATGGGAGCGATAAATAAAAGGCGTAATTGGTACAGTTTTCTTCTTTGATACCTTTTTATGATCACCAAACATGCATTTCTTTTCGATCTGATTAAATACTAATAACCGGGACATGTTAATATATTTTGACGTTTTACTCCGACTTGCCTGTCAGTAAGCAAGAAGTCCAAGAGCGCCGACAAACTGAAAAAACTGGTCCAACTTATGATTATCTAAATAATATAAATAGATTATAGTCTTAATTGCTGTGAAATTTAAATTAATTTTATCTTTTTAACAAAATAATTATTACTTACTTCAATCAATCAAATTGTCATGCCATTTTCCCACAGGGATAGCCACGATCCTGACACAACTCCCTCGCTTCCATCATATCTACAATTCTATTCATACAAGCTCTACGGTTATGGGCACTAGCCCACCTAGCTTACCTGAGGATGTCTCCGATTTGGTCGGAAAACACCCTTCTGAGCCTGCATTGTTTGACGCATCCATCCACATTAGATTTATGAGTTTCTTTCGTCTATCTTTTTTCACTCTTCCTTTCCATATACCCAAACCATTGGAGCATTCCTTTGTCAATCCTTGTCACTACATCTTCTTTCCAACCACATCTATTTACTTCCTTCAATTGGAATTTTTCAATACTGACATGCGCAGTGAATATATTCCTGATTACAGGCGTAAATACGATGTGATGTCGCCACACAATCTGTACACGCTATTGGCTGGGAGACTTGGTGCAGCTGGCGAAGGACTTACGTTG
Source organism: Tinea trinotella (assembly GCA_905220615.1). Lineage (NCBI taxonomy): Eukaryota > Metazoa > Arthropoda > Insecta > Lepidoptera > Tineidae > Tinea > Tinea trinotella. The sequence goes on from HG992326.1 coordinate 6,451,686, forward strand.
CCAGTGTACAACGCCCTCTACGAACTGTTGACCGAACATGTTGGCCAACAAATCCTGTACACTTCCCATCCGGAACCGCAGCCGCATTTTCGACTCGAGAATCCAAGTGAGTTTTTGTTTGTAGGCTATTTAATCAATAAAATTGTCACGCTTTTTTTTCACAGGGATAGGCAGGAACAAAGGAGAGCCACTTACCAAGATCCTGACACAACTCCCTCGCTTCCCTTACATTCACAATTCTCTTCATACACGCTTCGGTTGTGGGCACTAGGGTTGCCTAGTGCCTACAAGTTTTTTATTATTATTGTGACACGACATTTGACCTCGACTGTCCTGATGATAAGCAAGAGGAGGTCCAAGAGTGATGACGACTGAAAAAATCGAGTTAGTTCACGGCTGGCTAAGCATTCCACTTATCGATTGTTCTACAAAGAAAAGACGCACGGAACTTTTTATTTCGACAGCCGATTCGGTCGACATTGTTAAGCTATTAATTAATCAATTTAATGTTCTCACTAATTGTTTGTTTAAACGTGTGGGTTTAAATCTGACGTTATTAAAGCTTTGCAGTTATAGTTGTTTTGGGTGTTTCGTTGTAAATTGTTGGTCGTCCTATTTAAGATGTAAACGATTAAAAAACCAAGATGTAAATGTAATTTAAATAAAAACCAAGACCACCAATTTTCACTCTATATGTGGTTTGTTTATTCATATTTCAACACCTTAGTCTCCTTGCGACCAAGATTGCTACAAACGTCCGAATAATGCTTTTAAAACATCGGATTAAAATAATAATAAAACAGTGATAGCAAAGAATGTGGTTTTATAACTCCTCGGAAATACTAAACATATATTTGTATTTTTCAGTGATACTCAAAGTCGTAGCAACACTAATTAGACAGTCAAAGCAAACAGAACAGTTGCTAGAAGTGAAGAAATTATTTCTTTCTGACATGACATTACTATGTAGTAATAATCGTGAAAATCGACGCACTGTTCTCCAAATGTCAGTCTGGCAGGAATGGTTAATCGCAATGGCTTACATACATCCTAAGAATGCCGAAGAGCAAAAGATAAGTGATATGGTTTACTCGCTCTTCCGAATGTTACTACATCACGCAATCAAGCATGAATATGGAGGATGGAGAGTTTGGGTCGATACTTTAGCTATCGTCCATTCTAAGGTTAGTAAAACTAAAGCAAACTATAAATAATTCCTTAACTTACAAAGTTGCTGTTTCCAACTAGGCCGGGATAGTGGTTATGACTGCTACTTACAGTTAATAAATTGTAGTAGCAGTCACTTTAGCGTTCCATGAATATGTCGGTGGTGTCATATGTCGAGCCACAATAAAATAAAGATAATATTGTTGAAAAATTATTCGCTCATATGTTTTTGTTTTCCTAGGTTTCATATGAAGAATTCAAACTCCAGTTTGCTCAAATGTACGAGCATTATGAGCAGAGACGTGCAGATAATATAACTGATCCAGCTGAACGACAGCAAAAACCTATTTCAACTATATCTGGCTGGGATCGTCACACGGACTCGCATCAGAAGAACATCGCCATTCCCGATACTGATGATAGCTTAGACAGCTCACCTATTACAATCAGAAAACAGAATGTACTCAATCACGGTGCCCAAACCGAAATTGGCAAAGGTCTTTCATTACGTGAAGTACAGGATGATTGTAATTGCAATGTAATCAACTCAAGAGAAAACGCGCGTGACATCAATTCGCCTATCGATGTTGATACACGGACTAATGATGAAGTAATGTATAGTGAAGTTTGTAAAGTTCATAGCCCCATTAAGGAATCAATTGTAAATAACGAAGTGCCCTGCGTCGATGACGGTTGTGATAGTATTAAATATGTCAATAATGGTAACCTTAGGGACGATGATATGTGCAATACAGGTAGTGAACATGCGATAGATGAAAATATTAGTGAAATACCTTTAGATAAAGATAGTCAAATAATCCTCAACGCTGACTTAGTAGATTCTATAATTAATGATGGTAAATTACTCAAGAGCACTGAGACGGTTGACGCCATCAACATAGACAAAGTCGAATCACCGTTGTCAAGACAGGGAAGTCTGGATTATATTCCAGTTAGAGATGTTGGAGACAACATACTAAAACCCGATGATGACACAGACAAGAGTGAAGGAATACCTTCTAGTCTCTCTGCAAGTGAAACTGCTAGTCCTGAGCGAACCGCCTTCGCAGCAGAAAGGGAGTCTGAACTTTCTGATCCGTCCGAGTTATATTTAACTCCCAGCGAAGCTACTAGTCCTAGAAAATTACCGGAAAAGACTGATGTAAACATTCCTGAATCAGATCTCATTAACGAAGAGGATCCAAAGCACATGGCTCTCGATATTGTAAATGATGTGTTGACGATTGCTTTAGAAACCGTCAAGTTAAAGTCAGATGACGACACCGACTCTGGAGCTATTTCCGGTGGCATTCATGACTCCGAAGGTAACACACCAAATGGCCGCGACGAGTTTGAAACCGAAATGGAAAACGAAAATATAACTGATGAAAAACAAACTGCAAAGATTATTGCAAATGACATAGTGTTAGATATTATTTCTAATGTTGTTGATAAAAGTTTAAAATCAGGAGATCATATTATAGAGAAAGAAGTTGCTAAAACGCCTGAATCTAGTCCTCACAGGGTAATTCCTTCTGACCACCCTCATGAAGGAAACGTTTTGCCTTTGGATGGAGAATTCATTGTTGACACAAGGAATTCTAAAATGGAAGATGCCCGCGAAAAAATAGGAGACGAAGTTTCTACTGAAAATCTTAAGAATGAAAGCCAAAATGGGGATTTGAAATCAGTATCGGAGCCTACTACACCAGAAATACCTCCTATTTCTACAATTAGTGAAAATATTTCTCTTGCAAATAAGCAGGAACAAGAAAATGGTGATACATTCTCCAGTGAACTTATAGATGAGAGAGACAAACGACGTGTGAGTTTACCTGGAGACAGTGAGATGAAGCAGGATAACAATAGAGCTGACGGTGTTGCTTCACAAGGAACTAACACTTCGAATTCACCTAAGAGACCCCGTAGTGCATCTACGAGCACCCAAGTTGATTCCAACCATTTTGGTAAGTAATTGGGCTTGAATTATAATATATATAAAATACTTATATAAATACTAACTTGATTTTTTCCGTCATCGTACTCTTGGACCTCCTCTTGCTTATCATCAGGCGGGTCGAGGTCAGATGTCGTGTCACATTAAAGAAAATATAGAAAAATAATGTTATAATAATTTCAGAATCAAAGCGTCCATCGAAATCGTCACGTCCCATGTTCTCACCTGGACCAACGAGGCCACCATTCCGTATTCCGGAATTCCGCTGGTCCTATATACACCAAAGACTTTTATCGGATGTTTTATTTTCATTGGAAACCGATATTCAGGTATATGAGTTTTGTATATGATCTAAAAATTATACTGTTTGGGTATATGGTTAGGTTGTTATTTTATTGTCGCTGTAAAGAACAGTAATTTGCTTTTTTAAACGTAATTAATAATTTATACGAAACTTCATGAACGGTTAAAACGTCAAAACGGTCGTCATATCGTGCCGCTGGTATAAAGATATAGCTTGTCTAACTATAAATGACGCGCCCCTCTACTTTATTAGTTAATTTAAATGGGTGAATGCAAATTTAAATTAACTAATATTTCTAACTATACTACTATATTTTATTAACGTGCTTTTCCTTATGTGTCCAACCAGCAACTGAATGACCAATTACAATTGCATTTTCGGTGTGTTGCATTCGTATTTTATGTTTTCTCGTGTGCACAAATGCGATAGAGAGGCGCGTCATTTCGGCTCTGACAGACTATAGATAGATATGTAGCGTACAGAACTTAGAAATAAATCAGTGAAAATAAATCCTTTCACCAAGGAGCCATAAGGCCTTCTCTTAAAAGGAATTCAAATAGTCCAAATGAAACCAAAAATACGTTTTGTTTTGCAGGTTTGGAGAAGTCATTCAACGAAATCTGTCATTGACTTTGTGAACAGCAATGAGAACGCTATATTTGTTGTGAACACTGTCCACCTTATAAGTCAGTTAGCTGATAATCTTATTATTGCTTGTGGTGGGCTGTTACCTCTACTGGCTTCGGCTACATCTCCCAATGTAAGTTTTACTTGTGTGTTATTTATTTGTAGCTGGTATTCTGCTCGATCAATGTTCATCACGAATCCGCGTCTACCACGTTGAGCAACTACACTGGGTTTAATTTCGAAGTTGCAACTGACCGATTTGTATTCGCGATTTTTCTATACATTTTTTTGCCGACATAGTGACGGCGACTGAGTCAGATGAATCGGTTTATCAATCATAAGTGCTCTTACGATTATTATATGTCGCGTTTGAATAAACATATGCCCATAACCTTTGAGCTAGCTTGTATGAAGAGAATTAAGGATGTAAAGCAGGCTAGGGATTTGTGTCAGGATCGTGGCAAGTGGTGCTCCACGGGAAAGAGGCGTGACAATTTGATTGATTGACGATTGATCATATAAGATATTTTTTCAGAATGAATTGGATGTAATAGAACCAACACAGGGAATGCCAGTTGAAGTAGCTGTTACATTCCTCCAACGCCTTGTCAGTATGGCTGATGTGTTGATATTTGCAAGTGCCTTGAATTTTGCTGAGCTGGAGTCAGAAAAGAACATGTCCAGTGGAGGGATCCTAAGGCAATGTCTTCGATTGGTATGTGCCGTAATTGTATTAGGTTTACCCGAGTTATAATTTGAATAGTTAAAACGGATCTAAACCTGGTAATAAACGTACTTTGGTCGTCATGTATTTATGATACAAGCACTTTAGTAGCTTAGTATAGAAATAAAATAAAAAAATGCATTTTTGTGTCGATGAAGCTACCAGCAATACGACCTTTGGCAGATTTTTATCATCGTGTTTTTAAGCGTTTTATTTGACGTGGAATCTTCCTGAGTCAGGAACATAGTGCAATGAAGATTTTTTTGCGGCCCTTAAAGTGGGGTCTAGGAAAATAAATATAGGCTGCTGTTTTTGCGAGCAGGAACAGCACTGTTTAGAAATCTGTTTTAATTATTCTAATTATTATATCTTATTTTATTTCGCATGAAGAATTATACCTTATTTTTAATGTCATAAGGTGTAAGTTTGTAACAATGTACGTCCTACATCTTTATACTGAAATGTGCGTGTTAAAAATTGTACCTTATTATTATGACATAGTAAAGTGCAATTTTACATAATTTTTGATTTCCAAACTTTATTTAGTCTAACTATTCTATCTCTAGTTAATAGTTATATCTACTAGTTTTTCACTTCTTTTTCGTTTCTACCAGTTTATAAATTAAGGGGTTTGAACTATTAATATATGGTATAAAATCCATTCACCCACATTAGAATCAGCCAGCTTCCAGCGATTTCCTGATTCATTTCGCAGAATGTCCGTTTATCTTATGTCCGGACATCAGACATTTGATATCATTTCCACGTATCTTTAAGATATAAAAATTATTGTACTTTGATCGCAATGTGTCTATGGTATAAATACGTTGAGTACCTTGGAGATGTTATATTCAAAATAGTGGTTGGATTTATGGGACATGGTTCAAATCCCTTTCTTATAGAAATATGGCTGGTACTATCAATCGGTAGAGATAGAGGGAATATATTCTAATTATTAAGTATAAAATAGGAATGCCTAGGTAAATGTAATTATTTTATATATCTGTATATACAATTACTAATTTAGTTATAATAATTTATAGTTTAATTATAGATTTAGTTCTTTATTAATAAATAGATTTCTATCTTTGGCCGATATAGCGGAGTTGACTACGGAAAACCGAAGACTGTCTGGATACAAAAAAGACAGATAGTTTTTTTTTAATTAGTGTGTATAGTTTTGTTAGCGTGTGTGTTTGTGCGTAGGTATGCACTTGCGCAGTACGTAATTGCCTGGAATGCAAGGAGCGGCAGAGGTATGCTCCTACCCGCATTGGTCCAGTAGTTGGAGAGTCGCCCTCGGCCAAGGTAAATTTTCCTACGTACTCATGGTACCCTGGTACTTGGGATTTAATAAATATCAATTAAGATATAATTGTAATGTTTCGTGGTTATTTTTATTAATTATTAATAATTATTTATGGTTTGGTGACCTTGATTGCTTTTGGTAATTCTAAATAAATAATAGACTAAAAATATGAGGAAAGCTTTCAAAAAGATATATTCATAATGTCTTTGTAATATAATTTAAATTAAAAGTTGAATTCTCTTGTTAATGAAACTATCTGTTTTGCTCCTTTCTCCCAGCAACAAAAGATTAATAAAATCAATTCAATTATTGAAGAAGCATGTTAACTATGTAACTATGTGAAATACAATTTTTAAATGTCATATACCATATGACAATCACAATACAATAAATTAATAGAAAACACTAGTCATTATTTAAAAGTACAATTAATTGAGTTTTGGCGGGCAACGCGCAATTTTTAATTATTTGAAAAGCTTATGTTTTAATGTAATAAATATTAATGTGTAATAATGGTGGAATTGTTATCCAGTAATAGTTTTTAAGTTGATCAAGTAGAAACAAGTAATTTAAAGTTGTGAAACGTGTTTCTTCATGTTTCCTCCAAGACTTCTCCTGAAGTTTTAGTAAAGGCTTTCCGCCGCTTTACTAAAACGATCATCATCAACCTCATTCTCATCATCATCATTTGATGAATCACTCGCGTGGTTCATCTTCATCATTACTTGACAATGTTTTAACATTGAACCATATATTTTTACTTTGACACTGGCAAGTTAAATACTAAAGCCATAAACAAGAAGAAAGAAAAGTACAATTAATTATTTTAAAAAAAATAACCACGCAATAAGATTATTTCTTAAAGAGAAAATTTGCACTTTGAACACAGCTTTGTTTTTAAAGATATATTAATAGATATAGATCTTCTAAAGCATGACATTTAAAATATCTTTACTTATATCTAATAATTTAGCAATTTATAAAACTATTAGTGCATGATTTTTTTTTTCAATATTAATATTATAATAATTATTAAAAAACATTCACAATTCACTGTTTATTATATTAACTTTAAGACTAATAAAATAATTGCACTATATTTCCCTAAGATTAAGCAAAAGCTGCGGTTCCGTACTAGTATACCTCAAGCATAAGTCGACCTAATACAACAACAATATAACAAGGTAAAAATTGGCCGACATAATGACGGCGACTGAGGCAGCCGTCTGACAATCTTGTCCGTTACGCGGAAAGAAGGGTTTGAATCCCAGCGACTTTGTTTCATAGCTTTTATTTGTAATATTTAATTAAATAATACAAATATTTGTTAATAAAAAAAGGTGTGGATATTTACTCCGTGTCTGGTTGCCAACGAGTGCTGCCCAGCATGCCGATCTGTGCTACACCTACTTACAAGTATACAGACCGTTAAGTGACTTAGTCGCATTTCGAGATCAGCTTGTAAGTTGTCGGTTCGTTTTTTTCAGCTATCGGCGTGCTTAGACATTCCATTACTTTATCATCAGGCAAATCGAGGTCAGATATCGCGCCTCAATAAATACTTGTGTCAGATATCTGTAATTTTAAAGGACTAAAACATTTTTTATTATATTTGGGACTCGACAACTGACCTCGAGCTGGCTAATGGTAAACCACTCGGTAAACATTGGTAATTATTTTTTTATTTATTTTCAATAACTAAAACATTTTTAAACTTTTTTCAGAGTATTGTAGCTAGCCTTGCGGACGCAGCGAGTCCTGTAAAGGATCCTGAAAGATTGCTTCAGGATATGGACGTAAATCGTCTTAGAGCTGTTATTTATAGAGATGTTGTAAGTTTATAAATTTAATTTTTTAATTTACTGATATACTGAGATAATTAGGAGACAATTAGGATTAAACCTAAAAAGACTATGAAGTGACTTAGTTGCGTTTTAGGATCAGCTTCAAACCAACGCTGGGATGGTAAATGCGACTGCTACTGTGGTACATTCGCATTTTAGCTAAACATGCACCAAGCGGTATGCATTATTTTAAGTGCGATACATGACAACGTGAATGGTGCTACATAAAAATGTCTGTTAGTTGCAGTCTCATCCGCTAGGCCCTCTAAGATAAATTTTACTTTTACTAACTGATACTGAGATAAATAAAACCACCTTTTTAAAAATTACAGGAAGAAACCAAACAAGCTCAATTTTTATCGTTAGCTATCGTCTACTTCATATCTGTATTAATGGTATCGAAGTATCGTGATATTCTGGAGCCTCCATCATCGAATCACGCGCCACCAGACTGCCCCAGGAGACCTATCCAAGGACACGAACAACATGGTCAGTCTGTCATATTTATTATTTAAAATAATCATATTCAGTTGTCTAGTTTAAAAGTATTATCAATCTTGCGATGTTTAGTTTGAAAATCTTGTTATATTGAGACTAGAAATTATCTTTTACAATGTTAATCATCTTTTATGAAGTTCATGTTTAAATAATTAACCAAACTCTCAAATGAATTCATTTAAATTTTGGGTTGAATATTTTTCGTTTTAATATGTACTTTTATTTGATATTTCTCTAGTGCATTTTGTCAGCATCTTGATTTTTAATTTTGTTATTACGTCTAAACCACGTTTAAGAAAAGAGGCAGATATTTGCTCCGGTCATTTGCTCGTTTTAGGTATATGTTTGGACACTTAAAGTGTATCAGTCGCGTTTCGGTATCAGCTTCAAAGTTGCTGCTTCCAAGAGGCTAGTATAGTAAAGTTATTTAACTGTACTATCAGTCCCCTGTATTCACAGATCACACGCCATCTTAATTAACAACAGGCGGGGTGACGTCATATGTCATTTTTTTATCTCAATATAATTATGATGATATTATTTTTATAATATATTTCTAATGGAATAAGAACTTAACAAAACAGATTATTGCAATTAATAATTTACAAATACTATTATTTGTAAATTATTACTTTATTGTAATTGTAATATTACTTTATTTGTAAGATTGGCCTGTAATTTCATTTTAAACTAGACAACGTCGACACATTAGCTTTCTTATCGATGATTTAATTCGGTGTTATAATTTATGTGTTTGTGTAAGTAATTATTAATTATTTTTAATATTAAGTTAAGTTAATATGATCAATAAATACGATCATTCTTAAAAATATTATCTAAAATGATGGTCAGGGTAAATCTCAGTCAGAATTACTAAAATTGCTTTTTATATCATTTGCTTTAGTGCACTAAGTCAAAAGTAATCAATTATGAATTAGTTATTACTCTAATGCTGTGACCTTAAAACTCATAAAACCACAGCCTAATATTATATGTACATAAGGATTTTTAGACTGTATATTTCAAATGTGCCGTTTCTCCTTTTTACACGCCGCTTACATTATTACGTCACAATGGTTTGGACACTGGTAAAAACTCATATTTTCTTATTTAACGCCTAACGAACAGCCTCTCGGCCGCTATTCCCTCAGTGGTCGCACCACGTTTACCCGCAGTTCTTGCCTGGTTCGCATCCTAATTCCTCTCAAAGTCCAAACTCACAGTATCCCTCGAGCCACGGTTCGCCCGCTGCTCGCGGCTCGGGGCTCAAACACCACTACCACCACAGACCTTACCTGACTCAGCACCAACACTGTAAACTGTCAGCGAATCACCACGAGTTCAATCACCTTAACAATAATACGCACGCACACGTACGCGTCGGCAATAGCTACCATCGCGGACACAATGCAGGTAACTGACAACAGCAACGGACTCCTTTCACACCAAATAACAATAATACATTGAGAATTATACCAGCGCGGCACGCTATGATGGACGTTTTGATGTTTTAACCGGTCATAAAGTTTTGTATGATAATAATTACGTTTGAAGGAGCAAATTGGTGTTCTTTATTGAACGGGTAAAACGTCAAATCGGCCATCATAGCGTTTCGTTGGTATTATATACCCTTTAAATTGGCAATGGCCTTACGAACGAAAATCGGACGATTAACCATTAATTTGTATTTAATATAAGTACTTGGGTATCGTGTCGTGTTGGGGGATAAATAAAATTGTGGACCACTTAATTGAAGTATAACTGTAATTTGGTATTTTGCGTTTTCTCCTAAAACAAGTGAGCATCGTAACCCGTTGCTGTGATGTCGACCAATCAGAGGAGGGTCCCGCAGCGATGTTACACTATTTCGTCCGCTTTGCTAAGATACTCTTTGACAGAACAGTGTTATGCACAGCTGAAGCACAGCTTAGAAAATTGTTTATTCTTTTCTGTTGCGACATCATAATTTTGAATGAAATGGTTCGAATATTTGTAGTACTCGTATATGCTCTTACTTAATCAAGTCTATGATGTAAAAAGATCACAATTTATAGTATTTTCTTAGATTTTGCGCGAACATTGATTAATAAATTAAACAAATTTTATGCGGCTTACTATCGCCTTTATTATGGTTTTGATTTTATATATATTTTTTTCGTTATTTCGACCTTTGTATTATTCATTTAGTCTCTCCACGTCGATAGTAAGCCGCATAAAATTTGTTTAATTCATGATTCATGACAATTTATGCCGGCCTAAGGTGCTTAGGCGGCGGCTGAGGTATCCGGGAACTAACTCGGTTTTTTCAGTCGTCGTCACTCTTGGACCTTCTCTTGCTCATCATCAGGCGGGTCCAGGTCAAATGTCGTGTCACAATAAAAAAAATTTAGTCTGTTTTAAAGTCAAATAAATAAAAAATGTTTCTATATAATCGGCTTATATTGGATATGTCATTGTGCAGCATAGACTTGAAAAATAAGTTGTCATCCTTCTAAACGAATATATTCGAACTCGATATTCAATCTACAAAATTATTGCATGATTTTTTATAGTCGATATTTAGTAGAATCATTGTATTTGCTTTGATAAGCGAGGGCTTTGTCATTGTTGTATGCATGTTTATCAATACTTATAAATTCTTTTATAATATTTATATTATTTTCTTCTTTAGATCACAATGGCGATGATGTTGAATACGCGATGATAGTTGTTGATGAAAATAACTCGACGATGAACGAGTTGGACTCGCCTTCAATGAAGGTAGTGTATTTAGTTTACTTGCTAGAAACAATTATATTATAATAATCATGTATTTTATAGTATTTAATTAACAAATGTAGAGTATTATTTCCGGTAGTTGCTAATGCGAGTACTTTGCCCTTCATTACTTAGATGTTTTGCTGATGGTATTGGTCAATAGTACAGTCCTGTGTTACTATGACGTCATTTCTTCGTGTGACCTCACGATCTTAGCGCATTAGCAACTGCCGGGATACTATATTTTAGTGTTTGATATATGTAATTGGTTTTAGATAAAGATTTTCATCTGCATTAAAACTACATGATAACTAACTTATATTTGATGTTATGGTTATACATATATATTCAATATCAGGGCCGGCTTTTTACCATATGAAAGCTAAGTCAAGTCAAAGTCAAAAATAGACGATAATGCAAAAAATCCATAATTTTATAAAATTAAACAGATCGTAAAGTTTGCTTCCCTGCAAATCCTGCGATTAATCAAATCTATTTAATTCATTTAATTCAAGTCTACGCTCAGTTGTTGGTACTTTGAACTGACTTATTTTTTCTTATACTTTGAGTAATTGAGTGGGCCCCTAAGTAGTATTAGCCCAGGGCCCCCTAAACTCACGGTCCGGCCCTGTTCAATATTACAAAAAAATGTAAAAAAAAACTGTACTAGCAATCCCTTTCATTCATGCATCGCGCTCCAGGTTGACATTAGGCGGGGAGCTGTCATGTGTCAAATCACATTAAAAACAAATATTTCATATTGTTATGCAGTTTATATTAAACTATCAAATATGATCAAATGACAAAAAAAACTGTTTGGTTTGTACCGCATCAGCATCAGTATTGTGTTTATAACCTGTATAATGTCATACATAAGTTAGTGGTCAGACTAAAAAGTCAAACGACTTTGTTTTATTTAAAAAAAACGACTATTATTTTGCTATATTTAGTAAACTATCCGTCATTTACTTAACTAGAATTAGCTCTCATAGCATGGTTTTCAATTATAGTAACTAATAAAACTACTATAGGAACTTGATTTAATTTCGTAGCTAAATCTACTAAGCAGTTCCTTGTCATGTAAGGAAAGTAGAGATTTGGATAAAGGGGTAAAATTGTGTTATAATACCACTAATCAGCTTTATGCAAGCTTGATAAAGTTGTAAACTTGAGATTTTGTACTTCTGTCGTGGTCACTGGAGTTTTGTATTTTTGGAACCATTTAAGACTAAAGATGTACCTAATTTTATTGATTCGACATATGGCATTGACCAGCATCTGATGGTAACCAAAAGTAGGCCAATCGCCGCCACTATGCCGGCCAAAGGTGATTCTTTACGCATTGTTTGAAGTTGCATTCTCTATGCCGATCTTACATATTTGAAAGCTTTATACGAGTAGTAATTAAGAACTTTTCACTCTACACTTTTTACTTTTAACTCCAAACAAGGTTCCTAAAATTGACCCATATATTAACTCTAAACCTAAATTCGATTCATTGGATTCATTTATTCGATTATTTGTTTATTATTATTCCTTAATATTTAATTAGACTTAGGCCTACCTTCTTTTCTGCATGAGTTTTGCATCCCTATATTCCAAAATTTCAAAACTAACCCAACCCTTAGAAATGACTTGTAATTGGTTTTCTATTGTAATTGTGTTGTATGTAAACGTAGCTACAGTTATATAGCTGTTATTTTTTTAAATTTACTTATTGGCCAGTTATTTTATTTCAAAAAAGCTTTTCATAATTTATTTTGCTTTTTGCTAATAATTAAAAGAACGACGAGAATGAAGATGGCGTAGCCAAAATTGAGACTACAACTGATGAATTGAAACCTCACGGTGCTGAAAAGGGTGTGAAAGACGAAAAAACTGAAAATATAGAAAAATCTGAAACAGTTGCCGAAAAAGAAGAACCATTGTATAAGTCGAGCTTGAGAGTGTCTACTCGAGTTAAATCAAAGGTCAGTTTTGCCGATGTTAAAGGCATTAAACCTTGTGTCTAAAACCTAATTGTAGAGAACCGTAACCTTCGTTAATTTCTGACTTTTTTCTGGTATTCTTAACTCTTAACCATTCATTGCGATTGTAAGTTTTGATAGCCAATTAAATTCTACGCAATCAAAAGTCAAAGTCGATAATTTTATAGTGCCGTCGTGCAAAGTTATTTTGTAATTCATTGAATGGGCGTTAAATAGACGTATGTATACACGTCCATTTGGCTGTCATGGTAACAGTGACTAAGGTAACCGAAAATTGATTCGGTTTTTTCAGCCGTTGGCACTCTTGGACTTCCCCTAGCTTACAATCAGGCCACAATAAAAAAAAAAATATACGACAGTAGTTGTCGTATATTGTGTGTGTCGTAATACTGGCAGTCGTGAAGACTCGGTTTTTGCAGTCGTCGGCATTTTTGAACCTTTACTATCAGGCGGGTCGAAGTCAGATGTCTAGTCACAATAAAAAAATACTTTAATTAAATGAATAATCAAATAGTTAAATTATAGTATAGAATATCGCATTGAATGGTTTAGCTCTTACTTTAATTGATTTCTTTGTTCCTATGAAGCCTCCTCCTCCAAGTGCCAGGTCCAAAACTCAGTGTGGGATAACGGTGTCGGTTGTCAATTTGGTTGGTAACAATTTGATGGTGCGCGTTTAAAAAACACAGCTTCTATAACAACACTATTTATTAGTTTATACCACTTTATTTTGTTAGGTTATAGGTTAGACGGCTAAATTCAGATGATCGTAAATAGTCTTAAAATGTGTTATATTAGTAAAAAATAGTGTCGTTAGGTTAGTTTTATATTTTAATGAGTAAGTATTTGAAGTTTATTTATAGAAACAACGATAAAATACATAGAAGTGCTTGTAGAAGCATACTAAGACTTACAGACATTTTTTTTCTTCGACAACAGTCACCTATTGACAACGCTCTAGCTTAACACTTTCTTCACATCCACAATTTTCTTCATACAAGCTATGGGCACTAGGCAACCTATCTTTCTTGACCGTATTCTATAATAGTCCTTTTGTGATAGTATTATCCGTTGCGGATCTTTTAATGTGGGTAAGCGGTGAATCTGTCGTGAGGCGGTTGAAATAGAATTTGAAAATTGAAGGTTAAAATAGAATTAAACAATGAATGTGCATTGGAGGATTTACATAAATATGGATGAGGTTGAGGGGGCACCCGGTGGGTGACATCTCTTCCTACGGGTTTTCCTGTTAGTGTAGTAGTTAAATATCATATTGAAAAATAAAAACATATTTCTACACTTTAAATAATAGGTATTAGGTGAACAAATAAAGTGGAATAAACAATGACAACGGATTCACAATTACTGTAACAACACGATAAACGCTATTCACATATATATTATATATACATACGCAAAATTATATACATATAAACACTTCACGAGCACTATATTGTAAATAAAATGGTTCTAATAATATTATACGACGAAATTGGGAAGATAATTGTGTGTATAGGAACGCTACTTTTTGTTTTGTTTTTAATTTAGTCGTATTGCATGCTTGCACGTCTGCTACTATTTGTTTCTATTTTCACTGTTTCTTCTGCATGTGTGTGTTTTTTGTTTAGGTTTTGGTAAGTACGGAAATAATCTTCTTATAGGATATATCTAAAATATATATTTTAATGGTACTTTTACAATATTTGACAACACGTTAGCTTTCCAGTCCGCCCATGTTAAGTGCCGTATTCGATTCCTGGTTGTCGTAAAGATTTGTTTCCTTGCTTTTATTTGTAATATTTAACAATTAAATTATAATATACTACAAATATTTATTATTAATTTATTAATAAGCACAGTTATTTGCTCTAGGTCTATTTGTCCAAGAGAGGTAGGTAAGCAGTGGTGCCCAGTCAACCGATCCGGCGAAGTACAACCACTTACAAATATACAGACCACTCTTTGATAACCAAACCCAATATCCACCATAAACCAATAACCAGTTCTGCGAAAGAACTCGCACCAGAACGTGAATTCATGAGGCTAATAAGTGATTTTATTTCTGCCATTCAGAGCGTGGATTCGATCGAAGAGTCATCCTTCCATTTGAACTCTATGGAGACCACGAATAATGATCCAGAAAGCTGCAGCGAGATTGCGCTTGACGACAATAAATTACCCGTAAGTACATTTTTATTGTGACTCGACATGTGACAGCACCCCGCTTAGCACCCCGTTAGGCTGGAGTGTGGTCTATGAATTTGGAACCGGCACTTACAAGCTGATCCCGAAACGCGACCAAATCACTTCAAGGTCTGTATACTTGTAAGTGGTGGTACTACCCCGGATCGGCAGACTGGGGACCACTGCCTATCACTCTAATGTAATATAGTTAATAGGAGTATTCATGGGCCGATCGCTTCGAGTTTGCTTAAACTGGAATGCGGTCCTTAAATGGAGGAAACTGTGAAACCGGGAATCGTACCCCGAACTTAGCGCGTAGTGGACTTGTAGTCAATTTTATTGATCTCTTCTATTTGTAAAACTAAAATGCAAATGTATATTTTATAGGTTAGTAATGATGAGTCATGGACTGATGTAAATCTGAATGAAGATGGTGAACGTGGTCCAGCTACTATTACTGGTCGAACACGTGACCATGAAGGCAACCTGCATGATGGTAAGAATATGTCTTATTATAAAACATAAATATTTTTATATTTCCTAAGATATAAAAAAACTGTACCTAATAAATGTTTTAATGGAGAGACTATGGAGCGCCTTCACGATTCTGACACAACTCTTTTACTTACCTTACACCTACGATTTTCTTTTTAAAGCTTATGAGAACAAAGGACTACTTTTAAATGTCCCTGTTATATATCATATGTTTTTTTATCATTTCTAAACCAAGCTACCAAACGTGCTTCATTATTTCTGCGATATTTAAATTTATTTTTCCTTTGAACTGATCTAAAATTATTTTTATGCGTTTTTTTATATAATAATATTTCGATTATTTACAGATTTAGAGAAACACCAAAGAAATACAGAATCGCATCACCATTTGCAACAGAGACATCCAAATAGAGCATTTCAAGCTACTAACCAGAGGCATTTACATCAGGTATAATTCTGTCTGTTAAACTAGATTGTAAGCAAGAAAAAGTCAAAAGCGTCGATGACTGAAAAACTTATCCGGTTCACGGTTGTCTTTAATATGCCGGCTAGATGTGCATTTTTGTGGTAAGCTTGAAGGATGCAAGCTTAAAAATAAATAAAAAATGAGAAGAACCACCAAACCTTTTAGTTCGGCGTCCAATTCAATCGATAGAATACGAATGCTTACCCTGACGATGTATGAACAAGTCCCCGCGGTAGCAGTGTTTTCACTAATAGATCGCGCTGGAGCCTAACGTTAGGCGGGAGATTGTCATATAAAGACTGTTGTATGTTCTTTGTAGGATAGGAGGAAGCATCTGTATTCTGTCGATTGAATCGGCAGTTAAATTAAAAGGTTCGATGAGTCGTATCTTTGTAGAAGCCCATGTATTCTCCCCATCCTATAATGGCCAGCACAGTGACGACGACTGGAGTAGCTGTGAACTGAGACGTCTTTTTCAGTCGTTGGCACTCTTGGACATCCATCATATTACCATCAGGCAGGTCGAGGTCAGATGTCAAGTCACATTAAAAAAATGAAATGCTAAGGTTAAGACGTATCCATTTCTTATAGGACAACGAAGCTCTAGCTGGCCTGAGTGTAATGAATACAGCAATGCCCACAGACGGTGCAACGCGCGAAGCATCTCTAACACATAAATTGGAGACTGCTTTAGGGCCTGTGTGTCCACTTCTAAGAGAGATTATGTTGGATTTTGCACCATTCCTGTCAAAAACTTTAGTTGGAAGTCATGGACAGGAATTGTTAATGGAGGGTAAAGGTATTTTTACTATAAGCATGGCTTATTTTCTTTTCTTTTTCTTTATTTTTCTTTTTTCTTTTTCTTTATTTTTCTTTTTTCTTTTCTATCATATATTTGTTTTAAACTATTTGCTTTGTTTTAAATACATGTCTGATTATTTATTGACTAGCTATTTTCATATCTATACTAATATTATAAACAGGGAATATTTTTAAGTTTGTATGTAATGAATAGGCCTAGAAACTACTGGGCTAATTTTAAAAATTCTTTCACTATTAGAAAGCTACGATCTTCGTGAGTAACATAGGCTAAATTGGATTTTCAATAAGTTTAGGAACCATACGAAAACTCGTATAATGTAACCCAAGGTGTAAAAAAATACTCATCATTTTCTTTAGTTATTTCATATATTATTCCTGACATTGGATTAATATTGTTTTGGGTTTCATTTACATATTTTTTATTTACAATATTGTTATTTTGTACAATATTTTAGCGTGACTATGATTTAGTTGTAGTTAAATGGTCTCCCAAACAAAGTGCCTCTGGCTTAATATTACTTTGGTATATAAGATACTGATGTAACTTTAATATTTGTTCTTTAATCGCCCAATTTCCGTAATAGAATTCTAAGAAGCTTAATATATTAATTAAATTAACATCTATCTCCTTAATATCTTTCTTTCTCCTATTCTATACTTCTATTTGCATCTACACTATTATTTATTTTATTAACGTTAACGCTAATTATGATGGCATGTATTTTTTTTATATTTTTTTTTTATATTTATATTTAGGTATATACAACAGGTAACAATTATATTTAACAACAATTAATAAATATACAGTGTTTTATGACTAAATTATTACCCTAAACGTATACACACAGCATGACCAATAAAATATAACATTGAAAATAATAGGAGATTATAGTTACAATATACAGAATTATTTGTGAAATTAAAAAAATATATATTATAGAATTATGTATAAAAAGAAAAAAGAAAATACTTATATTAAATCTTATAACTAACTCAAAATAAAATTATTAATACATGTCAAAATTAAATTCTTATATAAATGTCAAAACTAAAACTACTGACTAACTAACTATGTTGTGTGGTCGAGGAGAGATTGAACTTGTCCTTTGTATTTAGCAGCGTTTGCATTAAATATGTCAATATCATTATTGTCAGCAGAGATTTCATTATAAAGTCTGCACATTCGGACAATTGGGTTATAGTATGACGTATTATTTTTAAACGTTTGCATGCTAAAGATTCTATTTGTTTGTCGAGGATTACGTCGTGTAGTAAAATTTAAGGAGTTTAGTAATAAGGGAGAGTCTATGGTGGAATGAACTATTTTATGTAGATATATCAGGTCTTGTTGCCTTCGTCTGAAATTAAGTGATGCAATTTTGAATGCTGTGAGTCTATCCATATATGTGGGCAGACTTCTACCAAGTCCATATCTGAATTTAACAATTCTCAGACACTTCTTTTGTACGCTTTCCAACCTTTCAGAGTGGACATTATAACATGGCGACCAAATTACTGAGGCGTATTCCAGGATACTCCTAACAAGACTCTTAAATAGACATAGAAACGTTTGGGGGTCCTTAAAATCCTTGGTAATTCTATTTATAAAGCCAAGGAGTTGTAAAGATTTTTTGGTAACATATTGATAGTGATCTCGGAATGTTAGTTTGTCGTCAAATAGAATACCAAGATCCCTTACCACTGATTTCCTCGTCAAGTTTTGATCCTCTAACTGATATGGGTATTGAAGTTTATTCTTCTTATTAGTGAATGAGATGACGAAACACTTACCCACGTTAAGATACATAGCGTTGTCAGAGCACCATTTTGACACTACATTAAGCATGTGATAATATCTAGAGGAGTTATCATAATAAAATGATACCCTTGGCCCGCGTAGTGGCGGAGACTAAAATTGAAACGGTTTCTTCAGCCGCGACAGCTCTTAAATGTCGCGTCTCATAATTAAAAACTGCTTTCGATGGTCTTATTGTTGACTAGACATTTGTAAGACTCTAAGTACAAGACCCGAGACTTTTTAAATTTATATTTTTTGTCATTGTAGGTTTATCCAAATCTTTCTCAAGATTTTTGTGTGGTTATAAATTGATTCTTATTAATAACATTATGGTTCCTCTATTTATTTGTTATTATATAAGTACTCTGAAATAGATTTCGAGATTAAAAACGTAAACAAAGGTATTGCGAATTTAAAACAATAACATATAACGAGGTATTTTATTTTAAGATATTTTAAGGAGTATTCAAAGACAAATATTCAAGTCATTAGATATCATTATTATATAAAGATATCATTATTATATAAAGATATCATTATTATTATAATCATATCATAATAAATAAATGAAATGAATAAATAAACGTGACCTTTCCTTTCGATCTCGAATTCCATTTCAAATTAAATTAATTAATGTAGTTTCGTATAGTTTCATAAAGGTAGAATCAATAAAGACACTTATTAACAAAATAACCTATCCATCAGGCCTCCAGACATTCAAAAGCAGTACGTCAGTCGTCGAGTTGGTCATGTTACTATGTTCGCAAGAGTGGCAGAATTCCTTACAGAAGCATGCTGGCTTGGCATTTATCGAGTTGATCAATGAAGGTCGATTATTGTCTCACGCTATGAGAGATCACATAGTTAGGGTTGCCAACGAAGCTGAGTTCATATTGAATAGAATGAGGGCTGATGACGTTATGAAACATGCTGAGTTTGAGGTGAGACTTTTAATTTTACGATTCTGTGATACGGCGCTGCTGTCTGTGGCAGTCCCAGGAGGGTGTTTGCCGACCAAATCCCTGTGGGAAAAAGGCGTGACAATTTGAAGTAAGGAACTATTATAAATCACTTTTGTTAAATAAATAAGATTACTATTATAATCTAGGTGCTCTTAATCTGTGTAATACCTTTTTTTAAATAAAATAGTAATAAATATTAAAAAAAAAATAAAGATAAGAATTGATACAAGGAAAATAACCAGGTTTGCTGATGTCAGAGTATGTTTGTTCTAAAAAACATACATACTTTGTACCCGGCATAGTGGATGTGACTACTACTTACAGTTAATTGAATACAGTAGCAGTTACCTCCACTCACTCCAGCCTAATACTAGGCCGAGTACCGTCGTATATCGAGTCACAATTTAAAAAAAAACTGCATACCACCGGATTCAGTCGCTTTTTTAATATTAAATAATAAATTTTAGACGATATGTGCAACTACTGGTTCCGAGCGAGCTGATGAAGAGCGTACATGTGATAGACTCATAGCAGCTGCGAGGAGACGAGATCATGCTACGGCTGCTAGACTTTTGGACAAGTTAAGACACGCAGCCGACCATGCTGCTGGGTAAGAATCTATTTTTATTATTGCTGGGCGAAGGCCTTAATCTAATTTTCGCAGTATAATATTTTGAATTTTATCTGTAAGTTTTATGCCCAAAACACTGAACAATATGGTTCTTAGACAAACCCCGAGCCTAGACATTTATTTAGAAAATAAATTTATTATCTCATGCCACTTGCAAAGTCTTTCTTGCACTGTCTTTCGCCACTATCTAATATAAAACACTACTGCCTACGACTCTTTAATAACCAGACCCAGACTCTCGGTTATCCACAACGCCTTATTAATTATTCTTTTTTCTGTCTTTCCTGTCACAGTGGTGGTACGCACTTTTGGAAATTGGACTCGTGGGAGGATGACGCTCGTAGACGCCGAAGGCTTGTACCGAACCCTCGGGGCTGTTCACATCCTGAAGCGACGTTACACCGGCCAGTTGATTCTGAGAGACAACACGATGCTATTCTGCAGGTTAATATTAATTTTTTTATTTACATTTCTATACTAAGCTACTGCTTGTATCATAGAAACAGGACGACCAAAATACATATATCAAAGATACATTGGTATCGGCAAGTCGTTTTAAACACGTGCTCTTGATTTACGTAACAATTGTCGCCCTAAATTAAAAAAATATACATAATTGTAATTTTACTAATGGAGATTATTCTATTCTATATTATATTATTTGTTATATTAGAGAGCTTGTATGAGGAGATGAGTGTAAAGAAAGCGGAAAAGTTATGTCAGGATCATAGAAATTGGCGCTCCATTGTCTCTCGCTGAAGCTCCCTGCAAAATTTTCGGCTTGACAATTCAATCGATTAAAATATACGAGAATAAAGGCATGGTATCACTATAAGAGTTATTAAATCAGTTAAATAGTAAAGAGTTGTAAGTACTCAAATTAAGCAAACATATCCTGCGAGAATAGGCAGAGTCAATGGTCCTAAATCTTAACAGAGTCAATGGTACTAAATCTTAATAGAATAAATCTAGAATTAAGTCACTTTTTTTAATCAATTTTGATATAGTCCTAGATTAAATTTATTCAATGATTTAATTCATGACTAATTTAAAATTTAAAAATACTAATCAATATCTTTTATTGTCACTTGACATTTGACGACGATTTGCTTGATGGTAAGCAATGGGAAGTCTGTAAGCGCTAACGACTGAAATAACGACTGAAAATCGTCACTATGTCGACCAGAAATAATACATAATAGAAATTTTAATTAATCAAATTGTCACTCGTTTTTCTCACAGGGATAGGTAGAGACAATGATCCTGACACAACTCTCTCGCTTCCCTCACATCTACAATTCTCATCATACACGCTCTACGGTTATGGGCACTACGCAAGCCAGCTTTCTTTAGAATGTATCCGTCGACACCCTCCTGGGCCTGCTTCGCTTAACGCATCCATCCACATTAAATTTATAAATTCCTTAAATAATAATAGATTTGTATGTAATAATATTGTACTAGTACTAGGACATCATAAAGTCGTAGTAGTTTTCCTATCCACAGGCAACGGAAGAGTTACATGCTAGGATAGCTGCCGGTGGAGGTGGTCGTGGTGCTCAGTTGCCAACACCGGCGACGGCGGACCTTCTCGATGATGCTGAACTCCTGTTAGATGATAGAGAGATTGATGCCGATTTATCTGGTAAGTTTGATTAATATAAACAGTAATTATAATGGAATATACAAACTACAAAAATAGACTTGGATCCAAAATGGTCGTTTTTTATTGTGGCTCGGGAACCTTTTTTCACTATCGGTTGTCGGTTCTTTGAGCGATGTGGCCAGCTTTTAAATTATTTAATTAGAGTGTAGTTTATAGCGCAATGAATTTTTTAAAGTTTTTTTTTTTTTAACTAGGTCCAGTAAACATAAGTACGAAGGCTCGACTCGTGGCACCAGGTTTAGTCGCGCCGGGCACGGTGTCGTTGACTTCCACGGAGCTTTACTTCGAAGTGGACGAGGACGACGCGGAATACAAGAAAATTGACCCAGAGGTATGTTGCAGTTTACTTTAATATTATGTACCGCGGTCTTATAAAGTTCACCAGCCTAAGGACTCTAATTGCATGCACTTTTTGAATGCGTCATTTAATTTGACGTGACATGTCAATTGAGATTTTATGGCCTATTTTTAAATAATGAGATATTTAGGACGTTATGTGAGCTTACTACCAACTTGGAGAAAGTGATATTATTTAAAATAAGCTTACTTTGGTACGAAATCGCATGGTAAGATTATAATCATATTGTTCTAAAAGATTATGGTACGCCCTTTTATCTCGCCAAATTTTAAGTTAAGATATAGTTATAAAATATTCGTAAATAAAAAACCTACCCAGTATATAAAAAACAATAAATAAAATAAAATCGTCATCGCCAACAAACTATCATCGCCACCGCTATCCTATTTAAGTCTGATGTCAATAAAAAAAAATAGAAGTTGGTCTTCATTTGCCCATCTGGGGTTGTACCACTACTTTGGCATCAGCTTGGGCATCAGCTTTAAAGTTGCTGGTTTCGACTAGCTTACAACGTGACTGCTATTTGCAATCATGTAACTGTAGTAACAGCCGCCTCTATTCGTGGTTCGTACTATGCGGGCAATGGAGAGAGCTATGCTTGGTGTGTCTCTGCGCGATAGAATCCGGAACGAGGATATTCGCCAAAGAACCGGAGTTACCGACATAGCCCGAAGGATTTGCGAGCTGAAGTGGCAATGGGCTGGCCACGTTGCTCGAAGAACCGACAACCGATGGGGAAAAAAGGTTTAGAGCGGAGACCACGAACCGAAAGACGCAGCGTAGGTAGGTCTCCCACTAGGTGGACTGACGACATAGAGAAAGTCACGAATAACCGATGGATGCAGCTGGCATCTTGTTGTTCGAAATGGCGTTCTAAGGGGGAGGCCTATGTTCAGCAGTGGACGCGTTCTGGCTGATGGTGATGATGACTATGTACACCAGGGTTAACTTTAAAAGGCAATGAAATTCATTCCCATTTGTCAAAAAGTTACGCGGTCGCTGTTAGTGTCAAAAACAACTTCGGACAATGAGTTTTAATGAGCTTGTGTTGCGCGGTCGCAATTTTAATTTTAAAGCTCATTATAGAGTTCAACTGTCAATACGAAGTCCATTGTCATTGAATTTTCTTAGATTTTGCGTGAACATTGATTAATGAAATAAACAAATTTTATGCGGCTTACTAATGCGTTTATTTCGCGTCGGAATAATAAAATATGTAAAATCTAAACCAAAATAAACGCGATAGTAAGCCGCATAAAATTTGTTTAATTCATCCATTGTCATTGAGTTACGCGGTCGGCCCGCAGAATAACTTTTAAGTGTCTATTAAAAAAAATAACGCGATATAAACCATAAAGAAAAGACAACCATACAAATAATTAATAAAGAACTAAATTAATATTTAATTACAAAAAAAGTTAAGCATTGACAAATTTATTACTTTACGTTTTTATTACTTACAAAAAAAGGATATTTCTTAAAAAAAACTATTTGACAAAACAGCTATCAAACTGGGAACGACGTGTGAGCTTTGTTTTATAATTTATATGTGATGCAGGTATCGTTCGGTTATGGCCTTATAGGCTAGGAGACTGGCGGCAGTTAATAATTAACTTCAATCAATCTAATAATCAAATTGTCACTTGTTTTTCCCACAGGGATAGGCGAGACAAAGGAGCGCCACTTGTCACGATCCTGACAGAACTCCCTCGCTTCCCTCGCATCCACAATTCTCTTTATACAAGAACTACGGTTATGGGTACTAAGCCACCCAGCTTTCTTGAAGATGTCTGCGTTAATAATAATAAACTTATCATTTGAAATATAAGAAGGCATTAACGATACCATATTATGGCGAAAGATACATCTATATAGACTGGGTAGCATTTAACTATATAGGCAAATATAGGCTGGGTTGCCCATAAGCATAGAGCTTGTATATATAGAATTTTGGATGTCAGGATCGTGGCAAGTGGCACTCCATTGTCTCTGCCTGTCCCTGTGTAAAAAAGCTGTGACAATTTGATTGATTAATTAAAATATAAATTATAAATTACGTAGATATACAGAGACAATAGAGCGCCACTTTTCACGATCCTGACCTAAACCCTCGCTTCCTTCACATCCACAACTATTGAGACCATATTTGAAATAAAATAATTATAAATCACATTCTTGCTTAGATGAATAGCGTAATAATAACGTGGTAGGGAACTTGTTGAACTTTTGCTGTTTCTGTTTTTCTTCCATCTCCTAGAGTAAAAATGAAATAATATCAATATAAAGGATATACGTGTAATATAGATGGGTAACCGAATATGAGCCACTTAAGCAAACAACACAATGCAACCCCGCGGTGAGCTGGCCCCTGAGGCGCCATCATAGTGATGTACATTTAATTCACGTAAACAAACATCGATAAGACCGTATTAAAATTCGATCATACACAATTGTGTCAATACAGCGCTATTGTTATATATAGTTACGTGTTACAGTTACATGATCAGGGTTAGTGTCGCTCCATTGTCTCTGAAGCAACCGTAAAATTAAACGGTTTTCTCAGTCGTCGGCGCTCTTGGACCTCCCTTTGTTCACCATTAGACAAGTCGAGAACAGATGTCGAGTCTCAATAAAAAATAAAACATTTACCTAAATAAGGACATAATTTATCAATACAAATACACCAAATAGATTAGATTATACTATTTCATTTTTTCGTATTAAAGTAAAAAACAAATGCAAAAATATATTCCTAAAACAAAACTCAACAAGAGTAAAAGGTAACATGCATGCATACATTCACCGTGGATATCTTTATTGTATTTTAGTAATCGAAGGTAACGTGCTGTATTATAGCTTTCTTTACATTCTCAATTCTCTCCTTACAAGTTCTATTTCCTATCCCATTGGGGAAAAGGCGTGCCAATTTGCTTAATTTGATATTATAGCTTTATTTAGTTGCGTCTAATTGAAGTTACATTACAAGTAGCTTACAATAATAGAATAAGAATAGCTTACAATAATATAAGTCGTTACAAGTCGAAATTCGTTCGAAATTCGAAATTCGATGTCGATACAGTGACATCACTTTTAACCTGTGTGGGGTGCGCGAGACTCTCGGACAGCGATACAATAGCGCCCCGTGGCGATATTCTGTGTCACTGCGCAAGACCTGATTTGAATTAGCATCGTCTATCTATGAGGTATATTCAAGAGGTAAAATAATACGAGTATATCTATTTAAATGTGAATTAATGCCTTTATTTTACTAAATAAACTCAATAAAATGCAGACGTTTTTGCGTTGTCCCTTTTGATGCATATTTAAAAAAAATACAATTTCTATAATACGAGTACATAACGTTTAGTAGCTTAGAATAGAAATTCAAAGCAAAAAATAATATTTAACATTAGGCAGTCATATGTTATCATGTTAATTAGAAAAACCTACGATAAGGGGCAACCGTGGTGTAGTGGCAGTGCAATGGTTACACAAACCGAGTTCGAAACCAACCGCCTGTAAAAATGTATCTTTGACATATGTACTTTGGTTTTCCTGTTTCTATGATACAAACACTTTAGTAGCTTAGGATGAAATGTAATAAAATAAAAAATAGATATTAGTTTACCCAATACATTTAAATCATTAGTCGTACACTGCTGGACATTGACCCCCAGCGATCTCCACAGCATTTATCAGTTTTCTGCTACCTTAAGTAGATCTTCAGTCTATCATTGTAGTATAGTAAAATACAAAGAATTAAATAAGCAAACAAATATTGTGTCTAATATTGTTTTATACCACAATACCACATGGTCTCCATACGTGAAATTTTCGTCTCCAACGGCCATCTTTTCTACGAGCTTAAAATAAGATGTTTTGATTTTAAAAGCGTATCAGTGTATCACCGGCCTTACATTATTGAAATGAAATGGTGCCCGATATTATTTACTGCGACTAATTTAACGATTTCGACGATTGTAAATTGAATTCGTAATGGGCATTTTTATTTGTTTATGCTAATGTTTTGTTTTAATTATACCTTTAGATATATATTTTCTTTAATTTGACTGATAAATTATGTTTCTTCTCGTTGAGTATTTAAAGAATTTTATCTATTGAATGTTGAGGTTTTCTATGGCTTCTGTTTTTTTTTTTAATATTTTTTTATCTTGTAACTAGTTGTTTCTTTATTTTTATTGCTTTAATTGTTGGTGTTTCTGTTAATTAATTATTAAAAATAAGTTTGAAGTGTTTCTGATCTACCTCTCTTTAATGTTATCTAATCTATTAACATGGTTTTTAAATTTATTTGCTATTAATATTTAAATCAGCTTAAAGCTAATTTTGTAAAACTAATCACAGATTTCAGCAGGAAATATTTAAAATAATATCATATAACATCAAGACGTGCACTACTTTCCACGATCCTGATCTAATTATCTGGCTTTTCTTACAATTCTCAAATTGACTTTATATTAGTACTTACAACTTATTATTGGCACAAACTAAAATAGGTAATTCTAACTTCTGTTCTTCTCAGTCTTCCTCTGTCAGCATACAGTTTATTATCCATTTTTATATCTATACTTAGCTATTATGCGTATCAAAGGGCGCAGACCGACCAAAGTGCACTACGATTTTTGACGACTGAAAAAACCTATTTAACTATCCATACACGATTCTTACAAAGTTTTTTTAAAGCGATGTCTATTCTCTACACGTCGCCAGTAACTGTAGCCGCCTCCGAATATAATAAATAAACATATTACTTCAATTTTGACAGCTCCCGAACTGCGTGATGTCTGACGTTTAGACGTTTTATAGCGTATCCCAAAAGAAATAGGAAAATCGAATTTTAATTGTTTAACCATAAGGTTCAGTTCTATTTGTTTTTATAATTTTGGCTTAACGGTTTAAATGAGTGTAGTTATTCGTGCAATTTTTAATTTAGTATGTTTTTTAAAGGAACTTCAAATAATTTTCAACATCGGCCTAATTCATACGTAATTGCTATTTCTTCTTTCAATTTATTCGTTTTTTCTACACTTCTATACTAAGCTACTTAAGTGTTTGAATAATTGAAACAGGACAATCAAAGTACATATATCAAAGATACATTGGTACCGGTGGGTGGTTTCGAACTCGTGCTTTCGGATTGTGTGACCGCTGCACTGCCACTACACGACGGTCACCTTGTTCTTTTAGTTTTCGTAAATAATGCATTGCTCTGGGTGATTTTGCCGATTTAGGATTTAGCATCAATTTCATGTATACAGACTGTAAAGTGATTTATAGTTGCGTTTGGGCTTAAGAGATAGTTGGCGGTTCCAACCAGATCACCATAGTGGATGCGATTGTGACTTGCAACTATTTATCAGTAGTAAAAGCCTCCATTCATGAATCGCATCAGTTTAACATCAGGCGGGATGCTGTCAAATGTCAGAGCCATACAAATACTACTAAAATAATCGCTCGCTAGATCTAATTTAGCCCTAGTTTCATTTTTTTAAATTAAATTTCTACACTTAGCTACTAAAGTGTTTGTATCGTAGAAACAGGACAACCAAAGTAATATGTCAAAGATACGGTCAAGTGGTTTTAAACCCGTGCCCCGGGTTTGATTTTTTTTTGTAGCAATGAAATTTTTAGTTTATACTCTTTTCTATTTTAACCGTTGATATCTAATGTTTTTATGTAGACACGTACGTTTTGGTGCCTACCTGTCGTTTCTGCATTCTATTTAATATGTTTGATCGTTAAATTTGATAAGGATGTTAAATGTTTTGTTAACTTTTATGGAAATTTGTATTTTATTAGGTTTACTATTTTTTAAATAATTGGATAGCATGTTTGTTTTGTGGAGATTATGGTTAACCATAGAGACTGTATGAGGAGAGTTGTGATTATGATGGAAGCGAGAGTTTTGCTTGGTAATCGGCTAGTGTGCTTTTATTATGTCTCAATCAAATTATCACGCCTCTTTCTGACAGGGATAGGAAGAGACAATGGCGACCGTGGTGTAGTGGCAGTGCAATGGCTACGTAAGCCGAATGGCACTGGTTCAAAACCACTTGCCGGTACCAATGTATCTTTGATATATGTACTTTGGTTGTCCTGTTTCTATGATACAAGCACTTTAGTAGCTTAGTATAGAAATGTATAATAATAAAAAAGAAAAAAAATGTAGCGCCACTTGCCTCGATCCTGACACAACTTCTTCGCTTTCCTCCGAAATAATTGTGGATGTGAAGGAAGCGAGGAAGTTGGTTCAGGATCGTGGCAAGTGGCGCTCCATTGTCTTTGCCTATTCCTGTGGGAAATGGGGGGTCACGCCTTTTTCCAATTGAACGCCAATTTGATTTGATATGATTCTATATCTGATAGCTACCCATCTGATGTTAAGTTAAAGCGCTGGCCATAAATAGAGGCGACTGCTGCTACAGTTAAATTATTACAAGTGATAGTGGTATTTATTATGCCGGCCTAGTTGCAGCCTAGTGATCAAGTTGATCCCGCAACGCGACTAAGTCAGTTCACAGTATTAGTACTTGAAAGTGGTTATATCTCCTCACTGCCATTCTTAGTTCTCCTACTCACTCACACAGACTTATCCATGTTGTTACGATCCGTGGAACTTGTTAGTACTGTCATATACTGTCTGTCTGTTGTAATTTTGTTATTTACGACTGGCATCGGTTGCATGTGAGAAAGAATTTAGGCGCCAGATGTATCGATAAGCGATCGCCTGCAGTGAGGAAAGATTGTATCGATAGATAAAACGTGACACAATAGCTCATCACTATAATGTTTGATAATCTTTTAGTGTTAAAACAGTTTTTGTTGTAGCATCTATGTCTTGAGTGAATACAGATATAAGTGCAAAAGTGATTATTTAGTAATTTTGAATTATAGATATCCCAACTAGACGCAAAAAAAAATAAAGCTAAGTTGCCTAGTGCCCATAACCGTAGAGTTTGTATGAAGGGAATTGTTAATGTGAGGAAAGCGAGGGAGTTGTGCTAGGACCGTGGCAACTAGCTGGATTTAGATGAAAAACCTTTATTCGTTAAACAAAAGTAATTGTTTTGTATAAGAGTTAATAAAATTTAAAAAAGTTGCTTAAAACAAAATTTGTTACGCTTCGATTCTCGCAATGATATAATACAAAGCACTACTTTCCATAATCCTGACAAAACTCTTTTGCTTTGGTTACATTCTAACTTACTCGTACTCTTTTATTTATTAGGAATATATCAGATTTCATCTAGAAACAATCTTTTGGGTCATATTATTCTGAAGTGCGGTCCATAAATAGTTGTCACTGATACTACAATTCAATAACTATAAGTAGTAGTCACATCCACTATGCCGGCCTAGTTATAACTGGCAACTTACAAGCTCATGCCGAAACGCGACTAAATCACTTCACTGTGTACCACTGCCTACCACTCAAAATTCTTTCACTCACTCTTGATATAATAGTATAAACCTTAAATTATATTTAATTTTTTAAATTTTTTGTTGTATTAAAAATACCAAACGGCTGAAACTGTGTTTAAACTATGTATGTGCTCACAATGAATCACTAAAATTAATTCCTATCGGAGCAGTTGACTAATTACAAGGAACGCATACCGGAAAGGTGGTATGACAAATATGTAGTCCCAAATCAAAACACAGTAAAAACAATAATTTACTTTCTCTTTGAATTTATTTAATGTAACGCAACATCTAACCTCAACTTGTATTGAAATATCCAACAAAGTCTGTTTTTTTGTTATTTTTTTGTTCGACATATGACACCACTCCGCTTGATGTTAAGCCGGAGTATGGTCCATGAATGGATGTCACTGCTACTACAATTCAATAACTGTGAGTAGCAATCACATTCACTATGCCGGCCTAGTTGAAACCGGC
The DNA here is from genome assembly GCA_905220615.1 of Tinea trinotella. Classification (NCBI taxonomy): domain Eukaryota; kingdom Metazoa; phylum Arthropoda; class Insecta; order Lepidoptera; family Tineidae; genus Tinea; species Tinea trinotella. The sequence continues at coordinate 6,482,163 of HG992326.1, forward strand.
AACTTACAAGCTGATCCCGAAGCGCGATCAAATCACTTCACGGTCTGTATACTTGTAAGTGGTGGTACTACCCCTGATCGGCAGACTGGGTATATTATTCTCATTGGTTTTGATTTTGAGCAGCCGAAGAATATCCCAATGAATTCCCTAGGGGATAATAGGAACTGTAATTGCCACCAAAGGAGCGCTAACGGGAGCTCAACATATTTAACTAATTGATATGTTCTAATGCAAAAAACATCCACCAAAAGAAATTCTTCCAAAAATTTCAACCACATATGTTCCTGTTTATAAACTGCGGAAACTATGAATCTTTGTAAATGTTGTTGTCCCTTGAGTATTCAATTTTTTTATTGTGACGCCGCATCTGAAGCAAGAAGTGGATGATGTTTGTTTGTTTTCACTTTTCAGTCAACGACGCTCTTGGACCTCTTCTTGTTTACGTTGAGGTCAGATGCTACGTTACAATTTTTTTTATTATTGTGGCTCAACATATGACAGCACCCCGCCTGATGTTAAGCTGGAGTGCGGTCCATTAATGGATTTGATTGCTGCTACAGTTGAATCAATGCAAGTACCAGTTGCATCCACCTTGTAAGTTGATCCTGAAACAAGACCAAGCCACATTTCGTTCTGGTACTGCCCCGAAAGTGGTAAGCCTGAATCCGGATCGGCAAACTGGGAAAGTGACCCATTACTATCTGCCTAACACTTTTAAAACATCTATTATATTCAATGTCAAGGATAAAATGCAACAAAAATCGATTGTCTTTCTTCTTTGTTGTATAGAATTCGATGTATAGAATGTTCGTAGCGTTTCGTGAGTTTCGTAAAAACACGCGAACAACTTTGCTTGTTAGTAGAAACTTATGTTTTGGTTCATTTTATTGGATTCCCTCACGCTACGTGTTTTTTATCGCAAATCTGCTTTTTTAAAGAGAATAACTGTTTCCTTGTTTTAAGAATAACGCTGTCTATTTCGATAAATGTCGATTATTTGCATTATATGCTTGTCTTCTCTTAGGTAATCGATAATACATTATCTCTTCCTATCCCTGTGGAAAAGAGAATTGTAAAACAGTTTTGTTTAAATAAATCCTTTTTTTAAATTAATTAATAAATTTAGTGTCCAGGACTCGAATATCATACGTAGGTACTTATTCTATAGTGTACTCGGCTATATAAACTTCAAGAGCTTATCTAATGTAACGAAAAAAATTAATTAAAATACTATGTACTAAGAATCGTACCAAAAAATAATGGCTAATGTATATAATATATTTAAAAATTACTTATCAACTCCGCGCACGTTGCCGGTCGTGACGCGATGATAACTTCATTATGATATTGCACGTCCATTCTTTATTGGTGTATTGTTTTATTTTTTCTCAGACTTTTATTGTGGACGAAAATATTTTCACGTATTTTGGGATCCAATTCAATTCAGTTCACGTATTAAATTGAATTATTGTTACCGTTATAGCAATGTAATCAATTTAGTATTGTATAAATTAGTTGTTAATTTATTGTTATTAGCTAGGTTGCCTAGTGCCCATAACCTTAGAGCTTGTATGAGGGGAATTGTGGATGTGAAGGAAGCGAGAGAGTTGTGTCAGGATCGTGGCAAGTGGCGCACTATTGTCTCTGTTTAACCCTGTGGGAAAAAGACGTGACAATTTGATTTTGATTATTACGTGCTTCTTTATTATTAGCGGATTAAACATTAGCAAAGAAAACGGAATTTGATTATTTTGTCCAATGTTTGACAGTAATATTCTAGCGTTTGACGACACGTGTGGTACATCGATTAGCACCCCAGTGCATTACGCGTAAAGTCCAGCGTTCGATTCCTGGCCGGTAATTTGTTTTAGTTAGTAAAGATATATATTTAAAAATGGCTATTTCATCTTAAAATATTCCTTTGTTTTAAGAAAGATATTTTATGCTAAAATAATCTCAAGTACCAGGATGTCAGCAATTGGGTGGAGATGTTATGAACGCGTGCCAGCCTGAGGGCCCACGGCGGGTGGCCCTCAAGGTATGTCTCGTACTAGAGACAGGAGAATATAATTACTAAATGTAAACCCCACGTCATATTTCCAGTTAATACTTTATTCAAATTATAATTTATAATTTCCTTAAACGACATTCCTAATTTATATTCGTAGGTAGTACAAGAATTTGTTTGTTTAAGATTAAGTTTAAGGGTCAATTCAGACCCGATAGGTAATATTTAAAACTCGATAACTAACCTGTACTTCAAGAGAAAGTCCAAAAGACCTAAGGACTGAAAGAAAAGTTTAAGGTTGCATTAGTCACCGTCACTATGCCGGCCAAAGGAAACTTTTGTAAATTAGTTTTACAAAAGTTATGGACTTCTTACACGGTAACTCTGAACTGATAGGATTCATTATACTGCTCTGTTGTCCGTCCTTACGTCCGTAGACTATTCATTTTTAACTTTTAGCTTAGGTGGGGGCAATCTAGTAAGCATTAGAAAGATCTCTAAAGCCAGTCATTTTTGTTCGACGATGCAAAACAGCATGCAAAAAAAATATTAACCAAAATGATTTTATGAGTCGTAGATAGATAGTTCTAGTGTGGTTCTAGAGAGGGTTCTGGAGAAAGGTTCTAGAGTGGAGACCACGAACCGGCAGACGCAACGTAGGTAGGCCTCCCATTAGGTGGACTGACGACATAGTGAAAGTCACAAATAACCGGTGGATGCAACTCGCATCTTGTCGCTCGGAATGGCGTTCTAAGGGGGAGGCCTATGTTTGGCAGTGGACACCTTCTGGCTGATGATGAGGCAGATAGTTGGCGGTCATTAGCCCAGTCTGCTGATTTGATGTAGTAGTATTACTCCCAAGTGTATGAAGTGACTCAGTCGCGTTTCGACATAGCCTAAAAGTTGCTGGTTACAACTAGGCATTCATGGATCAGTGCTGTCTTATGTCTAGTCACAATAATAAAAATAAAGATATGGAAAAGAGAAGCGGGTAATGAAAAATTATTTAACGACATGTTCAGAAATCTGTGTAGAATCAGTTGGGCTGGAATAGTGTTTTAGCCATACTAGTTACTATAAGAAATCGTTTAGCTTAGACTTACGGTAGCGTCTATTCATTTCAATAATTATCTGTCGGCTGCCAACTTTAAAACTAAGTAGTGACGGATATGAACAGCAAAAGAAGCCGCGTCTAGACACTCCCAAATCTATTTACTGTATTGACTATCTATACATTCTTTTACTATCATTATTCATTATTAAAAGTAGCTACCGTAACGATTTGTTGTAGGATTTAGATTATTTTAGAGGTGGCTATTTTTTTGTTTGGAACAGTGCGGGTAACAGGTCGGGAAAAGCATCCGCATTCTATGGAACGGTACAAAGTTTGGTGTTTCTATTCTTTGTAGAACAATTGACAAGTGGAATGCTTTGCCAGTCTAGGTGTTCTCTCCATCCTATGACCTTGGATCCTTCAAGCGATGCGTGAAGAAGCACCTTTAGCCGGCATAGTGACGGCGGCTGAGGCAGCCGTGAACTAACTCGTTTTTGACGTGACAACGTCTTATAATTCGATGGAGCCGGCAGCACGCACGAAAAAACATGACTCATGCGGCGTTACCTCGCTCTGAGGCGTTCCATTTATGTCTTGAAGTGCAAGCGAGAGCACGGAACAAAATGAACCCGCAATTAAACGCGTCATTAATAAAATAGGCACATATTATTTTGTTAAATAAAACAAACAATTATGTACGTCGCAACAACATCTTAAAGGATATTAATATTACTATTAATATCGTGGTAAGTGGCGCTCCATTGTCTCTGCCTATACCTGTGGGAAAAAGGCGTGACAATTTAATTGATTGATTGATTAAATTTTTAATAGGAAGTATTAAATTAATTTAAAAATATACGAAAAACGTGCTATTAAATCTTAAAATAAAAACAGATCACAAACATAATTAGCGTGTCTAATTGTGTTTAGCTCTATACACGTACGTTATAATTGGTAATTTATATGTAAAACAGTGCGCGGGCGGTGAAATTACATCAATCTCTTTAAATAAGGCAACCGTGGTGTAGTGGTTGTGGAATGGCCTCGCAAACAAAGCCCCTCCGGTTCAATACTGCCGGTATCAAAGTTTTTTTAATATGTTTTTTTTTTTTTTTTATTTTTTTTTTTTTTATTGTGATTCGACATATGACAGCACCCCGCTTGATGTTAAGCCGAAGTGTGGTCCATGAATGAATGTCACTGCTACTACAATTCAATAACTGTGAGTAGCAATCACATCCACTATGCCGGCCTAGATGGAACCGGCAACTTACAAGCTGATCCCGAAACGTGACTAAATCACTTCACGGTCTGTATACTTGTAAGTGGTGGTACTACCCCGGATCGGCAGACTGGGTGCCACTGCCTACCACTCTTTGATAACCAGACCCGAAGCAAATATCCATCTCTTTTTTTTTTTTTTTATTAACAAATATTTGCAATATTTAATACTATTAAATATTACAAATAAAAGCTATGAAACAAATATTTGCTCCGACCGGGGATCGAACCCGGGACTTTACGCGCAACAAACCAGTCGCTAAACCGTTCGTCCACGCCTGTCGTCAAAATGTAATTTGGTAATGTACTTTGGTTGTGCTACTTCTATGATACAAGCACGTTTAGTAGCTTAGTAGATCAATCAATCAATCCAATTGTCACGCCTTTTTCCCACAGGGATAAGCGGAGACAATGGAGCGCCACTTACCACGATCCTTACACAACTCCCTTGCTTCCTTCAAATCCACAATTCTCTTCATCAACTTGAAGGCTTGAAATTGAAATTTAATCTTTCTGTGGGTCCCTAAGATTATTGATTGTCTAGCGGCATAAATACATAATGCATAAAGTTTTAAAAGAAGTAAAATAAAAATGCACTTATGAACTCGAAGACTTTGTAAAGTAACCCCTCGTGGAAACATTTTCAATAATAAAAATTAAACGATTATGTTTCCAAAAGACGTTAGAATGTGTACTAAAACAGGAGATATGCTATAAACTGTAAATCACACGCATTAATTGCAAACCATAATTGGTAGTGACCTAAGTTCTTTGACTCTCACAATATAGTTCGACTGCTGAAATTTGTTGTTTGTTACCTATTCGACTGGAACATTCGTCCGGACTATAACGTCAGACGTTTTGAGAGCTTTGCAGCCATCGTGGTCACGGCGAGACATAATACTGACGGACGATAGATAATTCTAAGCCGCATAAGTAATTTTTTTTATTAAATTAATCAATTCTCGCGCAAAATCTAAAAAAATAAGAATTTTAATTAAAATGACAATCTTTTGGGGCAGTATCTACTTACTACTACTTTTAAATCTGTCGTTTTAGTATTTTCTTAGATTTTGCGCGAACATTGATTAATGAATTAAACAAATTTTATGCGGCTCCTACAGGTATAGGCAGAGACAATGGAGCGCAACTTGCCACGATCCTGACACAACTCCCTCACTTCCTTCACATTCCCAATTATCTTCAAACAAGCTCTACGGTTATTGGCACTAGGCAACCCAGCTTTCTTGAGGATGTCTCTGATTTGGTCGGCAAACACCATCCTGGGTCTTTAGTTAGTTCTAGTGATTATATAAGTTTAATGTGGATGAACAATTTAGTCATCAGCACGGTTGAATGGGAAATAAACTACGGAATATCAATAAAACGCTAGGGGCCGCGCTTTATTGTGACCATACAATAAAATGTTTCGCAGCCTCGTTAGAGGGTTCGTAAAATATGCATCAAAAATTTTATTATCATGCAATAACACTTGGACTCCAATTGGTATCGACAATTTGTGCAACAGATCTTTATTGGGTTTAGATTATCTATTTCAATAATTAGGTTTTACGCTTGTTTTAGTCTTCTGTATCGAGAAGTATAAAACTTAGTATGTAAATGGGACTTCAAAATAGCGTGAGAATTTTGATTATTCTTTAAGATCGACGAATAAACAAGGAAATATCACTCTTTCCAATAATATGATTGGCTTGCTGTTAAATGCTCGCTATTAATAAATTACGCACAAAAATCGCTTAAAGACGTCCATAACCACAGAGCTTGTGAAGCACATTGTGCCGGAGACTGTGGCAGCCGCAAAATGACTTGTTATTTTCAGTCGTCGGCACTCTTGGACCTCTGTTATGCTTACCAGTAGGAATGTCAAGATTAAATATAGTCACAATAAAAAAGGTAGCAAGAGAGTTGTGGAATGAGTCTGCATCTGCAACGGCTGGACAGATGTTTTTATATATTTCATTAAATGTTCCGAGGAGCTCTTTAACCAGAGTCTACCTCGTCATTTCACACCCATAATACCCGCACTGGACGGGGGAAGCATCCGCATTTAGTTGACTAAATCGGCAGTCGAACTAAAAAGTTCGGTGCGTCTTTTCTTTGTATATAGAACAATCGACAAGTGGAATGCTTTGCCAGCCCGTGTGTTCTCTCCCTCCTATAACCTTGGATCATTTAAGTAATGCGTGAAGAAGCACCTTTTGCGGCATAGTGACGGCGACTGAGGCAGACGTGAACTAACTCGATTGTTTGAGTCGTTGTCACTCTTAGATCTCCTCTTACTTATCAGAGCAAGAGGCAGGTCGAGGTCAAATGTCGTGTCACAATAATAAAAAAAAATATTAGCTATTATTACCAACTATTTTGGTTTGGTACCTACCTCTGAAGGTCATATAGTATCTTGATGCCGTTAACAAGGGTAAACAACATGTGTATACAATTATCAAGGACCTTAAGAGGAGGGTAGAGTGAGTCAGAGGTTGAGAGGGTTTTTGTTATTTTTAAAACGTAAGCGCCGGCGCCATGTGCCCTACCTATCTATCACCTGCTGCCAAAAGGGGACACGACACGTAGATACACTATACAAATATATTTTTATTTAGTTATAGATATATAGTTTCTTTATTTTGATAAATGGTGATGATACTCTTTTTTTTATTGTTACTTGACATATGACAGCACCTCGCCTCATGATAATCTGGAGTGCGGTCCATGAATAGAGGTGACTCAATTTACTGTAAGTAGCAGTCACATCCACTATAATTGAAACCGGCAAGTTACAAGCTTACGGTCTGTATACAGTATACTTGTCTGCCGATCCGGTACTACCCCAGATCGGCAGACTGGGCACCACTGCCTACAACTGTTTAATATCTAGACCCGGATCAAACATCTACCTCTTTTTTTTAAACTAATATTTGAAATTAAAAGCTATGAAACAAATATTTGCTCCGGCCGGGAATCGAACCCGGGACTTTTCGCGTAACGGACTGGTATGCGAACTCATGTATTAATACTCATGTTTTGGTACTTTGTTTACATTTCTATACTATGTACTAAACGTGGTTAAATCTAAAGCGACTGGTATGTGGTTTTAAACCGAAGATTGTGTTTTCACAACCATTATACCATTTCCTTGGAATTTCCTTTGCTTATCTCATCAAGTTGATGCCAAGGTTGGTTGTCTGTCTGGCAGGTGTCGATTCTCAATAATAATATAAAAAAACCAATGTAATATATTACAGCCTGTACAAACAATATATTTAACACAATCAAATAACCTAATTAAATATGACAAATGCACAAAAACATCTTTGGCATTTGTTTCACTTGATCCTTTTAAAAAAAATAAGTTGGTCTACAATATGATGGATGAGGTTGCCGAGGTGAGGGCGGGACCGGCCATTAAAAAACAATAAACGATGGGCGTCGAGTGTCCGTTGCAATTTGTATGCTCAAGCACTCATCTTTATGCGCACGAGTAGCTTTGTTTCTTATACACAAAATAATAACACCATGATCTTCTAATTTAAAAAAAAAATACTTTGACAGCACTTTCTCTCATCAGGAGGGTGTTTGCCGACCAAATCGGAGACATCCTAAGAAAGCTAGGTTGCCTAGTGCCCATAACCATAGAGCTTGTATTAAGAGAATTGTGAATGTGAAGAAAGCGAGGGAGTTGTGTCAGGATCGTGGCAAGTGGCGCTCTCTGTGGGGAAAAGGCTCTGACAACTCTCAACCACTACTCTCTTTATTAAGCTCTTCTGTTATGCAGGCTCTGCGTATTTCTATGTTCTTAAGAAGGTTTCCAAATTCTTCTTCGTTTATTTTACCTTGTTACTAGACATATGACAGACCCGGCCTGATGATAGGCGAGATAGTTGTACCGATCGTTGTACAGGATCGAGGAAAATAGGGCTCAATCGTCCCTGCCATCCTTCTGGAAATTAGGGCATGATGGTGATCAAAATCTAGTGGATCTACCAGCATTAGTGTGAATAAACCCAAAAATAAAGTAAAATCAAATTACAACTCTACTTCAAATTTTTTTTGGGATTAATTTAGTACTTATCCTGACCAAGATTGTTAATGACAAGTAAATTGTTAATCTTGTTTTAATTTAAGTGAAACAGGTGTCAGAAGTGTACCTTGGGGCGTCAAACTTTTTCTATTGTTAAAATATTTGGTATAATTTAAGAGTATGGTTATTTAATTAGTGGTGTGGAAGTATGGGTTTACCAACTATATATTTTTTTTATTAGGTCATGAGACGATATAGTAAAATATTAAGTTTAGAATGGTATGTTGCGTTGATTTAAGCATATTTAAGGATGGATAAATCAGAGGTGAGGATAAATCTTTGATTACCCAGATCCTTACAATTTTATTCTCACAAATCCTAGACCATTCAGGCGATTTCTTAAAAATATATCTAACACTCTCAAATAAAATCGATAAATATGATTTATACACTAAGAAAATCGTTTTAATAAAATAAATATTTTATTACGTCTTGATTTTAAATTTTGTTGGGGAAAATGGTGTATTTTGAATTTTTTTTTTGGGAAAATGTTTTTTTTTATTGTAACTCTACTTGCCTGTTGGCAAGTCAGGGACGGTCTAAGAGTGGCGACTGAAATAATCAGTTCACGATAGTTCTACTTTTCAATTGTTTTATAAAGAAATGACAAATCGAACCGTTTAGTTATGTCGATTCTTGTATCACGCAAGGTATACGAGATATATATAATTATATAGGAAAGGTAGAAATAATAAATAGTAAGTCATAATACATTGTAAGTTCCATGTAAGCGTAAAATCTAATTCCAAACATAATACACTTAGTTAACAAACTAAGTTATAATACACTTATTAACGCGAAATGGTCACGCAGTGAGCCCCCGGTTCAGAAACCACTTGTTGGTACCTTTGATATATAATATGTACTTAGATCGTCCTGTTTCTATGAGTAGCTTAGTATACAAATGTATTTAATAATCAATATCATTATTAATTTGTGATAAAAAATTTGTTTAAAATTTTATATTTTGCGTATAACAGCTCATTTAGAAATATATGCATTAATTTTTATAAATACTGTTTTATTATGTTAATATTTTTTGCTAATAATGAAATTATACGACATATTAAAAAATACAAGTTATAAAGACTACGCGTGTTCGGCCATTTGTTTTAGAAATGAGGTATTATCTTTAAAAGATTTGATTTTATAGATTCTTCATATTTTTATAGCCTTATGACTATAGACTTTGAATAATACATTGTTTTTTTTTTAAATATTTTTATTATAATATATTTTTTCTTTCTTTGCAGGTAAGTCAACTGCTTCATCTATGAATCATTTTATAAAGATGGTATAATATAAATATTACCTAGAAAACCACTAGCAAAAGGTAAGTTTAAAGGTTTTTAAACATTTCTTAAGAGAGAGACAATTATCTGATCATCCAGTCATTGAAAACACAATTGGACCCGGTAGGTGGCGCTGCGGTTGTCCAAATATGTCATCAAATATGATTTGCTGAAGAATTGACAACTTGCATACTTTTTATTGCTTGCCTACCTAGAAAGAAATTTGTCGACCGAATCGGCAGTCGAACTAAAGTTCGGTGCGTCTCTTCCTTGTATAACAATCGACAAGTGGAATGCTATGCCAGCCCATGTGTTCTCTCCGTCCTATAAGCTTAACATTGGATCCTTCAAGCGATGCGTGAAGAAGCACCTTTGGCCGGCATACTGACCGCGACTGAGGCAGTCGTGAACTAACTCGATTGTTTCAGTCGTCGTCACTCTTGGATCTTCTCTTGCTTATCATCAGGCGAGTCGAAGTCAAACGTGTCACAATAAAAAAATTATAAGCCTTCCACCATAAAAGATTTGGAAGAATTAATATCATATTTAAAGTGTAGCGGTTTTTTCGGCCAGGATGACGTCTGCCGGGTCCGCTAGTTGATTATATTTATTCTTTAAAGTGTTATTAACATTACATCAGCAATTTGTTTCTTATGCAAACGAGATTTTCCCTTAACTGGAGGTTATTATAATTCGCAGCGTCCCGAGCTGTGTTCTTAAAATATGGTAATGATTGATGCACTTTCTACTGAGACCACCAATTATCCACATTATAACCTTTTTTCTTTTCTTTTTAGTATCAATACTTTATTATCGTTATAGATTCGTTTAGTAAATGACTATTTTTATAACAATTTAAATTAGGCGATGCGAAGCATTTTTGGCCGGCATAGTGACGACGACTGAGGCAGCCGTAATCAAGCCGTTTTTTTTTCAGTCTTCGTCACTCTTGGACCTCCTCTTGCTTATCATCAGGAGGGTCGAGGTCAGACGCCGTGTCACAATAAAAAAATCTCTAACTTTTCTTTATTTAAAAATGCGAATAAATGAAATATTTATTTATTCTTTTATTGTAAAAAATATTTAAAAGGCGGACTTGATAAGCCGTAAAGCTTTCTTTGCCTCTGTTGTGCAGAGAGTAAAAGACTTCGAATCCATACAGAACATGGAAAAAGTAATAATATAAAATACGAATAAATATTAATGCAATAAAATATAATTAAAAAACATAGTTATTACATTATGTAAATTAGAGTAAACATCATACAGCAAAAATATAATATAATTCCCAATATTTATAATAATAATACTTGGTTATTATTTATTTATTATAATGGCGTACTAGTCCGCTATATTGAATACGTTAGATTGCTAACTATCTCAGCTTGGTCGCCTAATCACAGTGATCATCGTATCAGGCGGTTGTAAATCTTTTCGACATGATAGGCAACAGTCCCGATTATAGCTTACCGAGGTGAAAAGCAAGCTTTGCCCGCGGCTCCGAGCGTGTCTTGCGGTAAGTGCTGTGTAGTTAACCCTCGGGCGTAGACGAGCTACTGCCGCGACGTGTGTGGCCCCAATCGCGTGTCGCAAACGACAATCTCTCTCGTGACATGGTGTCCTAGTAATAATTAATTTAATACCTCGACAACTAATTTAATAAATTTCATTTTGAAAGTTTTAAAGTCGCCTACCAATCTAGTTGCGTGCGCAGCAGCGTCTCTTAATGTAAACACTGTAATTTAAATTAATTCGCGGGTAAAGTAAATGTTAAATGTTTCTGCCGATACGTAATAAACAATAATGTTGTGTTCCTAGTACTTTTGTTGGACAATACGCACACGGGCTGTAATACGTCACCTGCAGCATGAGGGTCTAATTGCAGGTTCTCAACGCCTCGTACGCGTCTAGACGCCAACCGATATATAGGGTTGCCACATCTACTTTAATTGGTACAAGTTGTTATACTTAGTGGCCCAAAAATTAATCTAACAAGTAACAAACTATAACCTACAAACTTATGTTTTTTAATGATTTACATCTATTTGTGGTTATTTGCTACATAAAATAGGCAAAATACTGAAAAAAAAGGCAAAAAATACTGAAATAAAAGGCAAATTAATATTCACATTTCTACCTACAACTGTCAAACATTTCTACATAGTATTTGTCACGCTCCACTTTCCACGATCCTGACTCAACACTTGTTTCTCCTTCATCGACAATTGTTTTCATGAAAGCTCTGCTTTTTTTTAAGTTAAGATAGGTTAAAAGGAAGTTAGTTTAATAATTACTATTGTAATAATTTGTTATTAAATGTCAAAACATATTTGTAAAGTTTCAACATTGTTGATACTCTTAGTGTGGGGTGGTTTGTACAAAAGGAAAGCAGGGCGGGTTGCCGCGCCCACCGCTCGCGGTAATTTGACGGCGCCGTGTGTGGCGACCCTAACTCAGTCGGTCGCCTCACCCGCTCCGGCCCAAGGGCCCGCGTGATTGCTAAATTGAAAAATAAACATTTTGAGTGATGAACGTTGAGCGTTGATGAGAAAACGAGCTCGTGAATGATGGGCGAAGTTCGCGCAGGTTGTTGAACCAGCGACCTGCGAAACCTGCACCACGGGACCCCTGTCACAAACTTTGTAATCTTTCGCTTACTGTATTAGTTTTCCTTATTACTATGCTACTGATCTTTTGACTTCTATTTTCATCATAACAATTATTATAAAATTAATTTCCAATAATTTAAAAAAGTTTTTAAACGGATAATCATCATTGTTGTTCTTTAACTTTAATTAATAAAATTGTCATATCTGACATGCCCTGTAACTGATGCATTGTGGGCAAAGCCTACTACTTATATGACCCAAACATTATGGTAAGTGTCTTGAGTCATGCAAAACAGCCTGATGTTAAGCTGGAGTGCGGTTCACGAATGGAGGTGACTACTCGTACAATTCAATAGCTGTAAGTAGCAGTCAGATCCACTACGCCGGCCTAGTTAAAATATATAAATAGTATGTTGTTTCTTTTTTTTTTTTTTTTTTTTTTATTGTGACACGACATCTGACTTCGACTCGCCTGATGATAAGCAAGAGGAAGTCCAAGAGTGACGACGACTGGAATAACCGAGTCAGTTCCCGGCTGCCCCAGCCGCCGCCACTATGCCGGCCTAAGGTGCTTCTTCACGCATCGCTTGAAGGATCCAAGGTCATAGGAAGGAGAGAACACATGGGCTGGCAAAGCATTCCACTTGTCAATTGTTCTACAAAGAAAAGACGCACCGAACTTTTTAGTTCGACTGCCGATTCGGTCGACAAAATGTGGATGCTTTCCCCGACCTGTGCGGGTATTACGGGTGTGGAAGGACGAGGCAGGAATAAGGTTAAAGAGCTCTTCGGAACATTCTCCGTGGTATAGGCGATAGAGGACGCACAAAGCCGCCATGTCTCTGCGTAGTTGCATGGGCTCCAGAGTTCGCGTGACCTCTGCATCACCTATAATTCGGACAGCTCGGCGCTGCAATGAATCCAGGGCATTGAGAAGATACTTGGCAGAGCCGTCCCAGAGGTGCGAACAGTACTCCGCGCAAGAGCGAATCTGAGCCTTGTATAATATCAGGCGAAGCTCTGGCGCGAAGAACCGCCGCACCTTGTTCAGGATGCCAAGTTTGCGGGAGGTGGTCTTAATGGCCCGCTCGATGTGGTCCCTGTGATTCAAGTCGCAGCGAAGGGACATGCCAAGGATGTCTAGTCTGTCCGAAGTACTAAGGGAGATGTTGCAAAGAGAAGGAAGGGGAGAAAACGAGGATTTTTTCGTCGAGAACGCGCATACCTGAGTCTTGTCTGCGTTGAACTGAACTAGGTTCTTGTCGCCCCAGTGGGTAATACGATCGAGAACCCGGTTCAGTCCCGCTACAACAGACTCTCTCATATCGGCTATCTCCTGTTTGCCGGCTGCGGGGCGGGCAGTGTAGCGTCCATGCACCGTGCTGTCGTCTGCATAGCAATGAATGCCGGATCCAAGGTCCAGCATGTCATTGATATGCAGAAGGAACAAAGTCGGCGACAGCACGGAGCCCTGAGGGACGCCGGCATTCACCGACATCCTGCGCGACGCGCTTCCATCCACAACGACGCGTATGGAGCGGTCGCGCAGGAAGTCAGCTATCCAACCCCGCAGACGGTCAGGTAAACCGTATGCCTCGAGCTTGGATAAAAGGCCCCTGTGCCAGACCCTGTCAAACGCTTTGGAGATGTCCAAGCCAACGGCAAGGGCTTCTCCATTACCATCCAAAGCTTCACCCCAGACGTGCGTAATGTACGCCAGAAGGTCACCAGTTGACCGTTTCGGCCTGAAGCCATATTGACGGTCATTGATCAGCTGGTGACCCTCCAGGTAGGCCATGAGGCGAACATTAATTATTCGCTCCATGACCTTGCACAGTACTGAGGTTACAGCTATCGGACGGTAGTTTGCTGGGTCTGAACGGCCGCCTTTTTTTGGGACCGGTTGCACATTGGCCTCCTTCCAAGCCCGAGGCACACAGCCCGATGCGTACGAGAGCCGGTATAGCCTCGTCAAGACGGGAGTCAATTCCGCTGCACAGGTCTTAAGCACAAGCGCTGGGACACCATCGGGACCACTGGACTTCCGGATATCGAGCGATCGTAGCTCCATGCGGACATCGCGTTGTCTGATACGAATCTCAGGCATCGTATGTCCGCATGGACGCAGGGTGGGTGGCCCTGCACCACGATCGTCAATACGCGAATTTATGGCAAAAACTTCGGCCAGTAAATCGGCCTTAGCCTTCGCCGTATGCGCCAGTGAGCCATCAGGCTGTCTCAGCGGTGGCAGTACAGAACGACAGAAGTTAGATTCTACAGTCTTGGCGAGACTCCAAAAGCTGCGACTACCCGTTGGGTGCGCTAATAGACTCTCGCCAATCCTGGAAACGCGCTGTGCCTCCGCTTTTTTAAAGACCTTTCTGCAAGACTTGGTGGCACGATTATAGGCTGCTTTCAACTCGTCCACGCGAGGGTCATGATTTTTTCGACCTCTGACCCATGCACTGTGAGTTGCGTTTTTTGCTGAAACAGCAGCCGCGCAATCACTGTTGTACCAGGGCCTGCTCCGGTCGTTACGAGATGCACAGTTGGATGGAACGTAATATTCCATCCCCAGTGCTATCTCATCAGCAACGGCCGAGGCACACGTGGATGGATCCTCGGAGTTGAAGCAGCGCTGCCACCAAGGGAGCGAAGCGAAATAATTTCGCATTCCCTCCCAATCCGCCGACCCGTAGTGCCACAATGCCCGTAGTCCTGGCAGGAGGAGGCACAACAAGCGGCACTATCGTCTCGACCAGGCAGTGGTCAGAAGTCCCTAGAGGGGCTTTGACCGAAATTTTATACCCGGTCGGACGAGTGGTCAGTAGAAGGTCCAGCAGAGAAGGGGCATGACCGACAATGTCTGGTACCCGGGTGGGCTGGGTCACCAGCTGTGTCAGGTCATGCAGAAGGGCGAAAGCATGAGCGGCCTTTCCCGCGTGGTCGGTCCTTTGGGACCCCAACCACACCTCATTGTGTGCGTTGAAGTCCCCCAAGACCACGACCTCCGCGGTCGGGAACCGCTCCAGCGCTTCGTCTGCCGCCCGGCTCAGAGAATCGAAGAGCCGGGTTGTCTCCGAATCCCCGTGGTGGGAACGATAAAGGCACCCGTAGATCCTGGCTTGAGAACCAAGGTCTACGTGTACCCAGAGGATGGAAAGGGAAGGATCCTCCAAGCAAAGCAGACGGAGACAACAGATATCGGACCGGATGTACACACATACCCCGGCTTTCGCGAGGAATCTTTCCTCAAGCGTGTAGCCGGGGTATTGAAGATATGAAGTGTCAGCCGGTGCCTTTATCTGCGTCTCCGTCAGGAAGAGCAGAGCGGGCTGTGCCGTCTCCAGATGTTGATGGACGGCACTGAGGTTGGCGTGGATTCCACGTATATTCGTGAAATCCACGCCAAGCTCATTTGTAATGGGGGTTTTAACTGCCGCTGGGTATACTGTACTCTTTTTGTTTGCTTGCATTGTGGAGGGGGGGTGGGGTGCGTGAAAATGTTGGGGGTTGTTTCATTGGCAGGGACGAAAAGTGCAGCTATCCGCTTAGCCACATGCATCCCGGCGGTGTGAGTTTGCTGATCCGTCGGACGGAAGGGCCCCCGTACCCTCCCGGAAATGATCGCCTGGACCCCATATCCGATCACCAATCGGCAAGACCAATCACCCCGAGATTATGCGCCGCATGGTGGGGCAGCCTCCCTCCGTGGTTAGCGGTGGGCTCAGGCCCCTGTACTATACAGCGGGCGGCCAGCGGTTAACCGTTGCTACGGGTCTCCCTGGCCGACGGGTCAACAGACTCTCACCGGGATACTGCAGGTCAGCAGGATGCCACTGTCCCTAACCGAATCCACAACCCCCAACGCAACTGGTGCTACACAAACTAGTCCCCGAACGCGACGTGGTCACTATGGGGGGATTTGCATCTGTGTAGGGTGGTAATTTCAACCAGCTGAGAACACTTAATGCACCGGAAGTGTCCTCTCCCACTCGTATTCGTCCTCACCCAACGTCTTCTGATGTTGTAACGCACATAAACAATAACAATTATAAGCATCGCAAATTGCAAAGCAATAAATAGCAATATTATGTTCGCAGTACAATTATAAGTTGTGAGGCGTACGAGGAGCACCGCGTAAAATAAACAAGATCTGCCATCAGTTAAACGTTGAAATTAATTATATGTTTGGTGTCTCGCGCGGCAATAAAGAGCGGTTAAGTAAACAAAAGCAAAAACGATAAATCTCGTAATATCGTGCGGCGCTCCGAGCAGGCGGCCCGTTCGACCATGCCCGCCGGCACAGAGCCTCAACAAATGAAGGCATACCCCAACTGATAGTAAACCACAACTTTTTATATGTTTATATTTCGCATAATATACGCTAATAATATCAAGTACGTACGTCGACCGTGGAGTAGTGGTAGTGCAATGGTTACGCAAACCGAGAGCACGGTTCGAAACCAATCACCAGTACTAATGTATCTTTGATAGAAACTAGACGACCAAAGAACTTTAGTAGATAATTACAAAAATCCAAATAGTAATAAATATATAATACAATAAACAATAGTTGATATAACTACCAAGTATTTTTATTATGAAATGTTTGGCGCTATGCAATGCTAGTACATCCTTGTGCACATTGTGGGCGTGCACACGGATGCGCGTCTTCTCTGACCACCAGGCTACACTGAACCTATGCACTTGCCTCGCCTATGAACCTTCCTTTATCCTATCTTTTTATTGTGCAGTTCTTCCAACTGCTAACTCCATGTCGTGTAATGCCGAGTTAAGCGACACTGGGCTTGATCCCGAGCGACATCCATTTTTTACTGAGTAACTTAAATTCAATTAATAACAGTGTTTATCTGGAGTGTGGTTATCTGGACATATGCCAATTTAACCAGTAAGGCGACCGTGGTGCACTAGTAATTGTTAAGCAAAGCGAGAGCACAGGTTCAAAACCAAAACGACATACATGGTACCAATGTATCCTGAAGATTATTTTCATGACTGTTTCTAATTTCATCCTTGTAATCTTGAGCAGATGGAAAACGCAGAACATTTATTACAATTTGTATTATTTAATTAGATGTGAGACAAGTCTGTATGCTAAATATTATAAATATTTTAACTTCATAAATTGCGTAAAAATTACAGATATTTAGTAAAATAGCTCTTCAACATTATATGAAAATTATAATATAAATTGATGGCGTGTTTCCTGAGTTGTAATGAAAAAATAAATATCCTCGTTAAAAACTGCGATTATTTTGAACTTACCCGTCTGTTATGACGCTAAAATAATGAGCTTCAATACAGATTACAATTATAAAGGCCGCCCATATCCAAAATACAGTATGTCTTAGGTTGATGAAACATTTACATGTGCGTGTGTTCCGTTCGGCTTATCTTACGTAAAGTAAGGATTATCTTAGTCTTTTGAGGGCGAACTTTTACATAATTTCATAAGCTTTATTCGTCCTTTTTCGCTTATGAATAAGAACTTGACGACATGCTTTATCCTACTCGAGGTAGGCGTGGCCAAATACATTTTGGGTCCCATAAAACAGGCGCTTTACTTAGTGTTCTACAGTTCATCTTATATTATTGTTCATGGATGACAAGGAATTCTATTTATTATAGGTTTTGTATAGTAGATCTAATAATAGTTCGGCGTGACAAATTGATTTGAAAAGATTTAGGACAAAATCGTTTAGAAAAAAAGTGTGATAAAAGTTTCTATAAATAATTATACATTTCTAATAACGGCGATTTTATAAATATTTTTTTGCGGCTACTATCCGTTTATTTTGATCATTTTAATCCAACATTTCAAAAGCTTCGCTGGTATCTTTGTTGCGGAGAGACTAGAAAATTTCTCATAGTATATTTTGAAATCTGCAACCATATTACATATTAGTCCCATAATAAAGACAACACGTTGATTTTAAGTAAACACACCTTTCGCGTATAAAACTTCACGCGAATCGCAAATCAACAATTTCGGAGATAATCAGTTAATCTATAATTTTTTGTTCCATTCAATGCACGCGATTTTTGGATTATGTACTCGTACTTAGCGTTTATGAAGACATTAACTTATATTACATATAAATCATACTTATATTACATATTATATTTTAAGATAACAATCTCCAGCGGAAATGAAATTTACGTTAACCTAAAGTAAAAAATAAATATTTTTACCAAATTATACATCTTATTGGGAAAACGACCGTGGTGTAGTGTCAGTGCAATGGTTACGCAAACAGATAGCACGGGTTAAAAACCACTTGCCGGCACCAATCTATCTTTGATATATGTGCTTTGGTTGTCCTGTTTCCATGATACCAAGCTCTTTAGTAGCTTAGTATAGAGATGTAAAAAAACTAAAAGTTGACAAGAATAGACATCACAGTATTTCAATAAATATTTTAAAATGATTTAAAGGAAGATGTAGTGACAAAAATGAGAATTGGTTGGTTTGGTTTAGGCACATTAAAACAATAAATAAAACGAGATTTATAAATCGGATATATGTACTTCCTAAAATTCAATTAGTAAATTCTCAATTGATTACTTTTTTATTATAAGACCTCGACTTGCAAGAGGAGACCCAAAAGTGCCAACGACTGAAAAAAGCGACTCAGTTTACGGTTGCCTCGCCGTCACTACGCCTGGCATGAGGGATCCAAGTTTATAGGATGGGAGAACACATAGGCTTTACTTGTCGATTATTCAATAAACGACACGCTTTGAAATCTGCTTACACGAGGCTTAAAACAAGCCAGGCTAGCTACTAGTTTCTCTACCAGCGCTGACTCCGTGTAAACCATATTTTAGTTTTCACCTGTTGATTCTATAATCTTACAAATACGTAGCTACTCGTATCAATGAAATAATGATATTTTTTTAAAAGAAAATGTTTAAATATATAAAGCTTTTATTTTAAAGTTTTATTAATCTTTTTGTCACTTTAATGTGTAAGTTATCGTGTCCGATATGCGAAGGCGTCTCGCTAAAAGCACCCATCCATCGAGCTTTGTGCAGCTTGCGAATGCCAATGTGTATGCAATATCACATGAAGCTACGGTTACATGGAGTTCGTTTTGTAGTTAAAAATGAACTGCAACCCTAACGATAAGTCGGTCACAATTTAACAGTATTTGCCTAGTAAATGAAAATACATAGTTAAGAAAAATAATTAGTAATTCAAATCATCATATTTTAATTTACTTATAAATTAAAATATTAAAGGCGACCGTGGTGTAGTGGCAGTGCAATGGCTACGTAAGCCGAGTGGCATGGGTTCGAAACCACTCACCGGTACCAATGTATCTTTAATATATGTACTTTGGTTGTCCTGTTTCTATGATACAAGCTTTAGTAGCTAAGTATAGAAATGTATAATAAAATAATAAACCATATGAAGAAAATCAAATTGTGGGTGTGAGGGAAGCTAGGGAATTGTGTCAAGATCGTGGCAAGTGGCGCTCCGTTGTCTCTGCCTATACCTGAGGGAAAAAGGCGTGACAATTGGATTGCTTGATTAATAATTCCTACAGTGATACGCAGAGACAACGGAACGCCACTTTCGAAGATCCTGACAAAACTTGCTTTCTTCAAACCCACTAATTCACATTCATTTCCATATAAGACCATTCATATTTGAAATTCACTAATGCAGCTCGATAATATTATGCACAAAGTCGCCGGCATTGCCTGAGGACCGGTACTCGCCGAGATAGCACGCCTAATGACTGTGGTTTACTAATGTTTCTATATTTATATATTTCTTATTAATCCTAAAGAATAAATATTCACATTCGGTTAGATTTAATATACTTTAACTATCAATGATATTTAAGGAAGAAAAGACCTAGACATGTTATGCGCGCTCCGAATGAGGCACGTTAAAAATATAATAAAAAGCAAACCTGAACTAAGTGTCACAATGCAGAGCAACACATATGTGTCTCTTTTTCGTTGATCGTTCAAATCCGTGCTATTTGCAAACACTAAAACTCGTATAGGCTACGTATTTACTCATTTTACTTAATATCATTACATACTAGCTAAATATTACTTGTGTATAATGCTGTGATGTTGTTTGAAAGAAGATTTAGTGACCAAGGAATGCCTCGATGGTTTGAGCACATAGAAAGGATAAGTAAAAGTAGATTGACGAAAGGAATTTATAAATCTGATGTGGATGGATGCGTTAAACAAAGCAGACCCAGAAGGGTGTTTTCCGACCAAATCGGAGACATCCTCAAGAAAGCTGGGTTGCCTAGTGCCCATAGCTGTAAGTTTGTATGAAGAGAATTGTGGATGTCAAGGAAGTAAGGAAGTTGTGTCAGGATTGTGGCAGGTGGCGCTCCATTGTCTCTGCCTATCCTTGAGCGAAGAGGGCGTGACAATTTGATTGATTGATTCAAATTATCTTTTAACTACTTGTTTTGAGGGTCTGAGGAGCTCTTTAACCTTGTTTCTTCGTCGTCTTTTCACTTCCGGATACAGGTCGAGTAAAGAATCCGTATTCTATCGACGGAATCAGCAGTCGAACTAAAAGGCTCGGTTGTGCAGCTTGGTCATTTACTTTTAATCATTAAAACTGCCAAAATTCTAATCACTTAAAACGCGTATTTTATAGGTATTTAATTGGTTACATGATCGGTAATAAAACAAAATAAAAAATACCAGGCGAACAGAACATCGTAAGGCTAAGCTGTTAAAAACGCATCAACTACTCGACTTGGAGGAATAATTGGTGGTTGCTCGTGAACCACTTACCTTAATTGGTTTACGAATTTTGACCGTCTAACGAGGTGAAACTACAATTATATAATGACACTTTAGTGTTTGGGTTTCATTTATAATCCGATTAATTATTTCGGTAGTTTAATATATGCAGTCGTTTTTTTGTAGAAATATCGGCTAATCTGTTCTCCTTATTCTATAAATTTGGGTCCTTTTGGTGCAGCTAAACAGCTAAATGTCACCTTTGGCCGACATTAAGACTGCGACTGAGGTTACCATATAAAAAAAAAGGTTTTTTTTTAATTCTTCGGCACTCCAAAAAGTTTAAAATAATCAACTATTTTCATTACATTTCTGAACATGGTGACTTTTTATGTATTGAAAATTATTATTTTAAACAAATTTTGTGCGGCTTACTTAAGCGGCGGCTTGCGAAAGAGCCAATTTTTTTTATTATTATTCCGACTTTTCGAGAGCTTTGTAAAATTAAAAACCAAAATAAATGCGATAGTAAACCGTATAAAATTTGTTTACTTCATTAATCAATGTTCGCAAGAAACCGAAGAGGACTTCAATTGCGGAAACGAGCCCGCAAATAACTACTAATTAATTTTCGCGTAAAATCTAAGAAAATACCAAATATTATTTTCTTCCATATCCAATAATATGAATTATTTCCGGTGCTATGTTGCGTTATATTTCCTAATATAAAAAAGGCAGTTGCAACTTTGTATTAATCTAGAATAATCTATGTAAATAAATTATCAATTAGTGGAAACCTTTTTTAATATTGTTAGCATTTTTATAATGATCGTTTCGGTCCTATTTGGATTTGTTTCGCTTTTTCTTGTGAAAGGTGTTGTTGGTTTTTGTATAGCTACAGACTACAAAGCACTAGATGCTGTTTCAATATTGGAGTGTAAATGGAAACTAAATCGTCAAATATATGTACATGGGCAAAAGTTGGAATGCTTTACCAGATTCTATTAACCTTGACGCCAGTGACGACTGCTGTGGTAACCGTGAACTGTAAGATTAGTTCAACGCGAACCCAAATCCATTCCTTCTATCCTCTCTCAGTCTCTTTGTGTCTTTTTTATTATTTCTTCGTTTTACTTTTAACCCTGTGAGCGTTAATAACGATTATAGATTTGTATCAAATTTAAAATATTTATAGACTTGGCTACAAATTTTTTTGTTCCAAATCTTATTTCGCCCAAATACAAGCACAAAAAGTATTTCAAATAACGTCAACCATATACTCTATAATGAATTTAAAATGAATCAACCCTGAACCAGGCTTACTAAATAAGACTTAAATCTAATGTTCCTTATTTCTTTCTGTTAGGCACAGCTATTGCAACTTAGCCGTCTGTGGTTAATTTAAATTTGTTTTTTAACGCATATAGGTCTGTCTATTGGTCTATTGTCTGTGAGGAGGGGCATGCGTCAACCGCGGAACCGCATGTTGTTTATACGAAAGGGGGATGATTGACTGCTTCCTTCTCTTTATAAACGGTCGCCTTTTGATTTATTCTAGACTCTTTTGTTTTGTGCACTCCTGGTACTTAATTGTTTTTAATAGGGGAATTTATTAAAATTTCGTTTTTTGGTGTTTTTCTATTGAATTTATTCCTATATTTAAGGGATCTGATCCTATTTTATATGTTTGCATGCATTTATAATGTATCATGATTTTACCTAACTTTTCCACACTGCTGTCTGTGCTTTAAGTCCGATGCATAGAATAAGGATTCTGTCCCATCCTATGCTAACCTACACATGTAGTACTCGTAGCTTAGTATAAGAACGTAGAAAATTGATTATTTAAATTGCAGACGCACCCTAAACAATAAACAATCTCAAGTTTCCAATTTATGAAATTATTACCACAATTTAACAGCACTAGATCAACAAATAATAAATTTTACGGACAAAAAATTCGCACATCTGTCTACATAACCAGCTAGCTATACAGCAAGATAAATAAATTGACGTGTAAAAAGTTCATGAACGTAGGTGCTACTATGGCAGATAATAGGTTTTACACATCATCTTGTCACTTTTTTTATTGAGACGTACCGGATCGTAAGGAAGAACGTCCAACAGCGACTACGTCTGAAATGACCAATTTGTTTTCAGTTGCCTTAGTCGCCATCACTATGCTTACCAGAGGCAATGTTATGGGCAGAACAAATGGTATGGTTAAATTTATTTAAATCACAATCTGTTTATTGGTCGTTTTTCTTTGTTTTACATAAATATATTTTGATTCATGTAA
The DNA here is from genome assembly GCA_905220615.1 of Tinea trinotella. Lineage (NCBI taxonomy): Eukaryota > Metazoa > Arthropoda > Insecta > Lepidoptera > Tineidae > Tinea > Tinea trinotella. Next base: position 6,505,556 of record HG992326.1, read on the forward strand.
AACAAACACACTTTAGTAGACAATCGGACGTTCATTTCGGAATTTCCAGAATTGTATTGAATGGGTGTTGTAAAATAATTCCAAATAGTGTAAAAAAAGAGATTTATTGACTAGTAGTATGGTGGGCAGACCAATTTACCTCATTTTAGTCGTCATTTGCCCTGTTTGTCCGCCTTGCCTTCCACCACTTTCAAGTTTATAGACTGAAAAGTGACCTAATCGCATTTCGGGATCAGATTAAAAGTTGTCAGTACTAGCTGGGCCCGCATAGGGGATGCGACTACCACTTGCGTTTTTTTTTTAACTAGTAATAATCACCTCCATTCATATAGCTGAACGAAATAAACATTAAACAACTTTCCCTGCAGTGTAAAGTTTAAAATTTGGCTCTTATGTCTAAAAGCGTTTCAACCGTGGAATTAATTCACCGATTAATTAACATATAGGATGGTTTATGATAGTTAAAAATTAATATATTTTTTTATATCTTCGTGTGCGTTCGAAAGCCTAATAATCGTTTTGCGTCATACCTTGTTAGCGGGCACCTCCTACTGGGAGTAGCGGTTTGAGTTCAGTCGTGACACGGCATTTTGTAACAAAAAACTATTGTTAATATTTTAGTGAATTTCTTTATTAATATTTAATTAATGAAAATTTATTTAGATGTTTCTTTTATGTTGACGTTTCCGATTTTTTGATTGATTATTTTGTTAGATTAAAGACAGATGTATAACAAATCTAATCATAAATTCTATCTAATCTAATCTAATCATTATTGGGGCACCCCGCCTGATGTTAAAGGAGTGTGGTCTATGAATGGAGATGACCGCTATTCGTAGTCAAATAACTGCAAGTAGCAGTCGCGTGAGATATTCTAAGAGTTTCACTCCCAGAATAATGCGCTCTACGGAGCAAAACTACCAGACTTATTATTTATAATAAATAGAATTTCAACACATCAACAAACGCATTTTCAACATAAAGCGACCGTGGTGTAGTGATAATGCAACGTTCACGCGAACCGAGAGCACGCGTTCAAATTTAAAACTACTTGCTGGTACCCAAAGTATGTTTGATATATTATGTACTTGATTATCCTGTTTCTATGATACTAGCAAGCACTTTGGTATCTTAATATAGAAATGTAAATAAACAAAAACTTGACCAGTACATTAGGACAGAGCTCCTCGAGATATTTTCCTTTTACATTGCAATCATTTTCTGCTAACGTAAAATATCATATAAAGTGATAATTTGTTATTCAAACGCGTTTACTTGTGTGAAATATTTGTCAAGTAAAATCGTTAGTTTATTAAGTTTTATGCAATTCAATGAATATTAAGTTTTAATCTTTACACTTGGATGTCAAAATTCTATTTAGATGATAATGTTGCCCTGGTATTGTTTTTGCATATTATAAATAATAATGTAATGTTTATTGGATGTTTATGTAATGGATTGGTTCTTTTGTTTTTTATTATAATTTCAACACCTTTATTTATTACTGTCACACTGATTCCCAATGCGCGATAAATGTTGTTCGAAAGATGTTGTGTCAAGGATTGACAAAGCAATGCTTCGATGGGCTAAGGTCGTAAACTGGGTCGGTTTTTCAGTCGTCAGTACTCTTGAGCGTCAGGCGAGACGCGGTCAGATGTCAGCACAGACGATGACCACGCTACAGTGATTATGTTTTTTTTTAAATATAATGACAAATTAAATCCATTTACAATTGATCATTAAGGCGACCGTGGCAGTGTAATGGTTACGCAAACCGATAGCACGGGTTCAAAACCAGTTGCCAGTATCAATGTATTATATCTTTGATATGTATGTATATGTATTGTTTTAGTAGCTTAATATAGAAATGCAGATTAAAATAATAATAATAATCATTGTTAATACAAGTTAGCTAGATGGTGTTAGGTATAGCTAAATTAGATATTCCTTAAAAAGGTTGTATTGATCGTGAGTTGGTCGCGTGGGTTGGCGACATGCTGCGCTCGGACCGAGTTCGGTCTGACATCCGATCTCCTGTGTTTTAACTGATTCTCTTTTTTTGTTTGTTTAGCTGTTTTTCTGGTTCTTTTGCCTAAGGTGTACTTGTTAATATCACTTTTAATGTTCGACCCCCTCTTTTTATTATCGTTTTTTTTTAATTGTTAGTCGATATATGACAGCACCCCGCTTGATGTTAAGCCGAAGTGTGGAATGAATATCACTGCCACTACAATTTTCTTGGTTAAAGTTATTAGACGACCCGTGTGGCGCATTGGTTAACGCCGCGCTTTGGATCCCACCAATATTAAATAAATATTACAAATATTCCGATCCGGGGTAGCATCTCGACTTGCCGATGCCGATAGTTCTGACGATGGAAGAACCGACCCAGTCATACTACCTCAGTACCAATGTATCTTTGATATACCTATATGTACTTGTTATCAAAATTACTTGTATCATAGAAACAGAAAAGCTAAAGTACATACCTATGTACTTTAGCTTCCCTGTTTCTATTACACAATTACATTTAGTAAATAGTTTAGTCATGTGTTAATGTTAAAAAAAACTATAATGCTAAACTATAATGGACTGACGCCATACTGAAAGCCACGAAGAACCAGTGGATGCAACTGCCAGTGGAAGCCTATGTTCAGCAGTGGACGCCTTCTGGCTGATGATGATAATACTAAAGGTCGTATTGTAGCACAGGTCGTATTATATAGTTGTAATACGTAAAATGTGCAGTTCAATACGAGTATGTGCATCGAGTTGCCGCATTCCATTTCAATGAATTGTAGAAATTATTTTAACTACTTTATTGCAACGTTATAATGTCACGGCCGTATTCTATGACAATTTAGTTAATGCCCCTAGAGTTAAATTTAATACTATTTTTATTATTTTATCGGGCAAAGATAAATGTTCTATATATCTAGGTTTTACAATACTTATTGCGTGAATCATCTTTGGCCGGCATAATGACGGCGACTGGGGCAGCCGTGAACTAACTCGGTTTTTTCAGTCGTCGTCTCTTTTCGGACCTCCTCTTCCTTATCATCAGGCGGGTTTAGGTCAGATGTCTCGTCACAATAAAAATTCGATAAATTGAAGGCCGAATATAAGACTTTCTTTGAAATAGCAAAGTGCAATATTACTTGTGCTCTAATGAGTAGATTTATACAATTCGCGGAACCCCTAGATGTATTTTTATTTTATTTTTTATTGTGATTCGACATATGACAGCACCCTGCTTGATGTTAAGCCGAAGTGTGGTCCATGAATGAATGTCACTGCTACTACAATTCAATAACTGTGAGTAGCAATCACATCCACTATGCCGGCCTAGATGAAACCGGCAACTTATAAGCTGATCCCGAAACGTGACCAAATCACTTCACGGTCTGTATACTTGTAAGTGGTGGTACTACCCCGGATCGGCAGACTGGGTACCACTGCCTACCACTCTTTGATAACCAGACTTGAAGCAAATATCCACCTCTTATTTTTATTAACAAATATTTGCAATATTTAATATAACTATTAAATATTACAAATAAAAGCTATGAAAGAAATATGTGCTCCGTTCGTCCACGCCTGTCGTCAAAATTGTAGCGTTGTAGCGTTTCAGACATTGTGGCAAGTAAAATCAAGAAAGTCGCAGTGCATTAGATGTAAAATGCATTTCAGAACAGTTATGTTATTAAGAATAAAGTTTAATCAATTAAATCGTACAGGGATAAGTAGGAACAAAGGATCCAAGTTTCTATTAGGCGCTCCAGGACAATATACCTTCTAAAAGTATCATCTTCAAACAAAATGAAAATAACATTAATAGTTAAAAGTATATCACGAGTGTCAAACTGTATATTATGTGTGAGAGTGTACGTGATCGTAAAGTAGAATATGTAGTGTAATCGATACATTTGCGAGACACAAGGATCGGTTTTCCAACAAGACGTTAAAAATGGCTCGATCGTGGGAGCTTCAACCTTCGAGATTGCCCATAAGATAGTTACTTCGAAGAATTCTCACCGCGCGGTCACCAATTAATTCCATATTCGGTGTCTTAGGATAATGCCCTTAACTTTGTTCCGTGACTTTTTGTTGGTATTGATTGTTTGACGTTTAAAAAGGAAGGAAGCGTTGATCGATTAGTTTAGAGATTGATTTTGGGGTATAGATAATATTATAGATGCTTTCTTGCTAATAGAAATATTATGTTTTATCCTAATATAACAATCCTATCGTTTAAAATGGCGTTTCAAGGGGGATGCCCATGTTCAGCAGTGGACGTCTACTGGCTGATGATGCTGATGATGATGAAATAAAAACTATGAGTGGTTCGCCGACAGTAGTGGCCATTTGCCCAGCCTGCCGATCGGGGGTAGTTAGACACAGTCGCGTTTCAGGATCAGCTCGATTGTTGTTGGGTTTTGCTAAGCCGCCATGGTGAATACGATTTCTACTTCTATTAATAAATAAAAACATTAATCAAGGTAGTTCATTGACCAACAATACTCCGGATTGATTCTGGTTTGTCTTCAATGAAATTAAATTCAAATAAACAAAATTTTATTTTATCAATCAATCAAATTGTCACGCTTTTTTCCCACAGGGATAGGCCTCTGCCTACAATGGAGTGCCACTTGCCACGATCCTTACACAACTCCCTTGGTTTCCTCGCATCCACAATTCTCTTAATACTGGCTTTGTGGTTATGGGCACTAGGCAACCCAGTTTATTTTATCCTTAAACAAAAATTATTTATTGGTATAAATTATAAACATCAATACTTGTATGTTTATAATTGTATCGACGTATTAATCTTTAAACTTTTTCTTCTATTAAACCCTTCTCGAATATTCAAAATATGCGCTGCGAGAGACAGTGAGAAATTTAAATAAAAATGTAATGTCTTTTATTTTGTTTGAACACCAGGAGCGATTACATCAGTCAATATATTCAATATGGCTGTTCACCTATGATCTCTACTCGAAAATATTAATAGGTTAAATTACATGCTACTACGTATTATATTGTTACTAACTGTACTTATAGGATTGTTTGGTTTTCGATTATTTTAACTATCACGTAGTATTTAAATTACAACTTTATTAATGTTTCTTTATTCCCAAAAAATATTATTGTTTTTAAATATATTTACTTAAATAATACTTTAGGAATAGTTGAGTTTATTATTGTATTTAAGGGGAATTACGCGTATAAAATTTATATACAAATACATGAATATTATTAGAACGTTTAACTGTCACATGTCTTATAAGGAATAATTGTTAAATGTTGATAACAATAACAATCCAATTCAAAAGTTAACAGTACCGATCGATTCAGATGTAACAGATACATATATGATACACCTAAATAACCAGGGGATCCCGTATTTATAATGCAAGCAGTATAAAAATGCTTCTGTTTTAAATATATACATTTTATTTCTAAAGTCAAGTCAATTTCTAAAGTGTGCGAAAAAATAGAGTCGAATAACGAGCTTTATTTACCTTATTTATCTATCTACAATTATTATGAACAATAGTTTTCGCTTGCATGAGAAATATTTAATTACAAAATAAATTAATCACGGTGCTTTTATGTTATCTAATGTTTAATTATGAAGATAATTTATTGTGTATTTTGCTTGCATTAATTCTTTAGTCGCGGTGTTATTGAAGCTCAGCGGGGCCGTTCGTGAGAGACGCAGCAGGCACTTGTAATTGCTCTAAACTATATGATATTAAAGTTCTGTTATACGAGTACTTTAATATCAACAAGCTTCGGAGATATTTAGGTTTGGATGGAGATTAAGTGGCTAAAGTAATATTATTTCTACGTCATATGTATAATAATAGATTTTACTTGGTAGAACATTCGTCAACTTACATGGTACTCAAGAAATATTTGTTAATTATAAATTAAACAAAATATGTTATGTCATATAATCGATTTGAGCTATTTTATGATGGCCTTCAATATATCGTTGCAACAAAAAATATATTTTTTAATACATATATTTTTGTGGTTTTTAGTATAGGCTTAATTAGGCTTCTTATAAAGAGAATGTGTAGTTGCAGTAAAATAGTAATAAAAACCAAGAATATCTAATTTTAAACCACTCACCGGTACCATTTTGTCTTTGATATATGTAGGTATTGGTATATTCCATTTCTATGATACAAACGCGTTTAGTGGCTAAATATAAAAAGTAAAAAAAATGATACACTACAATTTCTTAAAATTTCGATGCTAAATACTACATTATTCAATTAATTTCTTCTGTACTCGTAGATCATTTCTTTAATCTTATAAATACCTAAATGATTAATTCTATTCGAATCCCGTTAAAAATAAAGCAGCAATATTTTCTACAGAATCACTTATTTGGTTATGATGATAAAAAGCCTCTGAAGCGTCGCCGGGGTAATTCATTCGAGCTCAACCACACCAAATTTATAAACTGCTAACCAATTTACCGACCAAATCGACGACAAAAACATAATAAGGAATATATAAATGAATAAGGATTGGTACCTATTCGACTTACGAATTCAAACGAATTTTAATATAATACATATTCGATACATTAAAATTCATAGAGCTTGTATGAAGAGAGTCGTGCATGTGAGAGGGAAGCAAGAGAGTTGTGTCAGCAGGAGTTATATTATATTTTTATTTTATTTACATTTCTTTACTAAGCTCATATAGGTATATGTAGAAATGTACCATAAAAACAGGACGACCAAAGTACATTGATTATATATTGGACTGGCAAGTGGTTTTCAACCCGTGTTCTCGGTTTGCGTGACCATTGTATTACTACTACACCACGGTCGTCTTATTGATAAAATAATGTGTAGCTTTTTTAGGAAATGTATCTGTAAAATGACTTGTAAGTAATACATTCTATTTCTTAAAAAATAGGTATAAAGAAAATAATGTATCAAAAATGGTAGATACAGTAATTTAATTTTCTCGTGAATTTTCGACATATTTCGTTGCTAGTATTGTTACAGTAAAATTCGCGTTTGCACATCGGTCAACTGCGACCGAGCATCGAACTCGACATCTGACTACTGACTTAGATACAGTTTTATTATTTTTATTTTTTTATAATTTTATTAATACTAAACATCGCCATGGGATTCTTTTCATCCCAGTTTCATAAAATTCCCCTGGTTAAATAGGAACCAACCTTCTATAAATGGACACCGCGGCCTTTTTAGGCTTGCGCGGGCTATTCAGCGGCACAGGTGCGTTTTTTAAAACAATGTGCAGTAAATCTGTGACAAAAGGGTTTTGTAAAAAGCTTTTGATAGCTTTTGACTGAACGTAGGGGACGCTTTATGTTTTTACATTTATTATTTATACATAATTTTTAAGCGTTTTAAACAGTGACAGCGACCTTAGAATAAAATATATTATTTAGACGACTCTTCGTCTAAATAATATTGGTTCGGATCTCTTGAATCTCCCCTTGCTTACTATCAGGCAAGTCTAAGTCAGATGTCGCGTCTCAATAAATAAATTATATTTAAAAATTTAGCACCTTTTTTTCGTAAGAAAATCCTCATGAATACTCCTGGTTTCTCGGGGTAGTAACCAGGATTATGCTGGACTCCTACCGGCCAAAATCCCACGGTGGCCTCCGTCATCACGAACGCTGGAGATTGGGAGCTGGGGTACATTCTTCCGACATCTCCGCCTGATGTCCCTCCCTGGTATTTAAAGGCGAAGGAGGCGGTAATAATCGCGCCTTCTTCTCCCTATTTTAGGGCGCCGAATGGAGAGAGCAGAGGTTTTATTAGCACTTATTTGGCACCTGCAAACTGAAACTTGTAAAGACTCTGATTATTAATAAAGTCAGACGGTTTAATTACTTTCTTTTAATAATCAAATTATTTCACAATACTTTAAATACGTTTTACCTCGAGTTTAATAATTGTAATTATCACGCCGAAAAATCTGCCGCCGGAAAATTACTATAGCGTTTATGTTGGTTTTCGAATCTAAAAAAATACGTCGATCTTGATATTACTCTAGCATTCACAATTAATTTTATACGGTTTTGCTATAAGTGTCTTATGAACTGCAGTCTTGTTCGTCAGTCAACTACAAGAGTTAAAGGGAGTTTAACTTTACCTATTCTGTTTTTCTATTCGCGTTTATTTTTTATATCCAATTTTTTTGCACTAAAAGTACTGTACACTAAATGTGCAGTACAGTGCACCAAATATCATTTGTGTCCATTGGTTATTCAAGTTAACTTAAGTTAAAAACCTTCAGGACAATAAAAAAATATGTCCATATTGTTCATTACATTAAATTTTTGTTAAAATTAACTAGTTTCCTGCCATCGCATGTATATGAATTAAAATAAATACATCATAATAAACAGCAGCTGCACCAACAAAATTTTTCGAATGACAATTAATCGGACAAATTCTCTCAGTAAGCAGGTTTGTTGGAATCTCATGTAATGAGTTATGATTTACAACCCATTGTGTTCGTTCCAACTGAATATATTAATAAGATATTTATTAATAACGCGGACAGCGTGATGGTTTGCGCTTGTCCGAAACCCCAACCACATTCCGAATGATAAAAACTATGACAATACTAGGCGGTGAATGTTTGAGGAAAATTGGTTCGAGTTTGTATCGTAAACTGAAGAACTGTTTTTGTTTTTACTGCGACATCTGACCTCGACTTACCTAATGGTATGCAAAGGGCGGTCGAAGATTGCCGACTCACGACGAATGAAAAACCTTAAGTTGTAAGGGACAGGGAAGCGAACCTTAAAAGATCCAAGGTTATACTTAGTAAATTCTAATAAGTAGATTGGGGAGAAAACATGGAATGACAAGACATTTTATAATTGTTTATAAATTAGGTACTATTTTAACAATATCTATCTATTAAACCTACCCATCTTTATCAATCAGTCAAATTGTTACGTCCTAATTCCCATGGGGAGGCAAAGATAATGAAGCGCAATTTTGTACGATCCTGACAACTCCTCGCTTCCTTCATTATCACAATTTTCTATTAGCAAGCTTTTTTATTGAGTCATTTTATGCCATATGGTCATGGGCACTGTAGACCTCAATTTTTTTTATAAAGACTATTTGATAATTTTATTTTATAATGGAACAATCTTCTGTGTCGTACGTGTTTCATCATTTTACTCACCTCTGGATGGACTTGAAATTATCACATAATATGAACTATTTCAGGTAGTCACATTTTGCCAGATAATGAATAATAAAACTGGAATATTAATTAGTGACAAGAATACTTGTTTATCAAAAATTAAATCTATGCGCAATTCATCTTTAAAAATAATCCGATTGAACCATTCTTAAATTGAAATCGAATTGTTTGTAAGAATAGACCCCCTGAATAACATCCAACGTGTCCATCTAAGGAGATAAGGGAAAGAATGGAATCGTAAATTTAAATTTAGTATGTTCACATTATCATAGATGTGCAAAAAGTAAAGTTTTCTTGCTTGTTACCATGATTTGTGTTTTCATTTTGTATAAACTATAGGTATAGGTGTTGTAAGGATAAATGCTACTAGAGGTTACTTTTTGGGATATCTCATATTTTATTATTCAGTCGATTTGATTTAATAATTAAATCGGGGACATTCTTAAAAAAGCAATGGTCCGCATTGCAGTATAAAGAGTTTTGTATGAATTGTACATGTCAAGGAAGAGTTGTGTCAGGGTCGTCACATCACCGCCTAACTTTACCGCTTAACATCAGGCAGAATGCTGTCATATATAATGTTTTCTTTAATAATAAAAAAACACCCATTTTTCTTTAATTTTGCGCGAATATTGATTAATGAATTAAACAAATTTTATGCGGCTTACTATCGCGTTTTTTGGTATTGATTTTATAATTTTATTTTATTATTTCGCAAAATAAACGCGATGGTACCGCATAAAATTTGTTAAATTCATTAAATACCCAGTTGTTATTTTTCTGTATGTTATCTATTTCTTTTGATTTTGTATCGTCCTATTAGTGGCTTTATTGTTGTATTTCTATTATTTTTTTACCTACGTATATGCTGTTGGATTATCTGAATATTTTTCAAAAACGTTAGCTCTGTATTCTGAGTACACGAAAAAAATATTTCATTACACCATAAACAAAAACGAAACTGATTTTTTACAATCAATTTATAACACGACTTTAGTTTCAATGTATTTAATCATGTAACCATTACATATTTTATTTTCTGAACTTTAACCTCCTTTCTTTGTTGCTGCCGCGCCTGGAATACAACTCGGAACTTCGATTAAACATGTTCTAACTGAATAATCAATCAATTACTGAATACTGTATTACGAAACCTTATCAGTACTCCTTACAAAAATAACGCTGGCTACCCAATCAATCAAACAAATTGTCACGCCTTTTTCCCACAGGGATAGGCAGAGACAATGGAGCGCCACTTACCACGATCCTTACACACCTCCCTTGCTTCCTTCACATCCACAATTCTTCATACAGGCTCTGTGGTTATGGGCACTAGGCAACCTAACTTTCTTGAGGATGTCTCCGCTGGCTATCCACATAGTAAAAATTGTCGCATATTCTTTTACATTTCTATACTAAGCTACTAAAGTGCTTGTATCATAGAAACAGGACGACTAAAGTACATATTATATCAAAGATACATTGGTACCGGTGAGTGGTTTTTGAACCCGTGCTTTAATCACGGTCACGTTGTACTACCACTGCTTGTTGCGAGTAGTAGGCAGACAATTTGAAACATTCGACAAGTGGAATGCTTTGCCAGCCCATCTGTTCTCTCCATCCCATAACCTTGGATCCTTTGGCCGGCATAGTGACGGCGACTGGGGCAGCCGTGAACTGAATCGTTTTTTTCAGTCGTCGTTTCTCTTGGACCTCCTCTTGCTTATAATCCGGTCGAGGTCAGATGTCGATTACAATAAAGTCACCGAAATGTTAATTCAACTTTTAACTGTTACTGACCGAAAAGTGCACTCTAGTTAGACCAGGGGTCTCTGTATGTATGCTCTCTGTATGTAGTACAAATGTATATAAAATATCTATTTATAACATGTTTCTTCTATTTATAACATTATTCACTCTTTAAATACCCTGTTGCACCCTCATAACTTAAGTTAATTATTTCGAAACGGAGTTGTTAATGAAATTAAATTACCGAAGTCAAACATCAGCGGTCATATAAACAAATGGATTTCAAGATAAGGACCGGTAGAGTTTATCTGGAGCTACCATCTTCGAGTTTCCCAGGCGACGACGGGACTCCGGATTAAAACATTGCATTTTTAGTAACAAAACGACCATGGACGCCCGATGCTATCTTTACAGACGGAGTCGTTTTATCTTAAATTGTTGACCTTATGGTTTTGTGCTTGAGGAGTCTCTGCCTATCCCTATGAGAATTGAGGCGTTGATTGATCGATTGATATGTGTGCCTCTTATGGCGAATTGTTTTTAGTTATTTGGTACATTAAACTCACTTATATCTACCTATTTACGGTTTTATGGAGATCTAATTTAATCTATACTTCTCGCAAAAATTAAAGGAACAAAAAAATTTTCAAAATTTTTTGGTAATTTTCAACAGGCTGTATTTCAGTGAAAAATGGTCGTACAAGAAATGAAAAAACATAGCTTTTGAAGCTTAAAGACTCTAGTTTTCGAATTTTTTGGTTAAAAACTTTTTGGAACACCGGTAGCCCTGAAATTCTTGGATAAAGCACGAATAAAAAACATTCCAAATATTTTATTATTTTCTTTTTGCTCTACGGGCATGGAAAAATTTTTTCAAGCTAGACCAATGCATAAGTCCCATATCCTGTTTATTTAGCTTCAATTTCTTTTTTGCGGAATTCAGATACGATCATTTGTCTTCGAGATATCGAATTTTGAATGCAAAAGGATCCTTTTTCACTCAACTGCCAATATCTCTGAAATTACTGGTCACCCAGCGAGCGACCAGAAAGTCTCGTTATTTGCAGAAAATTTCCTACAAAAATTTGTCATGGTCGATTGGAAAAAAATTTTTTTTCCACCTGTAACGTTAACGTGAAAAAAGAGCAAAAAAATGCCATTTTCTCTTTTTTTGGTTATTCGACTGTATCTTCGGCAATATTGGGGGAAAAGCTTAGGTTAGAAGAATTTTTTTCAGTCTAATGTACCCCAAAGGCCCTCCTAAATTTTTAGATCGATCGGTTCAGCGGTTTTTCTGGACCGAGTGGTTGAAATTTTGAAAAAATTAAGGGAACAAGATTTTTGTTCCTTAAACTTGACTTAATCTTTTTAAAAATCAATAATTTCATTTTTTTCGGCTTTTTACTCAATTTTGAGTTTTCTGAAGATTGATTAACAAAAAAAAAATTTTTTTTTTACGATTAAAAACGACGAATTCGGTTTTGCCTGTATGGTAACGACCGAAGACCTTGAGTTTGGCGTCGTTCAGGTCAACGTTATAAACAGTGTTTTATTCGTCCCATAGCTGCTCACGGTGGGGATCGGTGATGGTTTGGGCTGCATTTTCACAGGATTATCGAACTCCTTTAGTGATTGTTCGAGACACTCTCAATGCTAGGCGTTACATCGACCGAATCTTGCGATTTCAGGTGTTACCTTTAGCAAGAAACAGGAGAGGATTTATTTTTATGCAGGATAATGCTAGGCCTCACACAGCGAATATCACCCGTCAATTCTTTCAGACTAACAACATTAGATTGTTGAGGCATCCTGCAATGAGTCCTGATCTGAATCCCATAGAGCACGTCTGGGACATATTGAGCCGCCGATTACGTCAAAATTATCCCAATCTGAATAATTTAGCAGCATTAGAGAACGCTTTGATAAGAGTTTGGCGTCAGATCCCTCAACGAATGATCTGAAATTGCATTTCGAATATGCGACAAAGATTGTAATTAGGAGTAGAGGCGGGAACACTCGATACTGAACACGATACACACACACATACACACATTTCACACTTTAGAAATTGAGTTTGGAGCCATTAAATACTGTGGAGCTGAACGACCTGAGGGTCTCATTTTTTACGAAGAATCATAACACACGTGCGTAAGCACAAAAGAAGCGTAAATCCGACCGTGCAACCTCCACGTGGTATGCTTTGGATAACGCTAATGCCAGCGGTGAATCAGTTATCAATTATCAATCAGTCCAGGAAAACCGCTGGGCCGGGCGATCTAAAAATTTAGGAGGGGCTTTGGGGTACATTAGACTGAAAAAATTTCTTCTAACCTAAGCTTTTCCCCCAATATTGCCGAAGATACAGTCGAATAACCAAAAAAAGGGAAAATGGCATTTTGTTGCTCTTTTTTCACGTTAACGTTACAGGCGGAAAAAAATTTTTTTTCCAATCGACCATGATTAATTTTTGTAGGAAATTTTCTGCAAATAACGAAACTTTCTGTCTGCTCGCTGGGTGACCAGTAATTTCAGAGATATTGGCAGTTGAGTGAAAAAGGATCCTTTTGCATTCAAAATTCGATATCTCGAAGACAAATGATCGTATCTGAATTCCGCAAAAAACAAATTAAAGCTGAATAAACAGGATATGGGACTTATGCATTGGTCTAGCTTGAAAAAAATTTTCCATGTCCGTAGAGCGAAAAGAAAATTATAAAAAAATTGTAAAAATTTTTATTCGTGCTTTATCCAAGAATTTCAGGGCTACCGGTGCTCCAAAAAATTTTTAACCTGAAAATTCGAAAACTAGAGTCTTTAAGCTTCAAAAGCTATGTTTTTTCATTTCTTGTACGACCATTTTTCACTGAAATACAGCCTGTTAAAAATTGACAAAAAATTTAGAAAATTTTCTTGTTCCTTTAATTTATGCGAGAAGTGTATTATTTTACTCTTGTATATTGTCGCATAAAATCACAAATCGACTTACATTTATAGGTATAAGGTAATTTGAATCAGAACCTAAATCAGTTTTTTTTTCAGTCGTTCGCGCTCTTGGACTTGGACTTCCCCTTGCTTACCAGCAAGCAAATCTAGTTCAGATGTCGAATCAAATCAAATGTAAATAACGCCTTTTTTTCGCCTTTTTCCACAGGGATAGGTAGAGACAACGGATCGCCACGATCCTCTTCATACAAACTCAATTAATCTGCGTTTAAAAAACTGTATCCCGGAACATTAAGGATAATACAAGTACATAAGCTACAATTTTATTTAAAAACCCAAAGTATGATGTCTTTATTACAAATAATATGATTGGCTAATAACAAAGATATGAAAACAATTGGAGGTCTAAGATCACCGATAAGAATATGGGTTAAATTTTAAAGGTCCAAACGGTTCTAACAAATGTAGGGAATGTACGGTGTTCACGATTTATTGTACGATCCGGCAATGCCTGCGTTCCGAGAAAGATGCACGGTGCCCGTCTTTACGCGCTAGACTCACGAATTAAGAGGCCCCTTTCATATTTTATGAGACACGCTACTTGGACCGAAATAGACGAACTTTCCTTAAAAAATAATTTCATGACTAATTAAATTAAAGATTTAGATGTAAGAAAATTTACAAACATTTGTAAAGTAAACCAAATTAACCACTTCAATTCCCACAGGAATAGGCAAGAACAATAAAGAGTCACTTTCCACGTTCATTGCAAACTGAGCTGTCAGGATCGTAGAAAGTGGCTTCTTTCACATCAGCAATTTTTTTTAAACACTCAATGGTTCTGTCATTATAATCAATCAATCAATTAAATTGTCACGTTTTTTCCCACAGGGATAGTCAGAGAGAATGGAGCGCCACTTTGCACAATCCTGACACCACTTCCTCGATCATATCACATCCTCAATTCTTTTTATTAAAGCTCTTCTATTATGGGCACTAGGCAACTGAGCTTTCTTAAGGAGATATTGAGGTAGATAGATAATAAAAATAATAAAGGCGGGAGAGATTGATGCCTTAGACAAATATCGAAAAATATTACAAGTTTCATGCGACAGAGTTACTTTACCCTAAAGTGACGGCATGACTATAATCCTTATTTAATGCATTATTATTTTATAATGACTAGTCGCAAATTCTGAGCCTGCATTTAACTTTTACCCGACGACAGAACCGTTATATGCCATCCCTATTTATGCAATTATCTTCCCAATGACAAAAAGCAGACAGCCGTTAATCGCTTAATCGTCTCCGATGACGCCGAGACGCTCGCACGTTTTGCCATTAAAATATTTGCCTTCACACTTTGATGCCGCACTTTATACGCCCTTCATTCTCTATTTGGAGCCTTTCGAGTTTTTCAAAGCTAACTTCTGTTTGTTTTCACCGCAATTATGTTTTTGTTGAACATTTGTGACGTGTTTCCGATTCGGTCTCTTATTTTAATTTTAAACTGGTTTTAAACTCCTTTAGTTATGGTATTTATTTAGTTACTAATTTATTTAAAGGTTTTAAATAATACTTTGAAATATTCGATAAAACGACTGAATCGGCAGTCGAACTAAAAAGTTCGGTGCGTCTTTTCTTTGTAGAACAATAGACAAGTGGAATGCTTTGCCAGCCCACGTGTTTTCTCCCTCCTATAACCTTGGATCCTTCAAGCGATGCGTGAAGAAGCACCTTTGGCCGGCATAGTGACGGCGACTGAGGCAGCCGCGAACTAACTCGGATGTTTCAGTCGTCGTCACTCTTGAATCTCCTCTTGCTTATCATCAGGCGGGACGAGGTCAAATGTCGTGTCACAATAAAAAAATAAAAAAATGCCATTAAATTCGATTATTTCAAAGCATATTAGCCAAAATGCCATTCCTATTACGGTACGGTACGGAACATGTATAGCAGTTTTTTTTTTCAATTTTAGCTATTTCCTCTTCAAAAGCAATTCTTTATATTTTTTTATATAAAATGTATGACTTTTATTTTAGTTATAGTCCTGCCTCGACTTTTTATTTCCGTAATACGGATAGTGAAAGTATTCGCATTCCGTAAACTGAATCGACAGTTGATACGCATATCGATACCTTGTATCCTTTATGCGAAGCGTCAAAAACGCACATCTGACCGGCATAGTGAAGGTTACTTAGAAAACTGTACATTGAGTTGATTTTTAAAGTCGTCGTCTTAAACCTCTATCAAGCAATTGGAGTCACAATAAAAAAGGTTTAGCTATGTGCCGCGAATGCTTTGCCAAAATTACATTTAGACATTCTAGTCCATATGCATTTTAGAAAGCAAAAAAAACTATGGAATGTATCTGAAACAATATTTTATTCGTCGGGGCGCATCGATTTATTTATCGTAATAATAAATCATTGAGCATTGATCATTACCGATAATAATTTATAGTAGGCAGCTCGGGCGCAGGTCGCAAGCCAACCGCCTAATAAATCAACGCCCGGGAGCCGAACAAACAGACAGACATACGTACTTACTCATATAATACTTCTAATACAAAAAAAATCTAATAGTCATAATTTCATTAATAACTCTAAACCTCATTGGCCGGCATAGTAATGGCAGCTGAGGCAACCGTACAATAAAACGGTCGTCGGTGCTCTTGGATCTCCTGACTATCAAAGTCAGGTGTCTCGTCTCAATAAAAAAAATAGCTGGTACTTTTTTTAATTATAAGTAAAAACATTAAAGGACATTATTCATTTTGGGCTTTTATGTACTACTTTTGTAATGTCCAATGATGAACAAATATATAATTAGTTTCGATACTTGTATTGTTAAAACTAATAACAATTTTGCTTTTAATTGCTGTGCAATTGAGTTATTTGAATAAAAATATATGGATAAACTATGGATAAACAAAATAAAGAAGTGACTTAGTTATGTTTCTGGATAAGCTTCAAAGTCGCCAGTTTGTCCGGCTGACGTTTTGGATGCAACTGCAGCCAATTATGGACCACACTCCTGGTTAAAACATCAGGTGATTTACAATAATAAAAAGCATACCTCTAACAAGTCTCTCAATGAATGCTTTTTCATGAATTTTTAATCGAGTATCTATGAAATGTTGACCCGCGAATAACACTTTTTGCTTTTAGACAATTTTATCTAATATTTTAAAACAATCATAATATTGAATTCTTATAACATTGTGTTTAGTCGATAATATTTGCCATGTCTGCACTTTTTATACCTACCCATTCTTAGGCTTTGTTCACATGGAATGTAAGCAAATATTTTTGATACGATCGTCTATATTTTTCGGCGCTCGGCTTCAATTGAGGCCAAAATAATCACAAGTATTTTACGACCTAATTCGGTTACATCGAGACTCAATTGTCTTAAGTTGTCAAATCTTAAATAGACTGCGTTGTTACGAGAATTACTTTACATATTCTGCATCAAATACGCTCTAATGAAGAAGTTCGATATCGAATCGACTTCAATAAATTATTTTATTTTATTTATATTTCTATACTAAGCTACTAAAGCTATCATAGAAACAGGACATCTAAAGTACATAAATCAAAGATACATTGGTACCAATGGGTGGTCTCGAACTCGTGCTCTCCGGTTTGTGTAACCATTGCACTGCCACTACACCGCGGTCGCCTTACTATTATAAATTTGTCCTTAAAACGATGCTCGTAGAAGCACTCTCGGTCGCATAGTGACGGCGTCTGAGGTAACCGTCTGACTTTTTTCAGTCGTCGGCACTCTTGGACCTCAAGCAAACCGACCTTCAGACAAATCGAAGTAAGATGTCGAAACAGAAAACCATTACATCGTGTTTTTGAAAAGTCTATAGGATTACTTATTAGGGCTAATTAAGGTCCTGGTTAGCTGATTTTTACGTGAACACAGCCCTATGGAGTGCGTGATATAAGCGGCTTGAACAAAGCAGGCGCCGCCCGAGGCACCGCAACGATACTCGAACCAATTGATTGATAAATCAAACAGTAAATATTCTTATAAATACATATACATATAGTTATGGTCTTTGTAATACATGTGCCGCGGATAGCTTGGCTTGATTAGCTCGTATTTATAATGTTCATTATGGGGGTACTTGCTAGCTGTGTAGTACAGGTCTTTAGCGGCTTTTAATGTGTTCTATTTTGTTTCTTATAAGGCAATTTTATTGGGGCTAAGTTAATTTGCAAAAAAGGTTTTTTTAATTCACAGAATTAAAATAGTAAAAAAAAATAACTACAGTATTTTCTTTGGTCGGCATAGTGACGGCGACTGGGGCAACCTTAAACTGACTCGTTTTTTTTGTCATCAGCACTCTTGGACCTCCTCTTGCTTTCCATCGGGCGGATCTCGGTCAGATGTCGTGTCATATAAAATAAAAAACTAGGATTTTGCACTAACACTGTTTATAAAAATATTTAATATTGCGGCTTAATATCGCATATTCGAAAGCCAGCCGGAAGACTAAGGTGTTGGTCCTCTCATTTATCATTTTCTAATTTTTTGTTGACTTTGCCTATCTCTGTGAAAATGGACGCGTAACAATTTAAAGGTGACCAAGAAGATGAACGACTGAAAATCCTTTTTAGTGTACGGTTGCCTCAGTTGCTGACACAATACTTGCTTGAGAAATAACAATTTACTTTTATCAAATCAAAATGAGTCACAAATCAACAACATTGCTCTATAATCTGTTTACGAATGCACTCTTCTAAATCATATTACGGTGCACTCCGGGACTCATTAGCTCCCTCTATAATCTAATTCCAATTTCATTAGAGAACACCCTATATTTGTCCCCTTCGTTGTTTACTACGATGTATGATTCGATTTGTTACTAGCATTTCTGTTTAATGTATTTGTTGTTTTTATCGTTACTAGACATATGACAGCACGAGCTGTAGTACGGTCATGAATAGAGGCGATTACTACAGTTAAAGAACTGCCAGTAGTATTCGCGTTTACTATAAGTGCCGGAAGCCCGCGCGGGGCCTATAGCAAATTCTGTCAAGGAGCCCTTGGTTTGCTTTAGGTTTTCAAGTTTAGGGTAATTTAATTCTCCAAATCATCTTCGTAAGCACTAACCATACTTGAGAATTTTTCCAAAATCTTTTCTGTTGTAAGAGATTTCAGCTGTCGAAATACCTTAAAAACACTAGTAATCTTATGATATGCTTTCATGCGTTTAGTTAAAGCAGACAGTACGTTATCAATAATGACAAGAAACAGCTGAACTTCGAAACGTTGTCCAGGTGTTTGATTTTCAACAAAGTCGTCGAGTGTAGCTCGTAAAGCCGCTAAAATGGTCGTACTTTGTGTTTAGCTTGATTCGTCTTGATGTCTGTTACTGGTATTCTTTACAATTGGTCAGATCTTTGGCTCTTGCCTCAATAGCTGAAAATGTGGATCGCATTGCTTGGACTCTTTACGCTCCTGTCTAATTTTTTTTATTACGGTCAGTTTGTTACTGCCTAATAGCTTCGTTATTGTTTCAATCATTCAAAATAACCTAAATGCCTGATATAAATTAAAATTAATAAATTACTATTTAATAAAATTAATTCAAGCTCTTGTAATTGGTTTAAAAAGAGTTTTGAGAGTAAAATAGCAAAGTTTGGGGTGATGTTTTAATGAAAACAAATGTCCTAGGGTAGGGAATTTGTGAGATGGAAACGTGCAAATCTAATTATAACCCTCGTGAACAGAGTTTTAGCTATAGGTAGCTATAGAATTTCTTTTGATATATTAAATTGGTGTTTTTGAAAATTCTACTAATTAAAATTACGACTATCAATTCTGTGCCGACCTTTTTCAAGTTCGCACAAAAAATGTTAATTAAAAAGCATTGTCATTCTTTTGTTTTTATTATATTTATGTCAAATAAAACCGTCTTCTTCTCGATTTCAACTTGAGCGTTTCATTTATGACGTCATTGACCACGTAGCGTCAAAATACTAAAATTAACATTAGTATATATTACTTAAATCGAAAGTGACTCTAATCCATAATCTAATCTAACCCATACTTACATAATTATACTTGTATATTATATTATATTATATTATACATTATATTATACTTGTATATTTGCCACAAGTATATTTTTATATTTGTAGTATTTCAATTAAAGTATTTTTTTCATTTATTTCAATCAATAAATTAAATTATCAATAAATAGGGATATGCAGAGACAATAGAGCGCCACTTGCCAACTCCCTCGCTTTCCTTACATTCACAATTCTCTTCACACACGCTCCAGATACTGTGACAAGGATTGACAAAGGAATGCTTCCATAAATTGGGCACATAGAAAGGATGAGTAAAACTAGATTGACGAAAGGAATTTATAAAACTGACGTGGATGAATGCGTTAAACGAGGCAAACCCAGGAGTGTGTTTTTTGACTAAATCGGAGAAATCCTCAAGAGCTGGTATGAAGAGAATTGTTTTATTGATTTAATATCTAATATTTACCCGACTGACTTAGTGAACTGACTCGGTTTTTTAGCCGTGGTCACTCTTGGACCTTCTCTTAATTACCACCAGGCATGTCGAAGTCATATGTCCTCAATAAAAATAAATTAATAATAATACATAATTTATTTATTTAAATCCTTTATTGCACCAAAATAAAAATAGGTACATAGGCGAGTTTAATGCCTATTGGGTGAGTTTATATCGTGCGGTAATTTTCAAGAAAGTTTATCAACAATACTCAGCTATTTGTATGCAAGTTATAATGTCATTATCCGGTCCAGAGATTATGGCACGCGACGGCAACCGAATGACACGTGTACTGCTTGGTCACGCCCGACGGTGATTCTCCTTGGATTTCTAAACTCCTGGTGCATTTAATAGGGATGTGGGAACTAAGATTTTAATACAAATAATCCCTATGTAGTTTTCGATTCATCTTTTTTGTAAAACCGTTATAGTAACTTCAAAAAGTTGGTGTATTCATACTTCCTTCAGCAAACTAATTGAGAATTTTAAATATATTACACATATAAATTTAAGTGTATTTAATTTTATTACCTAATGATAATACTGTTTATATTATATTGTATTATATTGTATTGTATTATATTATGTATGTGTTATACATGTATATTTATGTATCTATATATCTATGAGTATATATGAATTAATTTATAATATGTTTTTCATAATGTAATTGGTTATGTATTTTATTTTGCACCCTACCTCTTATCTACATTGTCGGATCAACATCCTAAGGTTTGACTGGTAGAGAATGCCTTTGGCATTAAGTCCGCCTTTGTACTATTGTGCATTAAGTTTTTAAATAAATAAATAAATAAATAAAGGAATACCAATTTTATTTATTTTATTAATTAATTTATTAAGGGATAAGATAATAATATTTTTAATGATAGTTCATGTACGCTTTCTTCTATATTAATTGTATAAAACAATATTTTGGTGGGAATCAACTACAAATAGATATACATATATAAAAAAACAATTAAAATTGTATTAGTAAAAACTGAAAGCATGAGTTTATAACCACTTTGATATATATATTTTTTATTTATTGTGACCCGACATCTGACCTCGACCCGCCTGATGATAAGCAAGAGGAGGTCCAAGAATAAATAGGACTGAGAAAACCGGGTTGCCTCAGTCGTCGTCACTATTCCGGCCAAAGTATAGTGACGGTGACCGGGTTGATTTAATATGTAATATATATTTTGGTCAATCTATTTCTATAAGCATTTTAGTAGCTTTCATCAATCAATCATATTGTTACACCTTTTTTACACAGGAATAGGCAGAGACAATTGAGCGCTATTTGCCACAATCCTGACACAAGTCTATCGCTTTTCTTACATCCACAATTCATTTCATACAAGCTGTAGAGCTTGGTTGCTTAGTGCCCATAAACGTTTATGGGCACCAAGCAACCAAGTTTTCTTAAGGATCGGATGTTTCCGATTTGGTCGGAGCACACCCTCCTGTCTGCCTCGATTAACGCATACCTGTACATTCACATCAGTAACTTAATATAGAAATTTAAATAAAAATAATCTATATAAAATTTCTATATATATGTTAAATTAAAATATTCTATATTTTCTAAGAATAGAGCCAATAATTCAAAAAGCTAAACACCAAAAAATCTGTAACAGTTTAACCTTTATTCATAACCACAAATTGTCCCATACGTTGACAGCTCGTAATCCCGCCCCGGGATTTGTCTGACGTATTCACTAATCTTACAGATTATTTTGTTCATAATATATTGTCGAGGTCTGTCTTCGTAATTACTAGAGCATCTGCACTTTTTGTTAATATAAAATATGAGGCAGATCTTTGCTCCGGGTCTTTTAATGTGTTTAGGACAACTAGCCCGGCTCATCATATGCGACGGATACTTGCAGTTATTAGTTTTTTTTCTACACGCTTTTATTAGCTTGACTTGTATGTATGTAACTATGATACGGAATCTTTCAAATTAATTTTCACCCACTTCTAGAGGTCTGAATAATTTGAAAATTTGTACATGTATTAAAAACCGATGACAATATAATAATTTCATTAAATTTTTTGTCCGGCACAGTGACGGCGACTGATGCAAGCGTGAACTGACTCGGTTTTTTCAGTCGTCGGCATTCTCGGACCTCCTCTTGCTTATCATTTATTTACTTTTTAGTTCACATTGTCATATAAGCGTGTTTATTTTAGTTTTTTTAACTATAGTTTTTTTTATTTACATTTCTATACTAAGCTACTAAAATGCTTGTAATATTTACATATTATATCAAAGTCAAAGATAATTTGGTACTGGCAAGTGGTTTTGAACCCACGCACTCGGTTAATTGTAACACCAATCGCCTCCATTTATTTCTCTTAACAACAGACGCCACAAGACTCCTGCCTAACATCAGGCAAGGTCATGTCATAAGTCGATCCACAATTTTAATAAAAATAATTATAATTTGCAGCTAAAGGACATCATTCTTTTTAGGCTTTTATTGTACTACTTTTATAATGCCCAATGATGAAAAAATATATAAATGGTAGTTATGATACTTGTATTGATAAAACTATTTATTTATTTATAATAAATAGTTTTTTTTTAGGCCGGTCCACTGCACCGTTATGGGCGACCCTGTGTATTTCTCTGATCGCTTCCTTCGGTATTGGGACGCTTATGACATCACCTAGCTTACTAACTATACCGTACACAGGTTTTCGCCTCGCATCTCTGGAACATTTTGAACCTCTATATTGCAATTGCGTGTTCTTTGTTCCATGTCTTCCAACTAATAACAATTTTGCTTTCAATTGCTGTGCAATTAAGTTATTTGGAAAATAAAATATGGATTTTATATCGTCTGTCAATCACAAAGACGCCATATTAACAGTTTTGCTTTGAAATGTCATAATTATAGTTTGATCATGCACACCTAAACTATGCAAATAAAGGATTTTTCCAATTACATTGTAATCTTCTTACATCAAACTATTTTAGAATGTATATGCAACTGTTAATATAAACCTAAATCCCCATACAAAATGAATGAATGATGTCCTGTGTAAAATAAAGTGTTACAGACTCGAATAAAGTGACTCAATCGCGTTTCGGGATTAGTTTTAAAATTACCTATTCCAAATAGGCCGGCATAGTGAATGTGACTGCTACTTGCGGGTGTGTTAATGTGATAACCTACATTTAATGACCGCACTTCTCTTTAACGACAATTTTTTTTTAACAATTTTAGTATTTTCCCCTTAACTATATAAAAATCCCCATCTTATCAAAATTGTATATTTGTAACTGTAGCATCCTTGGATGTATTAAATGGATCCTAATTAATTAAACGTGGTTACCTCGTGCTAGAGCGAGACAACTATACGTTTGCGCGTTCTTTCTTTGAGGCGTGGCTTTCGTAGCGTTGTCCGTAAGTGATATCACATAAAATTTGTCGATGATTTTTATGTGGTTGTAAGTCTTTAGCTTTATCGACTTAATGGCCACGTACTTAGATAAAATGATAAAAGTCTATATCGATGTTAAAATCACAGCGGGGTATTGTTTTATTACCAGATTTTGTTAACTTTAATTTTGTCCCTTTAAGACGCTCAATATCATGTTACAATGTCTTCTAGTTAATTTATGCTTATTTTTTTATTATTGTTATCGTGGCTCGACATATGGCATCACCCTGCCTGATGGTTTTTTCAGTCGTCGTCACTCTTGGACCTCCTCTTGCTAATCATCAGGCGGGTCGAAGTCAGACATCGTGTCAAAAAATGTTAAGCTGGAGTGCGGTCCATAAATGGAGGCGACTGCTACTACAGTTAAATAACATTATTATAAAGGACATCCTTCTTGTTTTGTGGGGATTTAGGCTAAATTGTATTGACAGTTGCATATACATTTTAAAATAGTTTGATATACGTAGATTACAATGTAATTAAAAAATATCATTTATTTTGCATATTTTGGAGGGCAAAATTATCAAACTATAATAATGACAGTTCAAAGTAGAACTGTTAATATGGCGTGTCTTCGTGATTGAAAAAGGATACAAAATCAAAATCTTATTTTTCAAATAACTCAATTGCACAGTAATTAAAAGCAAAATTGTTATTAGTTTTATCAACACAAGTATCGAAATTACCATTTATAAATTTTTTCATCATTGGGCATTACAAAAGTAGTACAAAAATAGCCCAAAATTAATGATGTCTTTTTCTAGCTACTGCTAAATGTATAATTTCAAGGCGTAACTACATATATTATATTCATCTTGGTAAATATTCCTTTTGTTATATATATAGCGACAAAGCAAAAGGGCTTGGCGCCTTTCATATTAAGTGAGGTCTGTTGAACGCGTGCGCTCGGCTGCTCCTACCACTAACCCAATGACCAGCCGTCTCCTTCAACATATCTTGATTATAAAATATTTCTGTACCAACCCGGCGACCTTTGTTTTCTTTTATATAAACTATCGATGATTTACGCTTAAATGAATAACACTGTTTTTTTATGTCTATTTTAAGCTACTAAACATGCTTGTATCATAGAAACTGGGCGACAAAAATACCTATATCAAATATACCGGTACCGGTATAACCACGACCGCCTTATTCGTTACCTAGTTTTGTAAACAAAAAATAATAAAACTTATAATAAAAAGCTTTAAAATCATTAATTTATTTCAGATTAAAAACTTATAATATGTCAAAAAAATAACTAATAACTAAAATTATAATTAGTATTCTTAAACATTTTTATATTAGTCTACTAAAGTGCTTGTACTCGTATCATAAAAACAATTGTCGCTCTATGGTCTCTGCATATCCCTGTAGGAAAAAGGCGTGACAATTTGATTGATTGATTGATAATATAATATGCCAAAATGTAATATGCTAAAAATCAATGAATAAATAAGTTCTAAATATGAACTGAAGGACCTAATAAGTCCTTCGGTTTATATTTATTTCCATTAATATGAACTAATATCTTTATTTGCTATAGTTGCATAAATAACAATACCATCATTACTATCATCAGTTGTGCTGTACCCGCCTTTTTATTGCGCTTTATTATTAAAAAAAAGAATCAACCTCTTATTTCAATTACACGCTCCTTCAAACCCTTTAGAGAGCAAAGCCGACGGCGTTTGTTCCTTATTTAGTTCATATAAATATGGACCTTATGAACTACCAAATAAGTAACAATTGCATTTATAAAAAAAATGGAAAGCATGTTCATTTTGAAAAGGCTTTCAACGCCGCTATCGAGCCTCGGGAAACAATGAGCTCCTTTTAGTAAGAACGTCACAACGCAAATCCCCTTTCTTGAAACCCCCATTGTAGGGATTGTTTATTTGTTCGTTGCGAGTGCCCCTTTTTGTGCGTTTTGTGTAATATAATATGGAGCATTGTTGCCGCGTAATCCGCAGAATAGACCGTTGCAGATCATTCGGATAGGATCGTGTGTCGGATCATCCTCGTCTTTAGTGTGCGCCTTGCGTGTTTTGCTTTCTTCTCTATTAATGTTTGTATCTATTTGGTTTTAAACTTTGCTATTACGTATCATAATTTTTTTTTGTGACTCGACAAATATGACTGCACCCGCCTGATGTTAGGCTTGTGTGCGGTCCATAAATGGAGGTGACTGCTATTACAGTTCAATAATTGTAAGTAGAAGTCACATTCACTATGCCGGCCTAGTTTAAACTGGCGACTTACAAGCTGATCCCGTCATTTCACGGTCTGTATACTTGTAAGTGATGGTACTACCCCGGCTCGGCAGACTGGGTACCACTGCCTACCACTCTTTGATAACATTGGTGCATAATTTTAATAGTGATCGGCAGACTGTTGGTGGTCATTCTTAGTGTGTGTGGTTATTTACTTAGTTGCATTTCGGGATCAGCTTGTATGTTATCGGTTCCAACTAGGCTGATATAGAGAATGTGACTGTTAACCACACTCCAGCTTAACATCAGGCGGGGTACTTTTATATATCCTCAAAAAAAGCTTTTAGACTTTCAGAGCTAAGGTACTAACTTCAAATAGTTATTAAATACTCTTAAAATATTATATTAAATTTGCAACGTACTTAAAACAGGTTCGCAGTACCCATAACCATTAGGCTTACATGATGAAAACTGTGGAGTTGTTGAAGCCATTGGAGTTTCTTTTTTATAATGGCTCGACATATAAAAGGATTTTGCCTGATGTCTGTGGAATGGTGGCAACTGCTACTACTGTTAGGAACTTGCAAGTAGCAATCGCATCAGCATGTATTAAGTATAATATACGAGTAAGAGTAAGTCGCATCCATTATGCCGGCCTAGTTGAAACTGGCTGGCAACATTCATGCTGATCCCGAAACGCAACTGAATCACTGTACACTTGTTAGTGTAAGTACTAGCCCAGATCGGCAGACTGGGCAAATAGCCACCAACTGTCTGCCTGCCACTCTTAAAGTTGAATATTCATTCTACATACTTCATCTTATATATATAATTCTATTTATCTTAACGTACAATTTCGAAACTATACTATGAGTTTCGTTTATTTGAGGTAATAAAACAGTTAATCTTTTTTTTTTCACGTTGGTATTATTTGTAACATTGTATTGTAACTTATGATTATTGTCACCCCTCTTTATAAAATACATGTTACTAAAGCTTTAGATTATTCCATCTAAAGAGGTCGGTTTAGCAAAGAATTCGTTGGAATAAGAAAAAATATATGAAGAATAAGAAAAAATATATAAAATCACTATATATAGTTCTCACGTCCATAATTTTAAGAAAGATCACTGCAAATTGATAAATAAGTTTTCGTTAGAGATATTAGAGTCGACGACACCCGTGGTCCAGCTCGGTCATAAAAATGTCCAAATGTATCCAATCAATCTTGGTCGGGTACCTGCCTCGCCTCGAGATCGGTCCATACTGATAACCCGTCCTCACTGCGTAACACCATTAAAACAACGGTGACAATCCAACCAAAAATCCTTTTCAACAGCTTTTTATCAATATTATATTCATTAAATTAACATCCATAAGCTTTATTGAGTGGAGTCTATTTTCGTGTGCAGATCGTCTAACTCGTATTCGATGATTAAAAATGTGAGATGATCGTCGTCGAAGCTCCCACTGAGTTAAGATTGTTTAAGTTCTTTGTTTTTGTGGATTCCTCGTGGGTCCGTTTTAATTAATGCCCATCACGTATTTTTTAAGGTATCTAAATTGTTTTTTGGTTTGTTTTTATCTGCAAGCCGTCTCCCGTTTTTGAAATATGTCCGTGGTCGGTCGCAGTCGGTCGCGTGTGACGCGATAGCACTGCGATGTCTTCTATTGTTTTCCGTTTGAGATATTTATGTGTTGTCGCAGATCGAGGCGTGTTGTTGTTTTTTTGTTAGTTGTCCATTCGACTGTTGCCGATGACTGGTAACCACTTTATACTCATAGATCATTTTCTTTGTTGTATTATTTTACATACAGTATTATTGTCGTCAATATAAAAATTGTTAACTACCTACACAAAATCGCGATGTTTTATTTGTTCTTGTTTTAGTGTCGTGTATTTGATTAATGTCATTAATATTTTAGAAGTGTTTTGGAGCTGGTTTTATCTGAAACTATATGCTCACCAAGTCTGCTTTGATATGTTACGTTTAATAGTTGTGATGGCAAGATTTATAGCGTACACTTATCTTAAATCTGTAGCAGTTTGGTTAGGACAAGCTGCTTTGTCGTTAATAAATAACTTAATTAGTTTAATTGGCTTTTGGTTACGATTGCCTTATCTCTTTAACACATGCTAGTGTTTAACTAATACTGAACATTTTATAATTCAAGTTTTTATCACACTAGTCCAATTTATTCACATTTTAATGTGTTTTCTTTGATGTGAAGATTTTAATACGAATAAATAGTCTATGAAATCTTTGGAGTAGTTGCATCGTCTTACTGTATAGGATTTTACTTGTTTCTTTATTTATTTTTATTACTTTGTCTTTACCCAAATACACGATGGAACCTATAAAATGTTTGGTCGGTTTTACGACTTCCAGAACAAGTCTATTGATTACAATGTTATATACAACTTAATAAATTCAATAGAAATGGAGACTTTTACTATGATTTTTCCTATTTGCATCTCTTTTTGACACACGTAATAAAGTAAGATACGTATATGAATCAGGTGTCATATTAGTCCATGAAATTACAAATCTTAGTATAGGTAACTGTGGATGTGAAGGAAGCGAGAGATTTGTATCCGGATTGTTAGAAAGATAGTTAGAATAATTATCCATTATTCAATTACGCCTCAATTGCTACAGGCATAGCCAGAGATAATGGAACACCAATTATTTGCATACAATCTTTGTGGTTATCGGCACTAGATACCAAATTGTTTCTGATTAGATTAATTAACTGCAAGTAGAATTCACATTCCGGCCTAGTTGAAAACGGCAACTTTCAAACTGATCCCAAAGCGACTGAGTCACTTTACGGTATAATCGTACACATGAAAGTGATGGTACGAGGTCATTTGCCACTACTGTCTGACTACAACTCTTAAACAACGATTAACTGTTATCTTAGTTCCGACCGGGAATCGAACCCCGAACGTTACGCGTAGCTAGTGCGTTACCAATGCGATACGCGTGTCTTTAAAATATAAATATGACAGTATAGTATTTATTACACATCTTGATTATACTTTTTTTTTAAATTTTATTACAATTTGTAACTGAATACATTTCTTATCTTTACAGGTAAGTGGAACTTATAATACCAGGCGAGCATGAAACACGAGCAGTCGCTCCTTCGTGGTAGGTATGTCACTCTGTTACTGATACTTTTGTATGATCTACGACTGAGATAATATTAAGTTTAAAATTATATTTTTTACAACAAATTTCATTAGTTATTGATAACGATTTATTATATTTATGCTAATATACGTTGTCCGCAATAGAATTAACGCTGTAGAAACGCGGATAGTATAAGGAATAGTACAGTGCGCGATAGATGTGGTTTGAAAGAAGATGTGACAAGGATTGGCAAAGGAATGCTGCGATGGTTTGGGAGCACATGGAATGGATCAGTGAAAATAGATTGACGAAAAGAATTTCATAAATCTAAAGTGGATGGATGGATGCGATAAACGAGGCAAAACGAAGAGGACTAAACAGTGGATACGATAGTGTGAATGCCGCCATAGTGGAGGCTACTGTTACTTGCAGGTAATTAATTGTAGTAGCAGTCGCCTTTGCCTATTAAGGCGTGACAATTTGATTGATTGATTGATGTTATATGTCGAGCTCCAATAAAAACCGTAGTCGTAGAATTCTGCTATAGAATTCTTAAAAAAATTCCTACTCACACAAATAATAGTATTAGAATATATCGTATAGTTTAGGGTGTAACAAATGTTTATTTGTGTACAAATTTATCTATTTTGCGAGAGAGTCGTGTTACCTATGGGTCCCAGGAGTAATCTGGCTGGGATTACGGGACCCCAGCGACATGCTCTGACAAATTATATGACTACTATAGACAACATTAGAGTTTGAGGTTCAATTCTGTCGGTATAGGGACTGTTCTAGAACAAATAAATAAGATAAAATCTATCATTAATAAATAAAATCATTAAATTGAAAATCATAACCATAAGTATCATGCTAAATTAAAAGAGTGGTAGGCAGTGGTACCCAGTCTGCCGATCCGGGGTAGTACCACCACTTACAAGTATACAGACCGTGAAGGTCGCGTTTCGGGATCAGCTTGTAAGTTGCCGGTTCCAACTAGACCGGCATAGTGGATGTGATTGCTAATTACAGTTATTGAATTGTAGTAGCAGTGACATTCATTCATGGACCACACTTCAGCTTAACATCAAGCGGGGTGCTGTCATATGTCGAGTCACAATAATTAGTTTATTTGTTGTGTTTACATTTTATTTTCGTTACATATTATTACTAGTCTTAACTGTATTATATCTGTATGAGCTTGTATTTGTAAATAAGTAGAATAGATTTTAAATAGAAATGGCAACTAAGTTAGATTGGACCTCTCCTAGCTCACTACCAGGCAAGACGGAATAGTTTTTGGGAAGAAAACGGAATTTGTATTTTCGGGTCAATATTTGCAGGCGAAAACGAAATAATTCACGAAATCAGATGTTCAATATACAATACACAAAAAAATAAAACACTAGAAAATTATCCAATATTTAAACCAATTTATTTTATATAACCAATTTTATTAAAACAAATAATTTAAATTTAAATGAAAGGTCATTACTAAATAAAAATAATCTGTTGTCATTTGCAATCTCTATTATCATTAAAACATTGTGACAATGCGATAGGGCGATGTCATCACATATGTCAGACATATTGGGCCGGGTAACAAGCAACAAATGTTTTGGCAAGCGGCTCTCCATGCCTCTATCATGGACGATGTCTACTATTAGGTTAATAACAAAGACTTTTTAACACCGTATTTAGGTGTAATTTTTCTATCCATTTTCTGTGCTAATTTCATCATCTGCCAATCCGGGGTAGTACCATCACAAGTATACAGACAGTGAAGTGATTTGGTCCCGTTTCGGGTCAGCTTTGTTCGGGATAGTGGATATGATTTCTACTCACAGTTATTGAATTATGGTAGCAGTGACATTCATTCGTGGACCACACTTCGGCTTAACATCGAGCGGGGTGCTATCATATGTCGAGTCACAATAATAAAAATACTTACAAGTGCAGTCTGTGGTCTGCAGTCGCCGGCGGAATCACACCTTTAATTACAAGCGAGATGCCATAGTAAAAATGAATACTATCTAAACCCTAATAGAAGCAATAACCAGAGTAAATAAAGTGACAGTCGCCTGTACTGTTTTGGCATATTGGACGCTAAATACTGTTGTATCTAAATGTAACTGTGCATTTGAATTGTTCAAGCATTTATTTATTGTTGTATAATTGTTAATTAATTTTGTTATGAAGTTACACTTGAGGAATCAAATAAATTTATATTTTGGTAATGAGAATTGGATAGTAAAAATTCACGAGTGCTTGTGTGCTTCCAATATTGTCAAAAGTTATAAAAACGTATTTATCTGCGAGTGTTTCCCTCAAGA
Source organism: Tinea trinotella (assembly GCA_905220615.1). Classification (NCBI taxonomy): domain Eukaryota; kingdom Metazoa; phylum Arthropoda; class Insecta; order Lepidoptera; family Tineidae; genus Tinea; species Tinea trinotella. Next base: position 6,537,161 of record HG992326.1, read on the forward strand.
AAGCTAGGTTGCCTAGTGCCCATAACCGTAGAGCTTGTATGGGGGAGTTATGTTAGGATCGTGAAAAATGGCGCTCTATTGTCTTTGCCTATTCCTGTGAGAAAAGGCGTGACAATTTGATTAATTAAAAAATAATGAAAAATTGGCAGAGGCAATGGAGCTTTACTTTCTGCGATCCTGACAACTCTATTATTCTTTTAAATTAAATCTTAAAGGTATGAGATATAAACTACAGTTAACGGTTTCGGATTATTTTAACAAAAAAAAAACAGACTACAGAAATTAAATTAAACTTACCTACCTATAATACCTAGAAATTTAATTAACCTACCTATATTTCTAGCTGAAAAAGTGACGACGACTGAGGCAACAGTGAACTAATTCAGTTTTTTTAGTCATCGGCACACTTGGTAATCCCCTTGCTCGATATCAGGAAAGATATAGTCAGATATCTAAATATAAAGAGTGGTAGGCAATGGTACCCAGTCTGCCGATCCGGGGTAGTACCACCACTTACAACTTACAAGTATACAGACCGTGAAGTGATTTGGTCACGTTTCGGGATCAGCTTGTAAGTTGCCGGTTCCATCTAGGCCGACATAGTGGATGTGATTGCTACTCACAGTTATTGAATTGTAGTAGCAGTGACATTCATTCATGGACCACACTTCAGCTTAACATCAAGCGGTGTGCTGTCATATTATGTCGAGTCACAATAAAAAAATAAAAAAAGATAAAAAATAAATATCTTAATAAATAAATAAATAAATCTTTTGATTTTATAAACTTTAAATTTCTTAAGCGAATCGGGAACAATCACCTTTTTCCTGGCTTGGTAACGTTAATAGTAATGGCGTCCAATTTAAAAAAAAACTGATTCGGTTTTACAGTCGACCGCTGTTTAGCATCACAATAAGAAAAATATCTATATATTTAATACGCCTATCTATATATTAAAATGTGTATAAATTCATGTGATTTTGATTACTTCATCGTATTATCAATCACGGTCAGATCAGGACCAGTGGCTTGGAAAATTGAAACAAGGGTAAAATTTAAGGGTCCCTATTGGAATTAGTCCCCTGTGATTTATATTTTGACAGACTACCATTTTGTCTCCTTTAATGGGTGCAAAATGTGTTTTGTTTTGCGATTATGTTACCCGTTCTGCTTGTGGACAGTTGTTTAATTTTAATTGTCATGAATTAAACAACATTTATGCGGCTTACTATCGCGTTTATTTTATGTTAATGATTATATATTTGTTTATTATTTCGACGTTTTAAGACTGCAGCTATCGTCGGATAAGTTGGCATAATTAAAAATGTTAAATCATAAAATTAACCCAATAGTAAACTGCATAAAATTTATTAATCAATATTCGCATGTAAACTAATAAAACTTTAATTGTAATAATAATAGGAAAGAAGATTGATTGAAGAGAAATGATAAAATAGAGAAGATTTAGAAGGTTGTTCTTTAAAAAAATTAAGGACATTTAAAAAATACGAGGTTCACTCCTCAGTGTTCAAAATCTTCAAGCCTGTATGAAAATAATTTTGAATGTAAGGGAGACAAGAGATTTGTGCCAAATAATCTTCCTCTGTCTCTGCCTATCCCTGTAGAAATTAAGGCGCGGTGATTGATAATTAATAATTTCATAATAATAACTTAAGTTTGTTGATTCTAATTGAGTTATTTTTTTAATTTAACCAGTATAAACATTTTAACACCTTTCTAAAAAAAATCTTCGATTATTAATAAATACCTAAACTGCCCAGTGTCTGTGATACAAGCACATTTAGTAACTTAGTCTCTTAATATGATAAACATCTAATTTATTATACTTTAAAAGTTTCTGTTCAACCATTAATAAAAATTTTACGCATTCTTTTTTCAAATAATTTTGCATCAATTTCGTAGATTAAAAAAAAGTTAAACTCAAGTATATTACATCTTACTCCCCAACGCATACTTTACTCGTAGAAAATCGCTACAAGAATCATTCGGAAAAATAATGACGTCATCAAATACTAATCCAAAAGCTTTCATGTGGATTACTACACGACACTCAATACCACGATTATTCTACCACGATCCACAAATAAATAACAACTTTTTGCTTTATTGTTTAAGAAGCATTTTTGAATAACTCGTTTTACATAGCCTTATACCACATACTCTCAATTACTGCATTGCATTTCGAATTCTATTTCTATGTGAGTGAGAATGAAAATTGGATTTATTTGTCTGTAGAGTTTGGATGTTAGGTCGTTGCAGTTTTAAGTCAGAGATGGCACTCTTCTGGTGCATCATTTCGGTACATTAGTTGTGTGATTTATGCTCGGGAAACGGCAGAGTCAAAACAAGGGAAGCGGCTACCCTCTCATTTCTTGTGCTGTATTAAAAATTTAGGGTTGTTACTGTATTTCACTAATGTCTTTAAAGGCTTCATTAGAACTATAGAATTTTGATGGACTTCCCACGATCCTGTATCACAAGGCAGGCCCAATAGGATGTTTTCCGATCAAATCGGAGAAATCCTTAAGAAAGCTGGGTTGCCTAGTGCCCATAGCCATAGTGCTTGTATGAAAAGAATTGTGAAAGTGCAGGAAGCGAGAAAGTTATCATTTATTTAAAATTAACTAAGTGACAACCATATTAATATTGGGGGATGCTGAACTTCATGTTCATCCCTAGGGATTGCGGGACTCGCCCGAGATCAAAAGGAGATCTCAAGTGCTTTCGCAAAATTACAAACGGATATACTTTTTTGGTTATTAAAATAGTTTCCTTGACTAACAGGTGTGGTTTGGCAATATAGCAGTAGGTATTCCAAATTAAATTATTTATTTACGATAGAAACTTTAACAGCCGGTTGTACCAAAAATTGTAATTGACGAATTCGTAATTACGAATTTCAGACAACATACACGAAAGAGTGTTGCGACCCATTTTTGCTACTCATTCGTAACTTTTTACGAATTCGTAATTTTTTGGTACAACCGGCTGTTAGGATCGGATGACGCATCCCATTCTGTAGACCAAATAGGCAGTCAAACTAAAAGGCAATCGACAAGTGGAGTGCTTCACCAGCCTATGGGTTCTCGCCATGCCTCCTTCACGTGAGAAAGCACCTCTGGCCGGTGAGGTGGCGGGACTGGGTAACCGTCAACTGAAACACGATTTTTTAGTCGTCAGTGCTCTTGGACTATCAGGCAAGTCGAGGCCGGATGTCTCATATTCTGTAATAATATTCTGTAATGCTAATACTAATAATGAAAACTGTTTTACTATAAAAGTTGAGGGGATGTGCCTGTGTTTTTCTGGCCGGCATAGTGAAGACGACAAAGGTAATTTCGTTTGGTTTAATTCTTGATTGGTTTGATACAATAATAATTTTTTTCTTGGCGATATGAGCGCGTTCTACGGAAGTAAAAAGACGATTGGATGTTACTTGTTAATAGCTCCTAAGAACATTCTCCATGTTATACCACTATTAACGTCAATTAAAATATGATACTAGAGGTGTAAAACAAGTATACATCTGTTCCAATTTGCAAATAAGGGTAGGTAGTTCAATTCCCAATGCTTTTAACCCGCGAAAGGGTTGCGACCCTTCCTCCCTTAATTTACTTCATGTAATTCTGTTGAGTATCAAATCGCAGATCACAACCCGCTAGACTCCGCTTTAATAATTAAATTCGAAGTTAAAACAGAAATAGTTGTAAATTAAGGACTACAATAATTATAATTAGAAAACTAACAGAATTATATGAATCTTATCATGAGACATCAGACTACTATTTCTTCAACGACGACACACAATAATGTTTCGCGATCGAATCGTATTGTAGTGGTAGTGAAATGGTCACATTAAAAATGTGGGAAAGAGAAAAGAATCGCGAGAAGAGGTTCCACGAGATAGACTTCTAGGACTAGGAACCTCTTCTCGCAAGCTCTATGATAATAGAGTTTATCATAGAGCGTGCGTGAAGATAATTGTGGACATGAAAGTAGCAAGAGATCGCGGAATGTGGAAATCGCTCTATTGTCTTCATCTATATGGAAATAAAGGTGTGATAATTTAAGTCATTGTTTTGAAGTTGAGCTTTTATTAAGACTCGACTTTTGACCTTGACTTGCGTGATGGTAACCAAGAGCAGGACAGTTGACAACTGAAAAATTGGCTCAGTTTACGGTTGCCTCAGTCATCGTCACTATACCGGCCAGAGGTGCTTTATCCATTTTACCCTTGATGTGAATGTGAAGGACGCGATGGAGTTGTGTCAGGATCGTGGCAAGTGGCGCTCCATTGTCTCTGCCTATCCCTGTGAGAGGAAGGCGTTACAATTCGATTAATTGATTGTAACTGTCGTTGGACAATCTTGTGTGGCTACTCTCCCTTGCGCTTTCTAGTTTCTATATATTCTGTGGTTTTCATACAAAGGCCTGCGTTGTCGAAATTGCGTTTTACGCTTTTTAATTTGTCATCGTAATGTTGTTTTCCTTTGTTAGGGATGTTATTTTTAGTAATTACATTTGGGCATGTTTTATCATTTAAGAGATGAAATATGGTGTTCTCGCAGTGCCCATAACTATAGAGCTATTATTTCAATCAATCAATCAAATTGTCTCGCCTGGTTCAATGGAGACAATGGAGCGCCACTTGCCATGGTCCTGACAGAACTCCCTCGCTTATCACATTTACAATTCTCCTGTCAGTCGAAAGTAACCAATTAGTTTACCTGTGGATTTCTTATTTGCTGATTGGTTACAAAGATGTCAAATTTCAGCCATTTTGCTAGTGTGTATTAGAAGAATATATAGCTGGCCGGCATAGCGACGTCGACTGAAGCAACTGTAACCTAAAACGTCTTTTTAGTCGTCGGTGCTCTTGGATCTTTCTTTACCATCAGGCATGTCGAGGTTTAATGTCACATCTTAAAAATAACGCAATCTACCCTTATTATTAATATACCGTTAATTATTTAATGACTAAACAGAGTCACGGTATGTATTATAAAGACGGTGGCATAAATGGTGTATAATTTACGGCCGTACTAATGGAAGTGAACCATTAACCGTTTTAGTAGAGGCGTTAAGTTGCCTTTGCATATTAATAGATCAATGGAAAGGCACCAGGTGCTTGCCGACTATAAGTTACGATACTTACCACGGTTACTTTACTTCCAACATTGAAAGTAAATTAGATATTATAAAAAATATTATATTATATCTACTTAAAAACACTTGAAATGAAATTTATTCGCAGGATACAAGGTATACAATCAGAGCCGTCTTTACCCGGGGGTTCAAGGGGTGCGGTGCACCCGGGCGCAGAGTCCTAGGGGGCACATGCCGACCGCCATAAATTTCGATAGGTACCTACTACACTGAGACCACGCGAGCGGAGCCTTGACTTTCGCACCCCGGCGCTGAATATGCTTAAGACGGCCCTGTATACAATAGATGAAATATAGATATAGTTCATGTGAAATATAGTTTCAAATGATCCACCATTTTGGGCATGCAAATTTAAACTTATACTTCGCTAAACAAACCAAGTGCAAAAACCACCTGCCGGTACTAATGTGTATTTGATATATGTAGGTACAATCTTTCTATGATCTTTAAGCAACTTTTAATAGAATCTTAAAAAAATGTGATACAAAATTATTCCCTTTACTTGCAAGAACAAGGGAGACCAAGGAAGGTGTTTTCTTAGGAAAGCTGGATCGCCTAGTGCCGTGGAATTGAGGGAAGCGAAGGAGCTGTGTCAGGATCGTAGCAAGAGCCGCTCCATTGTCCCTGTGGGAAAAGGCATGACAATTTGATTGATTGATTGATATTTACTTGCAGTTAATAACCGCAAGTAGCAGTTATTATACGAAAGTAGCATATTACCTCCCGGTTTAACATCAGGCGAGTAAAAGAAAATAATCCTCACCAGTTTTCTACAAAGCCAAAACTAGCCAAATCCAACTAAAATATCCAATCAAAGCCTGACTTACTTACGCTGTCAACTGTACCTATTTATTATAATAATTACATACAATTACTTGTGCTAAATTATAGTGCTAAATGTCACCCTTACTTAATATTAAATAATGTTATTAATAAGCATGTCATTTGTTTTGCGGTTATTGTATAATTTTTAAAAATACTTTTATATTATAATTAACTCGTTTTGAACCCATATGTTAGTTTTTACGATATTATCATTTTAATTGTATTTTATTAATCAAATCGTCACGCCCTTTATATTTATAATAATAGTGGGAACAAGGATAGGCAGAGACAATGGAGCGCCCCTTACCACGACCGTTACACAACTCCCTTGCTTCCTTCACATCCACAATTCTCTTCATACAGGCTCTGTGGTTATGGGCACCAGGCAACCTAGCTTTATTATTTATTTTTTAATTTGTTTCTTGTTTTTATAACAAAAATTCTAATGATTCTTATGGTGAACGCGCAATTGTCCGGCGCCGTACGAGCCGGAGTCAACGAAATATCTTATGGTTTCGTACTTTCCACGATCCTGACACTACTCTCTTGCTTCCTTTACAATAGTCTTTGCGGCGGTTCCTTTTCAGTTATGTGTGAAGAGGACCCTCAATTTGGACCACCAATTTAAATAGGGAACCCCTTTGGGTCTTTTCCGTTAAATCTTTCCACTCGCCTTCGATTTATAAATCTTTTTCATTAATTTCCTTTTAAACTGTGTATATATACTATATATACATTTTTATTAACTTATAAAATAATATAACATTATAGGTACTTGTGTGTTTATGAATCTTTGTGATTAAATTACAGTGTTACCCGTGTTCCTCGAAGTCTATTTTCGAACGTCCGTGAATTGAATTTTTTATGCGACGCAAGTGATATTTTGTCATTTGTTTTCATTATATGCCACCCTAAAAGAAATTACATTTTTAACACAGTGCAAATACCAATACACACCGCTTTCTTTACTATATATTTTTTATTATAATAAAATTCACAGGGAACAGAAGTCCATTGTTCCCTTAATTATAGAGTACCTTTATTAAAAAATGATTGTGAAAAAAGGCGCTGTATTGTCGCTGCATATCCTAGAATCTTTTAATATCCTGACCCGGGATGTCCTACAAGTCGACCAGACTTACTAGGGGATAGGCAGCAGCGTCCTCTTAACGTGCGGTGAGTATATTGCGATCCCCAAGCCGCCTACCAAGCGTGGGATTATGGCAATTATAAAACGACAAGATGCCGGTGGATGCAACTGGAATCTTGTCAATCAGAATGGCGTTCTAAGGGCCTCCCCCTAAGTTCAGCAGTGGACGTCATCTGGCTGATGATTAATAGAAAATGGAGGCGGTAACAATTTCTTTAATTGATTAGATTTACTCTATTTAACGCGGTGTCTAACAGGTGTGTTGTCTGTGACTTCAAATAATGAACGATTATTATTCCGTTGAAAGTGAAGTATTCAAAAACATGGAAAAATAATGTTTTTAAAATATTAATTTTATTTCTTGCGGTTAACTTTGTTGTTTTAACACAAGTAATTGGATGAGATAGTAATTTTATTGTTTAATAAAAACGAAGTTTTATTTTTTTATTATTGTTCAGAATTAATAATAATAATATGTTTATTTATTCATAAGAATTGTGGATGTGAGGGAACCGAGGGAGTTGTGTCAGTATCGTGGCAAGAGGCGCTCTATTGTCTCTGTCTATCCCTGTGGGAAAGAGGAGTGGGAGTTTGATTAATTGATTAAATAATCATAAGACCCTCAATACATAGTGAATACAGAATGAATGTGACTACTTCTTACAGTTATTGAATTGTAGTAGCAGTCACCTCCATTCGTGGACCGCACTCCAACTTAACATCAGGCGGCGGGGTGCTGTCATACGTCGAGTCACAATAAAATAGAAGGATATCTATAGAAAGATCTATTACCTGTTCTTTTGTCTTAATAATTTATAGGTAAAATTCACGTCTGAACTGTGTGAACGTATGCAGGTGTTAAAAACCATAAATACTAACTATAAGTGACGTTTATTCTATTTTATCACGAGACTTGGACGTTTTTAAAACCACACATTTACTACTAGCGCTTTACTGAGTAGCTATTTTTGTTTGTTTTGTGACTCGACATATGACTGCATCCCACTTGATGTTAAGCTAGAGTGTGGTCCATGAATGGATGTCACTGCTACTACAATTCAATAACTGTGAGTAGCAGTCACATCCACTATTCCGGCCTAGTTGGAACCGGCAACTAATAAGCTGATCCCGAAACACGGCCAAATCACTTCAAGGTCTGTATACATGTAAGTTGTGGTATCACCCCGGATCGGCAGGCTGGGTACCACTGCCTACCAATCCTTGACAACCTGCGGTAGTGGAGCGGTGCAGAAGGGAGGAGGGGTCCAAGTCCACTCACATGTCACCGCTCAGATCACGAATAAAACCAGTAGATGCAACTGACATCTTGTCGTTCAAAATGGCGTTCTAAGGGACAGGCCTATGTTCTGCAGTGGATGCCTTCTGGCTGATGATGATAGTATAGAAATGTAAAAAAAAGTAAGTTTGAGGATACATATTATAGGTAATTCATCACTGCAATATTTAAAAAAAAACTTTTTTGAACTATACTTTAAAAGTTAAGTACCTTGAAGTAGTTATCATAGGAAGCAGTTGCTGCTTGAGATAAGTGATGCTTTTATAACCACTTCACACGCACCCCTCACGATACTATTCCCTAAAAATAAAATTTAATACTGCAGTTAGACATTAGTTTAAGTGGCATTCGATGCTTTGACAATCATTATGTTTCTGTTTTCTTTTCTTATTTTCAAATAAGTATTGTAGAAGTATTTTGTATTGTACTCGTAGAAGAAGAAATGATTCGACGCGTCGTTTCTATAAGGAACAATCGATAAGTGTAATGATTTAGCTTATGTGTTCTTCCCATCCTTTAATAACAGCGTAAAAACATATTTTATTTTTCTATACTAAGGTACCAAAGTGCTTGTACTCGTATTATATAAACTGGAAAACCAAAGTACATATACCAAAGATGCGTTGGCACCGGTAATTGGTTTTGAACCCCGTGCGCTCGGATGACCTTTGCGCTGCCACTACACCACGGTCACCGGTATTAGTGACAGAACTGAAGCAACCGTGTATAGCAACGGTTTTATCAACCGTCGGTGCTCTTGGACTTCCCCTTGCTTATCATCAGGTAAGTAAAGGTTAAATCTCAAGTCTTCATTCTCTAGATTCGTCTGGAATTAAGCTACGTAAAAATGTAATACTGGTATATTAAATTATTATTAATTTATTTATTCATTTATTGAGACGCGACATCTGACATATTTCAAGTTCAAGAGCACTGACGCGGCGTCTGAAAACCCTGTGCCGGCCAAAAGGGCTTTTAGAATTTCTTAAATAAATTATATCAAGACATATAAATCTGAATATAACAAATAAAAGTACTCCACATAATCAAATATATTCAAAATATTAATCTCATTAAAGATACATATTTGGAATATCGATCCATTATGAATCAATCGGCGTTTGGTATCAGGTCTACCGGGCGTTTCAACTTTTGTATGGCATTTACGCCCCGCGGATCCCGACGCGGCGCCTACCTCCCGCCGGGTCATGCCCTCCTAGTACCTTAACATATCATTGTATACAACTATTTAGGCTTTATTATATTATAATTTTTATATCATTTACATTTGATTAATATTGTTTATTCAATAAAAATGAATAAATATTTTCTTTTTTTAATTTATTAAGATTTCGCTTAAGAAAAAAGGTAAAAATGTTATTAAAAGCGACATTTGACAGCACCCCGCCTGGTGTTAGGCTGGATGTGACTGCTACTAAAGTTCAATAACTGTAAGTAGCAGCCACAACGACTATGCCAGACGAGTTGGAAACGGCAACTTACAAGCTGCTGGAAAAGAAAACTTTTACACCCGCTAGAGTCTAGAAGTATAAAAAGGGATGATAAATAACAGTCTTTCTGTCGACACTTGACAATATATAAATGGTTGATAAAGGAACCAATCAATCAATCAAATTATCATGCATTTTTCCCACAGGGATAGGCATAAACAATGGAGCGCCACTTGCCGCGATACTGACCTGACACCCTCGCTTCCCTTACATCCGCAATTCTCTTCATACAAGCTCTGCGGTCTTAGGCACTAGGCAGCTCGCAGCTTTGTTGAGGGATTGAATTGATAAGAATTGTGGAGAATTTATCCTATACTACGGAGAATGTTCTGAGGAACTCTTTAACTTTTTCTTACCTTGACTTGCTATCAGTAAGCAAGAGAAGAAGAACTGAAAAAAAAACGAATCAGTTTACAGTTGACTCTGTCGCCTTCACTATGCCGGCCAGAGGTGCTTTTTTGCGCTTCTATTGAAGGATCCAAGATTCCCTAATTGACTGATTTAATAATATTTTATTGGGATTTAATAATCCCTAATTTGAAATAATAATTTACCTTTTTTTAGATTTTGCATTAAAAAAAATTATAAACGCGATTGCAAACCGCATAAATAATGTTTAATTCAAACATTAATTTAGTTAGAAAAATATTTCGAATAGTATTGTTACTTAAAGCTTCTAAAACTTTTAAAAAGTCCTTAATTTAATAAAGTACGATTACTAAATTCAAGAAGATACAAAGAATATACATCCTTATTGCATTATACTTTAATGAGAGACTCGAATCGATACTAATTCGCTTAAAACCCTCTTATTGAAGCCAGCTGTTGTTCTTGCCCTTGCGATAAAATTCGTTTTTATTTATTTATTTCTATACTAAGCTACTAAAGCTACTAATCATAGAAACAGGGCAACCAAAGTACATATATCAAAGATACATTGGTACCAGTGAGTGGTTTCGAACCCGTGCTCTTGGTTTGCGTAACCATTGCACTGCCACTACACCGCGGTCCCTTTAAATAATAATATTTATAATAACAATTTTCTAAATATTTTTTTTAATAATTTCGGTTCGGTTCATGAATAGAGGCGACTGCTACTGTAGCAAATAACTGCAAGTAACACTATGCCGGCCTAGTTCCAATTGGAAATTCGTTCTATCTATATTGTTTTAAAGACGGTGATTTCTTTCTGCTACGAGCCTTTGTAGCCATCTGTGATCATATTTGTAATTTATAAAATATAATTTTTGTGTCAGGATCGTGGCAAGTGACGTTCTATTGTTTCTGTCTATCCCTGTGGTTAAAAGGCGTGACAATTTAATTGATTGATTGATCACATCTTTTACTGTCATAGTGACGGCGACTGAAGCAAACGTTGAATGAAACGGTTTTGTTTGTCACAGGCGCTCTTGGACCTCTTGATCACCATTAGGCAAGTCGAGGTCATATGTAGTCTTATTATAAAGTGGATCTGCCAGCTGGACCTATAATTCAACCCGGCCACTGTCCTTTCACTATGTGGACTGACGACATAGTGACACGGGTAACCGGTGGATATAACTGGCATCTTGTCGTTCGGATTGGCGTTCTAAGGGGAAGGCCTATGTTTAGCAGTGGACGCCTTCTGGCTGATGATGATGATGATGATGACTGTCCTTAAGGCGCGACCATCTAAACATTAGCTACACGGTGCCATATGCTGGCGACAAAATTCTTCTGTCCTATTATTTCATTCTTCTTTGAATCTACGTCACATATTGCTAGCCTAAAATTGCTTCTAGACATTTCTAATTTATGAAGTAAAACGATAATAATCAAAATAATAGTACGTAAAAATTGGCGTAATAAAAGTCTTATATTTTTTACATTTTTGTACTAAGCTACTAAAGTGCTTGTTGTGTCATAGAAACAGGACGACCAAAGTACATATATCAAAGATACATTGGTTCTGAACCCGTGCTCTTGGTTTGCATGACCATTGCACTGCAACTACACCACGATCGCCTTAAATATGACAAAAGGAAATAATTGCGCTTTCATTTAATCATGAGGAGGATAACATTAAAGCGAACATCGAACCTTTAAAATAATGACACCGGAAATCATCAATAGCCCGCGACCGTTAAAATAAATCATCCACTTAACACTTTTTTGTGTAAAACGACGCGACAATATCTAAATATACAGAGGGATCGCACAAAAACCATTGAGATTTTATTTTAGTACTCCGATGAGAAACTATGCGCTGTCCCATGAGCAACGGCGCCTGTCACCACGATGGACATCATCACTACATCATACATATCACCATCCCTCTCACACCTACTAAATAATAACTCCATCCTGCTCTATTAAGTCATGCGTTAACTGTTTAAAACAATAAAATTTATTATTTCAATTGTATCTCAACTTTAAGGGCTTAGTTTTAAAGTTCAGTTTGCATTGTTAGTTTAAAATCATTTAGAATGCACAAAAGTCCCTTTTGATAATGGCACGTCAAAGGGAAAACGTGATAGTGTTTCGTATTTTTACTTTAATTCGCCTAAAATGTTTTTTTTTTGCTTCGATATTGAAAAATGTCGAGACACGTCCGTGCGGCCGTTGCTGTGTTTATTTTATTTTTTATCAATCTTTTTGTTTTGTAAAATACACAGAAAGGCTTTTTGGTTAAGCGAAGGTTATCGGTTAGTGGATGGGGTCGAATTTGCATTTTAATACGCAAATAATTCCCAAGACTACTTACTTGCTTTTAAAGGTTTTAGCGTAATCTCGGTCCGGTTTGTAATAAATTAAATCTAATAATTTGTTGTGCCTTTTTTTAAACAGTTAATTTATTTTGAGTAACACTGTACTCTTTATTTACTTAAATTCTCAAGGCTAAATTCCTTAAGAAAGTATCGTAAGGAAAATTTTAAATATAATGCTATGTACTTATCATCCATCACTTAACTTTTCAATATGAAATACTATACTGGTAGTCTATATGAAGTTTGCAAGTTTTTTGCGAATTAATACTGTAGTCTACTGCTACTTAAACAGCGTGATAGACAGTGTTCTAACTAACTAAAAAGTCATTTTTTTTAAGTTTTTGCGCGAATATGGAATAATGAATTATACAAAGGACATCATTAATTTTGTATTGGGACTTGGGCTTAATTGTATTAACAGGTTGATATGCATCTTAAAATAGTTTGATGCACGAAGATTACAATGTAATTGGAAAATATCCCTTATTTTGCATAGTTTGGGTGTGCAAAATGATCAAACTATAATTATGACAGTTCAAAGCAGAACAAATATGGCGTTGATTGACAGATGATACTAAATTCATATCTTATTTTCTAAATAACTAAATTGCACAGCAATTAAAAGCAAAATTGTTATTAGTTTTATCAATACAAGTATCAAAACTACCATTTAAATATTTTTCCTCATTGGACATTACAAAAGTAGTACATATAAGCCCAAAATGAATGATGTCCTTTATGCGGCTACTTACGCGTTTGTTTTTGGTTATTGATTTTACATTTTTTTATTGTTCCGACGTTTCGAGAACTTTGCAGCCATCGTGCATCTATTTATCTACCGGGATAAATGGCACTATTTATATGATTTTGTCTATTCCCTGTATATTTGAAACTATTATATATTTACCTTCTTTGTACTAAAAACAATATGTACAAGAATAGTTAGTATGGTTCTACAATTTCTTTTTGTAATAGTTATTCTTTAGTTTTTATTCATATATAAACTTATATTTATTCTTAAACAAACATCTGCCTAATTTTAAAATAGCTTACCACATTTAATATTTTACTAAATTCCTTTCGGATGAGTTACTTAGGTAAATCTCCCTTTTTGTATGGGATTACTACTTTTATAGTTATCACAATATCTATTTTGGCTTTTATTTCTAACACATTAAGATTCAAAATTGCTTATCAGATTTGTTAAATGCTACCTTTGGTAATACAATTGGGTTAAATTTTGTAATATTTAATTTGTGTCTTACTGTTTTGGTTTTAAGGCCTTATTTTGTTTGATTTTCAACAAAAATGATGACGTCTTTGGATTATGATGTAACGTCAGGTCATATTATTGATGGCCGAGTAATTATAAGGACATCTGAATAAGAAACAATCATTGTTATGAAATTATGAGTTTAGTATTATATTTCATGGTTTTTGTTGTTTCTTTGGTACGATTTAATTGTTCACTAAAATATTTAATAGAAAATTGTATACAAAAGCTAGTTTACTTTTATTATAAATAATGTTTGTTTGGTTTTTGTTTTGTATAAATAGGCTGCATGCTGATTAAATATATAATTGTAATATTTATTTTATCTTATTTGTAATATTTAATAATATTAAATATTTGTTAATAAAAATAAAATAAAAAAAGGGATTGATATTTGCTTCGTGTCTGGTTATCAAAGAGTGGTAGGCAGTGGTACCCAGTCTGCCGATCCGGAGTAGTACCACCACTTACAAGTATACAGACCGTGAAGTGATTTGGTCACGTTTCGGGATCAGCTTGTAAGTTGCCGGTTCCATCTAGGTCGGCATAGTGGATGTGATTGCTACTCACAGTTATTGAATTGTATTAGCAGTGACATTCATTCATGGACCACTCTTTGGCTTAACATCAAGCGGGGTGCTGTCATATGTCGAGTCAAAATAAAAAAAAATGTATAATAAAACATGTATAGGGTGTTTTCGTCATCACATCTCTATCAATAATTAAGGGGATAGGCAGAGCCCACAGTTAAAAAAAAATCAAATACATTTAACTAAAGTATACGGCATTTTTTACGCACAAAGTCAAATCACGTCCAAAAGAAACAAAATACAATTCTGCTTATTCCCGTGGAAAAAGGCGTGACAAATTAATTGATTGTAAATACATAATAAAATAAATATTTAGTAAATAGCCGGCATAGTGGATGCGACTACTACCAGCAAATATTTAACTTTACTAGCAGTCGCATTCATTCATGGACCGCGCTCCAGCTTGATAAAATGCTGGCTGGCTGTTATATGATAAAAATCACCGTAGGTACCATAGACCAAATCTGTGCAACATCATTTAACAAAATATTCCCTTGCGCCTGATAGGAGCATAAGCCACGCCTCTTTTACCTTCAACTAATAGACAAAACAAAAAATAACTTGCTTTTAATGCCAATATTTTGGTAACAAAAAAAACAATAGAAAAGGTTTGTTACTTGCAGATCATAAAACTCGCCTTCAATAGGCTAACGTCGAAGCAGCCGACAATGGGCGTATTACGTGCGTAAGATTAGTTCATACCATTGTATCCCTTAAGGTGGTGCAGCGAGCGTTTTGTCGACTTTACTAAACTAAGGAATCGGTGATGCCAATGTTATTAAGTAAAATTGGGCAGATACGTACGTTATACTATAGACTATTATTATATTATTATAGACCAGGTTTAGTGTTAGCAAATGGCACGAGTTTGAACGGTCAACCACGACGAAGTGGAAGTAGGACGGAATGATAGTTATGAAGAGCGAAAAAGAGACAAATATATGTTGCTCTACATCGCGAAACTGAGTTTAGGTTTGCTTTTTAGCATAGTTTTAACTTGCCTTGTTCGGAGCGCGTACTTATTTATTTAATTATTCAGACTTAGTACAACATATCTAGGTATTTTATTAAAATATCATTGGCTGTTGCCCTGTTTGCTGGACATAGCAAGATCATCATCTTTAGAAACCACTTACCGGTACCAATGTATCTTTGATATATGTACTTTGGTTGTCCTCTTTCTATGATACAAGCACTAGTAGCTTAGTATAGAAATGTATAATAAAAAATATATTATATATTATTTTATATTATACTTTTTTATACATTACATTGTAGGTAGTTATTATAGCTACCTACTAGTGGTTCGCCTCGGCCGGAAGAAACAAAATACAAAGTTTCTGATAATCCGAAATTATCCGAAACTTTTATAACGGATTCGGTTACGGATAGGTTTTTATTTCGGATATCCGATATTTTCGGTTACGCTTATGGAGCTCCATAACATCCCTGCTACAAACCTTTAGATGATAATTAGATAATTTCAAAACACAACAAAGTAGTGACTATCGCATTTAACAAGTAATTTACTTAATTCAATTTAAAATCAACTACAAATTACAATACATTACAGGATTACTGTCTACTTAGTACTTAGATAAATGCTAAACTCAAATGAGGTCTTAGGTTAGTTTCTGTTATTGCTCAAGATTATTTCAATTAAGTAAAGAGACTTCGTTGCGTTTTGGGATATACTTAAAAGTTGCGTTTTTTTTTATTGTGACACATCTGACTACTTCCCGCAAGAGGAGGTCCAAGAGTGACGACGACTGAGAAAACCGAGTTTGTTCACGGCTGCCTCAGTCGCCGTCACTATATCGGCCAAAGGTGCTTCTTCACGCATTTCTTCAAGGATGCAAGGTCAAAGGATGGGTTATTAATCCATCATTGTGGATGCGACTGTTTCTTTTATTTATTGAGATGCGACATCTGACTTCTACTTTCCTGCTGGTAAGCAAGGGGATGTTAAAGTGGAATGCTTTGCCAGCCCATGTGTTATCTTCATCCTATAGCCTTGGATTCTTCAAGCGATGCGTGAAGAAGCACCTTTGACCTGCATAATGACGGCGACTGAGGCAGCCGTGGTTCCATCTAGGCCGGCATAGTGGATGTGATTGCTACTCACAGTTATTAAATTGTAGTAGCAGTGGCATTCATTCATGGACCACACTTCGCCTTAACATCAGCCGGGTGCTGTCATATGTCGAGTCGGTTTTTTCAGTCGTCGTCACTCTTGGACCTCCTCTTGCTTATCAACAGGTAGGTCGAGGTAAAAAACTATCCACGTCTACGGAAAATTACTCTTTAATTTATATTCTAATTTTATATTCCATACATATATGTATTTTTATATAGACGGCAGATTTTGATATAAACAACACTCGTGAGTGTTGTGCGCGGACAAATTTCAGCGTAATCCGTATAAAATTACAATTTGCAATATGCATTATTCAACATGGCGGTTATAAAGTTGGCATGCTGAATCGTAATGAGATAAAAATGATTTTTACATATTCTCTCTCGTGTATGTTAACATGGAATATACACACAGGCTATGCAATTTAGCACAGTGCGCGATAGGTGTGGTTTGTAAGAAGATGTTGTGACTAGGATTGACAAAGGAATGCTGCGATGGTTCGGGCACATGCAGAATGAGTGAAAGTAGATTGACAAGGGGAATTTATAAATCTGATGTGGATGGATGCGTTGAACGAGGCAGCCCCAGGAGTGTGTTCTCCGACCAAATCGAAGACATCCTCAAAAAAGCTGGGTTGCCTAGTGCCCATAACAATAGAGCTTGTATGAAGAGAATCGTGGATGTGAGGGCAGCAAGGGAGTTGTTTCAGGACCGTGGCAAGTGGCGCTCCATTGTCTCTGCCTATCCCTAAGGGAAAAGGGCGTGACAATTTGATTCATTGAATAATTGACTATCTAATTATTTATGTCCAACCTCGTTTTTTCACTTTTGTGATACCTTGCATAAATGCTTCCTTTTTTTTCCATTTTTTTAGAGCTGAAGTGCGGTCCATGATTGGAAACGATTCTTACTTACAGTTATTTAATATAATACGCAATATATATACGCATCTACTAAGTCAGCGTAGTTAGTTTCAGCAATATTCATGCTAATCCCGAAACGTGCCCAATCTGCCGATCCGGGGTAGTACCATCACTTACAAGCATACAGACAATGAAGTGACTTGGTCGCGTTTCGGGATCACCTTGTAAGTTGCCAGTTTCAACTAGGCCAGCATAGTGGATGCGACTGCTACTCATAGTTGTATAACTGTACTGACAGTAGCCTCCAATCATTATCCGCACTTCAGATTAACATTAACATAAAATCGCGTTACTTTTTTTGTTTTGTAAAGGTATGCTATTCAAATGCGTTAAACAAGGCAGGCCCAGGAGAGTGTTTTCCGACCAAATCGGAGACATCCTCAAGAAAGCCAGGTTGCCTAGTGCCCATAACCACAGAGCTTGTATGAAGAGAATTGTGGATGTGAAGGAAGCAAGGGAGTTGTGTAAGGATCGTGGTAAGTGGCGCTCCATTGTCTCTGCCTATCCCTGTGGGAAAAAGGCGTGACATTTTTGATTTGATTTGATTTGCTATTCAAATTATAGACTGTAGGCATAATACCTAGTAGTGGCAGTCTCCTCCATTTATAGACCGCACTTCAGCTTAACATCAGGCTAGGTGCTATTACCTATAGAGAGGGACGATCAATAACAAAATAAAATAAGCCCTAAAATCTAGAAACATTGGATTGCTTAGTAACAGGTGGATGTAAAATGTCGAAAAAACGAGTTAAAATAAAGAAATATACAAAAATTATAATAATTCTAGACTTTTAGATATAGTCTATTTTAAATTCCTATTTCGAATTCAGTCGCTGGATCATAATCGAAGGAATACATTAGATTGTCTAGACATACGTGCCGTTAATATTTTGAATTTTAAAGTTAACGAATTAAACAAATTTTATGCGGCTTATTATTGCGTTTATTTTTGCTTAATAATTGCAGTTGATAGTAAGCCGCATAACATTTGTTAATTTTATTAATAAATGTTTGCGCAAAATCTATGATAATTTTATTTTAAACTTACTTTTCATCCGTAATCCATTACTTTCTCTTCTTTGTTTGTTTTTTGTTATAATTTTTGATAAGGTGTTGGTTTGTTTAGTGTTATAATGTACAACTAACGAACATAAGCTACAACGTTGGCTCCAAAAATTTCGTGAGGGAGATGAGAGATCGTGATGAAAGGACATCATTCATTTTGGGCTTCTTTGTACTACTTTTGTAATGTCCAATGTTTTTTTTTTTTAATTTTTTTTAATTTATATTTATTGGGAGCTTTTGTCTATTAAGACATGTCAGCTCCATAGAGCCTAAAACATATCATCAAATTCATCTTAAGTCTATTTGGGAGGAAGTCGCCGCTGAAGGGAAGAAATAATATTGCAAAATTTATAACATATCTCTGATGCTGGTTCAGATAAAATACTCTGCGCTAAACCAAATGTCCAATGATAAAAAAAAAAATATTATATATAAATTGTAGTTTCGATACTTGTATTGATAAAACTAATAACAATATTGCTGTGCAATTTAGTTATTTGGGAAATAAGATATGGATTTTGTATCATCTGTCAATCAACGCAATATTTGTCCTACTTTGAACTGTTATAATTATAGTTTGATCACCTAATTTTTCACACCTAAACTATGCAAAATAAAGAATATATTCCAATTACATTGTAATCTTCGTACATCAAACTATTTTAAAATGTTTATATGCAACTGTTAATGCAATTAAACCCAAGTCCCCATACAAAATGAATGATGTCCTTTAGTTTTACATTCCTATTTTTATCCTAATATTTTTCGACGCATGAATTTTATATTTTTGGACTGAGAAACAATATAATTACTATCTGGTAAGTTCAAGACAGATGTCAGATGTGAGGGAAGCAAGGGAGTTGTGTCAGGTCTGTGGAAAGTGGCGCTTCATTGCCTTGGCCTATTCCTGTGGGAAAAGGCCAAGAAAATTTGATTTATTGATTGATTGACTATGCAATTCTAAGGCGACCGTTGTGTAGTGGCAGTGCAATGGTTACGCAAGCCGAGAGCTCGGGTTTAAAACCACTTGCCGGTACCAATGTATCTTTGATATATGTACTTTGGTTGTCCTGATGAACCAAATATCTGTTCGGAATATCTGTTATATTATTAAACAGAGAAACAATATAATTACTATCAGGTAAATCCAAGACAGATGTCGTGTTACAAGAAATGTCGTGTTATTATACTTAAAAGCATAGTAAGACAGCCTCGTTTATACATACAGGCGTATACTTAATATATTTTTATAGGTAATAACCTATAGTTTATAAAATAATAATTATTATAGTTGAGGTCTCATTCAAGCGGCTTTTATTGAATGATAAATTGACCTATTATGACTTAAAAAGGTTGCAATTATTATGCGTTCCCAATAACTCTTGCTAGATGTGTTTATTATGATAAAAATTGCAATGTAAATTAGGTAGTTACTTAGGGTTTTTGTTGCACTTTTCTTTGTGGCTGGACATTAATTAGTATTACCATCATATGGGTATGGATATTAATGTCGTCGCCTGTCACTACAGTAAATGAACTATAAGTATTAATAGTGAAAAGTATAAAAATAATAAATTGCATGTATCAGTCGTATCCACTATGCCGGCCTAGTTGGAACTGGCAACTAACAAGCTGATACCGAAACGCAACTGGGTGATATTTCGGTCTTTACATTTTAAAGTGGTACTACCCCGGATACTACCCTGGATCGGCAAACTGGGAAAATGACAACCAACTATCTGCCTACCACTCCTAGCAAACTAACTCGTTTGCTTGTTTTTTTTTAAATAAACACAAGTCTATATATTATAATAAAGATACATTGGGACCGGAATATATGTTTGAACCGGGGCTCTAGGCTTACGAGACCAGCATTGCATTAACACTAGACCCAGGGGTCTAGTGTTAATGCAATGCAATTTTTTTTCTTTTGTGAGTAATCTACCTTTCCTAAGGGCCCCTAAACATTTTTTATACGGGCTAAGGCACGCTATGATTCTGACTAGACCACGAGCCTTCTAAAGAACTCATTATTCAAACATTATATTTTAATAAGGGAATTACCTTATTAGAATATTATTAACAAGTCTGTACTTTACATTAATTACATAGGTACAAGCAAAAGGACTTAACATTCCTGAATTTAAAATTATAATCGTCTACTTATAATATTAATTCACTGCGATATTACCCAATGAAATGGCAGTATTCACTCATTGCGAATTATGTTTAGATCAATCATTTGTTTAACGTTCCTTTACTTTCTGGGCTCCTGGTACCTTTAGAGGGGAGTTAATTAGTCACGCCTGGATTCTCATTGGTATAGGTAAAGACAATGGAGTTTGAAGACTACTTTCCACGATCCTGACACAACTTTCTCGCTTCCATCATATTCTCTTCATACTGAATCTGCTTTTTTTACGAATGTCTTCCTTTTGATCAAAGGGCAATCTTCTGGGTTGTATCTACTTGTCCCTTTTTTATCTTTCAACTTGCGTTCGATTTATAAATATCTTTGTTTATTCTTTCAATATGCCCAACCCAAACCATTGCAACAAACTTTGTCACATATCTTTTAAATAATAAGAAATGGATTCAAAACCCAGCTGTACCCAGTAGAAGTTGGTGCAAAAGGAATATTATATTTCGATAGAATGTCGAAGGCGGCATTGGTGGGATCTTACAATATTTGGTTGCGTAGTGAGGGCAGTGAAGATGAATGTCGCAAAAACCTTTGAAACCTACATTTCGGTCATAAGTCCGGAACGCTGCCTTCACTCTCCCGCCTGCCACGCGATGGACCCGCACAGTGAATCCATGGATGCTAATAATTTTATACATTTTACTTGTTTAATCGTGTTTGTATCGTAGGAACCTAACGAACAAAATAATGTTCTTTGACAGCTGTATTTTTCACTCTATCCGCAATCAATTTATTGTGTATCTATCTCATCATTTCCATGTTATAGGATATAATTTTGAGGCTCGACATATAGCCTCAAAAATCTCTCTCGAATATGACAGCATCCCGCCTGATGTTAAGCTTCAGTGAGACCGATTAATTTAGGCGACTGCTACCTACAGTCCGGCCTAGTTGGAGCCGGCAATTGTCAAGCTGATCCCGAATCTCTACTGAGTCACTTCACGCAGACGGCAGAGTGGGAAAATGACCACTAACTCTCTATGCCTAGCACTGTTCATTTGCTTCAATGTTCAATTATGTTTAGATTAATCATTTGTTTAACGTCTGTGCTTTCTGTGCTCCTGGTATATTTAAATGGAAGTTAATAGTCAATTAAATGTAGTTTGATGAGTTTTTAATCTTCGTCATGGCAATTGATGTCGTTACTATCTACCTATTCATGAGTTACTGGTAGTTTTATAGCTACACTACGGTTTTTAAAGTTTCAAGATTTTTTATTGGGACTCGACATATCACAGCACCCCTCTTGATGTTAAGCTGGAGTGTAGTCCATAAATGGATGTCTCCGCTACTACAATTCATTATCTGTAAGTAGCAATGCCGGCCTAGTTGAAACCGGCAACTTACAAGCTAATCCCGAAACGCGATTTAATCACTTCACGCAGAGGTGATTTAATATTTGCAATATTAAATATAATTATTAAATATTACATATAAAAGCAATGTAACATTCATTTGCTCCGGTTGGGAATCGAACCCTGGTCTTTACGCGTAAACAATTAGTGCTAACCAATAGCCTAAATAAATAAGTTTATATCCAAAAAGAGTACCTACATAACTAAAAAGTACAGCAGCTTATAACGCAGGCCTATTTCAATTTTGAAAGATGCTTATAAAAAGTCCCGCTAACATAAAACTAACAAGGGGATTTATAACAACGTATAATTTAGCCTTTTTTTTGTTAGTTTTATTTTGATGTATGCTGTGTTAGTAAAACGCCCATTTTCGCCTTTTATTAATTTATATGGTGAAAGGGTCGATTATTGTTCTTTTTAAAAGCTCAGATTCTTAAAATAAACAGCAGTCCACAGAACAATAAAGTATGTATGAAGAGATTTGTGGATGTGAAGGATGCGAGAGAGTGGTGTCAGTATCGTGGAAAGTGGCGCTCCATTGTCTCTGCCTATCCCTGTGGGAATTAAGGCCTGATAATTGATGATGACTATACCTAATTTATAAATGTTATTATGACATTTTTGATTGTTTGGTTTTAGAATGTTTATCGTATTTATTTAGATATCTAAGGATTAACAGATCTTTTTGTGCGTGGGAGTTGTGTCAGGATCATGGCAAGTGGCGCACCATTGTCTCTGCCTATTCCTGTGGGAAAAAAGCGTAACAATTTGATTGATAGATTGATTAACAGATCGTTGTACAAGGTCTGTCATTTTAAAGGGAGTTCAATTTAAACTATTACGGTTTTTGATATTTAAGTCTAATTACTAAAGTAACATTAGAGACGTTAACTTAATTGACATTAGTTAATTGATCATTAGGATGTAAAAATGCAACGGTTGTAAAAATAACTTTTTTTAAAGATTTTTCTTGTTAAGATACAGGGCCATCTTTACCCGGGGGTTCAAGGGGTGCGGTGCACCCGGGCGCAGTCCTAGGGGGCGCATGCCGACCGCCATAAATTTCGATAGGTACCTACTTCACTGAGACCACGCGAGCGGAGCCTTGACTTTCACACCCCGGCGCTGAATATGCTTAAGACGGCCCTGTTAAGATATTACTACTGAACTCGGCTTTCCTGATGATAAGCAAGGCAAGGGGAAGTCCAAGAGCGCAGTAGACCGAAAATACCGTCTCATTTACGGATGCCTTTTTACTATGCCGGCCAAGGATGGCTTGTTTAAATTCGGTTTTTATTTTTAAAGTTTTTTTACAAGTGACTGTGAGAGTGAATTTCTACATTCTGCCAATACATTAATATATAAAGTTTTTTATGTTAGATTTTTATAGCCATATAAATAACAATAGGTCTGTATGAAGATGCGGATGCGAAAGTTGCGAGTAAGTTGTGTCAGGATTGTGAAATGTGGTGTTCCGTTGTGGTCTGTGGAAATTAAGACGTGAAATTTATGAAAATTATGTTTATGTAGCCTGTATGAAGAGAATTGTGGATGTGAAGGAAGCAAGGAAGTTGTGTTGTAAGGATCGTGGTAAGTGGCGCTCCATTGTCTCTGCCTATCCCTGTGGGAGAAAGGCGTGACAATTTGATTGATTGTTTTTTTATTTTTATTGTGACTCGACATATGACAGCACCCCGCTTGATGTTAAGCCGAAGTGTTGTCCATTAATGAATGTCACTGCTACTACAATTCAATAACTGTGAGTAGCAATCACATACACTATGCCGGCCTAGATGGAACCGGTTTACATTTATGTTTCAATGTTTTACTGCTTACTCTTCTAGGCCTAGCTCGTCATAGGACCATAGGGACCATTTACTACTCTAATAATAGTATTTGTTTTGTTTTAATTATGGCTTGACATATGAAAACACCCGACCTGTTATTCAGCTGAAGTGTCTAGTTGAAACCGGCAACTTCCAAGCTAATTCTAAAAGGTGACCAATTTATTTCACGGTCTGTACACTTGTAAGTTGTGTAAAATATAAATTTATATTAAGTAAATTTAGTTCCTTTGAAATGTGTGTTATAGACTTTCTTAAGGTATTGGTCAATTAAAAAATAGCGCATCTATTGCAAGGTATTTTATTTGTATTTCTGAATAATATATTTTAAAAGATCTCAGTCAAATAAATACATAGTTTTAAATTAAATATCACTAAATTGTACAACAGCTAACTATATACAATATATCACAAAACTTTATTTCTAATATTTACTATATAATATCACTCTACTTACAGTTACTGCGATTGGTATTTAAACAGTTTTCACTAACCACAACGAAAAGTTTTAGGAAAACATAACTCAGTAATTCACTTAACTCAATATATCTACAACTTTTAAAATAAATATCTACAATCGAAACAGTAAGTAAAGCCGTATTCTTGTCCCTCGTATACATTGAACTCAGATCACTCACACTATCTCTACGCCCAGGAATGTCTACAGCTTCTCAAAGGCTCTCGAATTCGTCAGCATCTCTCTGGTTAGCCTCCACACCTGCTTAGCGGCATTCTCCAGCGCCGTCGGCGATTTCCCCTTAAATAGATCCACGTGCGGCAAAAAGTAATGCGGACACCGTCGGCATTGTAGCGATGATATCAATTGCAAAAATATCCCATTGATCCTGTCGCCTATCGCACCTTCGTCCCACTCGTGCTCCCGCGGATGTTTCTCGCACTCGTATAGTAGCAATGTCTTCATGTGATAACACGTGACTGGGTTGCCAGGTAAATCTAAATGTCTGTCCCTTATTGTCTTAAGAATACTCAAACACTTCCGCCGGCAACCTCCTTGTAACAGACGATTTTCTGCTTCTAAGAAACTAAGCGCCCACGCGTCTCCCTCCATTGCAGAGTTCTTCCCTTGCAACGCGAGACATTCCTTTGATAACAAATCGAATCCTTCAGTTTTCACTTCAGCAACTATATTTGGATGTGGCCAAGGTATCGCCGGTAACGGCCAGTGTGCTGCCGAGCGCGGCCATAAGCCGGCACATTTGAATGCGGGTGTGATTTGTACTATGTAACGTTCCCGAATACGCAACTTCACTTCAGTGGTTTCGGCAATCATTTTTACGCAATCACGATAAGAACACTTGTCACAAGCCTGCGCCACCAATGTCTGAAATCTGGAACGAATCTTCCTGGCGGACAGGTAACCTGAAGCAGTGATGAACTCAACCCACAGAGACATGGATCGCTTGCGGCCATCGCTTAGCTTTAACACAGCGCAGCCGGGTAGAGATCCATCATCCACAAAATTTAAAACTCCCATCTGATTTAAATAAATAACAATTTCAAATTCATGGGGAGACACAACTTCTAAACCATCAAATCTGCCATTGTAGTCCGTCAAGGAGGATATGAATCGCGGCTCCTGCAATTCGACTTCTTTGAGGACATCCTGCACTATTCTGCAAACTTCATGTATTGTCTTTGCAATTTGCGCCTTTCTGTTTGCCACTCTCTCATTGTAGTACTTGTTCATTTGGTAGACGAGCTTAGACTGCGCCGCCATCATCTCCGGCGGGACTAGCATCTTGTCAAGTGTCAGCGCGGTGTTCATCGGAGTAATGTTAAACAGGCATCATATTGAGCGGTCTCCACTGTAGGTATCGTGGCACAGGCGCTTGCGCGCGCGAGACGCACCTCGCAGCCGGGTGTCGACTGAATGATGTCGCCTCGCTTATCCCAAGCGGCATGCCCACGCCTCGTCCGGCCGTATGGGCGGAGCTGTGCTCGTACATTTTCTCTTTCTTACTTTAAAAATGGGTATAGGGGCGCGTGGAGCGGAACATGTAATATCTCTGTCGCGGCCTTTGCTCGTTATCAGGATATTGATCGCGCGAGGGTGCGGCGACTCCGCCTGGTGTCTCGTATATTTGTTTTGGGTAGGTATGTAGCCCAATTAAAGTACGCCGCCCGTGTAGTTGGCTGCTCAATTAATCGGCGAGCGACGAGAACGTTTGGCGCGAGTAATTACATGATTGCATTAGAAGTAACCGATGTTAATTCGGTGGCAGATAACAAGCACAGCTATTAATGTCACTTTTTGGTGTTACAATCTTGTTGAGGCTTTATCTAATGTAGATATTCATTGTGAATAGCATGTTGTACAATAAAAATATCATCTACAGATTAGATGTTAATGTATTGTCTTGATGTTGATAAAGATTGCGCATAAAGTTGTGCGTGGTAAATGTGATTTGAAAGAAGATGTAGCGGCTAAGATTAAGAACGGTATGTTGCGATAAAAGGAGATTGACGAAAGAGATTTATATACTAAAAGCGAGTGGGAAGATAAAACTAGAAACAAATCAGGGACATGTCTAAATAATCAGGAGACCGCACTGCTCATAACAATAGTCTGTATGAAGAGAATTGTGGATATAAAGAAAGCGAGAGAATTGTGTCAAGAACGTAGAAAGAGACGCTCCATTGGCTCTGTCTATCCCATTGGGAATTAAGGCGTGACGATTGGTGTGGATAAAATTATTAAGGCTCTACATAACACAGCACTCCACCTAATGTTAGGAATAAGATGCAAGTAGCAGTCGTGCGACTGTGTTGTGTGCACACAACGCGGCCCTCGTTGGAACCAGCAACTTATAAGCTGATCCAGAAACGCGACAAAGTCACTTTAAATTCTGTACACTGTGGTGGTAGGTACCAACTGTCGGCCTACCACTCTTAAATTTTATTTTTTACATTTCTATACTAAGCTACTAAAGTGCTTCATAGAAAACATAGAAACAGGACGACCAAAGTACATATTATTATATCAAATATACATTGGTACCGGTGAGTAGTTTTGAACCCGTACTCTCGGTTTGCGCCACTATGGTCGCCTTAATGATGTTGATAAAGTGATTTCAATTTTATGTGTAATAAAATAAAAATATACATATTTATAGCATTTCTAAGCACGTCGCAAGTTACCTATACATCTATTTCTGGAGCGGCCTCCGGAATGAATGGGGCGTCGTGTCGTGATGGATCGTTCGCCGCCGCTTGATTTACGCGAACGACAAGTCGTGACTCCTTACTCTAGTCCTTGGGCCCTTCGAACCTTTATAGATGTGAAAAATAACAGAATAAAGAAGAGATATCGTCTCACGTAGTCGTGACTGTCGCAAAAGACTTCGTTTAAATATAAACTGATATATTTTTCGAAGTCTTTTTTCAAGTTTAGTATTGGAAGGGCAAAGACAGACTAAACATATCTAATTAAGACGACCATAGTCTAGTGGTGATGAAATGGACACGTGAACCAAGAACTCTCGGTTCAAAACTACTTGTCGGTATCAGTATCAATGTATCTTTATACTGATATTTTACAGATCTTTATTTTTCAAACCTAATACTGTAAGAGGCAGAATTTACATAATCTTAATTAAAGCGACTAATGTCTAGTGTTGGTGAAATAGTACTGTGTCTATTCAAAACCACTTGCCAGAACCTATAAATCTGTCAATGTATTTTAATGTAGGTATTTTGTTCACCCAGTTTCTATGATACAAACACGTTTAATAGCTTAGTATAGAAATGTAACAGACTGGCTAAACTGACAAAGCATTATCAATCATCAATCAAATTATCACGCCTTCTTCATACAGGAATAGGCAGAGACATTGTTGTACTAAAATTAAATAAAGTAGGTAATTTGTGTTAAATAAAATAATAATAAACCCACAGGGATAGGCAGAGACAATGGAGCCTGCTACGATCCTGACACAACTCTCTCGCTTCCTTCACATTCACAATTCTCTTCATACAATCTCTATTTATTTTATTATTTTCTGTGTAAAATAATTTAGGCATAAAACTAAAGTTAGATTAGCTAAGGATGTATGGTAGCTATGGGTTCTTCTTTTTCAATGAATAGTCTACCAATTTGAGGCGACTGAGAAATGAAACGTATTTTTCAGTCGTCGGCGCTCTCGGACCTCACGTCTCAATAACAATACCTATAAAAAATGTATATGTTTTGCATACTTTTAGGTACTCTATTTCTTGAATATTTGATGAAAATAATTAATTATAGTCGTTTCTTGAAGCGAGATATAGTTAGCGCGTGCGCCTTGATGTGACCTCAAAATGGCCGACCGTATTACTCCGCCCACTTCCGGCGGATATCCGAGTTTTTCCACCACACCTCTTTCGATATAAGTAGGAATTATGATTTCGAAGATAAATAGAGATTAAAATCATGTTTTGATATAATTTCTAAATAGTTTAATAAAGTAATTATGACATAAAATCAATATTTATTCAATCAATCAATCAATCAAATTGTTACGCCTTTTTCCCACAGGGATAGGTAGAGACAATTGAGCGCCACTTGCCTCGATCCTGACACAACTACCTCGCTTCCTTCACATTCACAATTCTCTTCATACAAGCTCTATGGTTATGGATGGGCACTAGGCAACCTAGCTTTCTTGAGGATATCTCCGATTTGGTCGGCAAACACCCTCCTGGGCCTGCCTTGTTTAACGTATCCATTTGATTAAAATGAGATTTATAAATTCTTTTCATCTATTTACTTTCAATGTTTAAAATTATGTATAATCAGAAATTACACTGTATAATTTATTTGACTTATTTTGTGACCTGACATTGGACCGGACAACACTCCGCCTGATGTTAGGCTTGAGTGTAGTCCATAAATAGAGCGAATACTACTGCAGTTAAGTGCAAGTAGCAATCACATCCGCGTAACTCTACCGGCCTAGTTGGAACAGGTAATTTTCAAGCTGATCCCGAAACGTGATCTAATCACCTCACGGTTGTACACTTAAAAGTGATGATACTACCTCGTATCAGCCTGACTCGGCTAATGACTGGGTAATTTAATTTTAATGAAGATTAATATAATTTTTGTTTGTTTACAGGTAAGCAAAAATAGACACAAAGAATCACAAGTAACTACTAAGGAAGTATACCTAAATTTAATTACTTACTAATTATTAAACCTTATCGTGAATACTTAATACCCTTATGCATTCTCTGCCAGTATACCTAGGGGGTACGAGAGAAATATTATATGTACGTAGGTAGAGAGATTTGAGGAAAAAATAATACAAAATCATCTTATTTATTGTATAAATAAATAAATCAGTTAAAATGCAGCTCTAGGAACCTGTCGGATCCAATTGTGAATCTTTACACATTTAAACACATACAATTTTTGTTACTAAAATCGGTCTAACTTTTTCGGAGTTCAGTCACATACCTACACACGGACGGACATTAGAAATATACTTAGTTACCTAGGCGGCCCCGACAGAATTGCCTTGAGAAAATTATTTGTTGGCCCACCTTTCTATACTTTCAGAAACTGGTTAAACTTTAACCGGTTCCAATTGTAAATCTAAACCATTCTCAAATGCACATAAACACAAAAAATAGGACGTCACATAAGTACACACGGTCAGAAAAATCATAAAGTTATAAATTGTAATAAAATGTTCAAGATATTGGTAATTTCAATACAGATCAAATGCAATGTCAAAATTATTCATTTATAACTTAATTCGATTAAGAGCTTGATGTATGTTTGACGTAAATATGTTTTAGCCGTTAGATCAACTATAGTTGAACAAGTATTTTATGGGCAACAAAATTGCGAACGTGTTCTGGTTATGAGCGATGTTCTCGTACGCACATCCATCAACCCCCACTGCTGGTTAGCCACTGACAGGGGTTTCCTCCCTTAAGGACAAATGTGGAGGGGGAAGGCCACGCCCTTCAGAGCTTTAGCATTCGAACTCTAGAAGGACGTAACGTTAAAACGTTTAATTCTAAACTCTAATTATTTAGATTCAAGGGTTATTTTGCTTGTTTAATTTAATTTAATTTTGGTCAATATTTTGTATTATTTATTTTGGAGTTTTCTCGTTTATGCAGTTCTCTGCAGTGTACGTATTTTGTAAGAAAATAATTGGATATTCAAATCCATAAGAAAATTGGCTCCGATTGAGATGTCATTCTGATAATATCAAGGTTCATTATAATTTTTATTTTATTTATTATTATCGACCGTATAACAAACTTGGTTAAATATATGTGTATATGTTTATATTTAGGTAATAACTTTTTTAGATGATAAGAATTATTGACTTTTTTTTCTGTATTTAATATAAGATTCAAGTTCGAATTAATCAAATTGTCACGCCACAGTTCCTATAGAGATAAGCAAAGACAATCAATCAATCAAATTGTTACGCCTTTTCCCCCCAGGGACAGGCAGAGACACCTGCCACGATCCTGACACAACTCCCTCGCTTCCCTCACATCCACAATTCTCTCATACAAGCTCTACAGTTATTTGCAACTAGGCAACCCGGTGGTCCTTAAGAATGTCTCCAATTTGGCCGAATCGGCAGTCGAACTATAAAGTTCGGTGCGTCTTTTCTTTGTAGAACAATCGACAAGTGGAATGCTTTGCCAGCCCATGTGAATCCCTAACCTTGGATCCTTCAAGCGATGCGTGAAGAAGCACCTTTGGCCGGCATAGTGACGGCGGCTGAGACAGCCGTGTACTAACTCGGTTGTTTCAGTCGTCGGCACTTTTGGATCTCCTCTTGCTTATCATCAGGCAGGTCGATGTCAAATGTCGTATCACAATAAAAAAAAAATAAGAAACCAAACTACGCAGTAATAAGTTTTAATACTTCATTTACTCGTAATAACACGTAGTTAAAATAAAAAATATAGTCTTACAAATTAGGGTTCTATTTTATGGGCGGTTGAAAAAAAAAAACAACTGGCTGACATCCTTGTGTCGTTGGTAGGTTAAGTTTATGATGCTGTCTGACATTATTTATGTGAAGACGGTTTAACATTCGGTCTTCAGATCCATGTCACACCCGAGAGGGTTCCCTGAGGGACGGCTGTTTCCTGAGACGCTACAAAATGCATATGTCATCATATACCTACAATATTTACCTTACTAACCTAGTATTTTCTTCGATTTTGCGCGAACATTGATTAATGAATTAAACAAAATTTATTCGGCTTACTATTTGTTTAATTCATTATACTAACCTACTTAGATATGTAGAGCTTTTGATTTAGATGATTGCTGTTATGAGTTGTTTAAGGATGGTGGCCCCCCCCTTAATTATCAAATTGCCCCCCTGTGGGGCGTGGGAACACGGAAACACTGTACTAGATGATGCAAGTACAGTTTTTGCTGGTATTCCTTCTACACTGCGTCGAGCTGGGTTTTATACTCATTTATCTTTAACTGCATATAAAAAGACATTAGATGCAGCTCATTAAATAACAAATAATTATAAAATATTACCCATAAATACATACATAATACAATACATTAAAAATTCTAATTAGATTATTTCTATTTGGAAATGTAAATATAAACCACACCGTGTGGTGCACAATTAAATATGTATACATCATGCGCCGGCGCAGCCCTCCTTCACGCTCACTTACAAAGCGGACGTTTGCATTCTACTAGGCCATCGGCAACTGACATTATGGCAAATTTGAGTTCACAGTTAACGGGAGAAATGGGCATTTTTAAAAGTCCCAATTAAAAACTGCACAACCGGCGGCCGTGGTGTAGTGGCAGTGCAATGGCTACGTAAGCCGAGTGGCAACGGGTTCGAAACCACTCACCGGTACCAATGTATCTTTGATATATTTTGATGTACTTTGGTTGTCCTGTTTCTATGATACAAGCACTTTAGTTGCTTAATATAGAATTTGTATATCTTTTTTCTTTTTACATTGATTTATTTTGGTATAATGAAAACTTTAAATTACATCAATCAATCAATGTGTCGCGCCTTTTTCCTACAGAGATAGGCAGAAACAATGGAGCGCCACTTACCACGATCCAGAAACAACTCCCTCGCTTCCCTCACATCCGCTATTCTTCTTATAGAAGATCTACGATTATGGGCACTAGGCAACCTAGCTTTATTGAGAATGTTTACGATTTGGTTGAAAAACGCCTCGTTTCCATCCACCATCCAAATCACTTTCACATATCCAAGTCCAAGTTACATGTGAGAGTTGATTTTTCTAGTAACTGTATACGGTACCCTAATCAGTATCTTTAATACTTTGTCATTAGGTAAAATATATTATTTACTTATTATTCATAACATAACTTTTCCTTTTTTTATTGGTTGGTTTTAAACTTTTCTTTTACTAGTATTTATTGTAATTTCCATTTCCATTTTAACATCAATCAATCAATCATTTAATCAAATTGTCACGTCTTTTTCCCACAGGGATAGGCGGAGACAATGGAGCTCCACTTGTCACGATCCAGACACAACTCCCTCGCTTCCCTATCACATTTTCAATTAAGTGTTAATAGATGGCCGTATATAAATTAATAAATAATAGATATCAATAAATAATTAAAGCTAATAACTCAATATTGTCTTTTTACACTTGCGTCAATAAGAGTGGAACGTTCGCATTGCTCGCTTTACTTCGTCTCTGTCGTTTGTCACTCAAATTGAATAATAAATTTTCAGTCATCGCGTGTCTTCGCTTCACTGAATAAAACTATTTTTGGTCATTAAAGATGTGTATTTTAAATATGTGTGTACTATTTTAGTTGACTGCTAGTGGATTAAGAAGACTGCTGTCGTGGAATTCTTTTTCGTTTAAATGACCATTAGTGTTTGGTTTAAAAAATAAACTATGTTATTATTGGATTCCGCGTTTGGATAGATCCGAATCATGATTCTCCGTTATTCTTCTGTTTTAAAATTTCTTGTGAAGTATTTTTATCGTCATATGACAGCTTCCCTGCCTGATATTAACTGCTCTTACTAATTTTAACTGTAGGCAACTGCTACTATATCTTGTCTAACTATAAATGCCGCGCCCCTCTACTTTATTACTTTATTCAAATGTGTGAATACAAATATTACTAACTATACTATTATACTTCATTAACGTGCTCCTTCTTTTGTGTCCAACCAGCAACTGAATGATGAATTATAATTGCATTTACGGTGTGTTGCATCCATGTTTTATAATAGCACGTGTGCTTAAATGCAGTGAAGGGGCGCGTCATTTCGGCTAAGACAGACTATACAGTCAAATAATTGCAAACCATTAGCGATTTCCAAGCTCATCCAAAAACACGACCAACTCACTTTGCGGTCTGTAGGTATCAAGTATGTGGTGGTACTACCACGTTCGACAGACAGGGCAAATGACCACCAACTGTCTGCCTACTACTCCTAATTAAAGATGTGTATACATACTAAAAAGTTGACTGCTAGTTAATTGATTAGGAAAAAGGCTGGCGTCGTTCATTTTCTTTTTTTCATATTTGGGTTAAAAAATTAACTGGAATTATTGGATTCCACTTTTGAATAGATGCGTTTTCCATTTAATAATCACATTCTGTTTATTAATCATTTTCTCGCAACCAAGAAAAGCTGGTTCAAAACCCCGTACCAATGTATTTTTGATATATGTACTAGAAGATTATTTCTCGACCAAAACGGGGACTTTCTTAAACCATAGAGTCTGTATGAAAAGAAATGAAGAAAGCGAGAAAGTTGTGTCAGGATCGTGGAAAGTATCGCACCGTTGTTTTTACCTATCACATCGAAACCAATTAGTAATGCACAAAACTAAATCTGTATACTTTAAAACAGTTACTCTTTATCTACGTTAGCTCGAATATGTCAAAACCTTAGATTATATATAAAAGCAATTTATATAATAATATAGCTCTAATTTTATATTATAATATAGCTCTAATTTTATATTATAATATAGCTAATTTTATATTATAATATAGCTAATTTTATATTATAATATAGCTAATTTTATATTATAATATAGCTCTAATTTTATATTATAATATAGCTCTAATTATATATTATAATATAGCTAATTTTTACTCTGAGTCCAAAACCATCAAAATATATAGGAAATATATTTTAAAGTCACTTAATAACTTCCTATGGGAAAGACACGTGTTCATTTATCGTAAGGTTCAGCAAGATGTATGATCCGTCTTTAAGGTTTAAGCAAGGATTAGCACCATATTCATCTCCTATGAGAAGAAATTTATGACTGTAATAAATTTCTATGAGGAAACTCAAAATTGTCTTATTTCGTGGTACTGCATTAAATATTTTGCGGTTTGAATTAGAAAATTTGTAATTATTTACCTTCAAGTGACTCAGTCGCGTTTCGGGATTATCTTAAAGGTTGCCAGTTTCAACTAGGCCGGCATAGTGAATGTAACTGCTACTTGCAGTGGTGTCCATTCATAGACCTCATTTTAGCTAGTAATCAAGCGGGGTGTGTCACTTCAAGCTGATCTTAAAACGCGACTAAGTCACTTCACTGTCTATACTCTTGACATCAGTGGTACTACTCCGGATCGTCAGGCTGGGCAAATAACCATCAACTGTTTTTACTTTTCCCATCCTAAAGAAAAATCACTTTTTATTGTAACTCTACATATGAAACTCTAGTTGGAACCGGCAACTTAAAAGCTGATCCCGAAACGTGACTAAGTCACTTCACCTAAAGTTAATATATGTTTGGCTATCGTGACCACGATGGCTGCAATCCTCTCGAAACGTTGAAATAATTAAATAAAATTGTAAAATCAAAACCAAAATAAATGCGATAGTAAGCCGCATAATTTTCTTTTAATTCATTAATATATTTAATTTGTTTATACTAAGCTACTAAAGTGCTCGTATCGTAGAAACAGGACAACCAAGGCACTTGCTGCCGATTCGAAGTGTGGTCCATTCATTCATGGACCACACTTCGCCTTAACATCAAGCGAAGTGCTGTCATATGTCGAGGCACAATAAAAAAAAAACATTTCTATACTAAGCTACTAAAGTGCTTGTATCATAGATACATTGATACGATACCGGAAAGAGGTTTTGAACCCGCGCTCTCGGTTTGCGTAACCATCGGACTATCGAATTTGAAAGCTAATTATTTTCGTCTAATTTTATTTTAAAATGATTTTAAGAATTGCGGAAGTGCTAGGCGCCGTCTTTAAGTGGAGTCACATGGTAGACAGTGTGACATCCGGTGGCATACACGTGCCCTGAGCTGCACGCTCACTTAACGCACTAATCCAAGTAGACGGTAGGCAGAGTTAGTGGAATTAATGCACCATTGATGGCGTTGAAAATAAATAAAACATATTTATTATGATTTAATTTTGTGTGCTCCTTAGAAATTTCTTAGTTTCCGCGCGAACATTGATTAATGAATTAAAGAAATTTTATGCGGCTTACTATCGCTTTTATTTTTGGTTATACATTATTTTTATTATTCTGATGTTCCATGGCCACGATGGCTGCAAAGCTCTAGATAGTAAGCCGCATAAAAGTTGTTTATTTCATTAAGTGCTCCTTTAAAGAAATCCTTCTTTCTTTTTTATTGTCACTCGACATCTGACCTCTTACTGCCCGATGGTAAGTATGATGGAGGTCCAAGAGTGCCAACGACTGAAAAACCGAGTCATATTACGGCTGCCACAATAGGCCGACACTGTGCCGGCCTATTGTGGTTATTTTATTATCCCGTCTGATGTTAAACTATATTACTGTCCATAAATGTCCACAACTGCAAGAAGTATTCACTATGCCGGCCTATATTGGGACCAGCAACTACCAGCTGGTCCCGAAACGCGACTAAGCCACTAAACAATTACAATTACATTTGTAACCACAGGGATAGGGAGAGTCAAAGGAGCGCCACTTACCACGATTCTGGCACAACTCCCTCGCTTCCCTCACATCCTCAATTCTCTTCATACAAGCTCTACGGTTATGGGCAGTAGGCAACCCAGCTTTCTTGAGCATGTCTCCGATTTGATTCCTTTCGTCAATCTACGGAAAAAAAATGATACGGTAAAATCTATGGAATCTTGTTACATGGCACTGGTCGGGGGAAGCAACCGCATTTTGTCGACCGAATCGGTAGTCGAACTAAAAAGTTCGGTGCGTCTTTTCTTTGTAGAACAATCGACAAGTGGAATGCTTTTCCAGCCCATGTGTTCTCTCCCTTCTATAACTTTGGATCCTTCAAGCGATCCTTTGGCCGGCATAGTGACGGCGGCTAAGGCAGCCGTGTACTAACTCGGTTGTGTCAGTCGTCATCACTTTTAGAACTCCTCTTGCTTATAATCAGGCAGGTCGAGGTCAAATGTCATTTTACAATAAAAATAAATAAAAATAATCTTACACAAATAAGGTGGTGTAAAGACAAACAAGCTATCTCTTAAACGTGCCTCTATAATAACACGGTGACGTTTATCAAATTACCCTCCGATAAGTTATCATAGACAATTTTTATAATGAAAACACCTTTGTCTATGGAACAGACTTTTTTTTCTAAAATGCATCGACTTGACGACAACTGCCAGTTATTTTACATATCTTTTTATATGAACAGACTGTGACGCACCTTTACGTTGGTACGGTTAACAAAACAATTAAATAATTTATAGCTATAATAATTATTTATATTATTCTTTTTTTCATTATGTTTATAAAATTGACGCTGTGTGCAGCCTATTTGCTAAATAAATAATTTAAATTCAATATTCGATGTATTTTATATTTAAGGACCTGCGTGGCGTACCAGTCCGCAACACGCGGGTTATTTGTTGCGGAGTGCAAATCCGGGGTACCACCACTTTGAATAGTTTTTTTATAGACTATACACACGTACAAGATACACAGAAGTATCTTAGCCGCGTTTCGGGATTAGCTTAAAAATTTACGGTACCAACTTGACCGGCATAGTGGATACGACTGCTACTTACAGTTGATAAACTATAGTAGCGGTCGCCTCCAGCCTAACAACAGGCGGGTAGATATACTTGTGGCACTGTTAAAAGAACTCATCAAAATCAAATCAAATTGTCACGCCTTTTTCCCAAAGGGATAGGCAGACTTGCCACGATCCTGACACAACTCCCTCGCTTCCTTTACACCCACAATTCTCTTCATACAAGCTCTAAGGTTGTGGGCACTAGGCAACCTAGCTTTCTTGAGGATATCTTCGATTTGATCGGAAAACACCCCCTTATTCCTGCCTTGTTTAACGCATCCATCCACATCAGATTTATAAATACATAATCTGTTTTTGTTGTTTAAAAAACAAAACTGCTCACCGTACAACGCCTACGTCGAAGTTGCAGTTCGGATTTTTTTCTTTTTTGGGTAACATTCGCCCTGGGACCCTGTCACCGCGACCCTAATGGGCGCACTTGTCGTATGTCAGGTGGGACCTTATTTACGGCCAGAGATAACCATCGCAACGGACCCAACCGTTTGTTTTAGCGTGTTTTGCGCGCTTTCCCGGAATTCGGAATTTTTCGACATCCGAGAAGAATATTTTTTATGCCATCTGTGCTTTAAATTGATGCATTTTATTATTTTATATATGTATACCTAAGTCCCAGTTTTATTCTCTACTCACATCTGATTTACAAATCTCTTTCGTCAATCTCCTTTTATCCATCCTTTCCAATGGGCCCAAAATAAATTACACCAAACTGTCGTATTTAAATATAGATATAATAAATACTAAGATTTTGCTTAGATTTTGCGCGAACATTGATTATTGAATGAAACAAATTTTATGCGGCTCACTATCGCGTTTATTTTTGTCCATCGTGGTCACGATGGCTGCAAAGCTCTCGATACGTCGTAATAAAAAATTGTACAATCAATAACCAAGCCGCATAAAATTTGTTTGATTCATTAGATATACTCAAATTATCGCCATAAATGTAATAGTGAGAATTGTGGATGTGAGGGAAGCGAGGGAGTTGTGTCAGGATTGTGGCAAGTGTCGCTTCATTGTCTTTGTCTATCCCCGTGGTAAAAAGGCATGACAATTTGATTGATTCATTTATATCCATAAAGTTTTGTGCACGAAAGTATGAGAGTTAGGATCGTCGAAAGAGGCGCTTCGTTGTCAATAAGCCGGTACAATTTTTGCATAAACATTTCTTTTTTTTGTTAATACTTTGTTATCTTATTATTATCTATAGATAAATGCATTACTGATATGCGTGTACAATAAAATTAAATAACCCAAAGTATTATTACAAATAAATTAACAATACGATTCTAAAGATAACTAACTGGTCCATTAGATCATAGTCCATTAAACGTTGGTACCATAATTTATATTTTCATCTCCCACTAATGTGTTTTGATCACGCTATCTCAAATATATGATGTCCTAGTAAGTGCCGCCTGTGAACCGCAACAGATGTTTAACTAAAATGATTATTGAACGGATTTTATTTGTAATGCGACCGTGGTTCGAGTGGTAATGAGTTCTGGATTATATAGAAATCCTTTGATATTTGCTCCGGGTCAGGTTGTGAGAGTGGTAGGCAGCGGTGCCGCCCAGTCTGCCGATCTGAGGTAGCGCAACCACTTACAAGTATACAGACCGTGAAGTGATTTAATCGCGTTTCGGGATCAGCTTGATTTGCTTTGTTTTGGATGTGATTGCTACTCACAGTTATTGAATTGTAGTAGCAGTGACATCCATTCATGGACCACACTCCGGCTTAACATCAAGCGGGCGGTCATATGTTGAGTCACAATAAAAATATAATAAAAAATCATAATCATTAGCAAAATATTTTTTTTATCAATACCATAACAGAGTTTATTGTCAAACAAAATCGTACCAATTTGTTATTATAAACTTTTGATAGAAATAAGATAGGGCACGTTGAAACGTGATTCCTCATATATTCGGCACCGCCACCCCTTTCTGATATTATGAGATAAACTGGATTATGAACAACATAAGAATGGAGTTATATTACACATGAGCGGTAGGCAGAGAGTTGGTGGTCATTTGCCTAGTCTGCCGATCTAGGATAGTACCACTATCATCCAATATGATATAATATGATTTTTTTATAATTTACATTTCTATACTAAAGTGCTTGTACATGTACATATATCAAAGATACATTGGTACCGGCAAGTGGTTTTGAATCCGTGCTCTAGGTTTGCGTAACCACTGCACTGCCACTACACCACGGTGACTTCACTACAATAGTTCGTAGCGAGAGACCGCGAGAAACCGTTCAGCGTGTATGAAAAGAATTTTGGATTTAGGAGATGCGAGGTAGTTGTGTCAGGATCGTGGCAAGTGGCGCTCCATCTCTGGAAATCCAGGTGTGACAATTTGATTTAATTCAGGTACTTATATATTACAGGCTTAACTGTATTATAGCGCTTAACCACAGGCATAGGCTTTACTGGTAGGGAGACATTGTACAATTCACAAAATACTTAGAGCGGTAGGCAGTGGTACCCAGTCTGCCGATCCGAGGTATTACCACCACTTACAAGTATACAGATCGTAAAGTGATTTGGTTGCGTTTCGGGATCAGCTTGTAAGTTTCCGGTTCCAACTAGGCCGGCATAGTGAATGTGATTGCTACTCACAGTTATTGAATTGTAGTAGCAGTGACATCCATTCATGGACCACACTCCAGCCTAACTACAAGCGGGGTGCTGTCGTATTAAAAAAAAGAAAATACTCGCCGGCTAAAGTATAGTATTCGCATTAACAGTTACTAACGGACCAGTATTGAAAGAACCATTATCGTCTATTGTATAGTCTACATTATTTTATACATAGATCTATGATAAAATAAACTTTCTATTTATTAAATAACTAATTACATCAAAGAACACGAATTAAACCTCAAACCAATACAAAAAAATACGGTATTATTCTTTAAAAACTACCCCTGCTTACATGGAAGCTTTTGTTTATCACTCACTACAGTAAAAGCAATCTGTATCAAGTAGGGGTTGCGAATGACAAATTACATTACAATTGGATGGGACAGCATCCCCTTTGCAACCCAATACAATACAATACAATGTGTATTATATCATAAATGTACATATTATTACAAGCAATCATTGTTTTTAATTGAGAGCTGGTGACAATATTATGTATATTTCTTATTATTATGCGCGATAGATGTGGTTTGAAAGAAGATGTAGTGACAAGGATTGACAAGTGATTGCTTCGATGGTTTGGGCACATACTCGTAAAAAGGATAAATGAAAGTATATTGATAAAAAGAAATTTATAAATCCGATGTGGATGGATGCTTCAAACGAGGCAGACCCTACCAAATCGAAGACATCCTCAAGAAAGCTAGGTTGCTTAGTGCTCATAATAGTAGAGCTTGTATGAAATGTGAATTTGAAGGAAGCGAGGGACTTGTGTCAGCAAGGAGTTGTTGAAATCGTGTTGTTTATTAAAATTGGCTATCTCTATAGGAATTAGGGCGTGACTATTGATGAAGATGGTGATGAATTAAACAAATTTTATGCGGCGTTTATTTTGGTTTAGATTTTACAATTTTTATTATTCCGACGTTTCGAGAGCTTTGCAGCCATCGTGGTCACGGAGAGACTGTGGTGTTGGTCGTCTTATTGGTTGATGCTGTTATTATTTCCAAAACTACCCCGTTTGATATTTTGCTTTTCTGTTCCCGGTTTATTTCAAATTTTTGCAAAAATAACTGACGGTGTCATCTGGTTTGGCAGTTTGCTGTACTTGGGACTTGAGTTTGTAAATTATGGGGTCCCAGATGTTAGATAATCGCCAACCACCTTCTCTATTGAAATTAGGATGTTTTTTAATCTCAATAGCCTCGCGATAGTAAGCCGCATAAAATTTGTTTAATTCATTAATCAATGTTCGCGCAAAATCTAAGAATATACTATGGTGATGGATATTTTAATGAAGCAACTCTTGTAAGAAGCAACTCTTGTCAATGAGCTATGGAGCGCAGTATTCTGGGCGTAAACCTCACAGATAAAATTCGTAACACAAATTGCTGATGTAGCTGAAAAAGCCGAACTGAAGTGGGAATGGGCAGGTCATCTCTGTCGCATGTCTGATGCATTATGGGCAAAGTTCACTACTGAGTGGATTCCAGATTGCAGAAGACAGAAGACAGGCCCAAACGGAGATGGCGAGATGAGATGGACTCCTACAATAGTTCGTGGCGAGAGATCCACAAATGTTGTGAGTCATGGCAAAAAGAGAGGGAGGCATGTGTCCAGCAGTGGGACAAATAAATAGGCTAACAATAATAATGAATATTGACTATCATAATTTTTCAAGTTTCGTCACTTTTTTTAATTCATTCAATCAATATTATTTTACTAATTTGACTCGCCTTATTTGATCCCTGGGGAATTTAGCACGTGCATGTCATTCGTTAAGGGTATTAATGGAAACAAAATTGGGGGATTTAATTCTACTATACTGACGAAATGGTGTTCCTTTAAACAAAAGATAAAGGACAAGGCTCTGAAGCTATTTGAATTCCGTTGAAACTATTTAATATATTTTCTATTCCTGTCCTTTGTCCCACCGCTGTCCTATGACCACTGCCTATTTATTTGTCCCACTACAAAGGCCTCCCTCTCTTTTTGCCATGACTCACGACATTTGGCGATCTCTCGCCACAAAGTCCATCACATCTCGCCATCTCCGTTTGGGACTGCCGTGATGTCCTCTGCAATCTGGAAATAAATTTAAAAAATTATCGGCAGTTCATTGGTTCTAGCGTTTGTTTCTTTGTCAGCGCACTTGCTTATTAGGCAAAGTCGAGTTAAATTAAATAAAAAATTCAATTAAATCTTTTATTATATTTTTATACTACCCAATTATATTTATCTAATAAAATTATTATATTAAGCTGTAAAGTAAATAATAATAGGTATAGCTTAATTAAAATATTATATTTAAGACCAATCATCCACATGGCAACGTGGTTTGGAGACTCGGTGAAATTTGTATTATCTCCGGCAGTTAATAATGCGCTGAAACGTAACTAATGCTCGGTCATCAATCAATCAAATTGTCACGCCTTTTTCCCACAGAGATAGGCAGAGACAATGGAACGCCACGATTCTGACACAATTCCCTCGATTCCTTCACATTCACAATTCTCATCATACAAGCTCTATGCTTATGGGCACTAGGCAGCCTAGCTTTCTTGAGGATGTCTCCGATTTGGTCGGAAGACACCCTCCTGAGCCTGCCTTGTTTAACGTATCCATTAACAGTGCCCGGTTATAAGGTTATTAAACTATCCATCAATCCGTACCATCAAACAGTTACCAATTGTTGTTCACTTCATAATTC
Source organism: Tinea trinotella (assembly GCA_905220615.1). NCBI lineage: Eukaryota > Metazoa > Arthropoda > Insecta > Lepidoptera > Tineidae > Tinea > Tinea trinotella. The sequence goes on from HG992326.1 coordinate 6,579,694, forward strand.
AGTGACGTTTGAAACATAATATATTTAAATGCGTGTTTTATAGGATCGGTTTGAACCTACGGCTGGTAGATAATTTAACTGTTGTTATCAAAAACGATCCGTTTGACAGATATAGGAACCGGGCATAAGACAACCAAACCCGGAAAAGATATGCGCCTTATTTTTTTTTTTTGTAACAAATATTTTTAACAATAAAAGCTTTGAAACAAGTATTTGCTACGACCGGGATTTGCGCCACGCCTGTCTTCACACAAATCATTCGATCGAACTTTTTGATCTTATATCAATAAGTTCGATCGAATCTTAGCGTATTGTATTTTATTGGGCCCCCAGATCGCCAAGTGAACGAGTAGCCTTATACTCAACTATCCGGTCACACAAGTGATTACGTGGGCTACAACTAAATTTAATATTTTACGATCTGATACGTTGTTTAAACTGATCTTTACAGTTTTCTTTATCTAGTTAACTTGTTAGTTTGATGCCTAACTGATTGGAGATAGACTAGTGACATGCGAGGAAACTATGATGTTGCGATCTCTAACTCTAAGAGTGGTAGGCAGTGGGGTAGTACCAGTTCTTACAAACGTACACACCCTGAAATGTGTTAGTAGCGTTTCGAGATCAGCTTGAAAATTGCCGGTTTCAACTAGGCTGCCGTAGTGGACGAGAAGGCTAATTATTATTAGTCGCTAATACTCGCACTTATTTGACTGTAGTAGCAATCGCCTCCATTTATGTACCGCACTCCAACTTGACACCAGGCGAAGTGCTGACATAATGTCGAGACTCTTCGTTTCTTTTTCGCTGTCCTCACTGGTTTTGGTTTTGTGTCCGTGGATGCTATTGTATCGACTCTATTGTTGGAGCTTGTTTATGTTTATCTATTTGCATTTGGACAACTCCAAAAGCCTTCTCGTAAAACAATTCGATCTCCTTGTATTATAGACATATAGTTTTAACGTATAACGCAAATTAAATTATAATTTTGTATCTCCATTTATGTATTAGTACTTTCTTAGATTTTGTGCGAACATTGATTAATGAATTAATCTGTGGCTTACTATCGCGTTTTTTTTGTTATTGTGACACGACATTTGACCTCGACCCGCCTGATGTTAACCAAGAGGAGATTCAAGAGTGACGATGACTAAAACATCCGAGTTAGTTCACGGCTGCCTTAGTCGCCGTCACTGTGCCGGCCAAAGCGGTATTGTGACGTTTATTTTTTTAATGATTGTACAGTTTTTTATTTCGAAGTTTCGAGAGCTTTGTAGAATGTATCTCCGTGTACTAGTGATACATTCTACATACAGACATTCTACCGGTATGTAACAGACATAACGGTAGAATGTCTGTATCTCCTTGACCACAATGGCTGCAAAGCTCTCGAAACGTCGGAATAAAAAAATTGTACATCATCATCATCAGCCAGAAGGCGTCCACTGCTGAACATAGGCCTCGCCCTTAGAACGCCATTTCGAACGACAAGATGTCAGCTGCATCCACCGGTTATTCGTGACTTTCACTATGTCGTCAGTCCACCTACGCTGCGTCTTCCGGTTCGTGGTCTCCACTCTAGAACCTTTCTTCCCCATCGGTTGTCGGTTCTTCGAGCGATGTGGCAAATTGTACAATCTTTAACTAAATATAAACTCGATAGTAAACCGCATAAATTTGTTTTATCCATATGTGTTAGGTTAAAGACAAAATTGTTAACCCTACCCCGATGCAATGTTGATTTACAAATCGACTGGTATTATTATGCGTATAAATTAAGATGCTAACGAACTTTTTACGATCGTGCCCTTGTCTCAGCCGTTTATGAGTGTACCACCACTTATATTGGTATTTAGTAATATGCTATAATTATCAATCAAATTGTCAAGCCTTAATTTTAATAGGGATAGGCAGAGATAATTAGAGCGCAGTTTTAAGAGTGGTAGGCAGGTAGTTGGTCGTCATTAGGGCGACCGTGGTGCGACAATGCTTATGCAAACCGAGAGTTTGGGTTCAAAACCACTTGCTGGGACCAATGTATTTTTGATTGTACTTTGATTGTCCTGTTTCTATGATACAGGCACATTAGTAGCTTAGTATAGAAATGTAAATAATAATAATAAAAGAACAAAAATAAGATTTGTAAAAAAGAAAAGATTTATTTGCTTAGTTTGCCGATTAGGCTGGCATAGTAAATACGACTGGTGCTTGCAATTATTTAACTGTAGTAGCAGTCGCCTCCACTCATAGATCTTATTCCAGCTTAACATCAGACGGGGCGCTGTCAATGTCGGACTCACAATAAAAAATACTTCCCACGATCCTGACGCAGATTTTTTGCTTTAGTCGCAAGCACCATTTTATTATAAGTTTCATTATACAGTTGCCTTATTCGACGTCACTATGCCGGCTGTTTTTTTAATAAATCAATCCATCAATCAAATTGTCACGCCTTTTTCCCACAGGGATAGGCAGTGACAATGGAGCGCCAGTTGCCACGATCCTGACACAACTCGCTTCCTTCACATTCACAATTCTCTTCATACAAGTCCTATGGTTGTGGGCACTAGGCAACCTAGCTTTCTTAATAAATCTAAATCATTATTATTTAGTTTTTTTCATATGAATAATGTTTGTTATTTTTTTGCAGGTGCTTAAGTATTGTGAGAATCTTCATGGAAAATGGTACTTCAGCGAGGTGCGAGCCATCTTCTCTCGCAGGTATCTGCTGCAGAATGTCGCCATCGAAATGTTCCTGGCTAGTAGAAGTGAGTTATAGCTTGTCTAACTATAAATGACGCGCCCCTACACTTTATTGGTTTATTTAAATGTGTGAATACAAATATTACTAACTATAATACTATACTTCATCAGCGTGCTCCTCCTCCTCCTTTTGCTCTTCCAGCGTGGTCAACCAGCAACTGAATGACCCAATCACAATTGCATTTTCTATGTGTTGCATCCATAGAAAATGCCTTGGATCCTTTAAGCGATGCGTAAAGAAGCACCTTTGGCCGGCGTGAACGACTGAGGCAGCCGTGAACAATCCGGTCTTTTCAGTCGTTGTCACTCTTGGACCTCTTCTTGCTTATCATCAGGCGGGTCGAAGACTAATGTCGTGTCACATTAAAAATTTATAAAATTAGTTACAACTCGATTCAAAGTTAGCCGAATAGACTATGATTTTTTAAATATTCAAATGGTTAATTCATAACTGCGATATCATTAGCGATTGGTTTGTTGCGCGTTAAGTCCCGGGTTCGATTCCTGGTCGGAGCAAATATTGGTTTCATAGCTTTTATTTATAACATTAAATATTGCAAATATTTGTTAATAAAAAAAAGAGATGGATATTTGCTTCAGGTCTGGATATCAAAGAGTGGTAGGCAGTGGTACCCAGTCTGCCGATCCGAGGCCGATCCAGTCTGTATACTTACAAGTATACAGACCGTAAAGTGATTTGGTCACGTTTCGGGATCAGCTTGTAAAGTTGCCGGTTCCATCTACTCACTGATTGCTTCTCATAGGTTATTAAATTGTAGTAGCAGTGACATTCATTCATGGACCACACTTCGGCTTAACATCAAGCGGGGTGCTGTCATATGTAGAATTACAATAAAAATAAACTTAGATTTTGCGCGAACATTGATTAATGAATTAAACAAATTTTATGAGGCTTACTATCGCGTTTATTTTGATTTAGATTTTACAATTTTTTATTATGCCTACGTTTCGTGAGCTTTGCAGCCATCGTGGTCACGGAGAGACTGAGGCGTTAGTCGTCCTATTGGTTGATGCTGTTATTGTTTCCAAAACTACCCGTTTCATGTTTTGATTTTGTTTTTTCTGTTCCCGGTTTAAGTAAAAGTTTTGCAAAAATAACTGACGGTATCATCTGGTTGCTGGACTTGGGACTGTGTTTTATGGGGTCATAGGTGTTAGATAACTAAAAATAAACGCAATAGTAAAAATAAATCCCATAGTTTATTTTTCATTTACATTTATTTCTCTTAATTACAGCTTCAATATTCTTCGCATTTCCTGATCAGGCTACGGTTAAGAAAGTCATCAAGGCTCTACCCAGAGTTGGTGTTGGAATCAAATATGGTATCGCGCAGACAAGGTGAGTGACTTCTTATATGCATATCGTCTTTGTATAACGTTACCAATGCGCCTTAACAAATGAGAAGGAATTCAACTAGGCCAGCATAGGGGATGCGACGGCAGCTTTTAAACATATATCAGAATTTAGTTCAGCAATGAGCGATGTTTTATTAAATTGCCCGTTTTTATCGCGTCCCGTTTCTAATGATGCGATTAATGCAGCAATGGTAATTATAAATTAATATAAAACAATGAACAACGCCATCTATTGTTAGATTTGTAAACTATTTAGTGGCGCTAAAGGTCTCACTTACTTGACCTTAAGTTAGTTCCTAGTTGCACAGATAGATGGCGATAGTTGGTTTCAATTATTATTGACTATTTTTGATTAATTTAATGGTTAATGATAATAAAACTTATTTTCTGGACTAGAAGCAACTAGAAGCAAGTGAGATAGACAACTGTGAACTAAATCGATTTTCCAGTCTTGGACCTCCCTTGTAAAGTCAAGATGCTTAGGGAAATTCGAGGTCAGCAGTGTAAGGTTTGGTCTTAGATAATTTAACTGTCTAGATACAGTGTCGCGATTCAATCGCAATGCAAACATAGGCCAGCGTTGAACTGATTGTCACACACACAGATGCGTTCCATTACGATATCATTACAAGTGCGTCGGGCCACGCCTGTGTGTGTGAAATGATACCAGCTTATCGATATTACCCACTAAGTAGGGAAAAATATGCACTTTTGATATGCGTTTTATACATACATAAATTAATAATAATGTAGATTTGTTTACTATTTAATTTGTTATAGTATGTGTATCTTAGGCCGGCATAGTGGTGGCGGCTGGGGCAGCCGGGAACTGACTCGGTTGTTCCAGTCGTCGTCACTCTTGGACCTCCTCTTGCTTATCATCAGGCGAGTCGAGGTCAGATGTCGTGTCACAATAAAAAAAAAATAAAAAAAAATATGCTACCAGAAATATATGAAACCTAGGAATTGAGGAAAACAATAGGGAGGTAGGCAATGGATGTAAAAACAGCAGCAAGTAGTGTTTTCAAAAAATCGATAGTTTTGTTATCGGTAGTAAACACCAAAATCATCTACTCAACCGATAGGGCTATAGACAGCGCAAACTATTAATAACAGTAATATTATTGATAGTACTGACCTAGTAAATTGATAAAACTATCGAAACCACTAATAGTGGTCTTTTCTTCAATATTAACAAAATTGAAGAATTATCGGTTTTGTGCAAAAAATTGCACTTTACTTGTACAAAACCGTACTTTTATGTGAATAAGCATTACTAATGATAATAAATACCACATAAACTTTATTCTAATAGTCCAATGCACAATGTTTGATAGGGGTAATAAAAAAAAGAATAAGAGTATATTTTTTTATTTATACAAATAAATAAAAAAGTTTTGATGCTGCATCACGATTGTTGTTATTAATTTTTTCTTGTAATAATATCGTAAATCTATAATAAATATTTTTCTACAACACTTTTAATCAAATTAGTTTGATGGAGGTGGCCACAAACATGCAAAAAATATACTATATTTGCATATTTTTTCGGAGTCATAGTAAAATCCTGTTTTAAAAACTGTCGAATTATGCATTCAGCAGATCAGAAAATAAAATATACATCCTGAGAGGCATAGATGAGTCCCTTTATCTCTTAATTTAACCAATTAATGGTGCGGCAATTTTTCATTTGATGTCCAAACAATTAATACACTTAATTTTTTCGTGCAAACATTTAACAACAAAGCCTGCTATGTAACGGACGATTTGCTGTGTATATTCACATAATTCCGAATAGTAAATAATGCCGGCACCGTTGTATCTTCACTCTTCATCTTCTTCCCTTAACGAAGGAACAGTTTCATTTATACTTTTTATTGATGAAGAGCACGTTAGAACACTTATGTCTTTAGTGGCACATAGTTTCCAGTCAAATCAGATTTAAGTTCCAACGACTCCTCAAAACTGGATCTTTAGGTATTCTGTAACAACAGTTTATTTATTGCTGCCTTGTCTAAGCATGATATATTATTATTGTTTTTATGGCACGACATATGACAGCACCCCGCTTGATGTTAAGCTGAAGTGCAGTCATGAATGGTAAACAGTGCATCCACTTGTAAATAATATTGTAATTAATAAAGATATTGTTGTACATACAGAACACACATTTAGGTGGGTAATGTAATATAAATGTTATTATTTATAATAATAGTGTTAAAGTGATACTTGTTTTTTTTATATACAACAAATCTACTTCAATATAAAAACCAAAATATTCACGGGAATATTTTGATTCAAAACCTGGCAACACTCTTAACATCTTAGGTAAAAAATTGAACTATTTTTTTAAAAATTATTTCCAATGTTTATAGTAATTTAAAATCTACTTACTGATGATAAGTGACAGCTTTGGTTGTTCTCAAGCGTCCTTTGTAAGTTCGGCACAATTTAATGGCGCCATCAGTCATTATTATCGAAAAAATCACAGAGAAATTTCGCGTGGCGTCCGAACGGTGTCTGTTACGCAACTGACAAACGCGAGAGAGTGTATCGGCCAACAGTTGGCCGGTATTTTTTTTAGCCCGTGCGCCACCATATGCTCTATCTAGACAGTTAAATTATCTAAGGGTTTGGTTTGACAAATAAGAACGATATCGTCTATCGTCGGCGATTTTCAAAATAATAAAAAGCTAGACTGAATCTGACAAAACAAGACGATTGACGATAATTAATCAAACGTGTCGTCGCGCCGACGATATCGGTCACACAAGACTATTCGTTTAGGTGGTTTATTTGATGAATCCGCATTCTGTCGACCGAATCGGCAGTCGAACTAAAAGCCTCGGTACGTCGTTTCTTTGTAGAACTATCGACAAGTGGAATGCTTTGCCTGCCCATGTGTTCTCCTCATCCTATAACCTTGGATCGTTTAAGCGTTGCGCGAAGAAGCACCTTTAGCCGGCATAGTAATGTCGACTGAGGCAGTCGTGAACTGGGGTGGTTGTTTTGGTCGTCTGTACTTTTTGACCTACATCATGCGTACCAACAGATGTCGAGTCATAATAAAAAAGCTTTTTGACAATTGATAAGACAATATCGTTTTTATTTGCCCAACTTAACCCTGCTGATGTCAAGGATAGATAAACATAAACCTATTGGGATAAAACAAATAAGTCAAAAAACATTTAAAACTTTATTTTAATAATAATAATAGTTAAAAATCACAGAACTTTTCATATTTCACACCTTATTATCTAATTAAGAGCTATTAGTTCTTGTAGGTTTTAATTTTTTAATGAAGAAAATCGTTCATAAATCGGAAGGAAATTCCTATGCATAGAATCATTAGATTAAATATTTACAAATATTTGTTAATATAAGAAGAAATATTGATTAATTGTTAAGAAGAAAAACGAAGCAGTTTGTTTCTCCGAGTTTGGATGTTTAAAAGTGATTGGCATCACCACTTTCAAGACAGACTGTGTAGTGATACAGTCGCGTTTCGGGATCAGCTTTACAGTTGCCGGTTCCAACTAGGCCGGCATATTGGATGCGACTACTACTTGCAGTCATTTAATTAAAGTAACAGTCGCTTCTATTTATGTACACTAGAATTTAAAAAAAATATGAAAAATTTCAGTCATACTTATTTTCATGAAATCACAATCGTCCTTACAGAACATACAAAAACTTAATTCTATTTTAAATACTATGTATAGGTCCCGGCAGATAAAAAGACCGCTGGCATTCAAGCTACTGCGCACGTCTTTTGTTATCCACCTAATTTTCGTTTTACGAATTTGTATTATAAACTAATAGCTGTGCCCGCGGTTTCACCCGCGTAAAATTAGGTTTATAACACAGGTTAAAAAGGTCCTCATAAAAAAGGTGGAGGTTCTCAATTCGACTTTATGACAGACGAAAATAAAAATAAATATGGAACAATTCCAAACAACTGAAACTATAGTCAATTGGAAACTATAGTAAAAAATATTTTTACCAAAGTTTTATATTTCAACATAGTATTCTATGTTGCTTCTAGTACCTCCAAAAATATGTGTACAAAGTTTCATGACAATCGGTTAAGTAGTTGTTGCGTGAAAACGTAACAAACAAACTCACATTCACATTTATAATAATAGTACGATGTGTTCCACTCTGTACTAGCTCCCACTGCAGTCGTCCAGCGCTTTCTTATCTGCCGATCCTTATACTGCGCAGCTTAACAGTGCTCTTTTTTATTGCCGTTACTTATTCTATGGAATGTATTAATAAATAATTATACTTAATCAATTTATTATCTACTATAATACTGATAACTATTTAAATCAAATAATCTTTAATATACAATAAATAAAATAATCTTGACGACAGGCGTGGCGCATTGGTTAGCACACCAATTCGTTACGTCCCGGGTTCGATTCCCGGTCGTAGAAAATTTTTGTCATAGCATTTATTTGATGACAATGAATCCTCGGTGGCTATTTTTAAGACAAATTCACAAATTATTGATTAGCATACTGCAGAAATCTGCCATCAATCACCCAAAATGTGGCTGCCCGAGGTATCAAACGTCATTAGAAACATTTTTCGACTGATTAATACGAAAAGTATTAATCAGCTCTACCTAAATGATTAATTAAATATAAATTCGTTCAAATTACAGTATCTTAAAATTAACCTATATTTCGTCATCTTAATGCAGATCTATTCTCTCTAGCAGTATTTTTATAGCCAAATTCTGAACCCTTTGATATTGACTTAAGGTTAAAATTCCAATGTACTATTTCTGTTTTATTGAGACGCAATATCTGACCTCGACTTGCCTAATGGTAGTAAATGGTAAAAGAGCGCCGACGACTGATACAACAGATTCAATTTACAGTCGCTTCAGTCATTGCCATGCCGGCTGATTTCACAAATAATATCCTACTGCATGATACTGCTAAAATATTATTCTACACTTTCCAAAAAAAGTTTAGATACTTTATTACTTAGGTTTTTTTGATTTCAAAAAAATATGTTTTTAACGTCTGACCTTAACTTGCCTGATCGTAAGGCAAGACGAAATCTAAGAGCGTGGACGACTGAAAAAAAGTCGATTTACGTTTGGCCCAGTCACCATCACTATGATATCATCAGAGTTACATTTTCTCGCTTCGCTTAAAGAATTCAAAGAATGGGGCGAACACATAAGATTTGTTCTGCATTAGACGATTAAGGGCCTCTTAAAATCCTGGCTACACCATATCACATTTTAAGTACAAAAATTCTAAACATAGCTTCTTCGGCGTATTACAACTCTTCAAGACTTTTCCTAATTTCAAGACTTTTCCTTATTTTTCTCTAAAGATATAACAGCACTCGCGCTGTGCCTCCTTTGTACTGTTGTTACTTTACTTGGTGGTTCAGGTTTTTTATCCACACAAGCCTCTGGATCTGGATCTTTCTTATCCTCGTCAAATTGTCTCATAATCTCCGTTAAAGATTTTCCTTTTGTCTCAGGTAAAAATAGCCAGCAGTATATAGCACCCAGCAAGGCACAAAATCCAAATAAATACAAAGTTCCATTGCTAGTCACCAATTGTTCTAATTGTGGATAGGTTTTTATATTAATGAAGATCAATATATAGGCACAGCAAGACGTCGCTCCAGACATAACACCTCTTATATCCTGAGGATACAACTCTCCAGACATGATCCAAGGCAGCTGAAGAAACCCCACCATACTAAATGAAACGTGGAGTAAAACACACCCTAACTTAATCAAAGGTGGACCGTTTAATGAATCACAGACAGCTGCTCCGAGCATAGTGATTCCAAGTAGTAATCCTGATACAGCAGCTAAGGTTTTTCTTCTAAAACTATTGATCAAAACCGCTCCAACTACACCCATAAACACTCGAACACCTCCGACTATTATCGAAGCAGTAAACTCATTGACACTTGTACCTACAGACTTGAAGAAATCAACAGCGTAATACAAAATAACATAGATTCCAGACATTTCTTGGAAGATGAAAAACAGAATGAGTAGTATAAATGGTTTCAGTACTTTTTTCTTCCTAAAAATTCCCAGTTTTTGTCTCATATTCATGGTGTCGGATTCTTTTCTGTCTTTCGTGAATTCCATTAACTCTTGCTGGGCCGTGTTATTGTTTTGTCTCAGCCAATACATGGCATTGTAAGCTTCTTTTAACTGACCTTTCGACGCTAACCATAGTGGTGATTCTGGAGAAAAATACATCAAAAAGGGTGTAAGGATTGATACACCAGCGCATATAGCTGCGACCTTTCTCCAATGTATGAATGCTCCTAAGGCATAAATAATGAAGATTCCAGTGGAGACCAAACCTGGTCCTATTGCGCTGAGCACTCCACGCTTTTCTGGTGTAGTTATCTCTGCTACGTATATGTAGGCTACCGTTGACATACCTGGAATTGCAATGAATATGAATAAAAATTGGGATTTTTTGCATTTAAAGTCCCGGGTTCGATTTTCAATCCGAACAAAGATTTAGGCATTTATTTGTAAATATTTGTTAACAAAAAAAAAACAGGTAGATCGGATCTGGTTGTTTAAGAGTGGGCAGACAGTTGTTGGTTTTTTCCTAGTCAGATGCGATCCGGGAACTACCAGTTTCAAGTGTCATGAAGTGATTAGGCTCTTTGAATAAGCTTGTCTCGAATACATATTTTGGAATTGCTGAACATCATCAGCCAGGGAGCTGTTACGTGTCGAGCCACAATAAAGAAAATAAGCGTTCAGATTCTATATTCACAGATAGAAATGAATTTTCCACACAATCATAGAAAGTTGAAATGGAAGAAGTATCTTTATTTGTCTATTTATTGACAAAAAAAGATCCAAGGAACCCGTGTGTCAAGAGAATTGTGGTACGGTGTCTTAAGAGAATTTCACTTACCTATAGTAAATCCAGTTATAAACCGACCAACACAAAGGTATACATAAGACTCAGAAAATGCTATCACAAGCCATCCTATTAAATTTGGTAGCACTATAGATTGTAGTAAAAGTCGTCTGCCAACAGCGTCGACCATCAAACCACCAAGTAATGCTCCTATAGGATTTGATATGACACCCAAACTTGCTAAAATAATATAAAATATTTTATTAATAATAAATAGGCCTCAGTAGCCTCAGTAGCCATCAATATGTCGGCAAAAAACATCCAATCAATAAAGATTCAAGAGCTTGTATGAAGAGAATTGTGGATGTGAAGGAATCGAGGGATTTGTGTCTAGATCGTCGCAAATGGCGCTCCATCGTCTCTGCTTTTCCCTGTGGGAAAAAGCGTGACCTTTTTTCAACATAAGGGTCAGTATCACATCCACAATTCTCTTCATACAATTAATTCAATTAAACAAAGAAACCTACCTATCCAGGAGCCCTGTGCGTGAGTTAGATTATCATGCTCCAGCATGTACTGGGGTAACAGAACGGCCGAGAAGCCCTGACAGAATCCCACTGATATATTGATGGACTGTGCCGCTAATGCTGCTAACACCTGAAACGTTATGATGACCTGGTAGATTATTGCAGCCACGAGACACCAAACTAAAAACTGCGACCATTATAAACATCAGTCCGCTACTCGTTTGTGTTGTTACATTTTTTTCAGAGCATTTATGAATTTGTTAATCGAATTAACAAATTATGCCTTCTTCCCACAGGGATAGGCAGAGACAATGGAGCGCCACTTGCCACGATCTTGACACAACTCCCTCGCTTCTATATTAATTTGTATTATTTAATAATTGGATTGTATGTTTGCTGTATTTTATGGGCACTGCGAGCGGCGCCCTACTTATTGACCGAGGAACATTCTTCTGGGTTGTTCCCGTTTCATCCTTTCATTCGTCTATGACCTCGACATCTGACCATGACCCTTCTGATGGTAAGCAAGAGGAAGTCCAAGAGTGCCGAAGACTGACAAGACCGAGTCAGTTCATGGTTGCCCCAGTCGCCGTCACTATGCCGGCCAATAAGCTGGAGTGCGGGTTATGAAACAAATATTTGCTCCGACCGGAAACGAACCTGGGACTTTCCGCGTTACGATAACTAATAAGCCACGCCTGTCGTCAATCTCCTTATTTATCAATCAATCCGTTATTCATCAGTTCGGTCATCATTCAAATCATTCTTTCAATGTGCCCTAACTAACGATAATACCTTTCTGAATCTTCGCCTCATTTAATCGAATCGTAACGTATAATGTATAATTATGTAATATGCATTTTCCACCAATTATTTCCACGTGCTTCCATTTTCCCCATGTAATCAAAGATCCTCTAAGATTATATCTCGCTGGGTAATAGTCGTGCAATTATTGTAAACTGCGGAAATGAGCATGCGATATGTCACCGTATTTATTAATGTAAACATCTTTACGTACACGTAGAGTAGGCTTAATTTTCGTATTGCAAATTAAGTTGAATAAAAAAAAATTGCGCCTACATATCGTTCAACTGCGAAAAGGGATCACCCAGAACAAGGATAAACCGTTTTCTTAATACATTTGTCACACTGATATTTGGCATCTTTGTAACCAATCAGCGAATTACAAATCAATAGGTAAACTACGTTGATTGGTCACTTGTAACTGCGATGCTATTTTAAATCAGTAAAATTGCGTCGCACTGATATTTAAAATCTTCGTGACCAATCAGCGAATTACAAATCAATAGGTAAACTACGTTGATTGGTCACTTGTAACTGCGATGCTATTTCAAATCAGTAAAATTGCGTCGCACTGATATTTAAAATCTTCGTGACCAATCAGCGAATTACAAATCAATAGGTAAACTACGTTGATTGGTCACTTGTAACTGCGATGCTATTTCAAATCAGTAAAATTGCGTCGCACTGATAATTAAAATCTTTGTGACCAATCAGCGAATTACAAATCAATAGGTAAACTACGTTGATTGGTCACTTGTAACTGCGATGCTATTTCAAATCAGTAAAATTGCGTCGCACTGATATTTAAAATCTTCGTGACCAATCAGCGAATTACAAATCAATAGGTAAACTACGTTGATTGGTCACTTGTAACTGCGATGCTATTTCAAATCAGTAAAATTGCGTCGCACTGATAATTAAAATCTTTGTAACCAATCAGCGAATTACAAATCAATAGGTAAACTACGTTGATTGGTCACTTGCAACCGCGGCGCAATTTCACTGTTCTTTCGTCGGCATAATGTATTAAGAAAATCAGGCCCCAGATATCAGTTGTCACACAGTTGTCGCGCGATCGATTGCTAATCGCTGGAGTAATTCGTATTAAAGCTAAGGTTGGTGCCCATAACTGTAGAGCTTGTATGAAGAGAATTGTGGATGTGAGGGGAGCGAGGAAGTTGTGTCAGGATCGTGGCAAGTGTTTCTACCTATCCTATGTAAATTATTTTGTGAATCTATTTTTACAATTGTTTGAAAACATCGCAAAAAAACTTTCTCTTTAAAAACTTTTTTTTATTGTGACAACATTTGACCTCGACTTAGTTCACGGATGCCTCAGTTGGCGTCACTATGCCGGCCAAACTTTTTCCCTAATGAGTATTGCCTGTATACAGTGCACGTTGATTGAAATTAAATGCATACACAATATTGCATAGAAACAACTGTAAAATATTATAATTTAGTCGCACGTTCAAAAAACTACCTTGGCCATGACGTTTGTTCTAAAAACAACGTATGACCTCCATGTGTAGTGTATTGGACAAAACCTGGGCTTGATATTTCAAATACAGTTAATGTTTGTTTAAAATTTTCGGCTAATGTTTTTTTTCATTGAACCTACTCGTATGTTCCTTTATTTGCAGGTTTTTTAAGAAAAAAAAAATTCTTATATTTTTGAGATTTATTAGCCTGGTTACCTATAATTTAAGGCTTTCTTTGTATATTGTGTTCTAATATATTTTTCTACTACAGGAAGTTAATTTGATATTTTTTATAAAATTTTATTGTAAAATATTTACAATATTGTACAGACTTAATCGAAGGATTATTAATCAGACAAATCATCAGTATGATTGTGAAAATTCGGTTAGCAGGGGGAAATAGAGTAAAAATTAAAAACAAAACAAAAAATAATTACAAGTTCAAAATTATATTGATATACAAATACAAATAATTGCATGATCCGCATAAATAAAATAACCTATACTAAAACTTGAAAGTGATGCATTAGTTAAACAACGTTTATAGTTAGTTTGAAATACCCTTTATAAACTAAGATAATCTTAATTTAATTAATTATTAAATAGTTGTTTTAACCTGTAATTGTTTAAAACCTATATTTATAATTATAATTTTATTAGTTCTTCCGTAAATATTTTGAAAAATTATCATAATTCATTTTCATTCTTTTCCGTCATAATTTGCATTCTTTAATTGTTATTTTTATAAGTACGTATTTATCTTTTTTTTATTATTATTCTGGTCTTAATTTGACTACACTTGTCCTGATATATTTTTTTTTATTGTGACACGACATTTGACCTCTACCCGCCTGATGATAAGCAAGAGGAGGTCCAAAAGTGACGACAACTGAAAAAACCGAGTTTATTCACTATTAAGCAGAAGTGAGGTCCATGAACGATGGTGACTGCTACTACAGTGTTAAATAACTGTAAGTAGCAGTCACATCCACTATGCCGGTCTAGTTGACACTTTTCTGTTCATATCGAAATAAAATAAATATATATTTCGATTATTAGAAACCAATTCTTTGAAATAAATCTTTTATTTGTGACTCGACACGCGAAACGCGACTAAATTTTTTTACGGTCTGTATACTTGTAAGTGGTTAAGTGGTACCACCCTGGATCGGAAAACTGGGCACCCACTGCTTACCATCTATGCTCCGACTGGAAAGCAAACCCAGTACTAAAGTGTAGCGGACTGGTGCATTAACAAACGCACCACGCGGGTCTTCAACAATATCAATAGCATCGATGATATTTGATTAGATATTTTGCTGATGATAAACAAGAGGAGATCCAAGAGTGACGACGACTGAAACAACCGAGTTAGTTCACGGTTGCCTCAGTCGCCGTCACTATGCCGCCAATAATTAAATAAAATGAATAAAATGAAAACAGATAATGCGAACATCGTGCCATAATAGAATTAGAACGAGGTGTATAAATGTAGCTTGGTGTACCAATTAGTAGTTGTCTTGTATGCAAATATTATGCACAATGATATAACCACCTCCATATTGTTGGGTGGGGTCATAAATGTAGAACAAAATATAGAACTAATTAATACCTTACCTTTAATATTTATAATACCTTTATTTTAATATTAGTATACGTTTAATTCATAAATATGTCTTGATTGAAATTCTATACCTAATAAAATAGATACATGATAAAACTAAAAAAATATATATGATGTACATTACCATGCAAACTTCCACCGAAAATTGGTTTGAACGAGATCTAGTAAGTAGTTTTTTTTAATACGTCATAAATCATAAACCGCAATTTACCTTTCATTCAATCTACTTAAATATAAAAATCGATTACGGAACCCTTCATGGGCGAGTCCGACTTGCACTTGGCCGCTTTTTTTGTAATATTGCAGAGATTAAATCGTAAACAATATTATTTTTCCTATAAAATCACGAACACTAATGGTACATATTACACATGATTTAAGTTTTGTACATTGATCGATTTATTGTACATTTACATAAAGTATAATTTACATTTTATACGCTTTATGTACTTGTAAGTGTACAGGAAGGGTAATTGAGTTTAAAGTAGATAAAATGTAAGTGTTTAAGGAAATTACATTTGATTATAATCCATTATTTATGTCACTATTAGATTAGAATAAATAAATGTTACTTTTATATTCAGCGGCTACAGAAGGTAATATGATAAAAGTCGCATTTACAATGATTAAGCTTGTTTCGGATCAGTAGACCTGGTTATGCCTACCAGAGTTTTTTTTTTTATTGTGACTTGACATATGTCAGCACCCCGCTTGATGTTAAGCCAAAGTGTGGTCAATGAATGAATGCCACTGCTACTACAATTCAATAACTGTGAGTAGCAATCACATCCACTATGCCGGCCTAGATGGAACCGGCAACTTACAAGCTGATCCCGAAACGTGACCAAATCACTTCACGGTCTGTATACTTGTAAGTGGTGGTACTACCCCGGATCGGCAGACTGGGTACCACTGCCTACCACTCTTTGATAACCAGACCCGAAGCAAATATCCATCTCTTTTTTTTTATTAACAAAGCTATGAAACAAATATTTGCTTGCTCCAACCGGGGATCGAACCCGGGACTTTACGCGCAACAAACCAGTCGTTAAACCGTTCGTCCACGCCTGTCGTCAAACTCCCAAACCCAGTCCGACTCTCTCTTTATTAACAATTATAATATCAAATATTACGAACCGGGAAAGCGGAAAGGTATACAAGTATTAACAATTTAATTAATTAATCAATCAAGCAAATTGTCACGCCTTTTTCTCACGGGGATAGGCACCATTTAATTAAAATAAAGCTAATTTAGGATAAGGAAGCAAGAGTTTAGTTAGGATTTCACGCGTGAACTTTACTGTGCTATACACCAATCTAACTGGCATAGTTGCGGCGACTGAGTTTACAGTTGCTTTTTTCAGTCGTCGGCGCTGTTGGACGTCCCCTTGCTTACCTTCAGACGAGGTTAGATGTCGCGACACGATAAAATTAATACTAATATAATAGTATGGTATCATATAATAAATGTGGTCTTACCATGTATAGATCTCCGTATCGCCATGACTTCCATATTCCCTTGACGCTGGCAAACATCGTGCGCAGGCGCCGGTCGCCCCACCAGCTCGCGTGAGACACCACGCGTGCCCCTCTGTTAAAAAATAATTTATTTTTAATTAGTACGTTTAAACCTTCATATTCTATAGCAACAGATGACTATGTAGTGTCGTTTAAAAGCTAATGAATTTAACTGTACGGGAAAAAAATTGGATACCCGGAAATAAAATACAACAATTAATAAAATCAAAATTAAAATTTTAAAGGAACCCCCAAAACGCCTGAAACCACTTTAGTCCATACCACCAGCTTTATAGTAATAAACAACATTAGTCATGGCTTAATAGTTATATCCCTTTAATATCCCTTGGATCCTCATGGTCCAGCTAATGGCTCATAGTGAGTAACAAATTTAGCTAAAGCACTATAATTTTATAGTGCTTTAACTAAATTATACCTAACTTATACCTTTGACCTATGAAACCCCTTTGAGTCGGGGTTTAAAAAATTAACATTCCCCAATTTTATTGGTAAATTTAACAATAAACATTGTATTTTAGTAACATTTCTATACTAAGCTACTAAAGTGCCTTGTATCATAAAAACGGGGCAACCAAACTACATAATATATTAAAGGTACATTGGTACCGGTAAGTGGTTTTGAACCCGTGCTCTCGGTTTGCGTAACCATATTGTTGTGACATGCAAAAGTGCTTCACTCAACTTTTTTTTAATTTTTTATTGCGACACGTCATCTGACCTCGTCTCGCCTGATGATAAGCAAGAGGAGGTCCAAGAGTGATTAATTTTGATTTCTTATGAAAGAAATATGGCGTCTAAAGTAAACTAAAACTGAACTTTGAGTTCCTATTCTCATTCAGCTTGTGTCACGTCATTAGACATAAGTTCGTATTTGCGAACAGGCTTTCCTGCAATTATAACCTATTGACATAAATTAGCATTTTCCGTTGCAAGGTGAAACTTAGATAGATACACTAAGAACTAAATATAGAATAGTTAGGAATTCAGACATTTTATTGTTTAAAAAACAAGAAAAGACTAGTAGGCAGATAGTTGGTGGTTATTTGGTGGTACGATTACTTTTAAATGTGCAGATTTAGTCGCGTATTGGTATCAGCTCGAATGTTACCAATTCCAACAAGGTCATCATAGTGGATACTACTTGTTGCAGTTATTCAACTTTAGTAACAGTCGCAAAACAGACTCAATGAATAAAAAATTAGAGACAAAGGGAATTTACTCGTATATTTAAAATAACAAAAATATTTGAAAAAAAAACTGGCGGTCTTCATTTTACAATTATTTTGTGTTTTAAAGTTATTTTACGGTTTTTAGGTTCGATGAGTATAAGTAAACTACACAAGATTTGTATAAAATTGATCTATTTTGTTAAATCTGTTTGAATTTTAAATCGACATGTGATTACACATCGTTTATATAAAAAAATGTTCTAGACGATGAATCTTCTTAACAATTTTGGAGTTTAAATAAAATAATAGAATAAAATATTAAATTTAAACAATGACGACAATCACCAGACCGCTAAAGTAGCGGAATCCTTACCCAGTCGGACCAAAGATTTATTTCATAACATTTGATTGTAATATTATTTCGTTTCACTGGATATGAAATATATTTGTTAATGAAAAAAGACAGATATTCACTCCGGGTCTAATTAGTTGTTAAGGAGTGGTAGGCAGTCAGTTAGTGATCATTAGCCCAGTCTGCTGACTCTGGGTATTATCAAGTTTACAGGTGATGTCACTCGGTCGTTTTTAGGGATCAGCTTGAGGGAGACAGATTTTTTACTAATTGTAATTATAAATTTAAATATAGCTCATTATTTGCTTTTCTATATAAAACAGTCTATCAACTCTATTAATCACCTAAATTCTTATTCTAGGAAACAAGAAATCTATAAAAACAACATTTGGAAAAGGAGACAAATGCATTACATGTGCAAAGGCTAAATTGATTTCTTAACGCACGAGTTTAAATAAACATAACTGCACCAAACGATTAATTTAATTAAAATACGTTATTTCATGAATTTTTGAGAGCGAAAAAGAGACAAATATATGTTGCTCTGCATCGCGATACTGAGGTTAGGTTTGTTTATGAGCATAGTTTTACGTGCAGTAGTTACGTGCCTCTCTCGGAGTGCCCATATATTTACATCTGTTCTTAAAATTACTCGGAATAGTTTAAACTTCCTTTAAAAGTTTAACAGGCCTTTGTGCATGCGACAGTACTTTGTTAAATATAAATGACATTGTATTGTGACGAAGGGCCTGGCTTTTGTAATGATTAAGATATTTAATTAAACAATTGGAGTTACTCTCTCATAGTAATTGTTCTTAAGTATAATTTTAATAACAATTTAAATACAATGGTGTATGAAGTTTTGAGTCAGGAGCTCGGATGACGTCACAATGTCAAGTTTATACTCGTTGAAGAATATGACACGCAATTGTGGCGAGAATCGGTTTTAATAATCCTTTTATTCTTGTTATTCTACACAAATAAACTTGTAAATATAATAATTCAATCAATCAATCAAATTGTCACTCCTGTTTCCCACAGGGATAGGCAGAGACAATGGAGCGCCACTTGACTTTTGACGCTTGACGCTTTTTTTATTTTTTTATTTTTATTGTGACACGACATCTGACCTCGACCCGCCTGATGATAAGCAAGAGGAGGTCCAAGAGTGACGACGACTGGGACAACCGAGTCAGTTCCCGGCTGTCCCAGCCGCCGCCACTATGCCGGCCTAAGATGCTTCTTCACGCATCGCTTGAAGGATCCAAGGTCATAGGATGGAGAGAACACATGGGCAGGCAAAGCATTCCACTTGTCGATTGATCTACAAAGAAAAGACGCACCGAACTTTTTAGTTCGACTGCCAATTCGGTCGATAAAATGCGGATGCTTTCCCCGACCTGTGCGGGTATTATGGGAGTGAAAAGACGAGGTAGGAACAAGGTTGAAGAGCTCCTCGGAACATTCCCCGTGGTATAGGCGATAGAGGACGCACAGAGCCGCCATGTCTCTGCGTAGTTGCAGGGGCTCCAGAGTTCGCGAGACCTCTGCATCACCTATAATTCGGACAGCTCGGCGCTGCAATGAATCTAGGGCATTGAGAAGATACTTGGCAGAGCCATCCCAGAGGTGCGAACAGTACTCCGCACAAGAGCGAATCTGCGCCTTGTATAAAAGCAGGCGAAGCTCCGGCGCGAAGAACCGTCGCACCTTGTTCAGGATGCCAAGTTTGGTGGTGGTCTTAATGGCCCGCTCGATGTGGTCCCTGTGATTCAAGTCGCAGCGAAGGGATATTCCTAGAATGTCTAGTCTGTCCGACGTACCAAGGGAAATGTTGCAAAGAGAAGGAAGAGGAGTAAACGGGGATTTTTTCGTCGAGAACGCGCAAACCTGAGTCTTGTCTGCGTTGAACTGAACCAGGTTCTTTCCGCCCCAGTGGGTAATACGATCAAGAACCCGGTTCAGTCCCGCTACAACAGACTCTCTCATATCGGCTATCTCCTGTTTGCCGGCTGCGGGGCGGGCAGTGTAGCGTCCATGCACCGTGCTGTCGTCCGCATAGCAATGAATGCCGGATCCAAGATCCAGCATGTCATTGATATGCAGAAGGAACAAAGTCGGCGACAGCACGGAGCCCTGAGGGACGCCGGCATTCACCGACATCCTGCGCGATGCGCTTCCATCCACAACGACGCGTATGGAGCGGTCCCGCAGGAAGTCAGCTATCCAACCCCGCAGACGGTCAGGTAAACCGTATGCCTCGAGCTTGGATAAAAGGCCCTTGTGCCAGACCCTGTCAAACGCTTTGGAGATGTCCAAGCCAATGGCAAGGGCTTCTCCATTACCATCCAAAGCTTCACCCCAGACGTGCGTGGTGTACGCCAGAAGGTCACCAGTTGACCGTTTCGGCCTGAAGCCATATTGATGGTCATTTAACAGCTGGTGACCCTCCAGGTAGGCCATGAGGCGAACATTAATTATTCGCTCCATGACCTTGCACAGTACTGAGGTTACAGCTATTGGACGGTAGTTTGCAGGGTCCGAACGGTCGCCCTTCTTAGGAACCGGTTGCACATTGGCCCCCCTCCAAGCCCGAGGCACACAGCCCGACGCGTACGAGAGTCGGTATAGCCTCGTCAAGACGGGAGTCAATTCCGCTGCACATCTTTTGAGGACAAGCGCTGGGATACCATCAGGACCACTGGACTTCCGGATATCGAGCGATCGTAGCTCCATGCGGACATCGCGTTGTCTGATACGAATCTCAGGCATCGTATGTCCGCACGGACGCAAGGTGGGTGGCCCTGCACCACGATCGTCAATACGGGAGTTTTCAGCAAAGACTTCGGCCAGTAGATCGGCCTTAGCCTTCGCCGTATACGCCAGTGAGCCATCAGGTTGTCTCAGCGGTGGCAGCAAGGAACGACAGAAGTTAGATTCTACAGTCTTGGCGAGACTCCAAAAGCTGCGACTACCCGTGCTTCCTTCACATCCACAATTTTCCTCATACAAGCTCTACGGTTATATAAACCATATAAACTATATAATAATTAAACTATAAATGAAAAATATCCTTTAGAGACATCCCATCGGAGATAGTCCCAAGGAGACTTTCATTTCCCCTTTGTATAGCAAGGCAAAAATAATTGCCAGCCTTCCTGTCTTCAGACTTCTCCGTCAGCTGCAGGACAACTTCTTGGCCGAGCGCTTAGCTAAAAGTCCACAATGTCTCATCGTCTCGACCCCAAACGGAGTAAATTCGTAACCTATGCACCGAGGTTGGCGGATGGTTCTCAGCAGGAATCGCCGCACTTTCCGCGCTTTTTGTAAAATATTCGGCTCTTACCTTAAATTCTAAGACCAGCGATAGTGAATGACTTCTGCAATTATTTTGATGTAGACTCAGTCACATCTATTTATAGAATGCACTCCTAGGTAAATTCAGACAGGGTGCCGTCATTAATCAGACCACAAACAAAAATTGAAAGTAAATAGATGCCTTTCAATTATTCGGGTACAACCCTGGATCGGCAGACTGGGCAAAGAACCACTAACTGTCTAGCCAATACTATTCTTTCTGTATTTTTTGTATTTGATCTTCCTTAACACAAAGATCAAATACAAAAAAAAAATAAGACCCGAATTTATTTATAGAAATGAATATTAATATAAATTTTAAAGCTGATTGATTGAAAGCGTGCGTAGGTTGAAAAGGAAAACCACGTTAGAAACTATATTTTTTTTTAAATATTTAATAAATAAATATTAAAAACCATAAACAGCATTATTCTAAAGAGTGGTAGGCAGTGGTGCCCAGTCTGGTGATACCACAACTTACTAGTATCAAATTAAATTGTCACGCCTTTTTCCCACAGGAATAGGCAGTGAATAGTGTGGAGCGCTACTTGCAACGATCCTGACATAACTCCCTCGATTTCCTTACATAGTGCCCATAACGGTAGAACGTGTATAAAGAGAATTGTGGATGCGAGGGAGTTGTGTCAAGATCGTGGCAAGTAGGCTCTATTGTCTCTGCTTATCCCTGTGGGAAAAATGTGTGACAATTTAATTTGATACTAGTAAGTTGTGGTATCACCAGACTAGGCACCACTGCCTACCACTCTTTAGAATAATGCTGTTTTTGGTTTTTATGGTTTATTTTGATTGATTTATTTAGTTAATTGATTGTTAAAACTGTAACAAACTGGTGTGCTAATGAAATTTTTTTTGTCGTCAAATTTTTTCTATCTTCCACATTTCAGCTTCATTAAAAATCTTAAATATTTTTATACTAAACGTACTTGTATCATAGAAACAAAGATTACTAAAGTACATGTATCAAAGATACATTGGTACCGGCAAGTGGGTTTTAAACTCGCTTTAATGCTCATAATTTATATCATCACTTACGAGAAAAGGAAAACAAGTGAAATAAAAATTGTTATCAATATAGTAATTTTCAAAACGAATCACATTTGTATAGTTATTTAATTTTGTGAGTCGCGTATATAATATGATTTGCAAAGTAATACAATTAGAACGTAGAATGCATTTTTTTATTGAGGCCCAACATAAAAAAAAACATTCCGACCTCAATATGTCGGCCAAAGGTGACTTTTTTGCTTCCTCCTCCTCCGCTTGGCGAACAAACCAGCATATTACGGATAACCAAACATGGCGGTGATCAAAATTCACAGAAATACCATCCAACAATCCACGTCATATACTACCAAGCATTTGGAGTCATCGCAAACTATTTGTCGATCATCCTTTGATAGTTGAAGGAAAACCGACACCAATGCCGAACACGGACGACCACAAAAACAAACAGGCAAACATAAACAAACACCCATCCACATGTTCGTGTTTGCTGTTAGCCAAGCATGTGGACGAGGCTTAACAAAAAAAGGTCCCAAACACGGGGCGAACATGCGAATATATTCCGGATATTATAATACAATATACTTCATATACTACCAAGACATCGCAAAATGTTTGCCGAACATCCTTTGATTTTTGAAGAATAACCGACACCGACGCCGAACACGGGCGACCACAAACATAAACAAAAAGCCATCCACATGTTCGTGTTTGTTGTTTGCTGTTTGCCAAGCATGTGGACGCGGCTTAAGGTAAACACATGGGCAGGTAAAGCATTCCACTTGACAAATGCTTGATTGCCGATTAGTTTATTAGTGCGCTGTATTTTTGTGATATGTATTTTTCCTTTTTTAATATAATAAATGATGTTATTTTAATTTTATTGAGGCAGCGTAATTAAGCCGTTAATTTAACGAGACTACTAATAAAAATAAGACAATAAAAAGCTGTGAAATTTAAGATGTAATTAAAAACAATCTAATACAGCTATTATAGATGAAGATTAACTATTTAAATGATAATAAAATTATAAAAATCACCTGTGATCAGCATAATTATGGCGACTGAGTCTCTCGTTAACTAAGTCGGTTTATCAGATTAACAAATCAATGTAATATTTTCTTAGATTTTGCGCGAACATTGATTAATGAATTAAACAAATTTCATGCGGCTTACTATCGCTACTACGGCTACTGTCTCTCTATGACCACGATGGCTCTCGAAACGTCGGAATAAGAAAATAAAATTGTAAAATCAAAACCAAAATTAATGTATTTATTGATAATTAAAACTTTCACTAGAGGCAAAGAATTGTAAAATAAACGTTCCTAATTTTATTTTAATTCATTGACATTTGTTTTAGGTTATTGACCTTACATCATTACTATTTATTTACATTTCTATACTAAGCTACTAAACGTGTTCTTATCATAGAAACTGGGCAACCAAAGTATATAAATTAAATATGATGATGATGATGATGATCTCCTTGCCGTGTCCGGCAACAGCGACTCCTTAGTCAGTACTATGATGTGCTCTAATGTGACTCGCAAAACCAACTTTAGTTTTAAATGTGCGGTTGCAGGGTTCACAAAAGAGTTGTCCATTAGCGCTATATGTGTAATGATAGCTACGTTTGGGTCTAGATTTTTGAACATGGTACTAAAATATGAAAATTAAATATACATTGGTACTATCAAGTGGTTTTAAACAGGGAGCTATTAATTTGACCATTTATTTACGTCTGGACCGCAGACACTTTGAATATAGAATTAAGAATTTACTTACGTATTTAAAATCACAATATTCAGGATTGTATTGTACTAATAACGATAGCACATTGGCAATAGCTCACTGCTACTAAATGAAAAGCTCTTGTTTACATGAAAAACACTACGACACAGCGAGCTTTTCCATTTAATTTTGGAACACTGAAACACTCGGTCAAATGTAAAGTTTATTTTTAAAGACACACACTATTGATCTTAGATATCACCGTCCTGGTATATTTTCCTCGCTTCCCACTAAGACCGAATTTTATTTTAATTTTAGGAAAATATTACAATTAATTGAATATTAACGTAGTCCGAACAAGTAAATTAATACTTCTGAAATTTTGATTTAACTCTTTAAATATTATTTCGTCCGTATTTTTATTATTATTATCTTTAATAGTTTATTTAATAGTCACTGGTTTTCTTAGTGGCACATGGATGTCATATCAACATTCGCCGGTCTTGTTGACTGTATAATTTTTCGAAAGAGCAACAGTGTAATATCCATTGACCTTGTTCGTACGTCGCGATCGGCACACACTGAAGCGACTTTTCATACGAACCACAGTTTTATAAGACAACTATTTTCATAATTATTGTTTTGTGTACATTATAAATATTGACATTTGGAGATGGTGTTTCAATGCACACTTAGCAAGTTTAACACACTAAGTACTTATTTCTATATTAAACTTTTTAGCAGGTTATATTTATGATTATTTTAGTCCAACCGTGTGGTGGACTCATATCATAGATTTCCAGCTAATGTAATTGAGCCAGAGAGAGTTAAACCATTTAAATATGTATATTTGATAAGTACAAGTCAAGTAAATCACTTATGTTAAAAATAAGCTGATAGTATTTTATTTATTTATTTTATTTATAATATGTATAAGGTGAGACGTAGGATACTGTTTCCGCAAACTCCACTAGGATAAACCTGTCCTGGAGTCATGCGGGATTCCAACCACCACTTACAAGTATACAGACCGTGAAGTGATTTGGTCACGTTTCGGGATCAGCTTGTAAGTTGCCGGTTTCAACTAGGCCGGCAATGTGGATGTGATTGCTACTCACAGTTGTTGAATTGTAGTAGCGGTGACATTTATTCCTGGACCACATTTCGGCTTAACATCAAGCGGGGTGCTATCATATGTCGAGTCACAATAAAAAAAATACTCACTTTTATTTGCTTGCCTAATTAAATGGCCTAGAGTATTGTTAGTGGAGTTTGTAATACCGGCCCATATATACGGTGCTAAGTCATTCAATAAATGATAAACTGTTATCATAATGCAAGTTTTAGTTTGGTCCTCCTTTATCAAAATATTGTCAGTCACATGCGCATGATTTTTTGACTAGTAACATTACGTTCGTTAGTAACAGAACTTTTGTATGTTGAATATTATTGAATATTTAACATTCTACGTGCATTATTATTCATTATTCAACGCGTTGGATATACAACAAAGGATCTGTTACTAACCTAACCTAATACAATAAAGAAGCTTATTGCCTAAAATTGTCATTTTACGACATTGTTTATGAAATTCTCTGCACGTCCGTTCCTTGTTACTCGACACCTGACAGCAGGCGTGGACGAACGCTTAGCAATTGGTTTGCGCGTAAAGTCCCGGGTTCGATTCCCGGTCGGAGCAAATATTTGTTACATAGCTTTTATTATTATTATTTGCATTTATTATTTGTGTATAAAAAAGAGGTGTGTATTTGCCGGGTCTGGTTTTCAAATCGTGGTAGGCAGTGGTACCCATACTTACAAGTCTGTATACTTTCGGAATCAGCTTGTAAGTTGCTGGTTCCAACTAAGCCGGCATAGTGAATGTGGTTGCTGCTTACAGTGCTACTTACAGTGAATTGTAGTAGCGGTGACATCCATTCACAGACCACACTCTAGCTTAACATCTTGTCAAATGTCGAGTCCCGATAAAAAAAAAACCTCGTCTGATATTAAGCTAGAATGCAACCACGACTGGCGCCCACTATGGCGGTCTAGTTGTAACCAGCAATTTTGAGGCTAATCCCAAAGCGCGACTGACGGCATAACAGCTGTCTGCCTGCACTCTCTCCATCAACCTGTGAGGGTGTTTTCCAACGGAATTGGAGACAACTTCAAGAAAGCTAGGTTGCTTAGTGCCTATAACCATAGAGCTTGTATGAAGAGTATTGTGAATGTGATGAAAGCGAGGATCGTGGCAAGTGGTGCCCCATTGTCTCTGCCTCTTCCTGTCGGAAAAAGGCGTGACAATTTGATTGATTGACTGATTTTTTAGGCCAATCACAAGTGACCAATCAACGTAGTTTATTAATTGCTGATTGATCACCTGGGATCCGACGCAATTTCACTGCTTTTACGTCGCCATAATGTGTTAAAAGAAATGGGCCCATGTCTATTTAACAATAGTACGTCATAGACGTTAGTATTTGTTTAGCGGTTATTACTGTGAACTACTCATGTTTTTGATTCATTGCCAAGAACGCAGAAAATACATATCAATGAAAGGATTTCTGTTTTATTTATATGTATGTCTATATTATGTCTAACATTTTTAGCTTGCATTCCATCTTGATAACGTCTACACGTGGCCGCATTTCATTGCATTATAACGTACTCGTATATAGCCACGCAAACCTTTTGACG
The DNA here is from genome assembly GCA_905220615.1 of Tinea trinotella. NCBI lineage: Eukaryota > Metazoa > Arthropoda > Insecta > Lepidoptera > Tineidae > Tinea > Tinea trinotella. The sequence continues at coordinate 6,607,019 of HG992326.1, forward strand.
ACAGGCGTGGACGAACGGTTTAGCGATTGCTTTGTTGCGCGTAAAGTCCCAGGTTCGATTCCCGGTCGGAGCAAATATTTGTTTGATAGCTTTTATTTGTAATATTTAATAATTATATTAAAATATTGCAAATATTTGTTAATAAAAAAAGAGGTGGATATTTGCTTCGATTATCAAAGAGTGGTAGGCAGTGGTACCCAATCTGCCGATTCCTGGGTAGTAACACCACTTACAAGTATACAGACCGTGAAGTGATTTGGTCACGTTTCGGGATCAGCTTGTAAGTTGCCGGTAAAGGTTCAAAACTATTCGCCCGTAGAATTGTATCTTTGATATATATATATATATTGGTCGGAGACATCCTTAAGAAAGCTAGGTTGCTTAGTGCCCATAACCATAGAGCTTGTATGAAGAGTATTGTGGATGTGAGGGAAGCGAGGAAGTTTTGTCTAGATCGTGGCAAGTGGCGCTCCATTGTCTCTGCTTATCCCCATGGGAAAAAGGCGTGACAATTTGATTGATTGATTGGTCGTCCTGTCTCTACATTTACATTTCTATACTAAGCAATTCTGATATGTACTTGGTTGCACTTTTTCTATGATAGTAACTTGTTATTAAAAAAATCTTCTATTTTTCCACAAAGGAAGTACAAAACAATAAACTATATTATATATTTATAAATATATAAAAATGTTTACATTTTATAAATACATCGCAAACGCAATTAAAGACGTGTTGTGGGCATTATTAATTTTTTTGACATAACTTAGACATATTTGTAACATCCGTACGCAAACGGTTCAGCGATTTGCGAATTTTTTCTTCTATATTTACGTATCTTTTACGAGTTTAATGTCTTTTATAATTAATTTGTTTTGTTTATGTTGAGGTGAGTGGAAGGATAAAACGGGGTGAATCACAATTGAGCATAGTGACGGCGACCGTGGTGTAGGTAGTGGCAGTGCAATGGTTACACAAACACAACTGCAAGTGACAGGACGCGCAATTTTGAATTATTTGAAAAGCTTGTGTTTTTTATAAATATTAATGTGTAATAATGGTGGAATTGTTATCCAGTAATAATTTTTAAGTTGATCAAGTATAAATAAGTAATTTAAAGTTGTGAAACGTGTTTCTTCATGTTCCCTCCAAGACTCCTTCTGAAGTTTTAGTAAAGGCTTTCCGCCGCTTTACTAAAACGATCATCATCAACCTCACTATCATCGCGTGGTTCATCTTCATATTTACTTGACAATGTTTTAACATTGAACCATATATTTTTACTTTGACACTGGCAAGTTAAATACTAAAGCCATAAACAAGAAGAAAGAAAAAACCGAAAGCACTAGTTCGAGACTGCCCACACCAGTACCAATGTATCTTTTATATATGTCCTGTTTCTATGATACAAGCACTTTAGTAGCTAAGTATAGAAATGTAAAATAAATAAAAAACAGATGTATCAGTAGTCGGCGCTCTTAGACGTTCCTTTGCTTACCAGCAGTCGAGATTAGATTGTATGAAAAGAATTGTGGATGTTAGGCAATCGACATCTGTTCGGATCGTAGACCGCTCCATTGTCTCTGACTCCCTGTGCGAATTGAATAGTGATAATTTTATTATATGGTTGTTTACCGATTGATTATTTACTGATTGTTATAAATATATTATATTTTTTAACTAAAATCCCGTTTTTTTATCAATTAATCAATTTGTCATGCCTTTTTCACGCAGGAATAGGCAGAGCCTTTGTCTCAGTCTCTGCCGTTTTTTTTACTAAATAGATATTAGTAAATAAAGTCAAAGTCACTATTATAGTGTTTATAATAAATCATAGATCTGTAAATTTAGATACAGTGGTAGCGAGACTAAAATCAGTACTAGAGGTTCATAAATAAACGCCTCTAAGGGTCTTTATAAAGTAAAAGGGTATTTTATGGGTTAAAGAGTGGTAGGCCTCCCAGCCCTGCCAGCCTCCCGATCCGAGGTAGTACCACCACTTACAAGAAAACAGACCGTGAAGTGACTTAATCGCGTTGTATCAGCTTGTAAGTTATCGGTTCCATCTGGATGTGACTGCTACTTACTGTTATTTACCTGTAGTAGTAGTCCCCTCTATTCATTGGTCGCACTCCAACTTATCAGGCGGGGGGCTGGCATAATATGTCGAGTCAGAATAAAAAAATTAAAAAAAAACTACCACGAAATCACACTTGCATCACCACTAGACTGTGGGTTTCCAATGGCCCTCATCGTCTTTCCCATGCCGTCGTCTTTCCTAGACCAGAATAGTTTTTTTTACGCACCTGTTTTTTAAATAACTTAATAATCTATTATTTACTTTGTTTTAATCACGTCAATGAAATTGTCACGTTTGGACGACAAATAATAAAAAACCTAACTGTCTTATCTTCATAAAAAAGTATTTCGTCATTTTGTCACCTTTCTAATTAACTTACTTTTTACGCTCCAATAATATTTTTTTATTTTATTATCAGTTTAGTGGAAAAGTGAAATATAAAAGAACTTTTAAAAGGGGTAGGCAGACAGTCGGTAGTCATTTGGAAATATGCAGTGAAAAATTCCCTTTTTTTCATTACTTCTATACTAAGCTACCAAAGTGCTTATATCATAGAAACAGGCTAACCAAAGTACATATATCAAATAAACATTGGTACCGGCATGTAGTTTTAAACCCGTGCTCTCGGTTTACGTGACAATATTGCACTGTCACTACACCACGGTCGCCTTAAGTGATTTAACCGAGTTATATGACATACGTATATTAGTTATGATTAATAATAATAAAAAAATACAAATATTTGTTATTAAAAAAAGAGGCAGATCGGTGGTTGTCAAAGAGTAGCAGTCGTGCCCAGTCTAACGATCCGGGGTAGTACCACTACTTACAAGTATACAGACCATGAAGCTGCTCCCGAAGTCGAGTTTCGGGATCAGCTTGCAAGTTGCCGATTCCAGTAAGGCTGGCATAGTGGATGTGATTGCTGCTTACAGTAATTAAACTGTAGTTGCAGAACATTTATAGACCGCACTCTAGCTTAACATCAGGCGGGGTTCTGACATATGTCGAGTTACAATAAAAATTTAAATAAACTTATTTAAAGTGAATGATGAAGATTTTTTTCTTTATTAACGACGTAATATTATACATCCAATTACACCAACAAATTGCCAAAAGTACACTGTAAGTGAAAGTGCTGTACGGGTCAATAGCTCACCTTGATAGCTTCTAGAATAAAAAGTACCTAAAATTAAATGTGCCCTTTTCGCGACATGAACTTCCGAATTTTAAAAATGTTCTTTGCAACATTGTAATTGTTGGTAATTATAAGATAATGACTCTTTATGTTATATCTTAAAAATTCTTTAGTATGATTTATGATTCAATTAAAAAAGTTTTTCTTTATGATTTTAATATTTGTTAAGTATGAAGGGATCTGTAGTAGTATACACATATTTTTTAAATTTACATTTCTATGCTAAACTACTACAGTTATTGTATCGTAGAAACAGGATAACCAAAGTACGTATATCAATGATACATTCGTACCGGCGAGTGGTTTTGAACCCGTGCTCTCGGTTTGCATAACCACTACACCACGGTCGCCTTAGCAAATGATATATTTATAAATATAGAGTTAAGATCTCGGAAGTAAATGCCTAGTTTAGAATTACACATTAATTGGCTAGAATAGTACTCGAGACCATAAATAAAATTTATCGATTTAATTCTTATCTTAACACAAACACATTTATTTATTTATGAGTTATTAACAAAATATACACCGACAAGCACTTAAAAATAAATAAATCTTAACAGACATCATTAATTTTGTTTGGGGACTTGGGCTTAATTGTATTAACAGTTTAATATGCATTTTAAAATAGTTTAATGTATGAAGATTAGAATGTAATTGAAATATATCCTTTAATCCTTTATTATGCTTAGTTTAGGTGTGCAAAGTTAGGAGATCAAACTATAATTGTGACAGTTTAAAGCAGAACAATTATGGCGTTAATTGACACATAATACAAAATCCATATCCTATTTTCCAAATAACTTAATCGCACAGCAATTAAAAGCAAAGTTGTTATTAGTTTTATCAATACAAGTATTGAAACTACCATTTATATAGTTTTTCATCATTGGACATTACAAAAGTAGTACATAGAAGCCCAAAATGAATGATGTCCTTTTACTTAAATATAACCACAGCATTATTAACTAGAGAATGCTGTTAACAATAATAATTAAGTACTAATTGATATCTAAAAATAATATTAATTGTATTCACATTAATTTTTGAATTGAATTATTGAATACCAGAGAGCGCGTTGTGGCTCATCAGCTAAATTAATAATGATGTTACTGCTTCGTATAGTTATTTAACTGCAGTAGCAGTCATTTTCATTCATGGACCGCACTCAATCAATCAATCAAATTGTCACGCCTTTTCCCCATGGGGATAGGCAGAGACAATGGCGCGCCACTTGCCACGATCCTGACATAACTCCATCGCTTCCTTCACATCCACAATTCCCTTCATACAAGCTCTATGGTTAGGGGCACTAGGCAACCTAGTGCCCATAACCTTTCAGGGTGTCTCTGATTTAATCGGAAAACACCCTCCTGAGCCTGCCTGGTTTAACGCATCCATCCACATCAGATTTATAAATTGCTTTCATCAATCTACTTTCACTCATCATTTCCATGTGCTCAAACCATCGAAGCATCCCTTAGTCAGTCCTTGTCACATTGTCACTACATCTTCTTTCAAACCACATCTATCGCGCACTTTGGCCTAATATTAGACGGGGTGCTGTCGAGTCACGTTGACAGCACCCATGTCGCACTCTAGCTTAACATCAAGCGAGGTGGTCGAATCACAACAAAAAAAAATAGTTTTTAATTTTATGTGAAGACAATATTTTATTTATAACTAACATTTTATTATATTTTATAATGAATGACAAGTTTATCGAATAATCTAGATCTAGTATCATGTCATGTTCTGAGGTAATTTATGAATAAAGGTTGTAGACATATGAATAGCTGTACATAGGTGCATTTTTCTGATACACGATTATAGGTCGTGTTATACTTTTTTATTACCGGCTTTATTGTAAAAGGAAGTCAATTACTTCCTTCCTCCTCTCTTGAGAGCATAATTCAATTTCCACTCAAAAATGAACTATATTTAATGGTTATTAAAGTGTGGTATTGCTTGTATTTGATTGTATATTGCTTCCTATTTGTTGTTTTAATATTAGGTTAATTTGTTGATTTACCTAGGTCATAAAAAATGCGAAAGTTATTCTGATAAATGAAGTAATTATTTGCATAAAGTCTGAATTATGGTAAATATTATTGGTTTAAATTTTGATAAAAATTTGGCGCGTAAAAAGTTAATAGCGTAGTGGTAGCACGCCGGTCCGTTACGCGAAAGTCCCTTGGACCGCACTAAAGCCTAACATCAGGTGGGGTGCTGTCATATGTCGAGTAAAAATAATGAAACACGTTAGATTTCTTTACATATACCTACATATTATACATTATATGTATACACAATAATACATATAATAATTTATTTTCGTTTGATAAACAAATAATAATAATACTTAATTAAAATAAAAAATAAAATTAATTAATTAACATCGCGACCGATGTGGAATTATTGAATCAATTTATGGCACAAATTTTTCACGGACTGTATACTGGAAAGTGATATTCTGTTTATATGTGACTCGACATGATTGCGACATGATTGCGTCATGATTGCGAGTCATGTTGACAACACCTCGCCTGATATTAAGCTGGAGTGCGGTCCGTGGGAACTTACTGCGTCTACAGTTAAATAACTGTAAGCAGTAATTCAATATGCCGACTTAGTTGAAACCGGCAACATACAAGTTGATCCCAAAACGCGACTAAATCACTTCACGGTCTGTTAACTTGAAAGTTATGGCACTACCCTGGATCCGCAGACTGGGAAAATAGCCACAATCTTTCAATCTGACACTTTAAAAAAATTGTCAATTCAGTAGTCGTTTTTATAAAAAGCATTAAATGTACAGACTGTGGAGTGACTCAGTCGCGTTTCAGAATTAGCTTAAAAGAGGTAATTTAATACTAGCAATTCTTTAACTATTGCTGTTCAGACTACGAGTAGTATAGACTTTTAAGGCTTATGGTCAGCACTCTAACTTAACATCAAGCGGGATGCTGTCAGCTGTTCTATGAAAAGATAAAATAATTTTAAATGGTAATTTAATGTTAATGTTAAATTTAAAACATAACATAAAATTAGGGATGTTATGGAGCTCCGTAACCGAAACTATCGGATATCCGAAATAAAAGTTTCGGATAATTTCTGATAGGGGCGGAGCCTAAATAAACAAAAGCCTCTCATAAAACGTTTTATGAGAGGCTTTTGTTTTTCCTTGGCCAAGCCGACACACTGTAGGTAGCTAAAATAACCTGTATGACTAATTGTAATACCAAATAATTATCTATTATCCGAAACTATTGGTGATCCAAAAATATAAAATATCCGTATCTGAAACCGGTATAATATTATTCCTATATCCGTATTCATATCCGAAATTTCATATCCATGCCACATAATTGTCCACCATATTTACGTATCGAGTTGTTTTTTGCATATCTTTGCGGGTTGCATGGTCGAGACAGCTTGCCGTCTGCAGGTCATCAGCCGCACGGCCGTGACACAGATTTTGAATTGCACTGCCGGGTTAAAAATATGTTAAAGTTGTCAAAAAAGACGTCTAATTGCAGTAATTTCTAGTACCTTCTGTGTAATTTTTACGATTTTTAATTTTTATGTTAATTATGAAAATTGTTTGATTTATTTGTAGTAATAATTATGGGTTATTTAACTACTCAACAATTATTGAAATTCAATATTACTTCAATATTTATCAGGTGGGGTAACCACTTAATATAACCTAATTTATTATTTATTTATTTAAAAACTTTATGCACTAGGTATAAAGGCGGACTTAATGCCGCTAGGCATTCTTACTAGCCTACCTTAGGAACAATTTAGTTTTTGTGTTAGGTAGGTGCAAAATAAAATGGAAGCATTTAGTCTGAAGCCTAATGTAAATAATGTAGAAAACAAAGGGTAAATTAAGTCGGTTTTTTAGTCGTCGGCGCTGTTAGATTACTAATTCAGGCAACTCTAGGGCAAATATAGCGTTCAAATAAAAAAATCATTATATTACAAGAGCTTAGGAAACACAGAATATTAAAAAAATGTTAATCAAATTGTCACACCTTTATTGCCACAGGAATGGACAGATACAACGGAGCGTCACTCTCCACAAACCTGGCTTAATCTTATTTAATTGATTCTTGGAATGTAGGTATTTTGACATGTTCTTTCAATAATAATGGTGTAGTGGCAGTGCAATCAATGGTCATGCTAACTAAGAACACAAGTTCAAAACCACTCACTGGTACCAATGTATCTTTAATATATGTACTTGGTTGTCTTGTTTCTAGAATCACTTTAGTAGATAGAAACGTAAATAAAATGATTGCTCCCGGTTCAAAATCACTTGTCGGTACCAATGTATCTTAGATACTGGAATTTTATTTGTCCTATTTTTGTGATTCTAAGTTTAGTAGCTAATATAGTACTTAGTATAGAAATGTAAAAATTTATAATAATTTCAAGTCATGCTTGGAGAGTGACCTTATTTTTGCAATCGGACGACAATTTGGACACGTTTCGTCATCGTTCGCAATACATTGTTGCAATAAAATATTATTGTTTAGACACTTGTTAATTGGCCTAGCTGTAGGCCATGCGGTTTGCCTAAATTTATTTTGAATTAAGAAATAAACCATAAATAGAAATTCAGTTGTTTCAAAAGATATTATATATAATTATAATTTTACAAGTATATAGACCGTAGACACGTTTGGGGATCAGCTTGTTCGTTGCTGTTTTCAATTAGTTTGGAATAATGGATGGAATAGTTAAATAACTGTAAGTAGTTTCATCCATTCATGGACCACACTCCAGCATCAGACGGGGTGCTGTAATATGCATGCCGAATCACAATGAAAAATAACAAACATAAACAGTATATTGCACAAACTTAAATGTAGATACGAGTACAGTCGAAAGTTTTGATTGTGTAATAGATGGGCATTTAAAATATTATGCACTATGTACAAAAGCGAACTTATTGCCGCAAAATTTTCTGCAAATTAAGCTTAAGCAAAGTTAAAAAAATAAGGTACAAAATGATATTAATAAGAATAAATAGAATTTAATAAAAGTAAAATAAATACATAAAATAAAATATAATATTAATACATAGTTTGTTTAATACATAGGTACACTTAACTACTTAACCGATCATCATGAAACTTTATACACATATTTTTGGAGGTACTAGAAGTAACATAGGATACTTTTAATTAAAAAAAAGTACTTTTTACTATAGTTTCCAATTGACTATAGTTTCAGCTGTTTAGAATTTTTCTATATTTATTTTAATTTCCGTCTGTCATTTTTAAATGAGTTATAAATACAAAAAAAAGGATATCTAGTTGAATTGAGAACCTCCTTTATCTGGGGGCACGGCCGTGCCCCGACCAAGTCGAGCAAAGCGTCACGGCCGTACCATCCTTTTCTCGAAGCAATTCAGACCATTTTCGACCCCCTGTAACTTCGTTGTGGATAAAACTAGAAGACTGAAATTTTCAGTAACCACATGCAGGCATTGTAAAGACACGTATATTTCTAATTTCATTCAATTTGAACCAGTATTTTAAGAATTATAACGGGTCAAATTTCTTAAATTTTGTCACTCACTGACTCACCGATCATCAAAACTCTAAGGCACTTCTAGCAGACCTAGAAGCTTCAAAATTGGAATATAAGTAGTGTTTGGTGTATGAATCAAGGAAAAACTAAAAAATCTAGAAAAGACCAAAAAATTATTATTTTTTTATTATTAGAAAAAAAAATTAAGCCCATACAGCCAAGTCTTCAGGTAAATTTTTCAATATTGGCTTTATTCGTAACGATTTTTTAAGATTTTATTTATTTTACGGCAATTATTATTATTGCTAGCGCGAGGGCGCGGGGCGGGGACAGTGGCGGGGCGCGCGGAAAGGTGAATGTCGCCGAGCGAGCAGCAGCCGCGCTCATACGCGCGAGCGACCCAATGCTGTTAGGATGTGCCCAGAATTCTTACCTATAAGATTACCTATAAGATATTAGTTTGACGACTAAAGGCTACTCTCATTGGTTTACTGATATTATTTGCTTACAATTTGGACGTTGTTCGGATAAATAATTTAAATTAAATATTGATACTTTAAGTACCTAAGTATTTATAAATTTCTTATTACCTAATCGTATTTCTGCATAAAAATAACTTTGCAATCTAACTTGTAGGTAGTCGCAATGGATTCAGTAATACTGTATGTGAATGATCAGCCTTGTCCACACTGGGTTATTCCTATACCTGGTGATGGTTCGTGTTTATTTCATTCTTTGTCATTCTCTATGTATAATAATATTGAGTCGTCGTATGATATTAGACTTGCTATAATCGAGTATGTGGTAGCGCATTGGGATGAGTTACAAGTGTATACTTGTGACGAGCATGGAGACACGTAGAAGGTACCGAAAAGGAAAAAAGTAGAACTGTCTACAAAATACAAAAAGAAATGAGATCCCATCAAAAACAATACTTGTCAAAAAAACCAAGTCTCGCAACTCAGTTGTTCTGCGGTAAAAAGTTGTGAGATCTTTGTAATACCAAGTCGGTTATTAATTTATTCAGTCTCTACTTAAGCAACTTTCTGTCGTAATACGTCCAGTCTCTAAGACCACGATCGTGGTCCATAACAATTGAAAATCAATTGTGCCTGGAATCTCAGTACTCGAAGCATTAAGTTGTTACGTAATAATTAACAGCATCTTATAGTGACGCATATCAATATTAAAATTCTTTAATGTTTTATATAAATATATTGAGACTTGGCCATCGCACTAAATAATTGAATTTACATGTGTTTTCAGGCGATGTCCAAGTCTCAATATATCCAGTCTTAGAGACTGGACGTATTAAGACAGAAAGTTGCTTAAGTAGAGACTGAATAAATTAATAACCGACTTGGTATTACAAAGATCTCACAACTTTTTACCGCAGAACAACTGAGTTGCGAGACTTGGTTTTTTTGACAAGTATTGTTTTTGATGGGATTATGAACCTATTTTTACGCGGGTGACACCGCGGGCACAGCTAGTCTCGTATAAATAAATATTGAGACTATTGTTCTTTACTAAAATGAGCAAACTCAATCTTCTCAAAGTTATTGATACGATTTCGAAAACAAATTAAAAGGATAAAAACTAAAAACGTAACAACAAACAGGAAATATGAAAGAAAATAATTTTAATCAAGTTCAAATATTTGAGTCAGACCCCTGACCTTAACACAAAAATGAACAAAACAAAGAAATTCATTGTTAAAATTACACTTTTATTGTTTTTTCAATGTTTATCCATGTGTGTAGGATGTGTGTACCTTACTACGTACTTATTTGCATAAAAGGTTTAATTTTAAATTAGTCATACTTCCGATTACTTTTAAGACTATTTGAAGATATGTGATGAATTGAATGGTTTCAAAACTATTTATTGCGTTATTTGAAGTATGAAGGAATTTGCTGATAGCGTTGTTCAAAGTAAAATTTAAAAAATATTGGGTAAATGCTTTTACTCCATTCATTTTAGATGGTCGTATAAGCATACTTTGTTTATTAAATCAACATAGAAAAGATTTTATTTAATAATAATAATGTGCTGATTTTTATATTTTATACTCTCTATAGACATTTTTTTTTATAATTTTAATTTTTGATATATTTTTATGTATACTTGACATTTTTTTTGTATTGTTAATATTGTTCACCCAATGGGCAAAAGGTAGAGGACTAATAAAATTAATATTTAAGAAAACCTAATATATAAGTATAACCTACTTTTAATAATAAAATTGATTTGATTTAAATTCTGTTCGGCTGTTTGTTGGTATGCCAACCCTGTACTTTCAGGTGTAAGTACCACCAGAGAAGTTAAGGCAGTTGCACTCAATTATTAAGGCGACCGTGGTGTAGTGGCAGTGCAATGGTTACGCAAACCGAGAGCACGGGTTCAAAACCACTTGCCTTACCAATTTCTATGACTTTAGTATAGAAATGTAAAATAATAATAAATAAAATTAAAATAATTGTTATGGACGAAGGAAAGTCTATTTATAAGGATCAGTCATATTCGCTATGCCGCCCAGGTAGAATGTTTTTGTGGTTTGATTTGTCATTTTATATTGTTTAATTGTTGCAGACGTGCTTCGATGATGTCTCCGCGGCAACTGATGCGCAACTCAAACATGACACAGAAATGGCAACGGCGCGAAATATCAAACTTTGAATATCTCATGTTCCTTAACACTATTGCTGGTAAGTAATAAGTTTGTTTTTAATTAAATTTACTTTTCCATTAATATCGGTCCAGCCGTTTAAAAACAGATCAGTGTGACCAGAGCCGTCTTTAACCTATTGGGGGCCTTGGGCATATTAGGATGATGGGGCCCCCTATGTGCTTGGTATTAGCTAGTGTGCATTGTAGTTTTTTTTTATTATGACACGACATTTGTCCTCGACGACCGAATGATAAGCAAGAAGAGGTCCAAAAGTCACGACGACTGAATAAACCGAGTTAGTTCACGGCTGCCTCAGTTGTCGTCACTATGCTGGCCAAAGGTGCTTCTTCGCGCATCGCTTAAAGGATCCAAGGTCATAGGATGGAGAGCATTCTGGCTGGCTGGCTGGCTGGCAAAGCATTCCACTTGTCGATTGTTTTTATCATTTGCTTTTTCGATATTAATATGTTGTAAACATGATTTGGCAGACCTGGGGGGCCCCTGTCGATTCCAAGGCCCTGGGCACGTGCCCAAAGTGGAAAGAGGGGCCTGAGTGTGACTGACTCCTCTTACGGATGAAAGGAATACATATAACTTTGGTCTTGTTGCTTACTATTGTTTACTTGGGCTGTTTGAATGGCGTAAGGGATGAGTATGCAAGGAATGTTCTTACAAGCTGTCATGTACTCAAGTTACGAGACATAGTTATTAAAGCCGATTTAAGTAGCAAGGAATGTTTTGTTTAGGATTTGATAATGAACTCAAGTTACTAGACATAGTTATTAAAGCCGATTTAAGTAGCAAGGAATGTTTTGTTAAGGATTTGATAATGAACTCAAGTTACTAGACATAGTTATTAAAGCCGATTTAAGTAGCAAGGAATGTTTAGTTTAGGATTTGATAATGAACTCAAGTTACTAGACATAGTTATTAAAGCCGATTAAAGTAGCAAGGAATGTTTTGTTTAGGATTTGATAATGAACTCAAGTTACTAGACATAGTTATTAAAGCCGATTAAAGTAGCAAGGAATGTTTTGTTAAGGATTTGATAATGAACTCAAGTTACTAGACATAGTTATTAAAGTCGATTTAAGTAGCAAGGAATGTTTTGTTTAGGATTTGATAATGAACTCAAGTTACTAGACATAGTTATTAAAGCTGATTAAAGTAGCAAGGAATGTTTTGTTTAGGATTTGATAATGAACTCAAGTTACGAGACATAGTTATTAAAGCCGATTTAAGTAGCAAAGAATGTTTTGTTTGGGATTTAATAATGAACTCAAGTTACGAGACGTAGTTATTAAAGCCGATTAAAGTCGCAAGGAATGTTTTGTTTAGGATTTGATAAGAAAGCGGCCTCTATCTGTATAATTACTCTATGTGACAAACTATTTGTTTAGCTAATATTATAATTATCACTTTGCCTGAGATAACTTATATAATTTTTAGTATTACGTGTATTATTTTAGCATCTATTACATATTCTGTTTCATAATTTGTAAAGGTTATTATTGCAATAAGATTCTTACTAAAATCTTTTTCCTTTATCGTCGGTATGTTTTGTATCCATGGTTTGACTAAAACGACGGATGGGAGAAGATTTTTAAAAGAGATTTGTAAATCGAATAATAAAATGAACACGGTAATCGAAAGGATAAAACGGGGACGATCTAAAAGACTGTTTCTTGACCAAATCAGAACATTCTTAAAAAAACAGATTTAATGCCCATATGAATAAAAGGAATTGTGGATGTGAAACTCTGGTGTCTCTGCCTATCCCTGTGGACGATTTCTACAGGAATAGGCACAGGCACAGGGCGCGACAATTAGTCAATTGACAATGATTATGAAAAAGGTTTTAATGTAATTTAAATAGGTTTTTTAAGTTTTAATTTTTATTATTGCGACACGACATTTGACCTCGACCCGCCTGATGATAAGCAAGATGAGGTCTAAGAGTGACGACGACTGCAAAAACGGCGATAGTTCACTATGCCGGCCAAAGGTACTTCTTCATGCATGGCTTGAAGGATCCAAGGCTATAGGGTATAGGTAAATATAGGTTAAACTTATATAATGTTTATAAATAATACTTAATTGTTTTTAAATTGTATAGAAACTACTTTTATAATGTTTTAAAACAACTTCATATAACAATGCACAATTAACTCGTTCAATCATTTGAATTGGCTGCACAACTTGTTTTTTTTCTTCTTTATCCGATGCGCTTTTTGTTTTTATTATTTACGTTTGTAGTTAATGTACGAATAGACCGTAGTCTAGAGGTTATGAAATGGTCACGCAAACCGAGATCTCCAGGTTCAATACCACGTGCCGGTACTAATGTATCTTTGATATACGTACTTTGGTAGTCCGCTTTTTATGATACGTTTAGTACTCGTACCTTTACATAGAAGTGTAAAAAATAACAAGATAAAGGATTAATACAAATGAATGTTTTAAATATTTTTGCACGAATTTTTAAGGAGATCGTGGTGTGGTGGCAGTGCAATGATTAAACAAACCGAGAGCACTCGACAACCAAAATACATATATCAAGACGGTATCTTTGATATATGTATTTTGGTTGTCCTGTTTCTATGATACAAGTAGTAGCTTGTAGAAACACTTTAGTAGCTTAGTATAGAAATGTAAATAAATACAGATATAAATTGGAAATAGTTATTTGACGGACTTTGCCCTAATTATAAAAAAAGTTCATAAATGACCACGACCGCCAAGAGATTAACGATAAAAAGAAAATATAACAATTTTGAAAATCATTTACATAGGTCATTATTAAAGTACCGTATAAAATATTAAAGAAATACTTTATTTAACTTATAGTTAAAACCAAAGGTAAAATACTACCACTCTTAAATGACCGTGAAGTTACTCCGTCGCGTTTCCGAATCCGCTGGAAGATACCGGCATAGTGGTTGCGACTATCACTTGTAGTTATTTAACTATAGTTGACGTCGGCTTCATTCATGGATTGCACTTCAGCTGGTGCATCATCATCAGACTGGGTGCTGTCATATGTCGAGTCACAATAATAAAAAATGTTAATTGAATAGTTTACACTTACCGTAAATAATTGAACTTCATTGGACGAGTCCATTTTTCAGTGCAAAATTAAACATTTTACACTTTAATAAAAAAAACACTGTTTGTTTAACGTTTACTACAGCATTCTTGCAGTTAATTTTTATTAATTAACTAATACACTTTTTATGGTTTCCTTTTTATAAATTTTACTCTTTGGTTCCAAATTTTTGTTTTATTGCTGGTGATCTATTGTTGCGTTGGACTTTGGGGAACACTTCTTGCAATACCAAACCATGTATTAAATAATAATTATTAAAAATTTTTATTAATTAAAATTTTAGTAACGAAATCAATGTTAATCATTCAAAGTAACTTTTAAAACTGAAACGTAATAACACTTTCATTTCCACAAGTCTTTCTTTCGTTCGCAGTTACGCTTTCGCCAAAATAATTCGCCATTTTTAATTTTGTTTTTTGTTCGTCTATAAACGTCTGGGAAAGTTGGCTCGCTTCAATTGAATGGTAGCTACTTTGTAGTAACAAGGATAGGCAAGTATTCAACATTGAAATTGCTTCGAGTTGTTATTTCAATGCTTGTTAATTGCTGATTAACTGTTGATAGATTTTAATTACAGTTTAATTGAAAGGGTTTCGGTAAACAGTAGTTTAATACGTTTTATTTTTATTGTGATCGACTTGTTTGATTTTCCAAGAAGAGAAGGGTGAAATTACCGACTCAGTTAACGGTTGCTTCAGTCGCTGTCATTATGCCGGCCGTTCACCTTATCAATGGGTATCTCCATTGTCTCTTTCAATCCCTGTGGGAAGAAGGCGTGACAATTTGATTGATTTCTTTAATTATTCAGCGTGCGCCTTAATTTTTTTAAAATTTTAATAGTAATGGTATGAATATGAACGTAATAAATAAAATTATACATCGGTAAATTAAGAAAAAAATATTAAAATTCCTGAAAGATTTTAGGAGTGATAGGAAACTGTTGGTGGTAATTTTTTAGTAAAAGTATAAATTTTAGTGGTAAAAAGTTGATCTGAGATAGTACCACCACTCTCAAGTGTACCGTTAAGTGGCCCAGTCGCATCATAGGATCAGCTTAATAGTTGCCAGACCCAACTAGGATCATCAGAGATATCATAATGTACAATCCACATTAAAAAACCTAGTTAATAGTGATTGAGTAACCGAGCCTATAAATCGCGTGACACGAAAGTTGATTTAATAATTTGAATAGTACTTGTTGCGTTTTTATTTATAAATATTAATTATTTACATGCAAATTATTTGATAAAAGACAACTGACAGTATTCTGTTTCTATGATACATACAAGGACGTAATAGTGGCTTAGTATAAAATGGAAAGAAAAAGGTTTAAATGGTTGGTGTTAAGCTGGAGTACGGTCCATGAATGGACGTCACTGCTACAACTTTAAGTAGCAGTCACATCCACTATGCCGGCCTTTTTTATATTCGCCTCTTTTTTTATTAACATATATTTGCAATATTTTAAATAATTATTTAATATTAAAAATAAAAGCTTTAAAACAATCCGACCAGGAAACGAACTCAGGACATTACGCGCAACAAACCAATTGCTTACCGTTCGGCCAGAACCGGCCGTGATTTTTATATTTTATTATGACTTGACATCTGTCCTCGGCCCGCCTGGTGGTAAGCAAGAAGAGGTCCAAGAGTAAAAGCGAATCTTCACGGCTGCCCCAGTCGCCGTCACTATGCCGGCCAAAGGTGCTTCTGAATCTATTGAATGATAGAATTTTTGCGCCGGTAAACAAATTCTACCAAGTAGGTTCAGTTTTATGTTATTTTACTTTCAAATAAAAACCATTAAACCCAAATACTATGTACATTACCATGATGTATATATTATTCAGGGATAAGTGACTAAAAATTTTCATTGTTATTGAAAACAGAAATAGATTTACCTAACATATTATGAATGTATCTTTAATGTGTGTACCTTAGCTTTGGTTGTCCTGTTTCTATGATACAAGCACTTTAGTAGCTTATTATAAAAATGTAAATAAATAAATAAACTGTGTGAAAAACAGCCATAATGATCACTATTAGTATTAAGATTAACAAACAAAAATCCAACTACCTATAGCGGCTTACGCAATATAGTAACAATAGACAACAAAATCACGAGACTATAGAATACACCGACCCTAATTTTTTTCACATTTCTTTACTTTAAAGCTACTTATAGTGCTTGTATAGTATAATAGAAACAGGACGACCAAAGTACATAATTTATATCAGCTACGTCGGTTGCGACCGGCAGAAAAAAGAGCTCTGACTTCTGGGCTGCGCAGTATAAGGATTGGCAGAAAGAAGAGCGCTGGACGATTGTAGTGGAAGCAAGTTATAATATTTAAAAAAAAACAATACACATTCGATTAACGGAAAATAAATACATAACTAAGCAAGCTACTCCGCAGCTTAAATGCCCGCGCTATTTTTTCTGCCGGGAACTATACCCGCGAGTGGATTTTAAACTGACGACTCTCGGTTTGCGCGACCATTTCACTAACATTGGTGGATGCGACTGCCATCTTGTCGTTCGGAATGGCGTTGTTAGGGTGAGGCCTATGTTCAGCAGTGGACGCCATCTGGCTGATGATGATTGTGATGATGACACCCCGGTCGCTTTGGTTGTATCACAGTTGTCTTTATTGTCAAATTTGTTATTCTTTGAAATATACATAGTAAGCTAACCAGGCAGAGATCTAAGCTGGCGACTGTTGCCGTCCTGGTAAAAACGTGACTTTACATTGCGCTTTAAGGATCTAGTATTATAGGACAGGAACGGCATGTTGAAGAAATTGATTCCCTTAGAGATTCATTCGGTGTATTTAATGTACGCCTATTACATTTTTCTATGGAACGACAGAATGACAACTGAGGAGAGAGGAGAAATAACAACATGATTTGGCCCATCCTTTTACCTGCTCTTTAAAATATAATAAAAATAAACTTACTTATGTAAGCTCCTAAAACACAGCACACGCATAATTTTTAAGAAATTAATAATAAAATGTAGATAATACACTGAAACTTTAACAAAGAACTAAATCATGAACCCGTAAGCATTTTCAACTCACACGCATAGTACAATATGTGATAATTTTATCGGGAAATACGTATTTTATATATTTTATACTTAGTATGTTTATTTATTATTTTATATAGCGCACAATTTTCGTATCTATTTTTCATAGTTTTAAGGTATATTATAGTTTGTTTTGTTTGGAATTTTCTTATAGAAAATGTTTGTACACAAATTACATAAAACGTGTCCATACAAAAATAACATCTATTTTATATTCATTATGGTCTATTATTATTTGTTTGTTTTTTTCTCAAACGTATGTTAGTACTTATCTGAATTATTAATGTACGATTACCACATCTATCTTCTAGGCTTTAAGGTTTATTATCGTTATTAAATTATAGTTTTTCTCATAGACAACTAACTGCATATTAGTGTAGCATACGATTCTGATATCTATTCTCTACTATAAAAGGTTGAATTTTGTGGTGTGATTTGTGTATGTTTTCTTTGTAGAGAACACGTGTCAGATATAATTCGTTGGACAATTGAAGTGAATCAAACACAATGAAGTTATTGTTCTTTTTTATAAGAAATCGTTTTAAAAATTATGATTCTGCGTGAATTTAGATTTTCTTCAAAATATTAAAGAAAGGAAACATATAATCATACAACGGGCTTGGTGCATACACAGCACACCAGTGCGTTGCGCATAAGGTGCCAGGTTCGATTGCCGGTCGGAGCAAAAATTTGTAATATTTAATAATTACTTGAATATTTCTAACATTTGTTAATAATAAAGAAGAGGTGGAAATTTGCTCGGGGTCTGGTTTTTTAAGAGAAGGTAGGCAGTGATGCCCAGTCTGCCTTAGTGACTTAGTCGCCTTTTGGGAACAGCTTCTTAGTTACCGGTTTTTACTAGGCCGGCATAGTGGATTCCTATGCTACTTACAGTTATTTTACAGTAGTAGCAATCACCTCTATTCATGGCCCGCACTTCAGCCTAACATCAGGCAAGGTGCTGCCATATGTCGAGCTACAATAAAAGATCTTCAATCAGCTTGTCAAGCTTTTACCCAACAGGGTTAGGCAGAGGGAGCGCGCCTAACCCTTGCGCCACTTGCTACGATCCTGACACAACTCCCTCGCTTCCTTTACATCTACAATTCTCAGTCGGAATACACTCTCCTTGGTCTGCATCGTTTCAAAAATAAGGCGTAATTAATAATTATAAATTTATTTAATTATATTAATATATTATATAATCATTTAAAAAAATAATTAATTAAATTAAATTAAATAATTAAATAAATAATGGTTGTGTAATCTATTCAATTGAGAGCCAATTTCAATTTAGGTCAATTTCAATCCACTTTCCGGTAGTAATGTATCTTTAATATAAATATAATAGTACTTTAGAAATTTAAAAAGATACCAAATTAAGAAGAATAAATAATTAAATTCCTACCGTTAATACCGTCCTTCGATTAGTATAGTTTCTCAATTTGACAATGACATCGATTTGCTTATGTTTTGTGTCAATGCTATTTCAATCGCTCTCCTTTGTACCAATGGTACTTTATTTTGTGTCACGACATCTGACCTCGACTGGCCTGATGATAAGCAAGAGTGATGACGACTGAAAAATCCGAGTCAGTGCACGTATGCCTCAGCCGCCATTATTCCGGCTAAAGGTGTGTTATTGTGGCTCAACACCTGATAAGCTGGAGTGCGATCCATGAATGGAGATGACTGCTACTACGGTTAAATGACTGCAGTAGGACTTACATCCACTATGCTGGCCTAGTTGGAATCGGTAACATACAAACTGATCCCGTAACGCGACTTAGTCATGTCACGGTATGTATTTGTAAGTGGTGGTACTACTCCAGATCGACTGACTGGATGCGTACTACTGCCTATTGCCTACCACTCTGGGACAACCAAACTCGGAGCAAATTTTCATCTCTTTTTTATTAACAAATAGGTAAAAGGTATGAAACAAAAATTTGATTCAACAGGGGGCCGATCGCGCAATTCTCATTTGTCAAAAAGTTACATGTTCGCTGTTAGTTTGACACTTTCATTCATTCGGACAATGGGTTTCAATGAGCTTGAACTGTCGATGAAAATTAACATCGATTCTTATGTCCGGTTCACATTATTTCACGTTGGCATTCCAGTCCAGCGCTGAAATGCCCATCCAGTGATTATACGTTGAACAGAGAACTTGGTGTTTTTTGTATTAAACAAATTTTATGCGGCTTACTTACGCGTTTATTTTGGTTTTGATTTTACAATCTAATTGTATCTCCATCTCTCCAAAACGTCGGAATAATAAAATAAAATTGTAAAATCAAAACCAAAATTAACGCGATAATAAGCTGCATAAAATTAGTTTATTTCATTATTCAATGTTAGCGCAAAATCTAAGAAAATATTGGTGTTTTTTGTGGAATTCTATTCCTAACAATAAAGTTAACTGAAAACCAAACTCTTTAGTTTGTTTTTTTTTACACAGAGAACATGTGTGTTTGTGAGATATCACTTCGGAATTTTAATAAACACAAAGGTATGCGCGCCAATTGCCCACAGATTTAAACCAATTTCTAAACTCCTTTCTTGAAAGCATTGTCCCCATAGTGTTACCAATCTATCAGTTTTTGAATGACTGGAATAATGTGGACGGGTTAATCCAGCACTGGACTGGATTAACTCGCTGGATTATTGGACTGGAATAATGTGAACTGGGCATAAGTGTGTTGCGCGTTCGCAATTTTAATTTTGAAGCTCATTAATGGAGTTGAACTGTCAAACGAAGCATTGAGTTACTTGATCAGCCCGCTGGTAATGATCCCTGGACTTTACGTGTAACGAACTCGTGAACTAATCAATGTGCCACGCCTGTCGTCAAATAAATTAACATACTGTTAAAAAAATCCCCATAACATAACATAATACTAGAGACATAGGAATTAATTTAGCGAATAATTATTCTTATATGTATTTAATTTTACTTAGGTACAATTGTTGTACCTAAGTACGACCTTCGC
The DNA here is from genome assembly GCA_905220615.1 of Tinea trinotella. Classification (NCBI taxonomy): domain Eukaryota; kingdom Metazoa; phylum Arthropoda; class Insecta; order Lepidoptera; family Tineidae; genus Tinea; species Tinea trinotella. Next base: position 6,627,699 of record HG992326.1, read on the forward strand.
GGCTTCTTTGTGCGTTCTTCAACTGCTTAAAAATATTTATCTTTTATCACCATCACTAAATGTGTGACCTGGCTAGTTAATTCTGTTGTGGCTCTATTTTGATTGTGGACGGCGTCGTCTGAAACGCTCGTCTCGTAAAAGATCGACAGACTGGGCAAATAAACTGTCTGCCACTCTTAAACACCTGGTACCTGTGTATCCGACTTTTTAAACCCCGACTCAAAAAGAGGGGTGTTATAAGTTTGACGTGTCTGTGTATCTGTGTGTCTGTCTGTGGCATTGTAGCTCCTAAACGAGTGGACCGATTACGATGCCTTTTTTTGTTTGAAAGCTGACATAATCGAGATGGTTCTTAGTCTTAGCTTTAATCGATGAAGATCTAATCAGAGGTTTCAAGGTCATCAGCTTGTTTTGTAAGCCGCGGTAGCGATCTTGGACGCATAATGGATGTTTATCTGTGTTGAATCACAAACTTATACACATACATGAGTGTTTAACTGGTACCACTAAACTACTCTGATGATGAAACTCAAAGATAGGAGACGAAATCCTGGATGGGTTTACTAAGTTTGGACTCATTAGATTCGTCTTGACTGTAGGTAACTAAGTGTAGAAAAATAAGTGCGATGAAATAAAACATTTTGAATGTAAAAAAAACTGATCATGGATCCTCTCAGTCAGCAAATAAACAAGAGATAGAACTATAGTGCTTTAACTAAAATTGTGTCTCATTATGAGCCATTATCTGGACGGTTATCAAATTAAAGACCTGGAGTATCTGAGGATGCAAGGGATATAACTATTGAGCCATGACTAATGTTGTTTCTTACTATAAGGCTGGTAATATAACTAAAGTGGTTTCTGGCGCTTCAGGGGTTTCATATATCACAAAAAGAAATGAAGGCGACCGTGGTGTAGTGTCAGTGCAATTGTTACACAAACCGAGAGCACGAGTTCGAAACCACCGGTACCAATGTATCTTTGATCTATGTACTTTGGTTGTCCTGTTTCTATGATACAAGCACTTTAGTAGCTTAGTATAGAAATGTAAATTTTTAAAAATGTAAACATTAAAGTTTTATTTGGTAATTTAAATTATAAAGTTGTATTTAAATAAATTTCGTTGGCCACTTAATTTACTAGTAGAATTTGACATGACCCGGCTTTTATTCCCGATCGCAGCTAACCGATATGAAGTTTTTATTTTACTTTCATTACAAACTTAAACAACGTCATAACAAATTATTTCATATTTAACGGGCGGAGTGATGTTTTCTCTTTGTATTCTGTTAAATTGAATTTAACTAAAATAAACTTAGTTGTAATTAGTGTTGTCAGTTAATGATAGAATGCGTAATTCTGTTTGACGTGCGCCGCGCTTTGTCTATATTCGTGTTTCGTTTTTATTACTCACTCGTATTTTGTATGGTACTCTGTATATTTTTTTTTGTTTTTCTTTATTGGTATAAATAGTGCGACTAAAAGAAATATGTTTATGTTAGAAGAATTATACTTAAACATTTTAAAGTTAATTTTATAAGTAATTTTAGCTATTCTTCTATTCTAGCTTTGACTAAATTACATGCGGTACTTGTTCCTACATTAATGTATGGAAGTGAATGTTGGGTGTGGTAGAAGAAGCATGAGAGTAAAATTAACGCTGTAGAAATGCGGTCATTAAGGAGTGTATGTGAAGTGATAGAATAAGGAATAGCACAGTGCGCGACAGATGTGGTTTGAAAGAAGATGTAGTGACAAGGGCACATGGAAAGGATAAGTGAAAGTAGATTGACGAAAGGAATTTATAAACATGATGTTAAACGAGGCAGGCCCAGAAGGGTTTCTTTCCGACCAAATCCTCAAGAAAGCTGGGTTACCTAGCGCCCTTAATAGTAGAGCTTGTATGAAAAGAATTGTAGGTGTAAGAAAAGCGAGGAATCGTGACAAGTGACGCTCAATTGTCTCTGCCTATCGCTGTGGGAAAAAGGCGTGACAATTTGATTAATTCATTGATATATGTCTGCCTACCACTTCTAGACGTCTCTTCTTCAAATTACTCAATAATATTGTATATCGCTTCATCGTGTTTATTTAATATAAGTCGTCGAGTGTCTATGATACAGGGGTAGTATTAAAATTTATAAATTTGTTCACAGGTCGTACATATAATGATCTCAACCAATATCCGGTATTCCCGTGGGTGCTTACCAACTATGAGAGTGAGGAATTGGATTTGAGTCAGCCATCCAACTATAGAGATCTTTCTAAGGTAATTTAAAAAAATAGTGAATCTACTACCCCGGTTCGGCAGACTGGGCACTACTGCCACCACACTTTTACAATCAGACTCGTAGCAATTATCTAGTGTCTCTTTCTTTTTTTGTAATATTTAATCCAAAATAAAAGCTATGAAAAAAGACTGCTCCGACCGGGAATCGAAACGATGAAAAGATAGGATAGACGAGTTTTCACAAGAGCGCACGTCTTAGTGGCCAGAGAAGTTTAAGGTTAAGAGACACTCGTTCGATTCCCGGTCGCAATTATCGCAACAACTTTAATTCCTAATTTGTAAAATTTCTGGTAAAAAATCTAATCTTTTAACAAAATTTAATTATTAAATAGCAATTAAAGCTATAAATCAAATATTTGCTCTGACCAGGAATCGAACCCAGAACTTTACGCATAACAAAATGCGCCACGATTCTCAAAATTAACTACGAATTTCTTTTGCAGCCAATCGGCGCGTTGAACCCGAGTCGTCGCGCTTACTTCGAGGAGCGTTACAATTCATGGGAACACGAGTCCACACCGCCATTCCATTATGGGACGCATTACTCCACGGCTGCCTTTGTGCTCAACTGGCTGGTTAGGATTGTAAGTAACACTTTTATACTATGCTAGAATAAGAATAGGACGGGCTGTTGACTAACTTCATTTGACTGATTCAAATGTGTCTTTTTCTGGACGGTCTGCGAAGAAAAAGACACCATACACGGCACAAAATGGCGCCGATCTCGTCTTATTCTTATTTTTAACGCATTATATGTATTATTACTTCGATCATATATTTACGGTAGATACACAATTGTCACCCAAAAAGCGGCGACATAAATGCAAGTTATTTATTTTATTTTATTTTTACAATTATACGTAGGACCTCTGTGTAGTCTGTGCACTAACACAGCTTATAATGTGTAAGTGATTTCTTACATACTTACATTCGGACACTTTAATGACATTATTTAGAATTGGACTGTGTATCTATTATAAAAATGATTTTATTTATTTATTTTATTTTTATTTATAAACTCTTTATTGCACAAAAATAAGGTACATAGGCGAGCTTAATGCCTTAGGCATTATCTACCAGCTAACCTTTGTTGTGTAGTGCTGTGATTGGGCTGGGTGCAAACCATTTATTATAAAGATTTAATATTATTTTAAATGACATTTGTTATAAATATATATATATATATATGTATATATTTTGTTATAAAAACAAAATATATCCATTATAAAAACAATTAAGATTAGGAATAAATCGGGGCAGTGAAGAACTAATAAGTTTAAAGCGTCTTTGTAAAACAATCGACAAATGGAATACTTTACTCTATACTTTACATTCTATAGCCTTTGGCCGGCATAGTGACGGCGACTGGGGCAGCCGTGAAGACTCGGGTCTCGCAGTCGTCAGCACTCTTGGACCTTTTCTTGCTTACCATCAGGCGGGTCGAGGTCAGATGTCGAGTCACAGTAAAAAATAACAATATTTATCTTCATACAGTCCCTATGGTTGCTTATACAAACCGTGAAATGACCCAGTCTCGTTTTGCGATCAGCTTTAAAGTTTCATTTTCTAACTAAGCCGGCATAGTGTATGCCACCTCCACTTATTTAACTGTAGTAGCCGTCGCCTCCATTCACGGACTGCAGTTAACATCTGGCAGATTCTGATATATGTCGAACAGTGGACCTTTTGTCTTGAAACTCTTCGAATACTCTTGCTCCAGTAAATAAATGACTAATTCAAATAAAATAAAAATAAAAACAATCTTCTTCTTCAGATCGTAATTATTTCAGATTGTAAAACTAAAAATAACTTAATTTATGACGCTGGTGACTTGAAATTTAAAAATAAAACTCGAGTGAATCTAAATTAATAGATCGTTAAATTAAAACTTCATAAACCACATTAGTGCGTTGCACAGCTGATGATTAATCGCCGATTAAATGGAGACATCTTTAAGTGCACTCCTTTACGCCTTTCAGAACATGTGATGTGTTTAAATGAATCTTTTTATAGCAATTTTCTTATTGTGTTTTATTTATGTCGGCATGTGACATTAAGGCAGGGATCTTCGACGATATCCTATTTTGAGGTACTTTTGACGATCAAATAACTATACTACTTGAAATGTTATTAGGTCAAAAAAAATGTGTAAAAAAGAAATGCTCAAAAAAAAAACACTTAAACAGAATTTTTAAATACTTTATATTATTTGTTTTCCAAGTTCTCGTTTTTTTAAGCGATAACCATTAGATTTTTCCGTAAATGTCAATTACTAAATTGGACACTTAATCGGCTAGATATTTAATTTAGTACACGGTTTTTAAAAAAAATAACAAAAGTTTTTATAAAAGGTAAATTATTCGTACGAAAAATATCACGCTCAAAACTGATGTGCATTTTTCAACCTTATTTCGCCTAAACATGTTTTGTTCATAACGTAGAGATTCCTCGCCTTAAGCTAGAATCGGCAATGGAAGCGAATGCTACTACAGTTAAATAACTGTAAGTAGTAGTCCCCTTCATTATGAAACCAGCAACTTACAAGCTGAACCCGAAACGCTACCGAGTCATTTCAAGGTCAACCCGTATCGGCAGACTGTTCAAATGATCACCAAATATATTAGGGCGACCGTGGTATAGTGGTGGTGCAATTGTTATCAAATTATATATGTATATATATATAAATTAAATAAATAAATAAATAAATATATAATAAATATATTTACGTCTAAAAATATCGTAAATATCTTATTGTACTTTCATAATTGCAATGCTTTGTCACAATTTAAATTTCGAACAATTGTTACTAATTTATAAACAATAACATTACATTTTTGTTTAAACAATTGTGTTTATGTAAATTCATATTATTTTCTTAATTTTTATTTTAAAATTTTTTCTTTGCATTTTTATACTAAGCTACTAAAGTGCATAAAAACAGGACAACCAAAGTGTCAAAGATACATTGGTACCGGTGGTTTCGAACTCGTCCTCTCGGTTTGTGTAACCATTGCACTGCCACTACACCATGGTCGCCTTATTAAATACATAGTATAATAATATTCTTTTATTTTGGATTGTGTTATTTATTAGATTCTACATTTTTAAGCGTGCGTGTGTATCATAGAGACAGGACGAGCAAAGTACAATATATCAAAGATACAATGATACCGGTACCGGTGATCTTCTATTCTTTGGCTGGTTTAGTGACGGCAACTGAGGCTACCGTGAACTCAGTTGGTTATTTCAGTCGTTGGTACTCTTGGACCTCGCAGTCGCTGTCAAGGCAAGTCGAGGTCAGATGAATTAAACAAATTGGCGGCTTACTATCGCGTTTATTTTGGTTTTGATTTAACAATTTTTATTATTATTCCGACGTTTTGAGAGCTTTGCAGCCATCGTGGTCACGGAGAGACTGACGTGTTGGTAGTCCTATTGGTTGATACTGTTATTGTTTTCTAAACTACCCCGTTTCATGATTGATTGATCTTTCGTTTGTCGAAACGGATGTAGTGGTTGGCGCCGTCCGTTGATGCTCATTTTTGTGAGTTTAAATATTACTCCGGATCGGCTGATTTGGAAATGACTATCAACTTCCTACCTACCAACCTTAAAAGCAAAAAAAGACATATATTATTTAATATATATTTTTTTTATTACAGGAACCAATGACGACGATGTTCTTAGCTCTTCAAGGCGGCAAATTCGATCATCCTAACAGACTGTTTTCATCTGTAGCCATGTCGTGGAAGAACTGTCAAAGGGACACATCTGATGTTAAGGTAATTTTTAATCTGTAACTTATTTTATGCGTAATAGGTGTTACCGAGATTTTGAGGAAAAATGTAGGATCTATAATACAATAATATAAAATACTTATTACTCCTATAATATATGATTTCGACCTACCCGTCGAAATTATAAAGGGCTCGACGCGTCTATTAAAGGATCTTTAAAATTATGCTTTGGAAACATCTTATAGGTTTATCACTGGTTTTTTTAATTATGTTTTATATTGTAAGCATAGGCCTCCCCCTTAGAACGCCATTTCGAACGACAAGATGCCAGTTGCAACCACCGGTTATTCGTGAATTTCACTATGTCGTCAGTCCACCTCGTGGGAGGTCTACCTACGCTTCGTCTTCCGGTTCGTGGTCTCCACTCTAGAACCTATTTTCCCCATCGGTTTTTGTTTTTTTCGAGCGATGAGTATTTGTTATATATATTCTTAATGCTATACATATGATCTTTTATTTTCTGTTTTAATTTATTTCTGTATCCAATTATACTATGCGCTTTTCTCCGTCTAATAACTTTTTATCTCTGGACAACCCGCAAGGTTGACAGCAGGGATAGTTGGACGACTACTTTATGTCCGCCTTTTGTATATTTTCCACAATAAATGAATAAATCTTTATACGTAATACAATTGAACAGATAGATTATACGTGTAACTATTCATGTACTCGTAATTTTAGGAGCTAAAAATATATTTAATTAAAATAAAAATCTATTAATAAAAACTAGACTTTACTTAACTAAAACATTAACAAAAAAATGTATTATTTATGTACAAAATAATTTTATTTATAGAACAAAAAATTCCTATACATACGGAAGGCATAACTAATTAATAATAGATTTTATCAGAGCATTTTTTTGTGTTAATACATAAACAAACTACAAATTAACTGTATGTAGTGTTTGACATATTAATTATCTTAAACATAGCTATTTGGTACAATTTATGGAGCATTTATTTAGATAAAAACTTAAAACTATATATTCATTATAGGTTCTATTTTAAATAACATAAGAATCAAATTCAGATTTCTGGTTTAAATTGTAAGAACTAATTAAGAGATAATGCAAAGAATAAACAATAAATTTTAAAAGAATGTAATCCTTATTTTTAAGCTAATAGGAATCCAAATCAAATAATCTGTTTTTGACAATTCAGTTATTTATATTTTGCCTCTAAACCGTTTGTATTTGGGCGACTAAATCACTAGCTACCAGACAGACGATTAGTATGTTTTTTTTTTAATATGGCACGACATTTTAATCGTACCAACAATCGATAAGCAACTCAAAATCAGTCTCCTAATAGGAAAACTATTAAGGACCGATGTCAGATGTCGTGTCACAAAAGGAAAAATTGTAAATAAACCAAAATAATATTCAAAAAGTTGCAAGAAATTTATTAAAAATTCAGGGTCGCATCTTAAATTAGCGGACATTGTTCATTATAATTTTGGGTTATTCCTGTAGTTTTATTTTGTACTAAATCTGTCTAGGCTTTATTGTAGGCTAATGTAATAGATTACATATCTTAATTGATGCTTTAATTGTATATTTTAATAGTATTTGCGTCACTTCTCTTCGTGTGATCTACATGCTAAATGAATACAGAACTAGTATTTGTAGGATTTGTCTCCTTAGGAAATTATGTTAATAGTTCTCCCTTTCTCTCTTGTTGATATCACCACTCTCCTCTTACAGTCCCTATCTTCTGCCGCAGGGATTTATTTTAAGTCGTAATAAAGCTTGGTCTGCGGGGTTAGGTTGGCAAGTTAAAACGATTATCGTCTTTCGTCGGAGATTGTCAAAATAATAAAAGCTAGGCTAAATCCAATAAAACGAGACTATTGATCGTTGTGAAGAATATCGTCTGTGCGACGACACATTATATCCTTATCAGCAATAGTCTCATTTTGGTGTATTTAGCCCAGCTTTTATTATTTTGCCAATCGTCGACGAGAGACGATTATCGTTTTAACTTGCCCAACCTAACCCCGCTGCTTGTTCCGATCAGCTTATAGGGGAGATGTATTTCCGCATATTTCGCATATTCTTCTTCCACGTCATTGACATGTCCCTGATGAGTCTATGCCTTCCTAATCTTTCTTCAATGTCCTGTGGGTTAAGCTATTTCAGCATAGTGACTTTGATAACGTTCCTCATGTTCATAATCTCCACTCAAATAGAGGCCCGAAAAATCTATAAGCATACTACTACTACCAGAATTCTGCACTTATTGTTAATTACTAAATATGTTTATATATACTCGTATATTTTAAACTGTATCTTAGATGTTTTCTGACCAAATGGGGGACATCCTTAAGAAAGCTAGGTTGCCTAGTGCCCATAACCGTAGAGCTTGTATGAAGAGTATTGTGGATGTGTAGGAAGCGAGGGAGTTGTGTCTGGACCGTGGCAAGTGGCGCTTCATTGTCTCTATCGCTGAGGAAAAAAACGTGTAAATTTGATTGATTGATTGATTGATTGTATGCATAAATATATTTAATCAACAACAAAAAAACTGACTGTATTATTTGCAAGCCTATTTATGTGTTTGCAACAAAAGTAATAATTTTGCAACTTATTATCTGGGTCGATACGGTACACGGTTGTCGTAGATTTCGCCCGAGAGCTAAGTTTCGCACAGAATACACACAATTAGACTCCGTTTCTAAAAAAATATCCATGACAACAAATCGAACATTCCTATTTAGGTTTTTTTTATTGTAACACGATACCTGACCTCGACCCGCTTGATGATAAGCAGGAGGTCCAAGAGTGACGAGACTAAAAAAACTAAGTCATTTCACGGCTGCCTTAGTCGCCGTCACTATGCCGGCCAAAATGAATTGATAAAGTAGTAGGAATTACGTTTAAAGTTTGTCATAATTTATATTAAATTGTTTTTTTAATGAGATTACACGTAACTTTAGCATGTAATCATCATAATGCGTCATGTATCATAATGCAGTAGAAAACACGATTCATGATGGCTATAGGAGCTGGCTAGACAAAGAGAACCGTAGGTAAAAACTATTTTTTGTGGCTCGACATATGACAGCACCCCGCCTGATGTATAGCCTAAATGCAATCTATGAATGGAGGTGACTGCTACTACTATTCAATTACTATAACTAGCAGTCACATCCACTATACCGGGTTGGAACGCTACTAAGTCACTTTCCGATGCTACCCCGGATCAGCAGACTGGGTACTACTGCCTACCCACTCATTAGTTTTTGTTTAAAATATAGCATACAATAAAATTACATTACTGAACTTCCAAAATATGAAGAGAATTGTGAATGTGAAGGAAGCGAGGGAGTTGTGTCAGGATCGTGGCAAGTGGCGCTCCATTGTCTCTGCCTATCCCTGTGGGAAAAAGGCATGACAATTTTTTTATATTTTTTTATTTACCTTCCAAAAAATTAATTCTGTTATAGAATTTAAATCTAAGTTAAAAATACTTTTTGGGTTTCTCTTTAGTTATGTTTACTTTAAAACATTAACTAGTAAAATATTCTCACGCAATTGAATATTATGTTTTTTAACTATTTAACAAATGTCTTTAAACCAAGAAGTTTCCAAAGAAAAGTGTCTCGAATCAAATGATTGCTAATTTTTGACGTTGTTCTTCTGTTTGCCTTGTTAGGCTTTTTCTTTCTATGCGTTCTCTATTAGGTTTGTTATCTACACAATGCCATGACAAAAAGCTATGGCGAAATAATTTGTTCACGCCATTATTTTTTGCTGTTGAAATCAACCAGGATTTAACGAAGCGTGAATAAATTTTATCGCTTCTAATTGACATGTGTAAGAAATCTTAACTGTTTCATTCCTAAAATAAATAGGATTTGACCGGCATAGTGACGGCGACTGAGGCAGCCGTGAAATACTTTTCAGTCGTCTTTTTCAGTCGTCGACGTTCATGAGGTTAGATGTAAAGTCACAATAAAATAAAATAGATGTCGTGTGTAAAATTAAAGTAAAGATTTTTATATGGTAAAAGGACGGATTTTTAAGCCTAACTTAAATTTATTATAGTCTTTTTAAATCTTTTTATAAAAAAAACTATAGTTTATTTGTCATTCTTATTATTAGAAAAGGCGGACTTAATACCGCTGGGCATTATCTACCAGCCAAACCTTCAGTACTATTTTGAAGGTCGAGTTAACGTGGCAAAATACAATAAAGATTAAAAACAAAACAAAATAAAAATAATTTCAATATATTACGCGCTTTTTTGTGTTGTCAAAAAACTATATGTAGTATAATTATATAAACATATCGATCACTTTTTTATATTTTGACGCAACATCTGACCTTTACCTAACTAATGCAAATGTAGGTTTAAGTGCGCCGGCGACAACTAAAAAAATACTGACTCAATTTACGGAATAGGCATTACTGGCCAGAGGTGTTTTTACAAAAGTTGATTTATTTAAAATTTAAGTGGTACAAACCAAACCAAACCAAAGGTATAGCTTGTCTAACTATAAATGACGCGCCCCTCCACTTTATTAGTTTATTTAAATGTGTGAATGCAAATATTACTAACTATACTTTTATACTTCATCAGCGTGCTCCTCCTTTTGTGTCTAACTAGCAACTGAATGACCAATTAGAATTGCATTTTCGGTGTTTTTTATCCATATCTTACACTTGCTTGTGTACATAAATGCAGTAGAGGGGCGCGTCATTTCGGCAAGATACGTTGGTAACGTACATTTTTCCTTACTTGGCAAAAGTATCTAGTAAACAAACTTTCAGCTTAATGACGGATTACCGATAAAAACTATTACTACTCACGCGAATCAATATATGCAAATATATATGAATTACTGTCAAAATTATTTTTATTATTTTATTATTATTGGGGTAACTTGAGAATCCTATATCCTCATTAATGATTTTTGATAAAAAAAAACAAAGTATATATTGTGTGTGTGATTTTAATAACTTTTGTGTATTTGTTACACTGTGTATGTTTTTTTCTATGGTGAAAAATGGTGATTATTATGTTTGTTTACTACTTGTGCCAAGTTAGAAAAAACACAGTATACTGGCAAGTGATTCTTGAACCGGAGACTCTCAGTTCGCGTGACCATTTCTCTACCACTACTCCACGGTCGCCTAATAACAACTATATAACATACTTTTCCTCAACAGGAGCTGATCCCCGAATTGTTCTTCCTACCGGAGATGCTGGTGAACAATTCTGGATATCGCCTTGGTATTCCTGAGTCTCCATCTGGTGACGTCATCCTTCCACCCTGGGCATCGTCTGCTGAGGAGTTCATTAGGATTAATAGAATGGCTTTGGAATCTGAATTTGTATCCTGTCAATTACATCAATGGATTGATCTTATATTTGGGTATAAGCAGAGAGGTAGGTTGGTTTTGAAATTGAAAGATTTAAGTCTTTTTAAAGTCCTGGGTTTGATTCCCGGTCGGAATAAAGGTCGGCACTCTGGACTACCCTTCAACCGTATGATCCTAGTCCTGGCCTTAGTTTCTGTATCTAAAACATTGAACTTGCAACTTGCAAAACACCAACGATCCTTCAAGCGATGCGTGAAGAAGCACCTTTGGCCGGCATAGTGACGGCGACTGGGGCAGCCGTAAAGACTCGGTATTTGCAGTCGTCAGCACTCTTGGACCCTTTTCTTGCTTACTCTCAGGCGAATTGAGGTCAGATGTCGAGTCACAATTTAAAAAAACATTGCTGAAAGACATATCAATCCAGAATAATTAAATTCTGAAACTAAAATATTCCAGGGCCTGAAGCAGTACGCGCTACAAACGTATTCTACTACTTAACCTACGAAGGTGGAGCTCGTCTTGACCAGATCACAGAGCAAGTGACACGTGCCGCAGTCGAAGATCAAATCCGTAGTTTTGGACAAACGCCTGCCCAATTATTGAGTGAACCTCATCCTCCGAGAGCGTCACCCATGCATCTAGCCCCACTGATGTTTTCGGCTGCACCTGACGATGTCTGCTTAAGATTGAAGCTGCCGTCGAACGCTGCGGTTGTACATGTATCAGCTAATACGTATCCGCAATTACCTATGCCAGCCGCTGTTACTGTGAGTCTTTTTAATTATTACATATAAAAATCGGAGACATCCTCAAGACAAATTGGAGATATCCTCAAGAAAGCTAAGTTGCCTAGTGCCCATAACCTTAGAGCTTGGATGAAGAGAATTGTGGATGTGAAGGAAGCGAGGGAGTTGTGTCAGGATCGTGGCAAGTTGCGCTCCATTGTCTCTGTAATTTGATTGATTGATTGATTTAAGCATGTTTTTCTGTACAAATTCTGTACAAAAACTGACACGCCTTTTCCTACAGTGATAGGCAGAGACAATGAAGCACCACTTGCTACAATCTTGACACAACTCCCTCGCTTTCCTTACATCCACAATTCTCTTCATACAAGCTAGAGCTTTCTTCAGAATGTCTCCGATTTGGTCGGAAAACACGTTTCCAGGTACAATATATCCAACAAAGAAAGTCCATTCGGTCGACAAAATGTGAATGCCGGGCTTCTTTGGCTGGCATAGTGACGGCAACTAGGATACCGTACAATGAAAAATGTCTTTTAAGTGTTCATAACGTAAAGTGACGCTGTCGCGTTTTATAATCAGCTACTGTATCCTAATGGTGATCGACCTGGTTGATGGTAAGCAAGAGGAGGTCCAAGAGCCGTGACTATGCCGGCCAAAGGTGCTTCTTCACGCATCGGGCGAGATGGCGTTAATTTTGTTCTTGGTTTATTATTTGGTACTACGATTGACTTAAATGTATGTTTATTTTCTAGGTGAGTGCAGCACGAGCGTTTGCAGCTCACCGTTGGGTAGGCGGTGGATGTCACCATGCTGCGGCCAGACATGCGGCAGAACCACCTCCTCCGCATCCTCTTATTATGGATCCAGTTTGGGGTAAGTGTTTGGCCAAGCCTGTCGTCCAATAGATTAAGCTTTATTGTATTTACAAGCACATGTGATTGCTACTCAAGTTATTGAATTTGTAGTAGTAGTGACATTCATTCAGGGACCACACTTCGGCTTAACATCATGCGGGGAGCTGTCATATGTCGAGTCACAATAAAAAAATAAAAAAAAACACTTCTTTAATTCTGGCACCGGCTACATTGCCACAACACATATTTAATTAATATATTATTTTCCAGCACAAGGAGGAGGTGCTCAAGCTCTAGCTCGTCGTCAGTTAGGTGATAATTTTTCACAACGGGTCCGTGCAAAAAGCAGCTGTTTCGTGACCACAGTGGACTCGCGTTTCCTTATTGCTGCCGGATTTTGGGATAATAGTTTCAGAGTATTCTCTACTGAGACTGGTAAGTTATTGCCTGGCTTAGCTTTTCTTGTTTATCATTAACTTATCGGAATCTCATGTGGATGAAGGTGATAAACGAGGGAGACCCAGGAGGTTGTTTATCGATCAAATCGGAGACGTTTCCAACCAAACCTGGCTTGCCTACTGCCCATAACCACAGAATTTGTATAAGAGGATTGTTGATGTGAGGGTAGCTAGAGAGTTGTGTCAGGATCGTGGCAAGTGGCGCCTACCTAGCGTAACAATTTGATTGATTGATATCAGAAGTCGAACTAAAAGGTTCGGTGTGTCGTTTCTTTGTAGAATAATAAACAAGTCGATTGCTTTACGAGTTCTTGAATACTTCAAGCGAAGCGTGATAAAGCACCTTCGGCTAGAATAGTAACTCCTAAGAAGAGTAACGCCAAAGCTATTTTTTTTAATTTTATATACTGATAGATTTATAAGCTCTGATTAGATCCTTTAAATTAAGTTTTGAACAGTATTAAGATTTGGTTAGTGTTTTTCTTGTTGTGCGATACTAAATCATTAATTTAAGATACTCGGTGGAAATCGGGAAGGCGAAACATTAACCTAGAAACCAAAAAAACCATTCAGCCTTATTAGTGTGAGGATTCAGAGCGAGTAAGATACGGATTTTTTTGGTATCGGGGTGGATGTTTCTTTCTCCCGATTGTTCTGACTAATAACATATAGTATTAAAAAAGTATCTTAAGTAACATATATGAAGATCAAGCATCAGAATATAATTAAAGTTTCTTTATTATTTTGGGAGATTTAAAGCTCCCAGACAGGAAGTGTCTGGGAGCAAAATATATATTTACTGTCGCCTTTCTCACCTGACTCCTGAAAATTAGCCGTCTACCCAACTTAGTAGGTACGCAGGTATTAAAAGTACATACGATAGTTATTTTCTTCCAGAAGTTTTGTCTTTCAGAAAATAAGTTATGTCTGGGAGTCTGGGATCTTAGACTATAAGATTCTTTCTTATAATTTCAGCTAAAATAGTCCAGATAATATTTGGACACTACGGTGTGGTGACGTGTGTCTCCAGATCAGAATGTAACATCACGTCTGACTGCTACATTGCGTCAGGATCTGAAGACTGTACAGTACTACTGTGGCATTGGTACGTGTTTTATTACGTTATATATATTGCTCACAAACTATTATTGGCTATAAATGATTATTAACTATAAATTATTGACTAAAAATGTTATAAAATGTTCATTTTCAATCCACAACTAATATTAGTTGATATTAATATTAAGTTACTATTGATGTATATATTATGCTGTAAGTGTACCTTTTATAAATAAATAAATAAATCCACTCCAAAAAAAAATTATGTGGAAAAAATATATATTTTAAAATTACAGTGTACATTAATTTTTAATAAATATTCAAATTTCTCTACTAAGCTACTAAAGTTCTTGTATCATAGAAACACGATAACCAAAGTACATATATTAAAGATACATTCGTACCGGCAAGTGGTTTTGAACACGTGCTCTCTGTTTGCGTAACAATTACACTACCACTATACCACGGTTGCCTTAAGAGTGATAGGCAGACATTTGGTCGTCATTGGCCCAGTCTTTCGGTAGCATACATACCGTTAAGTGACTTTGGGATTAGCTTTGAAGTTGACAGTTTCAACTGGACCGGAATAGTGGATGCGATTGCTACTTGCAGCTAGTTAACTATAGCATTTAACTATAGACCGCACTTTAGTTTATCATTCATTGCTGAACATAGGCCTTAGAACGCCTGGGTTTATTATAACCTAATTATATAGTTATAAATTCTATGTTTTCCGACCAAATCGGAGACATCCTCAAAAAAGCTTATCTAGTGCCCGTAACCGCAGAGATTGTATAAAGAAAATTGTGGATGTGAGGAAAGCAAGAGTGTTGTGTCAGGATCGTAGCAAGTGGCGCTCCATTGTCGCTGCCTATCCCTGTGGAAAAAGGCGTGATACTTTATTAATTAATTGTTTAAATCATATGTATAAAAAACGTATTCTGTTCATTCAGGTCTGCTCGTCACGGAGGTATAGTTGGTGAGGGTGATACTCCAGCTCCAAGAGTGACATTGACTGGACACGACGCGCCTGTTAATGGCGTCTTGGTCTCTGCTGAACTGGGATTGGTTATTTCTTCGTCAATAAGTAAGTATTTTTATTATTATTGTACTTTGATTGGTAGCAAATAGCATAGCAGCTATTTATTTATTTAAGAGTTATTGGACATCTTACGGATAAAAAGTCAAATAGAAACAATAAATATTTATAGACACTTACAAGTTGTCACAAATAATAAAGAACTAAAACACTTATAAATGTAGGAGCATTTAATAGTATCCTAGCTGAACCAATATCGACTTCAGCTAGGATGATATATGAGTTTGTAAATATTTATTTTAAGCGAAGATTAGACTAGGTTATTTGTATAGTTGTATATAGTTAGAGTAGATTCCATATTAAGGTTTAAGTGATTATGGGGCTGACATAAGCAGAAAATGCTAAAAGCCCAAAAGAAAAGAGAAAAAAATCACTTATATAATTAAGGAACAAAAACAATAATACAATATAACCAAGACCTAATATAGATAAACCTATACACACATAAACAAACCAACAGCTTATTAAAAGTTATAACATTAAATGAAGTAAAAAAAAACAGACACAATCGACCCATCAATACTCATTACAATATAAATCAGTAGGGATCAAGCGATTCGGATTGAACGGACCGGGTTTGATCCCCGGTCGTAGTTGACCAACGAGCGACCGTCAGTTTTCTATTTTTTTATTACTTTATGCATCAGAGGTTTTTTCGTTGTGGCTTATACAAACCGTGTTAAGCTTGTTACCATAAATAAAAGCCATTGGTACTACAGTTTATTAACTGCCAGTAAGGTTGCATCCACTATGCCAGCCTAGTTGATACCGGCAACTTTCCAACTGATGCTGAAACGCGACTCAGTCACTTTACGCTCTGTACACATGAAAGTGCCCCGGATCGGCAGACGGGGCTAATAACACCAAATATATTCATGCCTCTCTTAAAAAAAATGTTTATTAACGTTTCTATACTAAGATACTAAATGTGTTTGTACTCGTATCATAGAAACTAGACGATTATAGTTTAATTGTTTTCATAGCGGGGGTTCTTAGTTTGCATCTTGGTCTGGAGTTTCTTGAGTGTTCTTCTCAGTCTGTAGCCTTTCCGAACACTCGGTAGAGTCCCCTCACTCTTTCTTAATGACGTTTCTAAGTGTTTGTAAAAACCAAATGAATAAATGACTTTGAATTTTGAATTTTCATGATCATTTCTCTACCACCAGACCACGATCTCTTTTTATAATAAAATAACAAAAAAAACTCCTTCATTTCACAGATGGTCCAGTTTTAATACACACGACATTCGGTGAAGTGCTCCGAGCATTGCCTGCTGCCGAAGGGGTCTCTTCTCCACAACAGTTGGCGCTGTCGAGAGAGGGTGTGGTTGTGGTCGCGTACGCTCGTGGGCATTTGGCTGCTTTTACGTTGAATGGAAGAAGACTACGGCATGAGACGCATAATGATAATTTTCAAGTAAGTTTTGGGATCAGGAAGGATAAGGTGTGTATGTCAGTCGCAAGGACATGATTTTATCATTGATTATCATGATTTTTTGACGACAGGCGTGGACGAACGGTTAGCGATTGCTTTTTTGCACGTAAAGTCCCGGGTTCGATTCCAGGTCGAAGCAAATATTTATTTCATAGCTTTTCTTTGTAATATTTAATAATTATATTAAATATTGCAAATATTTGTTAATAAATAAAAAAAGAGGTGGATATTTGCTTCATGTCTAGTTATTAAAGAGTGGTAGGCAGTGGTGGCAGGCAGTCTGTCGATCCGGGGTAGTACCACCACTTACAAGTATACAGACCGTGAAGTGATTTGGTGGCGTTTCGGAATCAGCTTGTGAGTTGCCGGTTCCAACTAGGCCGGAATAGTGGTTGTGATTGCTACTCACAGTTATTGAATTGTAGTAGCAGTGGCATCCCTTTATGGACCACACTCCAGTTTAACATATGTCGAGTCTCAATAAAAAATAAAAAAACCTTTTATCATCATCAGCTAGAAGACGTTCAATGCTGAACATAGGCCTCCCCCTCCGAACGACAAGATGCCAGTTGCATCCACCGGTATTCTGTCTTTATTATTGAGAGAGCGAGTGAAGGGGTTTGCCATTACCCCACGCATGGTACCCCACGGTGGGGATCGCAGTATCTCACCGCACGTAAAGATAACGCTGCTACCCATCCTCCGGTCGAGTTTAAGGGCATCCTGGGTCAATCCCGTGGGTTTTTGTAAATTGTACTCAGAGAAAGGACTTTTGATTAGACGCCTTTGATTTTATTTGAAGGGGGAAGGGGAAGGGGGTTTAGGGGGGGAGACCCTTTGTGGTGGGAAAAGTTCCGAAACTTAGCTTTAGAGATATTAACTATTGAAAATTTTTAAGTTTTGTTGCCGAAAACGATATTTTTTTAGGAATTTATTATAGGTACCTATTTAAAAAGGGGTGGGGGAAAGGGGGGGTGTAAAGTGATCCTTTGTGGTGAGGGGAAGTTGCATCCCCCACCCCCTGCTTACTATCAAGCAAGTCGAGGTCGGATGTCACAATAATTATCATAAAAGTTTTAGAGTTAATAATTAAATTTATTTTTCCAGTGTCTGTTGCTCTCTCGTTGTGGTGAATACCTTGTGTGCGCTGGTGACGCAGGAGTTGTGGAAGTGTGGCGTGCATTCACATTGGCGCCTCTCTATGCCTTCCCACCAGCTGGAGCTCCTGTCACTTCACTCGCTCTTTCGCACGATCAAAAGTGAGTCCTCTTTATAGTTACATAATATGTTATTATATTGTATTTTCTTAAATTTTGCGCTAACATTGATTAATGATTTAAACAAATTTTATGCGGCTTACTATCGCGTTAATTTGGTTATTGATTTTTACATTTTTTTATTATTCTGACGGTTCGAGAAATTTGCAGCCATCATGGTCACGGAGAGACATAGGCGATAGTAATCTGCATAAAATTTGTTTTTCTATTTATTTATTTTATGAAATTGTCACGCCTTTTTCCACAGGCAGAGACAATGGAGCGCCACTTGCCACGATCCTGACTGGATCCACGAAAAACTGGAGTTAAACACCTTTGTTAACACTATCTTTTTAAAAAGTTGGGAAAGACCTATGTATCAAATATGAAAGATACGTTTAAATCGGCTTACTTTGCAGTCGTCGTGGTCACGGCGATATTAAGCCGCATAAAATTTGTTAATTTCATTAATGAATGTTCGCGCTAAATCTGAGAAAATTCTATCATGTATTATTTTTGAATCATTTTAAAATAAAATTGTTACAGGTTATTGAATTTACCAAATTTTATGCGGCTTACTATCGCGTTTATTTTGATTTGATTTTAAATTTTTTTTATTAATCGTTACAGGTTCCTGTTGGCTGGTCTGGAGAATGGTTCACTGGTTGTATTCCACATAGATTTCAACAGATGGCACCATGAATTCCAGCAGAGGTATTAAGAAACATCTAGATCGTATTTACTATTTGCCTCTTTAAATTCACACGTCCTTAAATGTATTAAATGTACTGATTGTACTAACTTATAAATAAATTTAATAATTATGTACTTAATTCTAAATATGCGGCTTATATATACATTCACTAAAATTAAATTATTGCTGAAGAATAATGAACTGTATTTGTTTAAGCATAGTGTGCAGTTTCCTTATTGCTTTTAGTGGCCGATAGATTTGTTGTAGAAAAATATATCCTATGTTTCAAGATTTAAGATTTATATTTCAAATTTTTATGTTAAGTGTAAGTGGTAATATGTATGGGAATGTCTCCACAAGCGTTTTTTTTAATGAGCATAAAGTTTTTCAAACAATATGTCAACCTGGTTGCGTTTCTAGATGATATTCCCGAAGTTAAACAGTTATAAAGTATTAGTACAGACAGTCATTCACCCAGCCTGCTGATCGGAGGCAGTACCACCACTTTCAAGTGCATAGACCATGAACTGACTCAGTCGTTTTTCGGGATCAGCTTGAAGGTTGCCGGTTACAATTGGCTGGCATAGTAGCAGTCGCCTTGCTTTTATAGTAAGTCTATCGATTATACATTGAGTTATATTTAATCTCATACAATCGCCGCGATACATTCTCTTGTGGAGATAGTTCCTAATAGAAAGCTTTGACTTGTAATTTTATTGACATTTATCTTGTACATTCCAAATTGTACTTAATATATATTGCGACAAGGATCTAAATGGGTTAAACAGTTTACGATGACGCTGCTGTGCTAGGGTTACCAGCTATATGAAGTATTGCATGTTCTGAAAACGAGAAACTTATGTGTTTGTCTAATGTGTCTACGTACTGTAATACATTTTATAAATTGGTTAAACCTCTATTTTGAATACATGACAGTATAATGATAGTTCATAATAACTATATAAATATTTTTTTAGATGACAACTTCGTACTTTTTCAAATGAAATAAACTGGCAACTTTGTTTTTCCTAATTTTTGAAGATGGCGGCGTTAATTTCGCTTTAAAATCCTTGTCACACTATATATTATGTATTTAGTATTTATACATAAGAGTATTTGTTTTTATTTAGTGCCATTATTAATCTTTTTTAAGTAATGGTGATTTAATATTATAATTAATTTTGTGCAATATTTTTATTTTATTATGAGATTATAATAAGATTAATTTTTACTAATTTGACAGTTCGTTTAGTGGGCGAACAAGTTGGACTCGATCAGGCAATTATATGTTGCTTGAAACGAAATAATGACAATAGCAGGCAACTTGTGTCGCCTAGTAAACGAAACACGTCACGGCTCTTGTACTTATATAAATAATTATTTTAAATAATATATTAAATTATTTATACCAGCGGCACGCTATGTTGGCAGTTTTGACGTTTAACCGTTTATAAAGTTTCGTATAAATGATTAATTGTCATTATAAAGAACAATTGTTGTTCTTTATAATGACAATTTTCTTTTTCAAACGTAATTATTTAATTATACAAAACTTTTTTGTTTTTTTTTTGTTGGTAGCTTTTGTCTATTAGGACATGTCAGCTCCATAGAGCCTGAAACATGACAACAAATTCATCTTAAGTCTATTTGGGAGGAAGTCCCCGCTGAAGGGAAGAAATAATATTGCAAAATTTATAATATATCTCTGATGCCGGTTTAGATAAAATACTCTGCGCTAAACCAACATTAACTATTCTGTTTAAATTCCTTCACCAGAGCTTCTCACTTTTTCTTGCTCTTAGAGCACTCCATCAATACAAAACCTCCATGAACGATCAAACGTCAAACGGTCATCATAGCGTGCCGCTTGTTTAGTCTTGATAATCCCTCCATTTTTATTATTAATGAAATTAAATTGGCAGTATTTTATTTTTATTAAATTAAATAAACATTCCTTTTTATTGGTGATGGTTCTTGAAGGTAAATTATGTATCTTTTTTGTTGTTATTAAATGGTTTTCAAATTTATTTTCTAATTTTATTTTTTTACCTTGGCCTTCCTTAGCTTTATCCGTTATTTAAAAAAAGTAGGTTTACGTAAATACTTTGTCAATATATTTAGTAAATATTTATTATTATGATTATATTTAAAATAATAATGTGCTGGTGTAAAAGTGTGGTGAAAGTAAGTTATAGATTTTATACGCTAAAGCATCTTTAAAAATATATATTTTTCAAACTTCACTATGCACTAACTCCTTAATTTCTGTGATTTAGGCTATGGAAAATCACTATCCTTAAAAATATCGAAATAGTAATTAAAACAAAAATCTTTAAAATATCAAAATTATCCTATATGTGTGCCAAAATTTAAAATATAAGATTCGAAGACATAAGCTTGCCATAGACATTTAACAGGTCTTGCTGTTCTAGATTTTTAGGTCTCTTTCATTTTCAACCCACCCTAGATTTAGTATTTGGTCACGATTTCAAATATTGAAGACTAAATAATCAATTTTATTAAGAAATTGAATATTCGAAATAAACTTGACCAAATTCTTAGTGAAAAAATTAGCTTTTCTTCTAGAACTAAAATTGCTGTTATTTTTAGGGTAACTTGCAAAAAAAAACTATTTATACATTGACAGAATGGTAACAAAATGAAAAGTTTAGTCGAAAGTATTAGAAGTCGACAGGTGGGATATCTGCCCACGTTTTCTCTCTCTCTCTCTTACAAAACGAGATCATTATTGTGACCGCTCGTCAGTGCCATGACCTCTACCAAAAGTCGCATTTTTTAAAATAATATAAACAATAACATACCAGCTGCACGCTATTGAATTGCGTCGTGGTAATTAAAATCACCCACGACTGAAAAAACTGGTACAGGCCTCAGTCCTCGACACTATGTTCGTCAGAAAAGTGAAAATCATTAATCTCTATAGATAGAAAAATCCTTGGTTATTTATTTCGAAGTGCAGAACATTTGTCAATAAACCTGCGCAATGATTATATTTTAATATCATTATAGTAAATGTTCTTAATTAGGTAATATTGCATAATAACAAGAGGGCAGAAGGAAATATAAATAAAATATTAACATGAAAATACAATAAAAAGTATTTATCCTAGATTATTCTATTCAAGTAGTTTAACTATCAGGTCGTAACAGGGCTAACTTACTTCAACAAAACTTTGTTTTGCTTTAGTTAGCATCTGTATTACACCTCAGTATTAAAACGCCTCGATTGTCTTGCTTGTGTAAGTGGGCCCTAATCCATTTGTATTTTATTTGGTAAATTACAGTTAGTTAATTCAGTAGATTAGTATTAGTTATAAAAACGTAAACTATTGCTACTGATGTAAACGTAAACCTAATAGTATTTTTTCCATCTTCATATTGCTGACTCGAGGTCAATGTCTAGTCTCAATTAAAAAAATCGCGTCTCTATAAAAAGAAAGTTATTCATATTAGCTATTGTTGTTACTTTATATTAAACTTTATATTTATATTGTTGTTACTTTATATATTGTATAATATGCAAGTTACTTTTAAAACTACAGCAATTAATTCTATTTTTAGATTCTATCCTATCTTAGATAAACCTAAATTGTAAAAAAAAACACCGAAACCCTTATTGTCACGTCCCTTCCGTAGTTTTCTTCTTTAGTCTAGACAATTAGCACTTTAGAATTTATAAATTTGTAATGTAGGTTCGTATTTTATACCTTATTTGTTTATGTTAATATACGAGTATGAAAATTTGGTTTCTATTAAATAATTAAATTGGTAGTAAAAATCCTTAACCTAACCTAAATAATAAGATTTTACGTGTGTAATTTTAACCAATGACGGTGAAGAATTTTACAAAGGATCGCTGTGATTGGTTGTTTACGACTAAATTCTTCTTATTAGATTTTCTGACGCAATTCGTCAGATTCGCATCTCATTTTAAAAAGTTTACATATATTGTTGGTACGTTTGAAATAGTGAACGCAAGAGATGTGAATACACGATGCTCCCACAGATTTTCTTTCTTTTTGATCGAACCTAAATAGGTAAAAGTTCTTTTAATATATCTTTGGCCGGCATAGTGACGGCGACTGAGGCAACCGAGAACTACTCGGTTTTTTCAGCCGTCGTTGGACAATGTCGTCACAATAAATAAAAAACGTTCATAAACCGCAACACATCCTATGTACAAATAATTATATTCACTTAAGAGTACAAATTAGATTGAGTTAACATCCGAGCACGGGGGCATACAGCAGAATATAATTATTCCCTTACAGTTCCTTTAAGGGCCAACCAAGATGGCGGTAAGATATCGAACCAACGAACAAATTCCATCTCGCCCGTTGTTTTATCTCTTATGAGATTTGTATCGCAACATGTATCATCGATTCCGTATCATGATACTAATCTCAACGTGTAAAGGATGGTTTCAAAGTATCAAGGTATTGGTTTCACGCCACTGGCTTGAGACGGCTAAGTGGTATCATCCAACATGTTTATTATCTTTCACTTTTTTCTTTTCAAACGAAAGTAACACTAATAGCTATTAACACTGCAGACATGTTAGAGGTATACCCATTATACGAAAAAATGTGTGCATGGACGTTGAAACCGATACAAATCCCTGAGACAGATCCCAGATAGCGTATCTAACACAAATCTCAGCGTGAATGGGGTGCCTTTCAAACTCTATTAAGCAACCTCTGTAAAGTCACCTAATGTAACTGCCACATAGTGAAGTCTCCCGTACTCATGACCATAACATAAACATCCTCTCATGAGCCTAGTATCATTTCTCCGTAATTTACCAGAACACAAGTATTTCTAATAATAATAGGAATAAAATAATTTATTTAATTCATAAATATTATTTGAGTACCTGTATTGACAAGATGTGAATCTGACGAATTGCAAATAGATATTATCTCTCTATGCTTTTGCTTTAAAAATGTCCTCCAAATGTCTTATAAAATAAAATACACGCAACACGCAATTCTGTCCATTAACATTAAGCTATTTTTAAAACGTTAAAAACCCAATGTAAATAAGTCACTGTCCACATAGATTTTAAGTAAATTTTGCTATCATGCGGCACGCTATGATAGCATTTTTGACGTTTGATCTACTACTGAAGTTTCGTATAAATTATTAAGGAACAGTTGTTCTTTATAGTGACTGTAGTGTATCTATTGTTAGATACACGTGGCACTGTCTCGAGCGTATCGTAGATCACGGCTGCCCTGCGACGAGGGTAGACGTGTGGCATAATACGTTGGCGAGCCTGTGATTACAGTAATCCTTAGTTATCTGTGTTACTACTGCATGAGGTACTATGCAAACACTACACTGACAATAAAAACAGCAATTTGCTCCTCCAAATGTAATTATAATTATACGAAACTTCATTAGCGAGTCAAACGTCAAAACCGCTAACATAGCGTGCCGCTGTATAGTGAGACGTATTTTTGCGGTTTGTTTGATTCGTAATTAGCTCCTAAGTAAATAATCGAATTGTAATTTATGGCTAAGCTTTAGTACCTACTCAATTAAATGTAACAGCCTTCGCGCCACCTTAAATATTTAATTAGTAAAAATCGTTAAAAATGTAACCAGTTCTTAGGAAAATGTAGTAAGGTAGATGTAAAAGAAGATTTAGTGTTTTATTGTTAATTAGTCAAAGTATCTCTTAAATCAAAGCTTTATTACTTATGCGAATATAAGGCACTGAAAAGATTTTAGAGCTAATATAATGAGCTATTATATTGCTCGATGTAAGTAGTCTAAAAAATACTTTAGTGTGCTTTTCTAGGTGATACAATTTTATTATTGGTAAATTGTTGGTTCTGTTTAGGTTTTTTTCTATTGTTTCGGACTTAACTTGCCTTATGGTAAGTAAAGGGTTCAAGTGTTCGACGACTGAATAAAAACGTCCTAACGGTTGTCTCAGTCTCTTTCACTGGCCAGGTTCAATAAAATGTAGTTATTTTTAGTAGGTTTTTTTTATTTTAGTTTTTTTTTTCAATTTACTCTTATAATATTTAGACAATTGTACGAATTTAGGCGTATTTTTGTTCTGTTAATTGATTAATTAATAAAGCTTAAAACCCTTTAGAAAGCCCAGTCTTGTAACGATATTATTTTTCACGTTATCTTGAAATTAGTGAAAAATAGATTCGTTGAAAAATGGGTTCGAAATTGCATAAAAATGAACACGCAGTTTTAGTAACACATAGAATTTAATTTACCTATTTACGCTAAGTACTTATATGGTGCGTTTGTATGTTATGAAATTGATCTTGAAATGAATAAAAAATTAAATAAAAATAATTTATTTTATTATTACAATCACATTCTCGCTTGCACATTCCTTTATTCGTAATTCGCAGATGACAATAACTATCCTCATCAGGTATCATATCCCACTTACAGTAATTGAACTTACAGTATTTTGACGACAGGCGTGGACGAACGGTTTAGCGACTGGTTTGTTGCGCGTAAAGTCCCGGTTTCGATCCCCGGTCGGAGCAAATATTTGTTTCATAGCTTATATTTGTAATATTTATTAATATTAAATATTGCAAGTAATTGTTAATAAAAAAAAAAGAGATGGATATTTGCTTCGGGTCTGGTTATCTAAGAGTGGTAGGCAGTGGTACCCAGTCTGCCGATCCGGGGTACTACCACCACTTACAAGTATACAGACCGTGAAGTGATTTGGTCACGTTTCGGGATCAGCTTGTAAGTTGTCGGTTCCATCTAGGCCGGCATAGTGGATGTGATTGCTACTCAGTTATTGAATTGTATTAGCAGTGACATTCATTCATGGACCACACTTTTTGGCTTAACATCAAGCGGGGTGCTGTCATATGTCGAGTCAAAAAAAAAATATAAGCACTTACAGTAGAAGCACCGCGCTTCAGCCTAACGTCAGGCGGAGTGCTGTCATATTTCGAGTCACTAGCGAGTCACTAGATACTTGCGAGGAACATGTAAGGCGACCGTGGTGTAGTGGCAGCGCAACACATGCAAACATGGGTTCAAAACCACTTGTCGGTACCGGTTTCTATGATAAAAGCCCTTTAGTAGCTTAGTATAGAAATGTAAAATCCTTATTTTCCTAAAAACAAAGAAGCATACGCCGACATAGCTTAAACACATTTGTCATCAAAATAGGAATTTATAAAACAAAATGTCTTCATTAAAATAATTAAATATATTTGGTTTAATTAACAAAATAATTTATAAATGTATCTTACATATTTAATATACAGTAAAACCCCTTCAAAATTAATTTTCAATCAATCAAAAAAATTATGACGCCTTTTCCACACGGATAGGCAGAGACGCCACTTGTCACGATCCTGACACAACTCTCTCGCTTCCCTCATATCTATACTTTTCTTTATATAAGCTCTACGGTTATGGGCACTAGGCTACCCATCTTTTTGAGGATGTCCGATTTGGTCGGAAAACACCCTCCTGGGTACCTAATAATCCAACTATAATGTATTAATTAAAATTAATTAGGAAACTAGGGTTCAAATCCAGTGTCTATCGCATTATTCATATAACACGGTTATAGGGTAAGCATATTTTTCTCGCAAAAATTAGCTATAATTTGGTTGGGTTAATTACGTTTATGTACGAGTTTGTTAGGGAAAGCCTATTGTAACCGGTTGTACCAAAAATTATAATTTACGAATTTTTTGTTGCACCACTCTTTAACTTGACATTTTACATTTACGTTTAACGGATATTTTATACAGAGCTAAAGGACATCATTCATTTTGGGTTTCGATGTACTACTTTTGTTATTTCTAATGATAAAAACATATATAAATTTCTTAATAGTGAACGTAATAGAATAAGTATAAAGTAAAACTAAATTCGTAAATTGAAACTTTTTTGGTACAACCGGCTGTAAGAGTGTCAGTCATCAACTAACGCCATAAAACTACATTTGTCGTAAATTAATTTATAATTGTTAGAATCGTGAAAAACCCTGTACCCTAGTCAACGGGTCTGTTTATTGTCTAAACAATATATTTCATTTTATTAATTGTTTTATTGTGACTCGACATCTGACCTCGACCTGCCTGATGGTAAGCATGAAGGAAATCCAAGAGGACCAACGACTAAAAAACTGCTTCAGTCGTCGCAACTACGCCTGCCAAAGACTGCATTGAATCGATCAAGGCAGATTTTTCGTCACAATTACTTGCGAAATAATATCTTGTACACGGTATACCTATCTACATATATATACGTTCGCTAATAGTAGGCATCAATACTTGTGGAGTTTTTATTTTCAAGTCCCGTCCCATCAACTTTTTGTGAATGAGGTGTTGGACTAAAATACACCATTATCTATATTCAATGGGGCAATCCAATGGAGGTACATTGTATTAAAATATCTTCCTATTTCTTACTAAATTAAAATTACATATAACTAGGGTATATAAAACTAGTTTTTTTACAATAAAATTAGGTCTAAATTGGAAGAGCAGATTGCTCTCCTAGACTGCCAAATGTTTAGCTTACAAGAGAGAAAGGACCCTCTAAACATCATGTTCGCAACTTTGTGTTTGCACTTTTTCGTTAACTTTATAAATGAAAGAAAGCACACAAAAATTAGTAAGACCATTGAGTAATATTTCAACGTGATTTATTATTTTATTGTGTCTCGACATATGACAACACCCTGCCTGATGTTAAGCTAGTGCGGTCCATGAATTGCTACAACAGCGGAGTTAGGTTGGGCAAGTTCAAACGATAATCGTCTTTCGACGACGATTGGCAAAATAATAAAAGCTAGGCTAAATCCAATAAAACGAGACTATTAATCGTTGTGACGAATATCGTCTGTGCGACGACACGTTTGATCATTATCATCGATAGTCTCATTTTAGTGGATTTAGCCTAACTTTTATTATTTTGCCAATCATCGACGAGGTACGATAATCGTTTTAACTTGCCCAACCTAACCCCGCAGTTAAACAACTGAAAGTTAGAACCGGCAGTTACAAGCTGTCTGTACACTTCTACTACCGGGATCGGCAGACTGGACACCACCGCCTACCAGTCTCAAAACCATTCTATTGATCACTCCTATCATCTGTCTGTTCTGAGGTATCATCATTCGCGTTAGACTCATTCATATTTTCATCGGTCTCAACAACTCCACCTTGCAATTCATACAACTGAGCATAGATTCCTTTTAATTTTATGAGTTCTTCATGTGTACCCTTTTCAGCAACATGACCGTCGTCTATAACGAATATTATGTCTGCACTTTGTATGGTCGACAGTCTATGGGCTATTATTAGACAGGTGCGACCTTTGCTTGCTTTGTCTAAGGCTTCTTGAACTACCTGTTGAGCGAATTACAAGTTAGGTTAGGTTTATCTTCAAAGTTAGCGGCTTGTTTGACTCGCAGTTAAACTAAGGGAACAAACTTTTAAAACGTAGTAAATCGCCTTTCGGATTCGGCTTAATCATTGCCAGAGCTTATCATCAGGCGGTGTCTTGTTATATATAGTATCAATAGAAAAAAATGTATAAGATTTCCTAGTTTTAAAAATTAAATTTTCAAAAATAAAATTTTTTGAGGCGACTGCTACAACAAGTAGCAGTTACATTCACTATACCGGCCTAGTTGGAGCCGGTGACCTACAAGCTTATCCGAAAATGCGGATCACTTCACTTCAATCACTTCACGGTCCCTAAACTTGTAAGTTTTTTTTTGTGACTCGACATATGACAGCACCCCGCTTGATGTTCAGCCGAAGTGTGGTCCATGAATGAATGGCACTGCTACTACAATTCAATAGCTGTGAGTAGCAATCACATCCACTATGCCGGCCTAGATGGAACCGGCAACTTACAAGCTGATCCCGAAACGTGACCAAATAATCACTTCACGGTCTGTATACTTGTAAGTGGTGGTACTACCCCGGATCGGCAGACTGGTTACCACTGCCTACCACTCTTTGATAACCAGACCCGAAGCAAATATCCATCTCTTTTTTTTATTAGCAAATATTTGCAATATTTAATTTTATTAAAAATTACAAATAAAAGCTATGAAACAAATATTTGCTCCGACCGGGGATCGAACCCGGGACTTTAAGCGCAACAAACCAATCGCTAAACCGTTCGTCCACGCCTGTCGTCGAGTGGTCGAAGTGGTGGTACTACCCCGGATCAGCAGGCAAGGCACCACTCTTAGAAGACTCTGGAGCCCCTGCAACTACGCAGAGACATGGCGGCTCTGTGCGTCCTCTATCGCCTATACCACGAAGAATGTTCCGAAGAGCTCTTTAACCTTGTTCCTACCTCGTCTTTTCACACCCGTAATACCCGCACAGATCGGGGAAAGCATCCGCATTCTATCGACCGAATAGGCAGTCGAACTAAAAAGTTCGGTGCTTTTTTCTTTGTAGAACAATTGACAAGTGGCCCATGTGTTCTCTCCATCCTATGACCTTGGATCCTTCAGGCGATGCTTGAAGAAGCACCTTTGGCCGGCAAGCGATGCGTCACGGCGACTGAGGAAGCCGTGAACAATACGGTTTGTCAGTCGTCGTCACTCTTGGACCTCCTCTTGCTTATCATCAGGCGGATCGAGGTCAGATGTCGTGTCACAAGAAATAAAAGACTTGATAACGTGAATTGATAAAGCATTGCTTACCTTTTCACTATGAGTATCAAGCGCAGACGTAGCCTCATCTAGTAGTAGAACGCGTGGGTTTCTGACCAGAGCACGAGCTATTGCAATCCTCTGCTTCTGACCACCTGACAGTTGGGATGCACGAGATC
The DNA here is from genome assembly GCA_905220615.1 of Tinea trinotella. NCBI lineage: Eukaryota > Metazoa > Arthropoda > Insecta > Lepidoptera > Tineidae > Tinea > Tinea trinotella. Next base: position 6,657,545 of record HG992326.1, read on the forward strand.
CAATATTAGTATTGTATGCCTAAAATTCAATCATTAAAATTATAGAAAAGTGGTTATTTTAATAATTTATGTCGATGGTTTTACTGTTGATTAAATCAAATCAAATCATTTATTTAGCAATTAGGATGAACTCAGCACTTTAAACGTCAATTTTAAAATTACAAGCAAATATATAAATATATATTTCAGCATGTTATGCTGAAATAGAAAAAAACAATATTTTACGATTAATAACATAGTATAGTAACAAAGTATCACTGTTATTAAATATCAGTGGTTCATTATTCGTTTAAAAGTAAAATCCATTACAAAATCTTGTAATAAAAATATCAAAATCAAATCCCATGCTATAAATATTCCATGTCTATGGAAATAAACCAATTTTTACTAGATAATTCATTAAATGAATTTAATTAAATAATATTTTATGATTTTCGATCCTGTTATGCAATCTGACATTTTGAAAGCTTTACAGTTATTGTGGTCTTGAAACAGCAAAGTTTTCGAAGCGTCTATTAAAAATAGCAAGAATATTATTTCAATTTTATAATTTATTGTGATTTTACACGATGGTTCTTTTACACTATTCGTATGAAAGAAGAGAAGATCACGGTTGAAAATATGGTTTTTAAGATTTCATCTTGTACTGAACATGAAAAGAGACTAGCCCGTGTTAAAAGACGAGGTGATCCTTGGTTCAATAGAATAAGCACCGTGTTCTCATCAGGAGCTAGCTTAAAACACATTTTGTTTTTATCTATTTTATTTTATTTTAACCGATTTCTCAAAAAGGAGGAAGTACACAATTCAGCCCTATGTTTTTTTATTTTATTCCATGAAAAGATATATCTTTATAACAATCAATTTTAAAGACTACCATATCCAGTGTTTTCCTACTTTTTGATAGTTACGGGGGGCAATTTAAAAATGAACTTGACACGACTAACCCTTTTGCTTTGGGTTATTTAAATACAATGCTAGAGATATCGGTGATAAATTTAACACAAAAGGAGAATTTTAAATAAATACTGTAATCATTTATATTCTTAAGGAAAGGGGACTTAAGGGAACAAAACAGGTTATAATTATGTATGGGGGCAACAAAATTTTGGAAATGTTAAGGTGGGGCATGACCTAAAAAATGTTGGGAAACACTGACCTAATCTTATTAAAATTGAATACAATAACTGTAATGTATATATTACCTGAGGCAGAGCTGCAATAAACGCATGGACATTCGCTTGTTTGGCTGCACTTACAATTTCTTCTATGGGTATCTCTCTGTTATTATCGCCATATGCTATATTCTCAGCAATACTTCTACTAAAAAGAACTGGTTCTTGTGACACGATGCCTAGATTTTTTCTTAGAGTACAAAGTCTCATATCACCTGATATGCTGTAGTCGTCTAAGTACTGAAACAAAAACATTTTAGAATTGGTGACCTTTATATTAAGTCTGATGGTTAGGAAGGCGAACGAAGTTTATGATAGGCTCAACCCTAGGATATGTTGGTGCTTTTTACACCGTGGTACTTTTACATGTTGGTCCTTTTTACACGATGATGTTTTTTTACATGATGGTGCTTCGTACATGATGGTGCTTTTTACACAACGATGTTTTCCTATTTAGGAGTTAGCTGAAGCCATAAATAATGTTCCGATTGGTATTATTGATCCTTATCATTTGATAAATTAAAAAGTTTAAAACCTTACCACAACTCCATCGTCTGGATCATAAAACCGTTGCAACAGTTGTATAAGCGTTGATTTCCCACAGCCACTTGGTCCAACGAAAGCAACCCGTTTACCTACTGGTATACTTAGAGATAGACCGCGAAGAACTTGCACTTCTCTGCGTGTTGGATAGTGAAACTTAATATTTTTATAATCTATCTTTCCCTTTGCAACCTGTTAAAAAAGAGAATTATTAATAACTAGCTGTGTATGTGAGGTTTTGACGCGAAATCCGAATTGCTTAGTTTTCCGTCATGTTCATGAAATGCAATTTTATTTTTTTTATTTTGTGATATATGACAACACCCCACCTGATCTTAAGCTGGAGTGCAGTCCATGTATGAAAACGACTCCTACTAGAGTAAAACAACTTGTAGCAGTCGCATCCACTATGCCGGCCTACAGAATCGGTAACTTACAAGCTTAGTCTGAAACACCACTACCTACCGTTCTTGCCTACACTCTCTCCAAACCTATGTAGCTTTGGAGCTAACAGTTGAACTCCATTAATGAGCATTAAAATTAAAATCGCGTTCGCGCTACACACTAAGAATCGATGTTTATTTTTATTAACAGTTCAAACTTATGAAACCAAACCAAATGAATAAAAGTTGTTTTTGACACTAACAGCGACCGCGTAACTTATTGACAAAATTTGGGAATGAATTTCATTTTCATTCCCATTGAAGTTGCGCGTTCGGTCCCCTGAAGTAAAACTACTGCTGGAAGTGAGCAATATAGATATATAATATAAACTTACGAAATTTTCGACAACACTCGGTGAATTTGTGCTTTGAATCAAAGGCTTCCTTTCCAAAAGTGTAAACACTCGCCCAGCAGCTGATATCGCTGCACCAAAATTAGGCGCAAATGCTAACGCCTGACCCATCATCCAAGCACCGAAAATAAGAGCTTCTGAAACCCTAAATGATATTAAAGATTTATTACATATGCAAAATATTTAAAAAGGAACACACACGCACGCACGCACAAATCATTTTGGATTTGTGAACATTCTTCAGCGTCGTTCCCGATTACACATAACTGTAAGTAGCAGTCACATCCACTATGCTGGACTTGTTCAAACCAAAATATAATATGTATAACTTAGTGTCGCAGCTGACCCCTTTATAATTATATTAAACATTACAAATATTTGTTAAAAAAAAGCGGTCTGATTTCTGCTCCGGGTCTGATTGTCAAAGAGCGATAGGCAGTGGTACCCAGACTGGCCGATACAGCGTAGTTTCACCACTTACAAGTATACAGACCGTAAAGTGATTTAGTCTCGTTTCGGGATCAGCTTGTTTCCGGTTTCAACTAGGCTGGCACAGTTGATGTGACTGTTACTTACAGTTATTTAATTGTAGTAGCAGTTACCTCTATTCATGGACCGCACTCCAGCTTAACATCAGGCGGGGTACTGTCATATGTCGAGTTACAATAAAAAAAACAACTTACTTAATAACAGTCTTATAAGGTATCTCTCCATTAGCGACCAACACTCCACCATACCACAACGCCAAAGCATATCCAGCTACTGGAGCCGTTTGCCCAAAAGCGAAAACAGCCCCACGAAATCTCATAGATTTTCTGGCTGTTTTAAGTGAAGAATCACTCGCTTTCTGATAGCGTTCTAATATACCTTGTTCCCCACCTAAAATAAAAAATAAACGTTGCATGATATAATTATAACGGAAACCGCCTGATGTTATGCTGGCTGCGATTCTTCATTTTTTTGGTTGGCATTGTGACATACTGAGGCAACTGTTCAGTCATTAGCACTCTTCAATATAAGGAATAAAAACAATAAAAAAAATATTCCACACGCTCTGGTTACCCAGTTTGCCGATCCGGGGTAGTACCACCACTTACAATTATGATTTGGTCACGTTTCGGGATTAGCTTGTAAGTTGCCGGTTCCAACTAGGCCGGCATAGTAGATGTGACTGCTACTTACAGATATTGAATTGTAGTAGCAGTGACATCCATTCATCCACTTAAGCTTTAGATTAAGCTGTCATATGTCGAGTCACAATAAAAAACTTACAGAAAGCGTTAACAGTCCTAATATTAGTAATAGCTTCAGTAGCTATTGTGATTGCTGCTTGAGATGCAGCTCGTACGGTATCAGCCCCCTTGGACAGTACTCTGCCTTCCAAAACGACAGCGCCAATAACAAAAGGAACAGAAACCAGGGCTACAAGTGTCATCTTCCAAGTGAAATATAAAGATAGAATTATGCCCAGTACTATGGTTGATGTCGCCTGCATCAGTGCACCTATTCGAGTACCTGTGGCCTGAAATTTTAAAAAGTTATAGTTTATGATGAGTAAATATTTCTTTTAATTTTGTGCAAACATTACTTTTTTCTTTTGTGAGAAATCTTTACCCTTCCAAGGCACGCTAGGCTTCTGTCTGTATTTAAAACATTTTTATTAGGAAGGTACGTATTGCTTAAAACTAATTAAATCAATTTGGGAAAATTCTAATAGATTTCAAGCTGCCGCGATTGTATAACAAATCAATTTCTTATAAATATAACTCTTAGATTAATAATATTTGGTCCACGACGTATACAAAGCCAATATAAATTTATAATATAATCTAGAACAGTGTTCCCCAATCTTTTTTTGGCCATGCTCCACTTCAACATATCTAAAAATTGTATCCCCCATACATAATTTTTCACCTTTAAAAATTGTTTTGTTCCCTTAAGAAATATAAATGATTACAGCATTTTTGTTAAGAATTTGCCTTTTTTGTTAAAACCGATATCTATCATTGCATTTAAATAACCCAAAGCTAAAGGGTTAAAGTCGAGTCGAGTCTATTTTTCAATTGTCCCCCTGTGGGGTTTGGACCCCACGTTGCGAAACACTGATCTATGATATAGTCCTTATTTCGATATGAATATAAACTAAATCAAAGAATACTAACTCCTTGAACGCCAGCCGCATCGGCCGCTAACCTTGCACAAAGTGCACCAACTCCATTTTGTGGATGGTCAAACCAACCTATTTCTTGCTTTAACATTGCAGAAAATGCTGCAATTCTGAAACACAAATATCAAATAAGGAAGATAATAAGGACGACCTTTCGACAGGCGTGGACGAACGGTTAGCGATTGGTTTGTCTCGGGTTCGATTCCCACTAGGAGCATATTTTGTTTTATAGCTTTTATCTGTAATATTTAATAATTATATTAAATATTGCATAAATATAATATATATTTGCTTCCAGTCTGGTTATTAAAAAGTGATAGGCAGCGGTAACTAGTCTGCCGATCCGGGGTAGTACCACTACTTATACGAGTAAGTATACAGACGTTGAAACAACTTAGTCGCGTTTCGGGATCAGCTTTTAGGTTTCGGATTCCAAATAGGCCGGCATAGTGGACGCGACTGCAATTTATTGCAAGTTATTTACCTCCATTCGTGGACCGCACTCCAGCCTAACACCAGCCAAGTAGCCATTATAAGTCGAGCCCTAATAAAAAAAAACTTAAACGTACCTTAAACGTGAAGTTAATCGAACTCCAGTCAAATTAAAGATAAATATTTGCATGAATATACCGATGCCAGTATACAAGCCAACTAGTAGAAAGAGTATTGCTATGAAGTTCGTCTCAGACCTCACGTAGTAATCATCTTGACTCTCCAGAAGCTAAGAGTAAAGAGAATTTTAGGTTTATAAAGTAAAACTTTATTTTACTGAGAAAAGGCGACCGTGGTGCACGAGTTCTAAACCACTTCCCAACCACTTGTATCTTTGATAATGTCCTGTTTCTATGATACAAGCACTTTAGTAGCTTAGTATAGAAATGTAAATAAATAAATACTTTTTTGATCACAATAATATTATAAACTATAAGAAGTATATTAGCGCAAAGGACATCATTGTAATACTACATCTGCCCTCGACCCGCCTGATAATAAGCAAGAGGAGGTCCAAAAGTGACGAAAACTGAAAAAAACCGAGTTAGTTCACGGCTGCCTCAGTCGCCGTCACTATGACGGCCAAAGGTGCTTCTTCACGCATCGCTTGAAAGATCCATGGGCTGGCAAAGCATTCCACTTGTTGGAATAGTGAAGTGGCGGGTTAGGGAAACTGTAATTCAAAAACGAACATACCCCATAGGTTTCCCCAAACAAAACTGCGAACGTAGGAAATGATGAACCGACACAGATGGCTGCGAATACACCAACACACATTAGACCTTTTTCTGGGGCGCATAGTTTTAATATTTTCCAATTGGATGGCAATTGTTGTTTTTCTTTCTTCCGCTCTTCCATTGTATCGTCATAATCATCACCTGCTGATATGTCGCTTTCTATTGATTCCTTTGATGCTAATCTCCGTGACACTTTAGGACTTGTTCTTACATCTGTAGATTGAAGGTAATTAGATGTTATATTTAAGTGTATTTTTGTATGTAGCTTATTTTTTTATTATTTACATTTCTATACTAAGCTACTAAAGTGCTTGTATCATAGAAACAGAACAACGAAAGTACATATATCAAAGATATATTGGTACCGGTGGATGGTCTCGAACTCGTGCTCTCGGTTTGTGTAACCATTGCACTTTAATTTACTTATAAATAATATTATCATTTTAATACTTATATAGCCATATTTTAAACTTTGTTGCACTACACAACATCATATTAACGTCTACCATATATAAAGGTTTGGCTGATAGAGAATGCCAAGTGGCATTAAGTCCGCAATTAAAAAAGGCATTAAAAAAAAACAATAAAGTTTTAAATAAATAAATAAATGTTATCATAGGCGGTCTAACGGGAGGGCGGAAGGAAGGGGCGGTCTGATCGAATCCTCTGTTCCCTTGATCAAATCCTAAACTAGGTTGTAAAATATGCTCAGTACCTTAATAGGTAGATTTGGAGTTACATTAATTTCTTAGACTGAGGACCTAATTCAGTTTGCCGCCCCGGGGGCCTCTGATTGGCTTTGTTTATTGTAACATGACATTTGACCTCGTCCCTCCTGATGATAAGCAAGAGGAGATCCAAGAATGACGACAACTGAAACAATCGAGTTAGTTGAAGGCTGCCTCAGTCGCCGTCACTATGCCGGCCAAAGGCACATCTTCACGCATCGCTTGAAGGATCCAAGGTTATAGGAGGGAGAGAACACATGGGCTGGTATAGCATTCCACTTGTCGATTGTTCCAGAAAGAAAAAACGCACCGAACTTTTTAGTTCGACTGCCGATTCGGTCGACAAAATGCGGATGCTTCTCCCGACCAGTGCGGGTATTACGGTTGTGAAAAGACGAGGTAGGAACAAGGTTAAAGAGCTCCTAGGAACATTCTCCGTGGTATAGGCGGTAGAGGATGCACAGAGCCGCCATGCCTCTGCGTAGATGCAGAGGCTTAGTTCGCCTCTAGACGTAATTACACAAAAAGGATTCATTTCACATAGTTACTTATATTCTATTATATATGTATGTATAACAGTACATGTAATATGTTCTTATGTATATTTATTTTGACGACAGGCGTGACGCATTGGTTTTACGTGAGAGGACGTAAAACCTCGGATTTGGTCCCCGGTCGAATCAGATTGGTTTTATAGCTTTTATTTGTAATGGTAAATAATGAGATTGAATATTATAAAATATAAGAAAAATATTTTATAGGAAAATATTTGCTCCGGGTCTAGTTTTCTAAGATTGATTGTCAAATTCATTGTGGAATTTCAGTGCGTTTTTTACGCAGTCAATGTTACGTGAAAGTCACATCGAAAGTTCGTGGAAAACTCATTTCGCTAACATGTAATTAGTCAGCCCCCGTGGTTTTGTTATGAGACAACGTCTGTCGGATTCGGTACTTACGTTTTATCCCATGTCCAACAGAAGCTGTATTAAGTGAGGGTTCATTTTCTAAAACCAAGTGATGGTAACGACCTTTCTTTGCAATCAACTCTGCATGTGTGCCTTCCTCTACAACTTCACCTTTGTCAATGAAAATTATGCGGTTTGCATTCAGCACTGTTGATAATCTGAAATTAGTATACATTATCACTAATCATACATAAGCCGTCGCTGGCAGCATTGCGTAATTAGGGTATGGCAGGTAAGGCACGAGGCCTGGGCGCCATCAGCAGAGGGCGCTATTTGAAAATAAATAAAAAACTTGAAAATATTAATAAACCAAGGAAGAATCTGTTCTAGTTACTAAGTTTGTTTTATGGTTATTTCCATATATGTCTTAAGGACGGTGGAAGCTTAGTAAAAGTATCTCCTCAGCAAGATCTAATTTGTTTTATTAAGTACAGGTATATGCTTATTTTACATTTAGGTATAGCTTGTCTAACTATAAATGACGCGCCCCTCCACTTTATTAGTTTATTTAAATGTGTGAATACAAATATTACTAACTATACTATTATACTTTATCAGCGTGCTCCTCCTTTTGTGTCCAACCAGCAACTGAATGACCAATTACAATTGCATTTTCAGTGTGTTGCATTCATATTTTATATTTTCTCGTGTGCGCAAATGCGGTGGAGAGGCGCGTCGTTTCGGCTTAGACATACTATAACTTACTAAGCGCTCCTCGATGTTTGCCAGATGTTGCCCCCAGATGTTGGGCGCTGTATCCAATCGGTACGCCATAGCAGACTAACTTTTAATCTTTGATATTTTGTTACGTACTGCAATACATACTGTCCAAAATGCTAATACTCGTATATAAACGTGCGCGGGAATAACACGTCCTTTTCTTAGAAAACAAGGACGTGTCGCATAAACAACTAAACAAAAGGTGTTTACGAGTACAAGTTAAGATTTAAGTAAAATGTTCTGGATGGTTTTAATATTCCTATTATATATATATACGGAACGCGGTCAGTCTGTCCGAGAAGGACTGCGAAAGAAAAACCAGTATCTGCGATTGGGAACGAGGATTTCCGCTTGAACAACGAAACCTGCATCTGCAATACAACTTCTAGGAAGCCATAAGGACGACTCTGGCTTTACAATTGGGCTTCGAACGTGCTCACAATTTTATTTGACATGTGTTATTAAAGCACTTCTTCAACAAATTGGTATTAGATAAGTAACCCCGCTGTCGTCACAATATTATTATGTATTGTTATTGTAGACATGATTATGTGCCTGGTTCTAATAGTAAAAAATAAGTTATAATGAACAACGAACCTATGGCTGACCATAACAGTTGTCAGACCGTGGGCAGCTTCATCCAAAGCTTTTTGTACTTTGGATTCACTGTGCGAGTCCAAAGCAGACGTCGCTTCATCAAGTAGGAGTATTTTAGGCTTCCTAACTAAGGCCCTGGCTATTGCTATACGCTGTTTTTGACCACCTGACAATTGGGCACCACGTTCACCAATCATTGTATCGTAACCCTGAAAAAATATATTTTAAATTTTAGTAACCCTGAAAAATAATTTTGCCTTCAAATATATTTAAATTACTAAAAACATTTGACTTTACAAATAACTTGTTAAATTTATATTTTTATATTATCAAAATTATTAAAATTATTTGTATCATAGAAATAGGATGACCACAATACATATATCAAAGATTCATTTTAATGTAGTGTAGTTGTAATGCAAAGTTACGCAAACCGAGAGCACGGCTCTTGCCGGTACTAATGTATCTTTATTAATGTACTTTGGTTGCCCTGTTTTTAATCATACAGTCACTTTAGTAGCTTAATATATAAATGTAAATAAATATGAAGTATTAACTGAACATTGGATTTATTTTACCAAAACCGCATAATGATTAGCAAAATTCGTTCCTTACCTCTGGTAAATTTTTAATAAAATAATGACAATACGCTTGTTTTGATGCAGCAATTATCTCTTCATCAGTACAAGATGGATTACTTATTCTAAAATAATACAAAAAGTGTTTTAATTATAACATAATTATCATATCTTTAAAGGACATCATTCATTTTGGGCTTTTATGTACTATGTAATGTCCAATCATGAAATAATATATAAATAGCAGTTTCGATACTTGTATTGATAAAACTAATAACGATTTTGCTTTTAATTGCTGTGCAATTTATTTATTTAAGATATGGTATTTGTATCTGTCAATCAACGCCATATTTGTTCTGCTTTGAACTTTCATAATTATAGTTTGGTTATTTTGCACACCAAAACTATGCAAAATAAACGATTTATTCCAATTACATTCTAATCTTCGTACATCAAACTATTGTAAAATGCATAATATGTAACTGTTAATACAATTAAGCCCAAGTCTCCAAACAAAATATCCTGTGTTCTTATTTGTATTCCCTACAGACTGTGGCACTACTTAGGCGCGTTTTGGAACCAGCTTAACGCAATCCAGCTTGACATCAGGACAGGTGTTGGCATAATAAAAAAGTTTTTATTGCGAGTTTATTGTTTTTATTGTGACTTTAAATCTGTCCTCGATCTGCCTGTTACTAAGCATGAGGATCAAGAGTGCCGAGACGACTACCTCATTCACCGTCACTATGCTGACCAAAAATAATATACTTTACCTAATATTGTCTTTGATACTTCCAGCAAAGAGTACTGGCTCTTGTCCAACAACAGCAATATGGTTCCTTAAATGTCTAACATTAAGATTTCTCAGGTCATGTCCGGAAGCCGTTACGGAACCTAAGTCTGGATCGTAAAGTCGTTGTACGAGTTGTAATACTGTTGATTTGCCACAACCACTTGGTCCGACCAGAGCAATTGTTTCATTCTTTGGTATGGTTATTGTTATGCCCGTTAGTACCTGAAAAAACATTTACGATACTATCCCGGCAGAGCGCTGACTTTTCAGATGCGCAGTATAAGGAACGGCCCAGGCCCTTTATTTAAATTAACCTACAAGCTGAAACTTTGTAAACTTGTAAAAATACAATATTTTTTACTACTTACTTATTAATCTTCATTTTAATAGCAAGATAATGATGTTAAAATTAAGAATTAATGCTTGTCCGACAAAATGGCCGCCACCATTACGGCGCGTCCGACACGCACAAACTACCAGAAAATTTACATATTTACCGTGTCGGACTCGGGAAACGATGCATAAGTTTTGTCGAATACTTTTACCCTAAGATTTGCAACAAATAAACGAAAATATTTACCAAGTATTAGCTTGTAAGTTATAAAAAAAAACACACCCACGAAAATTCTACGTGTTCGTAGGGCTGCGTAAAACGCTGCGTATTCAAGACTTGGTACAATAATAACATTTGTCCGACTCAGTAAGATGAACACATTTACAAAGGGCCTGGGCCAGCGGACTACTTGATTAATTTGGGAGAATTTAGAAATAATATAATATTATTTATATCAACTTCTTTGAGCAAATCTTTTTAAGCAAATTTAAAATTATAGTTTATAAATACTCTTTTATGTAACTATTGTACCTATTTAACATTGGTTTAAAGAAAATATTTTCACTATTCTATCTAAATTGATTTTTTTTTGCGAATGAGAATGGCTTCTCTATTTTATGTGCGCCCATAGTTGGAGGCATGCGATTCCAGCTTAACATCAGGGGCATATCCAATATCCAGCGAAGGTATTAACACGAAGGTAAACTTATATTATGGGTATCCTTACCTCAACATCAGGCCTGGCTGGATAACGAAAGTATACATCATTAAGTTTTAAATCTCCATCTAAGTCTGGTGTCTCTCCACTAGTTCCCAAACTATCAATTTCAGGTTCTCTATCTATAATTGCGTAAATAGAACCAGCGGATGCCCTGGCAGTTGTGATTGTCTCGAGGTGTGGTGACGTCAAACCAACATTCAGTGCTCCTTGGAGGACGCTGAAGAAAACCTATAGAAATTCAATTGAAAAGTTAAAATATCTTTTTAACACGCTATTATTAGATTGACTTTTATGCATCGATCATATATTTTTTTTAAATACGGTTGTCTGTTTTTCTAGTTCGCACATTGATAATTCATTTTCATTAAAAAAGAAATGTTATTTTTAAACAAAATTATTCTTTTGTTTTTTTATATTCTACTTTTTATGTCAAATTAAACACTAATCTTTCTGATTCCAATGAAAGCGTTTAAATTTCAATCATTGACCACATAGCGTCAAACCCCCAAAGGATTTTTATACGCTTTGCTTGAAGAATCTTAGGTTACAAGATGTGGAGAATGCGATCGGTCGACAGAATACGATACAATTAAGCCCAAGAGACCCCATACAAAATAAAAAATATCCTTTAGTTTTTTAAAATTGTGACACGACCTCTGACCTCGGCCCGCCTGATGATAAGCAAGAGGAAGTCCAAGAGTGACGACGGCTTAAAAAACTGAGTATCACTTACAATCATTAATACAGCAGGAGTATATTCTGCAACTTCTTTTTGTCTACACTCCAGAATTAGGCCAACACCATACCAGAAGGCCAGGGCATAAGTAGCATATATTATGAGCCACATAAAACCACTACCTAATCCTGAGTATACACCTCTGCGAATACCAGTTTTGTTTGCTGGTTCTAAACGTTCAGCAAATCTGAAATCATACTGAAATTTTAGAATAAGCTTTGCGTTAATTTTTATTTATTTTGACTCGACATATGACAGCACCCCGCTTGATGTTAAGCTACTGTGGATGGATGTCACTGCCAGTGGCGTGCTGTCTAAATAGTCATAAAGACTCTGCCTACCCCCGGAAAAAACTGTATTATTTATTTATTTATTTTATTACTAAATAATACACAATTAGTATACATTCAATATATCAATCAATATTTAATTGCAAAAATAATAAGCGCCTGAATATAAAATCCATCACGACGCGTAAAGGTTCCCCCGGTAACACGCAAAAATAAGCCGCTTATTAAATATTCAACGTCCAGTTTTTGTTAGACCGATTTAAAAATGTCTCAAATCCAGGCACACTAATGCAATTTCTTGTCTTAGTGTGACGCCGGTGTTGTCAGTTGTATAAGAACAGACCGTCCATGTGTGCGTGAATTAGAGCCACGGTCTTCAGTATTACCCTACCAAATTGAATGGCTTCTTATTGTATTTGTTTTTATGCTTGTTTTATGTGTCAAATGCATATATTTTGTCGTGTTATACCGATTGGTGTTTTTATTTTTTCGTTCTTTGTTTTTCTTTTATTGTTTTGACAGAAGTTTGTGTGATTGTTTGCTCTCGTTTTTTAAGTTAATTGTTTAATAGTTGAGTTTAATATTTAAATTAATTAATCGTTTGATTATTTATATGGTAAAAAAAGAAATATAAAAAATGTTTTTACATGTGCATAAAAGATATGAAGGTTATGTTATAAAATTAATTGATTATTTAGGTTATTATTTGTATTTTGTAATATCATTTATAATGAAGTCTTTATTGAGGGTTATCTTGTGCAGATGTTACTTGGTATGAATATTTATTTAATATATTTTTAATTATGTACAAAATATAGGTTATGTATATTGTAATGTAAATGTATATGTAAGTGTATATTGTAAAATTCACAGAATACTATTTTATACTATATAAGGTTTATATTTAGTATAGTACAAAATAGGATATCTTTTTTGCCTACCCTTTGTAAAATCCCACCGCACGCCACTGGTCACTGCTACTACAATTCAATAAGTGTAAGCAGCAATCACATCCACAATGCCGGCCTAGTTGGAACCCGCAACTTCACGGTGTCTATACTTGTGGTACTACTCCGGATCGGCAGACTGGGTACCACTGCCTACCACTCTTTGATAACCAGCCCGAAGCAAATATCTACCTCTTTGTTTTTAATTAGCAATTATTTGCGATATTTATTATAATTATTAAATATTACAAATAAAAGCTATGAAACAAATAATTGCCACGACCGGGAATCGAATCCGGGACTTTACGCGCAACAAACCAATCGCTAACCGTTCGTCCTCGCATTTCGTCGAAATGAAGAACAGACATTAGACAACTAAGAAAGGACAACTGTTGGCCCTTAGGCGACCGTGGTTAGTCCCCGGTTCAAATACCACTTGCCGGTACCAATGTGTCTATAATATTTATATGTACTATGGTCGTCCTGTTTCTATGATACAAATACTTTTAGTAGCTTAGTACTTGTACGATACATGTCACAGCATCGCGGTTGATGCTGCTGTAGCATATGTACCTGGACCGACACAAGACCCTCAAAGCCAGTGGTAGGCTCCGCACACGGTGTCCTTCACCCTGTAAGCCTCACCATCTAATTCTAAGGTACCATTCCAAAATTCAGTGTACAAAATTCAGCACAGAATACAGGAATTAGAATTATGTCGATAGTTCAAAACCGTTGATGAGATCTGATCTGAGAGGATGCAGCTCACCCTGTAAGCCTCACCAGCACCTATGTATATCTCCTAAGATATAATAGCACTAATTTTATCTTTTTGGCACTAATTATCACTAATTTAGCACTAAATTTTGGTATATATGGTACTCAAATCTGTAAGTTTCAAAATTAGATTTTGAGACTTACAGATTTGAGACTTGAGACGACATGTGTGCGTCGGAACATCTTCCTTTTCGCATCCCACATACCTACATGGTCCTAAAAATACTTGCCATACCTTTTAATTTCTTTCTGTTCTCCGCCAAAAGCAACCACAGTTCTTATTGACGATATTACCTCCTCCGCTGCAACTCCAGCGATACTGTACGCTCTCAATTCTTGTTTTGTCAAAGATGATTGTACCTATAATGAATGTAATTGTTGAAAAAGGACTATTTTTATTTTTTTATTGTGACTCGACATATGACAGCACCCCGCTTGATGTTAAGCCGAAGTGTAGCAATCACATCCACTATGCCGGCTTAGTTGGAACCAGCAACTTACAAGCTGACCCCAAAACGTGACCAAATCACTTCACGGTCTGTATACTTGTCAGTGGTGGTACTACCCCGGATCGGCAGACTGGGTACCACTGCCTACCACTCTTTGATAACCAGACCCGAAGCAAATACCCACCTCTTTTTTTATTAAATATTACAAATAAAAGCTATGAAACAAATATTTGCTTCGACCGGGAATCGAACCCGGGACTTTACGCGCAACAAACCAATCGCTAACCGTTCGTCCACGCCTGTCGTCGAATGATAATAAATCTTTAATTGAAGTTATAGTGTTAATACAAGGAAATCCATGCTATTTAAGTAAGGGGCCGTTCAAGTACTACGTAAGAAACAAAGTGGGGGGTTTCTGCTTTGATTATTTTTGTTGATATTGCAGACTGCCCCTCAGTCAGTCTGCGGACTATGAAATATTTGACTACCTAGGTCTCACTGTCGTAGTATGAGATTAAAGCATAATTTCACACGAATACAAAATGTAGGTACAGAAATTAATACATGCTTACTTTTGTTGACAAGAGGGATGAAGGCGTTTAAAATAACTAAAATAATGCTTATGGGCCCCATTCACTATGAGATTTGTATCGCAACATGTATCATTGATTCCGAATCATGACACTAATATTAACGTAAAAACGATGGTTTCAAAATATCGAATATAGCGATATCAGTTCACACCACTTACTTGAGACGGCAAAGCTGTATCATGCAATGTTTTTTTAGACCAATATCTTTATCGTTTTGTTTTAAACATACAGTAAAAGAGCTATTGATACTGCTAGAGGTATCTCAGGCATGTTAGAGGTATCTCAGGCATGTTAGAGGTATCCACTATACCGAAAGACTAGATATTGTATCGCGATCAGTCCGGATTAGCCACGTAGCAAGAGTAGCAAATGTTACGGACCCCGCGCTCCAACGCCTGTCTAATCTTAATAAAAAAATATTAATTTAGATAGGAGCGTAAAATATCTTGCATGCCTTAAACGCGAAGCGCTTAGGCTATTCTTTACTTCCACGTGAAAATTTAAGTCGATATTGAAAGTGTTATCTCTAAATTTGCCCATATTAAATCCAAAAAAGTTTATTTGTAACAGTTTTGTTTTATTTAATGCCCTAAACTTGAGCAACACAAGGGCCCCTTGACAGAATTTGCTATAGGCACCGCGCTGGCTTAATCTGGCACATCAATCAGCGTGGGCATGAATGCTGAAACTGATATAAATCTTTGAGACAGATCTCAGATACCTTGTCTGATACAAATCTCAGGGTGAAAAGCCATAACACACGAATAATCCTTGGAAGACCCCTAATTAAGTAGGTGCCTTAGCCTGGAAATCGAAGTCAAGACCTAATAAAGCTTGTAAAATAATATACATACATAAGCAACAATAGCTGTGGCTGCTATCACGACTGGTGCGCAAGAAAGTATGACCAAGGTTAGTTTCCAGCCGTACGAGAGGGAAATGACAATGGCCCATATAAAAGACGTGACCAGGTAAAGCAATATTGGAACCTTTTCACCGATACCTTCGCGAAACTTCATTATGTCACTGAAAGCAAAAGTCTTCATTAAAATTAAAGGTTTTATTAAAGGACATTATTCATTTTGGGCTTCTATGTACTACTTTTGTAATGTCCGATGATAAAAAATTATATAAATGGTAGTTTCGATACTTGCATTGATGAAACTAATAACAAATTTGCTTTTAATTGCTGTGCAATTAAGTTATTTGGAAAATAAAATAAGGATTTTGTATCGTCTGTCAATTAACGCCATATTTGTTCTGCTTTGAGCTGTCATAATTATAGTTTTATTTTTTTGCACACCTAAACTATGCAAAATAAAGGATAAATTCCAATTACAATTTTAATATTTGTGCATCAAACTTTTAATACAATTAAGCCCAAGTCCCCATACAAAATGAATGATGTCTTTTGGGTTAGATGACTGTGGTGTAATGATAGTGAAGTGTCACGTAAACCGAGAGTCCCACCTGCCAATTTATCTTTGATATACTATATGTACAAGTCATCCAATTTTTATGGTATGAGGACTTTTGGTAGTTTAGTAAAGAAATGTTTAGAAAAACATACATTCTTTCATTGGATTTGTTGTACCACCATTTTTAACTGTACAGACTCAGTCGCGTGTAAGATGCAGTTATTTAACTGTAATAGTAGGCAGATTAAAAGGATGAATAAAAGTAGATTGACGAAAGGATGCCGATGGACGCGTTAAACGAGGCAGACTAAGAAGGGTGTGTTTCGACCAAATCGGGTTGCCTAGTGCCCATAACCGTAGAGCGTATATGAAGAAAATTGTAGATGTAAGGGAAGCAAGGAAGTTATGTCAGGATCGTGGCAAGTGGCGCTCCATTGTCTCTGCCTATCCTTGTGGGAAAATCAATTTGATTGATGGAAATTAAAGCTATGAAACAATTCTTCAACAAATTGAAGGCGACCGTGGTGTAGACTGCCACTACACTTGCCACGCAATGATTACACAAACCGAGAGCACGAGTTCGAAACTACCCACCGGTACCAATGTATCTTTGATATATGTACTTTGGTTGTCCTGTTTCTATGATACAAGCACTTTAGTAGCTTAGTATAGAAATGTATAAAAAAATTAAAAATCTTTGCTGGGATCGGGAATCAAACTTGGGACTTTAACGTAATTGACTAATATGCTAAACAGACTGATATCCTTTATAAAATTTCTCTAAATTAAAACCCACTTACTCAGACACTTTGGTAGCGAAGTTCATCGAAGTATTTAAGTCGTACCAAGTGATATCCTGACGGAGAACAGCACGTAGAAATTTCGTCTTAACACGCTCAATCTGAAAGGAAAATAGCAACGTTCAGTACGAGTAATATTTGTTAGCAATCAAATATACTGTTACGTACTGTCAGTGTCACCCACAGGGAGAGTGTGTGTAAGTTTTCTAGAACCTATACAACAGTAGCATTAAAAAAAACAATACAAATAAATTAATAACTTTGTTGCCCTTTGGCTCGAAACAGTGGTAGGTAGTGGTACCCAGTCTGCCGATTCGGGGTAGTACCACCACTTACAAGTATACAGACAGAAGTGATTTAGTCGCGTTTCGAGATTAGCTTGTAAGTTGACGGTTCCAACTAGGCCAGCATAGTGGATGTGACTGCTACTCATAGTTATTGAATTGTAGTAGCAGTGACATACATTCATGGACCACACTCCAGCCTAACATCAAGGGGTGCTGTCATATGTCGAGTCACAATAAATAAAAATGTATAAATATACTGTTAGGTACTGTCAGTGTCAGTGTGTGTGTAGGTTTTCTAGAATGCCCTCAGAAAAAACCTACACAACAGGCCATAATAAAAAACAATACAAATAGATAAACAACTTTGTTGCCCTTTGGCTCAAAACCGTGAAGTAATTTAGTCGCGTTTCGGGATCAGATTTTAAGTTGCCGATTCCAACTAAGTAGTGGATTTGATTGCTACTTACAGTTATTGAATTGTAGTAGCAGTGAAATCTATTGATGGACCGCACTTTAGCTTAACATCAGGCTGGTGCCGTCATATTTCGAGTCACATTTAAAAATATAAAAAAACAATAACAAAGGGATGCTCGACACAATAGCATCCACGGACACAAAACGGAAGCACTACAACTCCCTTTACCAATGGCGGCTAACTAAAAAGAAGATGATTATACGAACCTGTCTTAAAGCAGTATAGTTAAATAGATCCACACTGATACATCCAACAATGAATTGAATTAAAGAAATCATTGCGCAACCAATCCCAAAAGCCTGAGAGTCTTCAATCAATGCCAGGCGATTCTCTGCTGCAGAAGCATTCGTTCTGGAAAATTAACCAGCAAAGTTCGGAAGTTATAAATAGGTGTTTATTTATTTAATTAATTATTGAGACACGACATTTGACACCCTGTCTTGTCTAATGGTAAGGGCAAGGAGAGTACCAAGAGCGTTAACGGCTGAAAACAAGTTACATCTGCCTTAGTGTAAGTTTTGCGGTTCGATAAGAGAAGGCCTAAATTTCTCCTCCTGCTATTGCTAAACCCATATAGCAGGAGGTAGTTATTGGTACTACTGAGGGCCCCGCGCTTTAGCCCTAAAACTACAAAAAGAGCGCTGACTTTTGAGCTGGGCAGTATAAGGACCGAAAGATTAGAAAAGCTTTAGACGGGCAAGAAGTAGAAGCAAGTCTGCCTATTAATACAGTCGTGCACATACGATTTTTATTCATATATTTATATTATATATAATGTTTTAGTATGCGTAAAACTAAAAGTAATAAAACAAATTACTTCGCAGTTCGGAATAGCGTTCTTAGGCCTATGTTTAGCCACGGACGTCTTCTGGCTAATTATGAATTAAAACAAAAGACCTATTAACTAAAAGACTTTATTAAAGAACCTTCGGTTCACAATTGCTACGGGTCCCGCGCTGCTGACCTTATCCGGCACTGACTGACGAACTCAACCCAAATAAGTGCAATTAAGTAATTGGATTAAACAAATTTTATGCGGCTTATTATCACGTTTATTTTTGGTTATTGATTTTGCAATTTTTTATTATTTCGACGTTTCGAGAGCTTTGCAGCCATCGTGGTCACGGAGAGACTGAGGTGTTGATCGTTCTATTGGTAGATGCTGTTATTGTTTCCAAAACTACCCCGTTTTATGTTTTGATTGTGTTTTATTGTTCCCAGTTTAATTCAATTTTTCGCAAAAATAACTGAGGGTGTCATCTGGTTTTGCAGTTTGCTGATCTTGTGCTCTGAACTTGTGTATTATGGGGTCCCAGGTGTTAGATAATCGCCAACCACCTTCTCTATTGAAATGAACTAGGATGTTTTTTAATCTAAATAGCCTCGCGTTCGCGTACCATCCTGGGTATCAGTCGACTTTCTTTAGCGAGGATCTTTTGTTTGTCGAAACGGATTTAGTGGTTGGCGCGAATAATTCAATAACCAAAAATTAACACGATAGTAGCCGCATAAAATTTGTTTAATTCAATAATCAATGTTCACGCAAAATCTAAGAAAATACTAAGTGCAATCAATACTCACAGAACCCGTCCACCACCAAACAAAACAAGTGTAATAGTTTCCGTTGAAGTGCCGTTCATCACAGTTCTATCGATCAGGAGCGCTATAAACTCTCCATATATAATTACACTGACAGGAACACAAAGGCCATTTGCACAAGCCAGTATAACCCCCATGGCAAGGATGATAAACTCCCATGAATTTGCAAATCTGAACTGAAATAAAAGATCACAAATAAAATATATTAATCAATAATAATAAGGCGACCGTGGTGTAGTGGCAGTGCAATGGTTATGCAAGCCGAGTGCACGGGTTCAAAACCACTCACCAGTACCAATGTATTTATTTATTTATAGTGGCGGCGGGTGGGGCAGCCAGAAACTGACTCGGTTTTTCCAGTCGTCGTCACTCTTGGACCTCCTCTTGCTTATCATCAGGCGGGTCGTGGCCAGATGTCGAGTCACAATTTAAAAAAAACCGGGTTCGATTCCCGACCGGAGCAAATATTTGTTTCATAGCTGTTATTTGTAATAATTTTGTTAATAACTTAATTATTAATTTATCAATCAATCAATCAAATTGTCACGCCTTTTTCCCACAGGGATAGGCAGAGACAATAGAACGCCACTTGCCACGATCCTGACACAACTTATTAATTTAATTATTAATTATTACAAATCTTAGCTTATTATTACAAATATTTGTAACAAAAAAGGGGATTATTATTTTCTCTGGGCCGTGAAGCTTAATCGGAAGTTGCGCTTAGGAATTAGCTTGTAAGTTGCCGGTTCTGACTAAGCCGGCATAGTAGATGCGATTGCTCTTTTCAGTTATTTACCTGTAGTCGCAGTCACCTCCTTAATCGACCGCATTCCAGCTTAATATCAGGCAGGTTGCTGCCACAACAAAAAAAATAGTAGCTTGAATGATAAAGGTTGTATATATTGTATACAGGAATAATAACTTACGAGTTTAATCCAAGATACAGGCGCTCCTTGTTCTTTTTCAGGTTCTTGTCTGAAAATAAATAAATATTATTGTACCAGGTGTTAGAAATGCGGTCATTAAGGAGTGTATGTGAAGTGACGATAGCGGATAGAATAAGGAACAGCACAGGGTGCGATAGATGTGGTTTGAAAGAAGATGTAGTGACAAGGATTGACATAGGAATGCTTCGGTGGTTTGGGAAAATTGAAAGGATGAGTGAAAGTAGATTGACGAAAGGAATTTATAAATCTGATGTGGATGGATGCGTTAAACGAGGTAGGCCCAGGAGGGTTTCTTTCTGACCAAATCGGAGATATTCTCAAGAAAGCGGAGTTGCCTATTTCCCATAACCATAGATAGAGATTGTATGAAGAAAATTATGGATGTGAAGGAAGCGATGGAGTTGTTTTAGTACCGTGGAAAGTGGCGCTAATCTGCCTATGCCTGTTAGAAAAAGGCGTGTCAATTTGATTGATTGATTGGTTGTATTGCGTACACTGCAGTCAACAGGAGAACTACCTTTTTTTTACTTCAAGTACTGTCATCATAATAATAATAAAAAATTATAAAGATTACTCAATTTACAAGGCCGGAATAGTGGAGGCTGTCTCCGAGACGGTGCACGAGACCACACTCCAGCTTAACATCAGGCAGGCTTATCATATATTGTCACAATAATAAAATTAAAAAACACATTAATAAAAAATCTTACTTATTTCTATTGATGTTAATCTGACAGCATTAAAATGTTACTCTACTTTTACTTCTATGACTGAATTAAAGTGTTATTCACTCTACTTCTACTTCTATGATTGAATTAAAATGTTACTTACTCTACTTCTATAATTGAATTAAAATGTTAAATTAAACTCTACTTCTACTTCTATGACTGAATTAAAATGTTACTTACTCTACTTCTACTTCTATGACTGAATTAAAATGTTACTTACTCTACTTCTACTTTTATGATTGAATTAAAATGTTACTTACTCTACTTCTACTTCTATGACTAAATTAAAATGTTACTTACTCTACTTTTTCTTCTATGACTGAATTAAAATGTCACTTACTCTACTTTTACTTCTATGATTAAATTAAAATGTTACATACCCTACTTCTACTTTTATTTCTATGATTGAATTAAAATGTTACTTACTCTACTTTTACTTCTATGACTGAATTAAAATGTTACTTACTCTACATTTGCTTCCATGACTGGATTAAAATGTTACTTACGCTACTTCTACTTCTATGGCTGAATTAAAATGTTACTTACTCTACTTTTACTTCTATGACTGAATTCAAATGTTACTTACTCTACATTTGCTTCCATGACTGGATTACAATGTTACTTACTCTACTTCTACTTCTATGACTGAATTAAAATGTTACTTACTCTTCTTGTAAAGCCTTCTCAGCAAGGTAAGCAGATTGTTGTGCGAACGTGCTAATTGACAAGGAGTTTTGTCTCCAACCAAGTACTACTGGTCGCTGTTCGCTCGACCGTCTGCGGTTGTACTTGTTGACACTTTTCACCGATTCATCGCGTTTCATCCTTGTTTAGGCTACTGGGAATGATAAAAAAAATTAAAAACTTTTTATACTAAGCTACCAAAGTGCTTCAATCATAGAAACAGGACAACCAAAGTATATAATATCAAAGATGCATTGGTACCGGCAAGTGGTTTTGAACCCGTGCTCCCGGTTTGCACTGCTACTACATCACGGTCGCCTAAATATTGTTTCATAGTTTTTATTTGAAATGACCCCATTCACATAGATTTGTGTTGCAACATGTATCATCGATTCCGTATCATGACAGTAATCTCACCTTCACATAGCTCAGGCTTTGTCAATAAATCGTTTGCAGTAGTGGCAATTTTATGGAACAAACTTCCACTAAAAATCAAACAGGCGCCAAATAGACTCACTTTCAAAAAACTTGTTTATCAACATTTGATAAGTCAGCAATAGTCATGTTCTATATCTGTTATTTATGTATTTCTTTATTAATAATATGTATATGTGTGTGTGTATTTGTATGTATGTATATATATACATATATATTTGAATGTATAGCATGTATTTTTTATGTAGTTTACATATATTTAGTTACTTATAAATAATATTTTCATTTTAATACTTATATAGCCATATTTTAAACTTTGTTGCACTACCCACCATCATCTTAACGTTCACCATATATGAAGGTTTGGCTGGTAGAGAATGCCATGGGGCATTAAGTCCGCCTTTTGTAAAAAAAACAATAAAGTTTTTAAAGAAATAAATAATCTAAACGTGTAAATGATGGTTTATATCAGATACAACGATATTGATCCACATCACTGGCTTCAGACAGCAAAGCGGTATCATGCAACATGTTTTATAGACAATATCTTTTTTGCTAACCATATCTGTTTATTATTTTTTAACGTGTGTATGGACTTTGAAACCGATACAAATCTCTGAGACAGATCTCAGCGTGAAATGGGGCCTTTATATTTAGTTATTAGATTGCATATTACATATCCAAATTGACGAATGTCGTGGCGCATTAGTAGCATTAGCCATCGGTAGTGCGTAAAGTACCGGTTTCGATTCCTGGTCGGAGCAAATATTTATTTCATAGCTTTTATTTAAGGTATTTATTATTTAGAATAAATATTACAAATATTTGTTAATAAAAAATGCATTTGGATGTTTGCTACGAGTCTGGTTGTCATCCGGGGTATTACCACTACTTACAAGTATACAGATCGCGTTTCGGGATCAGCTTGTAGATTGGCGGTTGCAACTAGGCCGGCATAGTGGATGTGACAGCTGACGGATTAAGAGAATCGGTCCACTAACTCGGGTCAGCCGACTAGGATGACAACCACTCTTTAAACAAACCTTTCGCTTCCTTTACATCTATAGTTCTCTTCATACAAGATTACGATTATAGTAGACCCGGTAGACTGTAGACTGTAGATCCCTGTCCTCCTTAAAATAGTTTATAATATTGATGTTACCTATATAAACACATCTCCAGGGTCAATGATTAAATGTCGTTATAATTATTGTTCATTGCAAGTTACTTTTCACAAGTTCTCCGTGTCACGGCGACTCGGTTTTAGCGGGAATTTAATCATTTCTTTTGACATTTAAATTGATGCCCTTTTAAAAAACGGAAGGTTTCTCTTCATTATTTGTAAAATAGGTACGTTTTTTTTATTGTGAACATTGACTTCTTATAAGCTAAATCAATAATAAATAGTTTTCTTGTTAATAAATTAAGTGTTTTTTTAATAATTAGGTATTGAATTTTTAAATAAAATTTAATTACTATAAAACGTCAATTCCGATGCACGTCAATTTTTTTTATAAAATAAATTCTAGCTTTGGACGAATTCTATGAGAAATAAATAAAACAAGTCCTTTATTGACCCATCGTCTGATATGATGTTAGGCTATGTATTAAGATTTTTTTATTGTGACTTAACATTATGACAGCACCCTGTTTGATGTTAAGCTGGAGTGTGGTCCATGAATGGATATCACTGCTACTACAATTTTAATTTTTTTTTTTTTATTGTGACTCGACATATGACAGCACCCCGCTTGATGTTAAGCCAAAGTGTGGTCCATGAATGAATGTCACTGCTACTACAATTCAATAACTGTGAGTAGCAATCACATCCACTATGCCGGCCTAGATGGAACCGGCAACTTACAAGCTGATCCCGAAACGTGATCAAATCACTTCACGGTCTGTATACTTGTAAGTGGTGGTACTACCCCGGATCGGCAGACTGGGTACCACTGCCTACCACTCTTTGATAACCAGACCCGAAGCAAATATCCATCTCTTTTTTTTTTATTAACAAATATTTGCAATATTTAATACCATTAAATACTACAAATAAAAGCTATGAAACAAATATTTGCTCCGACCGGGGATCGAACCCGGGACTTTACGCGCAACAAACCAGTCGCTAAACCGTTCGTCCACGCCTGTCGTCAAATTGTGATTTGATATTGCATATGTGATTGCTACTCACCGTTTAATAACTGTGAGTAGCAATCACATATGCCGGCCTAGTTTTAACCGGCAACTTACAAGCTGATCCCGGAAGGCGACCAAATCATTTTACGGTCTGTATAAGTGGTAGTACTACCCAGGATCGGCAGACTGGGTACCACTGCCTACCCCTCTTTAAATCAGAATTAGATTTACTCGGATTAGAAGTTCTATAATGTATTTGTAAAATAAATACAAAGTATATTTTATCTTCAAAGAAAGTATCTAATATATATTTTACTTAAGAGTACAATAAACTCTATGAAGATTAGACAAGACAAGTAATTGTAATTCGTATTTGTAGTACCTAATTGTAATTTGAAGTGTACTGCAAATACATGTTACAGATGATTAAAACACAAAATTATGTTTGTGTAAAAAGGAAATACCAGGATAATACTTGGTTGAATTAATTTTTTTTAATGATTTGACTGTCGGCTCTTAACAATTTTTCAAATATTAGCAATAACTAACTTTATTTTTATTTCGACTCGACATCGGCACCAGTGGCCCGCCCCGGGCGGCACATTTAGGGGGCGGCGAAATTATAAAAAAAACTAAAATAAATCTTTATTTTTCAAATTCAAATTCATATTTTTGTTGTACCTATGATTGAAATTCCCAAATAAGGGGGCGGCAATTTTTTTTTGGCTGGCGTGGCTGACTCCCACGCTACGCCACTGATCAGCACCCCTAGCACGGCAATCCAAGAAGCAAGATAAAGAACTATATGGAATATTATTGTAACTCATTTTAAATGAAGTATTAGGCCGGCACATCAAAATGTTAAAAATATATTTATTAAAGTATTCAACGTTGTTTTGAGTAAAGTTTTACAGAACGTTTAAATTTCTTTTTTGATACACTGTTCTAGTATGTTATCTAAAATAAGTTGGAATGATATTCTTTGCAAGTCGTTATCTTGCTTCTTGGATTGCCGTGCTAGGGGGAGCAGCAACCTGTCGGATGTTAGTTTCTCTTTTTTTGTACACAATAATTGAAATGGCTTCTCTTTGGAAAGATCTTTAAATAATTGGCGGCATAATTGACTAGTGTTGTGTTAAGGATTATAAGTCTTGTTAAAACAAGTATACGGTACAACTATAAGTATAAGAAAACCAATTTGTCAAAGCAAAAATATAGTAATCATTAATAAAATCTCAATAAAGCTGGGTTGCCTAGTGCCCATAACGGTAAAGCTTGTATGAAGAGAATTGTGGATGTGAGGGGTTCAAACAAGCTCTACAGTTATGGCACTAGGCAACCCAGGTTTCTCGAGGATATCTTCGATTTGGTAGGAAAACGTCATCCATTTCACAATAATAAAAATTATTTAATATATATATATATATATTAAACATGCTGGTTACATAAAAACAAGGCAACCTAAGTAAGCTTGTCTAAACCAAGTAAGTACAATATCAAAGATACTTTTACAATGGTATGGGCTGAGCAAGTGGTTTTGAACCGGGAGCTGTTGGTTAAAGTCTCTTTGTGTTATGTAAGTAAGCTATCATGTAAGTAATCTAAATCAAATCTCTTTATTCTTTTGATTGTTATCAATTCGCCAATTCTACTAAATCTCGAAATTTCAATAACTCGTGCCGTAATTTATCTCAAGGAGTATACTCTTGTATTGTTTTACTAATTCCAAAGAAACGATAAATACAATGATAAAACGATATATATTTTTAGAATTACTTGAAATTATTTTTAACTATCTTTATAAACTACTAATTGGTCAAATACAATCTTGGTTAAAGGTGAATTAAACAAATTTTATGCGGTTTACTATCGCGTTTATTTTGGTTTTGATTTTACTATTGTTTTATTATTTCGACGTTTCGAAAGCTTTGCAGCCAGCGTGGTCACGGAGAGACTGATATAAAATTTGTTTAATTCATTAAACAATGATCGCGCAAAACCTAAGAAAATACTTGGTTAAAGGTTTTTTTATTACATTTCTATACTAAGCTACTAAAGTGCTTGTACCATAGCAACAGGACAACCAAAGTACATAATATGTATTATTCAGATACATTGGTCTCGAACTCGTGCTCTCCGGTTTGCGTAACCATTGCACTGCTACTACACCACGGTCGTATAGTTTGGACTTTACATTTCATTAGCACCCCGGCTGATGTTAACTCGGTTTATCAACGAAAAAGACTGCTATCTACTCTACTTTTTTTTATTATTGTGAAATGAATTTAAAATAATTTATTAGCATGGTCCTCAGCATACACTTACTCATCGTCAGATTCTACCATGGCTTCGAAAAGGCATATGACGTGAATAAGGACACAAAAAACTCCTTGTACCTACACATTAAACATACCAAACAGGGTATATATAAAATAAAAAACAAAGAAAATATATACTATCCATGGGACTCGATATTATGGAGTATTAGTATGTATTTACATGGATAGCACCTAAAGGTCATCATTCATTTTGTATGGGGACTTGGGCTTAATTGTATTAAACAGTTTAATGCATTCTAAAATAATTTGATGTACGAAGATTATAATGTAATTGGAATTTATCCTTTATTTTGCATTGTTTAGGTGTGCAAAATGATCAAACTAAAATTATGACAGTTCAAAGCAAAACAAATATGGCGTAGATTGACAGATAATACAAAATCCATATGTTATTTTCCAAATAACTCAATTGCACAGCAAATAAAAGCAAAATGGTTATTAGTTTTATCAATACAAGAATCGCAAATACCATTTATATATTTTTCATTCATTGGACATTACAAAAGTAGTACATAAAAGCCTAAAATTTACAATGCACAGTATAATAATTTAAAAAAATATAAATATCAATCAAATTGTCACGTGTTTTTTTCCATGGGGATAGGCAGTAACAATAAAGCGCCACTAGCCACAATCCTGACACAACTCCCTCGCTTGCCTCTCAACAACAATTCTCTTCATACAAGCTCTACGATTATGTGCACTAGGCAACCCAGCTTTCTTGAGGATGCCTCCGATTTGGTCGGGAAAAACCTTCCTGGGCCTTTCTCGTTTAAAGCATCCAGCCACATCAGAATTATAAATTCCTTTCGTCAATCTACTTTCACCCATCCTTTTCATATTTTTAATATACCTAAATGTAGTTAAGTATCTAAATACTTATTTCTAGCCTGAAGGAAATAATTTTTGTTTTCAGAATGGAGGCAATATAACCCGGCGCCATTCTGACGCCTGATAAAGGGGGATAGGCGTCAAAGGGGGTGCGATAACAAATGAATGAATCCGTACATCTCTTTGTTTTTTTGCATCAGACGCTCGACCTCTCGTTGGACCTCGACTTGTCTGATGTTAACCAGGCAAATCGAAGCTTAAGCGAGGGAAAGTCCAAAAGCGACTTGGACGGAAAAAATATATATATTCTCTCTATATATTTATATATTTCGGCCGGCATAGTGGCGACGATCTCGATCACGCCTACTGCATTGAATATTCTTTAAGACCAACTGAACCCGAAACGGTCTACTTCTCATTTTACGGTCTGTATTCTTGTAAGTGGTGGTACAGATGGGCAACCGGAGCAGCACAGTGAAAAATATGATTTCTAGGGATTTGTATTTATTTTAAGGGCTCCAGGGCATCTAAACCGTTACATACAGTTATTAAACGTTGGCTTCATCCATGAACCGCACTCCAGCTTAACATTAGGCAAGGTGCTGTCCTATGTCGAGTCACAATAAGAAAAAAACTCGAGGCCTTATTCCCAAGCATGTTGGTGGAACTTAACTTATTATACTACCTATCTATTTCAAGTAGACATATAAGCGAGACAAAGTATAATTGAGAATACTATTATCCTTTGTCTCGCATCTCTATGCTTCTCTAGCACTGCATAGAAAAGCAGTTACAAGTGGCTAGATGGATGGAATTTGATCGATGGAAATTGAATCAACGAAAGAAATTTATGAATCAGAGTTGAGTGGAAGATTAAAGCGGGAAGGACTCAAAGAATGGTTTTCAAATCAAAATTTTTTTTCCTGGACATCAAGTTTTTAGAAATCGGGCGCGAGACTTAATATTAATATTAGGAAATTAAAAGCGAAAAACGTTAGTAATTGACAATAATATAAAAAAACTTACAATTTATTTATTATGTATAAAATACCGCTAAAACACTTTTTATTTAAACTTAAAACAAGCGATTTATTTCTCGTCA
The DNA here is from genome assembly GCA_905220615.1 of Tinea trinotella. Classification (NCBI taxonomy): domain Eukaryota; kingdom Metazoa; phylum Arthropoda; class Insecta; order Lepidoptera; family Tineidae; genus Tinea; species Tinea trinotella. The sequence goes on from HG992326.1 coordinate 6,686,467, forward strand.
TAAGGATTTTTTATTTTCAAATATTTCTTAATATTTCGCGTCAAATTTTTAAATTATAGTGAATACTTTCTGTTAACCGATCTGGCTGAAAGTTAGCTACAAACTGTCGTTAAGTTTCAACTGGGCAAGCTTATAATACATCGGCACATAGTCACTATACATTCAAATCATACATTTATAAATGAATAAATTTTATATAATATCCTAGTTGGATAAGTATTTTTCTGAATTATTCAAGTGGTAGTTAGGTAGAAATATGTTATCAACCAGTTGAAATGATAATACATATTCTATTGCAAGCGCCTGTTTTTATAGATAAACGATTTTATATAAAGTTTAAAGAATTTTGCAGGAACTAAGCAGTTTAAATCAATATTGTTATGGGTATATATAACATAATAATTATTTATTAGTAGGTATATTTTTATACACAGAACATAGAAAGGTTTAATTTTTTACAAGAAATCATTATTCTCTTTTCAGAATTAAATAGAACTATTACAAATTAAAGTTGTTATTGAATTGATTCATAGTCATATATAATATATTTAGTAATTAAGGCCTAAATAGTAATTTTAAGAGTTTAAATTTAGTTAATATAAATTAAATTATCTAAATTAAAATACAAAGAAAAATAATAAAACTATTTCAAAATTCATAAATCTATTTTGTACCTGGCAACTTTATTGGCATTTCGTATTGGCCAATGCCTTTCATTTTAATTAAAAAACAGTTTTTCTGCTGTCTGTCTTCGTTCGCTTGTGATTCTCGTTTTCTCAATTAATTTACGCTTTATCCTACAGTATTAAGTTCTTAATACCTAATATTATTCAATAAAATAGGTTATTTGTGATTATAATATAAAATAGTAGATGTAAGTATTTTTATTATAGTTCTTATCTTTATATTAAAAAAGTGATAATGTCATCTTCGAAGTTTATACGTGGGCTCATATAATATTGAAAACGAGTTTTCCTCTACCTTAATTGTCCTTATGTTAATTTTATTTACGTTAATGTTGCTATTTCAAGGTTCTATGTCGAGATATTAGTATTTAATAAAATAAAAATACTTTGTACAAGAAGTGAGAGTTTTACGGTACTTTAAATTGTCCTAATTTTGAAGTACTATTACCAATTTCGTGCGAGTATCCGTTGCACAAACACGTAATTTATTCAAGTAATTACTACTAGTTAACGCTTATAAGCAATTCTTTAGTCATGCAAAATATTTAACATCATTTTTCTATACTAAAACTTTGACCTCATATAATAATTTCAATAATTGCATAATCATTTGAATTGGTAATAAATTACTAAAATTAAAAAAAAAATGGTGCAAATTTAAAAATATGGTGTACCATGCTATATTTATTATAACCTCAATCTACTGATACTATAATCTTATCACTTTGAAATCTCACATTTATAGTTCAAGAGTTTTTTCTAGTGGCGGCGTCTACCAATTATTACTATTTACTACCAAGTCATACTCACTATCCGTTACAATAAAAAAAAACATTTATTAAATATAAGGGTATCAGTTAAATGTATTAGTAAAGTCTATACCATCTAGATTCTTATTGTACATACATATTATATTTAATAACAAATCAATCTTGTTTGTAAAGTGAATTTATAAACAATTTTCCTGGGTGTTATTAATAAACACAACATAAAAGAAAGCATTAATAAGTTAGGTGTCTACAAACCAATCAGCAAATCATAAAAAAAAAGAAAAAAATCAGATACAAAAGAAAGGCTAACTTTTAGGCCCACTGAAGCAATTATGAACTGAGTCAGTTTTTTCAGTCATTGGTGCTCTTGGACCTTCTCTTCCTTACCATCAGGCAAGTCGAGGTTACAAGAATGTTTTAGAAATCTTTCCCATATAAACGATGGAACATAATTAGTAAGTAAAAATAATTTATTTTGTTTTAGAACATGGCAGAAACAGATAATCAAAGTAACGGTGATGCTGGCCCACCTAAAGGAGTTCCAGCATTAAAGGCCCATGTAATTGCTAACAAAATTGATGTTGCATTATGGGCAATAAGGATTTTAACTATTTTATGTACTATTGGATACATAATACCTCTTTTTAATAAGTAAGTATTGGATTTTAACTGTTTATGAATCACTTTTAGATTAAGAGACAAGATTTGGTCCTACTGTGTGTCACCCCAGTAGAGATAATGACCACTACTGGGTCTACATATCATAGAACCATAATCTTCATATCATCTTCAATGGATTTTAATGTATATAACATTTACAACAGGAGGGTGATAAATTTAGCACTAAAATAATTACAGAAATAAACAACACAAAATCTAACATATAAATTACACAACAAAAAGAATCTTACAAACTAGCAATTTAGTAGAACTTTGCCTTTGTAATGACTATTTTTCTTATAACACTATTAGAGAGTGTTATGACAATACTTTTTTTAGTCATAGGCAGACAGTTTGCAAATAGACAATCTGGCGTGGTAAGACTTTCAAGAGACTTTTGTGAAAATGATGTATCGGAATCAGGTTTAATTTCCTGGTACCAACTTTACTGGTACTATAGTAGCAGTCAGTTTCATTCTTAGACCATACTCTAGCTCAATATCAAGTTATAGTTTGTCGAGCCACAATAACCAATGAAATAAATGATGTAAATATTATAATAATTAAGAAATCTGAGCCATGCAGCAGAGGGAACCTGCCCAAACCTATTTCAGATATAACTTGTCTAACTATAAATGACGCCCCTCCACTTTATTAGTTTATTTAAATGTGTGAATGCAAATAATTCTAACTATACTACTATACTTCATCAGCATGCTTCTTCTTGCGTGTATAACCAGCAACTGAATGACCAATTATAATTGCATTTTCAGTGTTGCATACATTATTTTATATTTGCTCATTGCGTAAATGCAGTAGAGAGGCGCATCATTTCGGCTTAGACAGACTACACAGATTTTATTTGAAACATAGTACATGTAAGAATTTAATTGTGTGCTTATATTATATAAAGCTTATGTGTTCTCCATCTTATACTTATAATGTATTATAACCTTGCCCCTTCCAAACCGAAACGTGATAAAGCAGCTTTGTCTGGCATAATGATGCAGTAACCGTTGGCTCTTTTGGACTAGTTGCTATATGTCCTAATTAAAAGTAAAAGGACAATTTAAGTAAAATTTTTGTTATTTATTTTAATTGTAAAATTTATAAATTTGATAGATACTGTTTTTAACTACCTATTGTTTAAATGTGTAAAAATAGAAGGTTATTTTTTATATAATGTCTATGTTTTTTATACTGTTAACATAGTATAATATATTACCATAAATAAATGTATTATTTATATTTAATACAGCCACGCTAAAACCGAATAACTTGAAATAAACTAATTGCTGAGAATGGACATATTGGGCAACATGACACTCGAGATCCAGTAGTAGGAGTACCTAAGCTCAATTATTATTAAATCTATTGGATATTTTTTTATTGAGACGCCTGTAAAAATGACGTAGTTTACAATTGCTTTATCGTCGTCTTTATGCCGGTCAAAAAAATGTTTTTCTTTATTTTTCGGTATTGGTATTTTAGTCTTCAAACACACACACATGCATAATATCTATGTATAAGAATTAGCAGGGCAATCAAATTTTGTCACGCCTTTTTTCCGCAGGGATAGGCAAAGACAATAGAGCGCCACTTGCTACGATCCTTACACAACTCCCTTGCTCCCTTCACATCCAGAATTCTCTTCATACAAGCTCTATGATTACGGGCACCTGGCAACCCAGCCTTTTTGAGGATGTCTCCGAAATGCGTTATGCACTATGCATTAATCCTAGGCCGGCATAATGGATACGACTGCTACTTTCTGTCATTAAACTGCAGTGGCAGTCGCCTCCAGATTAACATTAGGTGGAGTGCTTTCATATGTCGAGCTACAATATAAAAATGCTAGTCTAGCTTTATTGTTCATTGTTTTAATAATCTATTAATGATTAAGTAATTTATTAAATAGCCAAGTTCTCATTTAATTGTTTTTTTTTTCAACAATAATTATTTTTATATTAGAACGAGGGCCGCACCTTGTTGTTTAGCTGAATTGCGATAATGTATTTTTTTTAAATACATTCCTTTCCTAGCTCTTTTTTAATTGTTATTCAACATTCTGACCTCGACTTGCCTGATAGTCAAGTGCCTACAACTGAATAAAACGGCCCAGTTTACGGCTGCCTTAGCCGCCATCACTATGCCCGTGTGAGAAAGTTGCTTTTCACGGCTTGCTTGGAGGATCCAATCCATAGGATGTAGGATAGGGAGAAACATGCCTGGCTAAGCATTCCACAATGCGCCGAACCATTTAGTTCTGACTGGCGATAGTATGCGGCAATGCGGATGCTTCATCGTTTCTTTAAAAACATTATGGCGACGAAAAAGCAGCAAAATTGCGTGGCAAACCAGCAACTGAATGACCAATTACATTTGCATTTTCGGTGTGTTGCATTCATTTTTTATGTTTTCTTGTGTGCGCATATGTGGAGGGGCGCGTCATTTTAGCTTAGACAGACTATACGTTCATTGTTTAACTACGAGAATACCTAATAGCAGCACAATTTCACTTTCAATTTCTTTTTTGTCGTCATAATGTATTAAGAGAATCGAAGCCTTGTTTAGCGTATCACGGGTGTAAAAAGACAAGGTTAAAAAACTCGTCTGTACTATATTCGTGGTAAAGGCTTTAAAAGATGTAAGAGCTGCCATGTATCCTTGGGCCTTTCAAGCAAAGCGTAAAAAAGCACCTTTGGCCGGCATAATGATGGCGACTGAGACAGCCGTCAACTAACGTCGGCGATCTTGGATTTTCTTGATGAAGAGTAATAGGCAGTGATACCCAATCTGCCTATCCGGGATAATACCTCCACTTACAAGTAGTCAGACCTTGAAGTGACTTAGCCGGGTTTCAGGATCAGCTTTTAAGTATACCGGCATAGTGATTGTGACTTCTATTTAAAGCTATTTAACTTTGGTAGCAGTAACCTCCATTTATGTACCGCACTCCAGCTTAAGGCAGATATCTTCGATGATATCCTATTTTAAGGAACTTTTGACGATCAAATAACTATACATCTTGAACGGGTATTAACTTAAAAAAATATATAATACGTATACAGAGTATACAGTATACAGACCGTGAAGTGATTTGGTCACGTTTCGGAATCAGCTTGTAAGTTGCCGGTTCCATCTAGGCCGGCATAGTGGATGTGATTGCTAGTCACAGTTATTAAATTGTGGTAACAGTGACATCCATTCATGGACCACACTTTGGCTTAACATCAAGCGGGGTGCTGTCATATGTCGAGTCACAATAAAAAAAAAGTAATAAATGCTTAACAAAACACTTAATCAAACAGAATTTACAAATACTTTATATTTAAGAAAAAATTATGCAACTTTATTATAAAAATAGTTTTTGATTTCCAAGTTCTCGGTTTTTTAAGCGATAACCATTAGTTTTTTTTTCGTAAATATGAATAGCCAATTACTAAATTGGACACTTAATCGCTTAGATATTTAATTTAGTACACGGTTTTCTGAAAATTAACAAAATGTTGTCATAAAAGGAAATTTATTCGTACGAAAAATATCGCACGCTCTAAAGTGATGTGCAAATCTCAACCTAATTTCGCCTAAAGCAAACGATCAAAACGCAGATTCCTCGCCTTAACACAGGCGGGGTGCTGTCAAATTTCAAGCCACAATGAGTCTTAATAATGCTTGGCGCTGATCGAGACTCTACGCCAGTGTTTCCCAACGTGGGGCCAATTTGATAGTTTAGGGGGGGGGGGGGGGGTTAAAAATGAACTCGACACGACTTTAAACCTTTCGCTTTGGGTTATTTAAATACAATGCTAGATAATATCTTTTAATAGATATGTTTCGATTTTATTCGAAACATATCTATTAACATTTTTTTAGATATTTCTTCCTAAAACTTATTTTTTTTATTAATTAAGAGAACAAAACAATTTTTAAAAGTTAAAAATTATGTATGGTGGCATCAAAAATGTTAAGGGGGGGGGGGGGGGGGGGGTCATGGCCTAAAAAAGGTTGGGAAACACTGCTCTATGCCCTTGATTCATTGAATTTATGAGCTCAATGAATATTAGATTATGCTTAAAGGTAAATTTTTGTGTTAAATAAAAGAACTGTTGTCTTAACAAGGTCATCAATTAGATAAATTTAACAAGTAGTCGTTTAATTTTGAAATTATTATATTATGTGCATATATTATAAATATGTATAGACATTATATTCGTTGTATAGCTTGTCTAACTATAAATGACACACCCCTCTACTTTATTAGTTTATTTAAATGTGTGAATACAAATATTACTAACTATACTTTATCAGCGTGCTCGTCCTTTTGTGTCCAACCAGCAACTGAATGACCAATTACAATTGCAATTCATATTTTATGTTTTCTCGTGTGCGCAAATGCGGTTCAGGGGCACGTCATTTCGGCTTAGACAGACTATAATTAAAACAATATGGCTGATATCTTGAGATCATTATATTACGCCAAGATTATTATTATCTTAACTTTAATCATTCTTTGACGATGTAATTATTAAAATAAAACAGTTTCTATACTTATGCTACAAATCGTGCTTGTATTTTTTTTATATTGTGAATGTATATTAAAGCACCCCGCCTAATGATAAGTTAAATATTTTTCTCTTTTCTAACAACACTGTACTTTACCGTCACTTTGAATCAAAAATTAAAAAATGGAAACTCGTAATTCTGGTCCTCTCGACACAGGCTTTCGCCTAGTGAGAGGGTCAATGGTAATCTTAATCATTAATCACATTTTTTGTAAATAACAAATAGTATACTAAATGTAGATAGGTTAAGTTTTTTGGAACAATAAAGATATTATTATTATTATTATTATAAGCTGGAGTGTGATCCATAAATGAAGGTGACTTACAGTTTAATAACAGTATGTAGCAGACACTTCTACTATGCTATTTGGATCCGGATACCATTTTGGACCTAAGTGCGGTCCATAAATGGAGGCGATTGATAGTAAAGTTAAATTACTGCAGTAGCAGTCGCGTCCACTATACGGGACCCCGCCAAGGCACGTTACGCTCCTGCTTTGATATGTGTACTTTGGTGGTCTTGTTTCTATGATACAAGCACTTTAGTAGCTTAGTATAGAAATGTATAATAAAAAAGACATGTTAGCGTGTGTCAGTGTTATCAAGACATGGTCTTATCGCATAATCTAGTAAAAGTATTGATAGTATATCCATTGGGATTAGCGTCCGTAATCATTATAAAACTATGCTTTATAAAAAACTTGCTTGTCATTCAAGACAAACAAAACTAAAGATTTGTTGTTTTTGCATTATTATCTTAGGCCGGCATAGTGACGCCGACTAAGGCGATCGTAATGTGAATCGGTTTATTAGTCGTCTGCATTCTTGGACCTTCCTTTGGTTTGTACCAGATTGAGGCCAGATGTTGCATTTTAATTTCTGTTATTATTTATATATTAGTATAAATACATAAATAATATTGTCTCTGCCTATCCCTGTGGGAAAAAGCCATGACAATTTAATTGATTTATGAAATAGAATATCGACAGTTGAACTGAGCGTTGCGGCGCGTCGTTTTTATTTTGGTCAACAATCGATAAGTGAAATAGTTAATCAGCCTTTGTGTTCTCTCTGCCCTATAATTACTTTGAATCCCGCAAGAGCACCGCAAGGGCTTGTAAGAGCACTTCTGGCCGCATAGTGACTGTTGTCTTGAACCTCTCTTTGCTTACCATCAGGCAAGACGAGGACAGTAGTCGCGTCACAGTAAAAATAATGTGTTTGACATTTAAAAAAAAAAGATCACTATTTATTTTTTCTGTGACTCGACATATGACAGCACCCGGCTTGATATTAAACTGGACTGCGGTCCATGAATGAAGGCGACTACTATCTACTACAGTTTAAATAATTGCAAGTACCAAGCCACATCCACTATGCCGGCGGATTTCAGAAACTTACAAACTGATCCCGAAACGCGATTAAGTCTTGTATACTTGTAAGTTGTACTACACCGGATCGGCAGACCACTGCCTACCACTCTTATATGGACCTTCGAGATGAAAAAGTATTTAAATGTATCGGCAGACTCTGCCTACCACTCTTAAATATGATTTAAACCTTTTATAGTTTCTAAAGTAGAGTTTAAAACAAATATTGTCATCTAATACGAGTAATAATGTTATCTAATGTTTATCGTGACCTCCATATGAAATCGATTTTTTTGTACGAAGAAAATTATTAAACATTTAAAGGAAATTTATTTATGTTTAGATTGATTGATATATTTAGGATATTGTTATTAAACAAAAAAAATACGTTACGAAATTGGTGTATTTTTTTTATTATGTCACCACATACGAGTGCATGTGGAGTAACGATAGCGGATAGAACAAGGAATAGCACAGTGCGTGATAGATGTGATTTGAAAGAAGATGTAGTGAAAAGGATTGACAAAGGAATGCTTCGATGGTTTAGGCACATGTAAAGGATGAGTGAAAGTAGATTGACGAAAGCAATTTATAAATCTGATGTGGATGGATGCGTTAAACAAGGCAGGCCCAGGAGGGTGTTTCCGATCAAATCGAGACATCTTCAAGGAAGCTGGGTTGCCTAGTGCTCATAACCGTAGTTGTATGTGGACAATTGTGGATGTGAAGGAAGCGAGGGAGTTGTGTCAGGATCGTGGCAAGTGGCGCTTCGTTGTCTCTGCCTATACCCGTGGGAAAGAGGCGTGACAATTCGATTTGATTGATTGACGACATACGACCGCAACTCGCCTGTTTTGACAAGCTGGAGTGCGATCAATAAGGCGACTGCTACTACAAGCAATTGACTTCAGGTAGCAGTTGCAACCTATTTATCCGGTTTAATTGAAACCGGCAACTTTCAAGCTTATCTCGAAACGCGACTGAGTCACTTCACGGTCTTTTGCGATGGAAGGCAAGGAACTTAGTAATCTAGTTCATTTAGATACAAATCAAATATATATACCAATTTAATACACAAAGTTGAATGAATAAAACAACCCGACAATGCCACGACAAATTAATATGAACTGCACTTTTAACAATACATTTTTGCCTTTATTCTTCTGGGAATAGAGTTTAAAATGACTTGTGAATTGCGTACATAGTTTATTACTTTTAATTTATACCTATTGCTTCCTAATAGACGTTTATTATGTGTTAGTTGTACTATTGTATGCGCTTAGTATTTTATTATGCACGTTTGTAATCATTTTCCACATTTTGTCGACCGAATCGGCAGTCGAACTAAAAGGTTCGGTGCAACGTTTCTTTGTAGAACAATCGACAAGTGTAATGCTTTGCCAGCCCATGCATGTGTTCTCTCAATTCTATAACCTTGGATTTTTTAATCGTTGCGTGAAGCGCATTTGGCCGGCATAGTGACGGCGACTGGGGCAGCAGTGAAAACTCGGTTTTTGCATCGGTTCTTTTGGACCTCCTCTTGCTTACCATCAGATCAGTCGAGATCAGGTGTCGAGTCACTAAAACAAAATAAAATTATGTATATTTATAATTGTATCTAAAACTAGGCGACCGTAGTATAGTGGTAGTTAGTGGTCATGCAAACCAACCTCATTTTTAAGCATCGATTTAACGAAAGGACAAACTACGTCTAACTAACGCACTTGAATCCAAAGCACAACAACTCCAATTGCAGTATTATTGCACACTTACTCTTATGCATTCTGTCTCGCTCGCGTCCCACTGTGAAAAATTTTCTCTTTCCTTAAATTTCTTGTTCTTCCACCTAGCGTTGGTATGACATCAACTCTGCATGCACAAGTAATGTGACCAGCGGCATGCGCAGCGGTAGGTTAGCAACTAACTTAACGCACGAGTTTTTTTTCAAGTGGTCGGTTATACGATAGAGTTTCTAGAAACTAGATTTTTTATCAATTAATAAGAAAATCTTTTTCTACATAAAAATATAATCTTGGGCGAAAATCAGAGATAAGTAACTCCACGCGTATAGTGATTTTCAGACAGTTTAACAGACAGATAGAAGACTAAATAGATAGTAAACTAAATAATAATAAATGTATAAAATTTCAAAATAACTTTTTTATATACATATTTATTTTAATACTTGCTTTTCACCGGCGTAAAATTAGGTTTATAACACAGTCTAAAAAGGAGGAGGTTTCTCAATTAGACTATATATCCCCTTTTTGTATTTATAACTCATATAAAAATGACAAGACGGAAATAAATATAGAAAAATTCCAAACAGTTGAAACTATAGTCAATTGGAAACTATGGTAAAAAATATTATTTTATTAAAAGTATCCTATGTTACTTCTAGTACCTCCAAAAATGTGTGTACAAAGTTTCATGATGATCGGTTAAGTAGTTGTTGCGAGCAGGGCCGTCTTAAGCATATTCAGCGCCGGGGTGCGAAAGTCAAGGCTCCGCTCGCGTGGTCTCAGTGTTGTAGATACCTATCGAAATTTATGGCGGTCGGCATGCGCCCCCTAGGACTCTGCGCCCGGGTGCACCGTGTAAAGACGGCCCTGGTTGCGAGAAAACGTAACAAACAAACTCACATTCACATTTATAATAATTATAATTAACCATATTTTCTTTCTTCACAGCCCCATCAATGCATTCTACAAAACACTAATGGGTAACGCTGCGGTTAGTGCCTTGAGACTGCACCAAAGAATACCACCACGTGAGATATCATTGTCGAGGGAGTTTCTTACACGATTCTTCTTAGAAGACAGCGCACACTACTTGTTCTATTCACTTATATTTATGAATGTTGCGCCTAATTTGTGTATCCTTTTATTATATATGTTTATTTGTTTAATGCATTGATTCCCAAAGTCGTCCAGATGAACCCCTAGGGGTCCACAGGAGGCTCGACAGGGGTTTGCGTCGGCGTGACAAAAAAAAATGGGGGTTCACAATTCGTGGGGAATCATGAAAAATTATCTGGTTTCGATACGGAAGAACTAAATGTTGGCTTGACTTCACCTATCAATGTACGAAGATCATTTAAGAAGCTCAGCGACTTTTACTTATAAAAACTTACATATTCCATAATGTAAGTTTTGACATATTCCATAATGTAAGTTTTGACATATTCCATAATGTAAGTTTTGACATATTCCAACGTGTCAAAACTTACAATATGGAATATGTAAGTTTCGAAGTATTCAATTTCACTTTTTTATCGAGTTTTGGAAATATGGTAGAAATGTAGGTGAGGGGGTCTACCGGAACCAGCAAAATTTTGAAAGACTTTCTATGGGAAAATATATTTGGGAACGTCTGGTTTAACGGAATCGCAACGAAATTCAAAACTATTTACCTTCCAGAAATAAGACAAATTTCAATAAATGACAGCGACTGCTTAATAACCTCGCCGACCGCGTAACTCAATGAGAATGGGCTTCGTTTGACAGTTCAACTCCATTAATGAGATTCAAAATTAAAATTGCGACCGCGCAACACACTAAGAATTGATGTTTTCATTTTCAACAGTTCAAGCTCATTAAAACTCATTGTCCTAATGAATAAAAGTTATTATTGACACTAACAGCGACCGCGTAACTTTTTGACAAATGGGAATGAATTTCATTTCTTTTGAAGTTACGCGGTTGGTCTTCTTGACACTATGCCGCTAGATTTGCAAGGAAGAAGAGAGAAACAGCCACGCTGGTGAGAAAAAATACTTAACTATATTCTGACTTGTATAAAATCATTGCAGAGAAGGTCTGCAACTAAGTCACAGTCACCTCCACTAAACTATTGTTCCTTAATTTATAATACAGTAATTTTAACTCCTATTTTCCTATTCGCAATGCTCCACGCTGCTTCGTACTCTCTAACAATTTTGGATGTAAGTATGATGAAACTTTTCTATGCAGTGAAACACAAAATGACGACTCTTCTGGCGCATGGGTAACTCCAGTACGCTACATTAGCCAGTAGGCCTCGGGTTCGATTCCGAGTCGGAGATTTTATTATGGCATTAAAAGGACGCCATTCATTTTGTATGGGGACTTGGGATTAAATGTATTAACAGTTGCATATGCATTTTAAAATAGGTTGATGCACGAAGATTACAATGTAATTGGAATATATTCTTTATTGTGCATAGTTTAGGTGTGATTAATCAATCAATCAATTAAATTGTCACGCCTTTTTCCCACAGGCATAGGCAGAGACAATGGAGCGCCACTTACCACGATCCTTACACATCTCCTTTGCTTCCTTCACATCTACAATTCTCTTCATACAGGCTCACAGCCCGTAATTAATATAAATTTTCTAAACATAATATGGCGATCGATCCGTGTCTCGCCATATACAAATATAGGCTTGAGTGTTTAATATTTTAATAATTATATTTTCAGACGTTAGGGCAAAACTCCCTATGGGTGGCTCGTCTTCTCATTTCGTTGGTTGAATTCCAATCGAGGAATATACTCCGGGCTGCCTCACTTGCCGAAATTGTTTTGTTCCCCATTGTTGTGGTTATGGCGTTCTTGTAAGTATATATTTTATTTTATTAAAATAAACTAGGCCGCCATAGCTACAGTTTCATTGTAGTGGCAGTCGCCTCCTTTCATGGACCGCATTCCAGCCATAAAATTCCCAAGAACACTTACATCTAAGTGAAAATTAACGGAGACCTCTAGAAACAAAATTGTTGATTGAATTCACAAACTATATTGAATTGGCCTGCCAGCCGGCAAAGAATTGTATGATCTTACGCTTTATAATGTCTTTTAATATGTGTGCAACATAGTTTGGATTTCAAATGTGAAGACAAATCTGTAATATCAAAAAACTTTTTTATATCTAAACTTTTTTGTGTGATTCATAAAACTTTTATAAGACAATTTTAATGTTAGCATTGGAGTGAGAATAATAAAAACGCTTTTCTTAATTGTTTTCTTGTATTTTATTTGACTTTTGATAAGGATAAACAGAAAATTAAATGGTTCGGAATTTCATGGAAAAAGTCCGGGAAAAACGAAACCCTACTTCTAAAATATTATTTTACATTTTACAGCGGTTACTGCGGTCTTCTAACACCTTTTGTATACTATTACTTCATTACGTGGAGATATTCGTCGCGTCGCAATCCCTACACGAGGAACACATGCCGCGAATTGAGAGTGCTGACTGAGAATTTCGCCGCCAAACCTGGCCTCCCTGGACCAATCCGCTCAGCACTATTGGCCGGTGTTAACATTGCGTGCAGACTCGCACCACCCGCTGTAGCACAGGAACAACAGTAAGTTATTTAAAAATCAATCAATCAAATTCTCACGCTTTTTTCCCTCTGGGATAGGCGGAGAGTGGCACTAGGCAGTGGTACCCAGTCTGCCGACCCAAGGTAGTACCACCACTTACAAGTATACAGACCGTGAAGTAATTTAGTCATGTTTCGGGATCAGCTTGTAAGTCGCCGATTCCATCTAGGCTGGTATAGTGGATGTGATTGCTACTCACAGTTATTGAATTGTAGTAGCAGTGACATCCATTCATAGACCACACTCCAGCTTAACATTAAGCGGAGTGCCGCCATATGTCGAGTCACAATAAGATAAAATAAATAAGACAATGGAGCGCCACTTTCCACGATCCTGACACAACTCCCTCGCTTCCTTCACATTCACAATTCTCTTCATACAAGCTCTATGGTTATGGGCACTAGGCAACCTAGCTTTCTTGAGATAATGTGTTCTAATTATCTTTTATTTTGTGTATTTTAGGTAGTGTTTTACAACGAAATAGAAAAGTATACTGCACCAATACAAGATTGTTGATGAACACAAATATTACCTCAAAAATGAAGTATTTATATGAACAAAATATATTATTGATATGCAGTACAAATGAGATTTTTATATATATAAAAAAAATATTGAAGAAAATATTTGTATATGTACAGGCTTATTTGTGAAACATTAATAACTATGCAGGATTATTTTACTTACATCCTCAACACCAACAAATGGTAATTAAATTGTCACGCCTTTTCCCACAGGGATAGGCAGTGTCAATGGAGCGCCAATTGCGACGGTCCTGACACAACTCCCTCGCTTCCTTCACATTCACAATTCTCTTCATACAAGCTTTACGGTTATGAGCACTAGGCAACCTAGCTTTCTTGAGGATGTCTCTAATTTGGTCGGCGAACATTCTCCTGGGCCTGCCTTGTTTAACGTATCCATTCACATGATATTGATAAATTCCTTTCGTCAATCTACTTTTACTCATCCTTTCCATGTGTTCAAACCAGAAGACCCCGGTTTAAAACCACTTGCTGGCACAAATGTATCTTTGATATTGTACTTTGGTTGTCCTGTTGATTGATTATTTCCAACCGATTCAGCTGAAATTGTACACGTTTTTGTTATGACAATAATTCATGGTTACTCAAGTGACGTCATTCTAAATCAAATATGGCGGACCAGTTTATTTTTAATTGCATTTTAATTTTTATGCATAAGGTTTTGTTATTTTTGAAAGTAATAATTTTAATTGGTTTTGTGTGACTATTAAAAATCTTATAATTGATGAATTAAACAAATTTTATGCGGCTTACTATCGCGATTATTTTTGGTTATTAATCATTAATCAATGTTCGCGCAATATCTAATAAAATACTAGAATTAAAACTGTTAGGTTATTAATGTTTTGCAAATAACCCTGTATAAAGAAAAGATATATTTACATTTAGCTTAAATATTAATTTTATGCACTATTCAGAATAAGGTTGAGAACGAGTGAGGTCGAGTTTATTTTTTCACATGCGGTCACGGTCGATCAGTTTCCATATCTGAATTTAGTGTTAAATCTTGTATCTGTGTATTCACTCAACTAAAATAAGTCTACAATTATCCAGTTTTATTTTATATTATGAACTCAAATGTAATTATACATTAAAAGTATTTTAGGAGGGCGAAGGTTAGGTAATTTTAGTCCTTAATTTAATATATGCATTTTTTTTAACTGGCGCTAGTGTTGCGACAATTTATCCTTATAGTTAAGCCAGGGAAAATCATATCGTGTAAAATATTTGGCAAAAAATGTCCATAGTCCATCACGTGACAAGCGGCGAGGTAAAGGAAAGTTATACCTTGTAAAATATTTGGCAAAAAATGACCAGAGTCCATCACGTGACAGGCGGCAAGGTAAAGAAAGGTTATACCTTGTAAAATATTTGGCAAAAAATGACCAGAGTCCATCACGTGACAAGCGGCAAGGTAAAGGAAGGTTATACCTTGTAAAATATTTGGCAAAAAATGTCCAGAGTCCATCACGTGATAGGCGGCAAAGTAAAGGGAAATCCCGACTTTCGAATGTCGTTGACGTTAAAGGTCATTGTTATTTGTCAACGCTCACCTCTACTATCCTTACTTTCCTTTCTACTCAACTAAATATTTTCATATCTTGTCACCTTTGACATTTGGTTTAAAAAAAAGTATTTACGGCTAAACTTGGGAAGCCGAGATCCTTTATAGTTGATGTAAAGACTGCTGGAATACCTCTTGCACCAGTTGTATAAATTAAAGTCCATGTATACCACACGTCACGCATAGGTTATCATCGATTAATGATTGCTTGCATCAATCAATCAATCAATCAAATTGTAACCCCTTTTTCCGACAGGGATAAGTAAATTTTCTAAGGATTTCTCTAACCTTTTTCCACGGGGTACCACGATTATTACACAACTCCCTTGCTTCCACAATTATCTTGCGTACAAACAAAGAAAACTGTCTACGGAGCGGCAACGTCGCTTGACGAAAGGACTTTGCCTTTATTGTTTGAATTTAACCACTAAAACAATCAAAATTGAAAATCTGTCGAAATTACACCATTAGATAATTGTCCCTGGCTTGACTTTATTATAAAATTTTATTGTTTTTAATCACGATAAAAGACTATTATTGCAATTATTTTATCTACATGGTTTGTAAATAAAAGAGAGGACCTAATTTTGGGAAATATATTGTTAATAATTTTTCTTTAAATAATTAATTAGGAGGGAATTTTAATTATAATTAAATTATGGATATTTTATTTTAAATTAATTCCCAATTTTCCGAAATAATGTTCTGTCTATTATTTACAATGTGCTGGTCTGATGACGTCACAAGACGAGTTGTAAATCGTTCGATTCACACAAAAGTCGAGACTTAACTCTCCAAACAATCCTCGATTGAACTCTTAACTCCATAATATCAATCGACTTGGCACGTCATTAGGTCGACTGTATTTTTACATTTTGTATTATAGGCGACCGAGGTGTAGTGGCAGTGCAATGGTTACGCAAACCGAAGGGCACGAGGTCGAGACCACCCACCGGTACCAATGTATCTTTGATATATGTACTTTGGTTGTCCTGTGTCTATGATACAAGCACTTTAGTAGCTTAGTATAGAAATGTAATAAATAATAATAATAATTTTAAAATAATCAGGTAATTCTCACCGGCAGTTCATAATGCGCTAGAACCTTGTCATAGTAACAAAACGCGACTTATTGCTTTAAAGGAGATATATTTGATGGCGACCGTGGTGTAGTGATAGTGCAATCATCACGCAAACTGCGAGTACGCGTTCAAAACTACTTGCCCGTACGAATGTATCGCAAAAATTTTAATGTATTTGATTATCCTGTTTCTATGATACAAGCTTAATATAGAAATGTAGGTAAAAAATATGTTTTGCTGGTAGTATTGTACAACGCCACGTTACTATAAAGTCATCCCGTCGTGTGACGTCACGATTAAGCGCATTAGCAACTGTCGTGGAGAGTGTTGCGTTTTTTTTACGTATAATAATTATGATGAAAATTTGGTCCAATTAATTAAGTGAATGTATTTACGTATATTTTACTGTATGTTTGTTTATAGATGGGCCTTTATCGTTGTTAAAAATTTACCAGACTATCTTAATGCCTACTGATAAGACTTTTTTAGTAAGACGTAACATTGACTTGTAAGTCTGGTGTAAGGGCACTGACGACTGGAAATCCGTTTCAGTGTAACGTTGCCTCAGTCGCCGCCAATATGCCGGCCAAAACAATGTGGCATTGTATGGTTAAGTTCTTAATACCAGGGACATCATTTGTTTTTGTTTATTGAGAGATAGCCTGGAGACTAGACTTAGACAGTGGCTGTTTTTTGTGCGTGTTACACTTTCGTTTATAATGCGATTTAAAAAAGAAAGGACGGAATAGGCGCCATTTTCTGACATCTAACTCTTCAAACTTTAGTATGGTGTCTTTTTCTTTGCGTCAAGAAAAAGACACCTTTAAATCAGTCAAGTAAAGTTACCCAACAACCCTTCCTATTCTTATTTTGATAGCATAGTACCGCGAGATTACCCAGTCTGCCGATCCGGGGTAGTACCACCACTTACAAGTATACAGACCGTGAAGTGAATAGGTCGCGTTTCGGGATTAGCTTGTAAGTTGCTGATTCCAACTAGGCCGGCATGGTGGATGTGACTGCTACTCACAGTTATTTAATTGTAGTAGCAGTGACATCCATTCATGGACCACACTCCAGCCGAATCGCATGTGTCGAGTCACAATAAAAAAGAAGAATACCACAGCGCCATTTATGGTTCGTTTAGTTTAGGCCCATCTATAAGCATAATTATTTTAATTAAGAAATGGTGATTGTGTTTAGAATTAAACATTTGTTTGCTCAGAACTTTTCCTACTCATTATTTTTATTACGAATTTCCTTGTCACAGCTTAGTTAGTTACAATATTCTTTTGTTCACAGTAGGTTTCTTTTACGCAGACGTGCACACGGTTTTGGTGTTTGTAATGAGGATTTTTTAAATAAAATGTTGACCTAATATTTCGTTTTTATTTATCCTCGAAAAAAAGTCCGTTCTTTGTAAAACAATCGACAAATTGAATGCTTTACCGGCTCATGTGTTCTCTCTATCCTGTAGCCTTGGATCCTTCAAGCGATGCGTGAAGAAGCACCTTTGGCCGGCATAGTGACGGCGACTGGGGCAGCCGTAAAGACTCGGTTTTCGCAGTCGTCGGAACTCTTGGACCTCTTCTTGCTTACCATCAGACGGGTCGAGGTCAGATGTCGACAATAAAATTTGAAAAATGCCTTTTAGGAGGCGGATATTTGCTCCGGGTCTGGTTGTCAAATCTGCCGATCCGAGGTAAGCGCCACCACTTATACAGACCGTGAATTGACTTAGTCGTGTTCCGGGATCACCTTGTAAGTTGCCGGTTTCAATTACGTGTTCGCGAACAGCTCTCGATTTACAATCACAATTCATTGAATTTCACATAGAATGCAGTTAAGGTTATTTCAGTCGTTGGCACTCTTGGATCTCCTCATGCTCACAATTAGGCAAGTCGAGGTTTACAGAACTAAAGTCCAATTTTCATTATTTGTATGAAAAGGCTTTAGTACTTTCGGCGTGTTTTGGATACTTTTAATGTATTTAGGACTATTTTTGACTAAAACAAGGCAAGCCCAGGAAGGTGTTTGCCGACCAAATCGGAGACATCCTCAAGAAAACTTAGTTGCCTAGTGCCCATAACCATAGAGCTTGTATGAAGAGAAATGTAAAGGAATCGAGGGAGTAGTGTGAAGCGAGTGCCATGAGCAAGTGGCGCTTTATTGTCTCTGCCTATCCCTGTGGAAAAAAGGCGTGGGGAATTGATTGAGTTCGATTACAAGTACTGATATATTCAGTCGAATTATTTCTTCTACATCAAACCCCTTGGTTATTGGGTAAACTCGAAATGTGCATGTTGAAATATCAATGAAGCGCTAGATGTTCGATTGACCTTTGTCGCGTCAGTAGATTACATCAGTTACCGTTCCTACTAGGCCGGCATAGTGGATGCTACTTTCAGTTATTCAACTCCATATACAATACTCATGCTAAACAACAGTTTTTACCTTTCCAAATTAACTATTTGCTTTCCCAATACAAACTGGTTTTTTTAATTATAATTATTATAGAGGTCTGCAAGGCTTATGACTGGTGTGAGAAAGAGGAGAGTCATGCCCGGATCGTGGGAAGTGGTGCTCTTTTCACTACGTATACCTGAGAAATTGATGTAAAAAATAAAAGACAGCATTTTAATATGAGTTTTTATTTGCTTAATATCTAAGCGACAGCAACGACTGCCGGTGGAGGTACGGCAGGTTGGATTGGCCTGATGTCGCTGCTTGGCTCCAATGGGATTGGTTCATCCTTGGGTTCTGTCACCTTAACTGTGTCAGGTTGCAATTTCTTAGGACCATTCTTGCCCTGTGGATCCCACGGCAACATGATTTTAACCTAAAAAAGTAACAAGATATTAACACCTATGATGAAACCAAGGTCTTGTGGTAGCAAAATGGTATCACAAATCAAGGGCCTCCATCTTTGATATATCATTGTTTTTTTATTGTGACATTTGACCTATTGCAATACTTTAAGTCTGCTTTCAAATACTTTTTGTTTTTAACCAGAAATTATGATAATTTATTGATATATCATGAGATACATTTCTATTTATTACATGTTTTTTTATTGCCATAAAGCTGATTGAAAAAGAGTTTTTATCCTATGTTACTTTATTCTTAACCGACATGACCTGTATTGCAATTTTTTTTTATATTGTGACTCGACATATGACAGCACCCCACTTAATGTTAGGCCGAAGTGTGGTCCATGAATGAATGTCACTGCTACTACAATGCAATAACTGTCAGTAGCAATCACATCCACTATGCCGGCCTAGATGAAACCGACAACTTACAAGCTGATCCAGAAACGTGACCAAATCACTTCACGGTCTGTATACTTGTAAGTGGTAGTACTACCCCGGATCGGCAGACTGGGTACCACTGCCTACCACTCTTTGATAACCAGACCCGAAGCAAATATCCATCTCTTTTTTTATTAACAAATATTTGCAATATTTAATAACATTAAATGAAAGATATGAAACAAATATTTGCTCCAACCGGGAATCGAACCCGGGACTTCACGCGCAACAAACCAACCGCTAAACCGTTCGTCCACGCCTGTCGTCAAACAACAATATGTTAAAAGTTATACAACTCTTTCTTATTAAAATATCATTGGCTATAACCAGATACTTTGAAACTGACGCATTGTATTGAAACCATGTTTTACATGTTCGGATTAGAACCAATACCAACAATACATGCTGCGATACAAGTCTCTGCGTGAATAGGGGCCCTTTAGTTTGATATATTAAACAATGTAATTTGTAAAGCACATTTTTTGCAAAAGTCGGCAATTATAAAACCAACAATCAATTTAAAACATGCCATTTATAATATGCCACAAATATTAGAATTAAGACAATTGAAATGTGTACATAATTCCCTGATATTGTGGTATTTTACCAAAATAAATCTAAGTTTGAATTTTAAATACAGTGTAAACTCTTTATAACCTTATTCTTTATAACGATAAACTCTCTATAAAGTAGAAGTGAGCACAACTTGGTTGGTTTGTGTTAAAACCCATATGTATGTTTATACATGTGTATTTGTTCACTTCATATAATGAATGCTCTTTTTTTTTTATTGTGACACTGAATTTTTACACTGAATTTTAAATACAGTGTAAACTCTTTATAACCTTATTCTTTATAACGATAAACTCTCTATAAAGTAGAAGTGAGCACAACTTGGTTGGTTTGTGTTAAAACCCATATGTATGTTTATACATGTGTATTTGTTCACTTCATATAATGAATGCTCTTTTTTTTTATTGTGACACGACATTTGACATCGACCTGCCTGATGACAAGCAAGAGGAGATCCAAAAGTGCCGACGACTGAAACAACCGAGTTAGTACACGACTGTCTCAGCCGCCGTCACTATGCCGGCCAAAGGTGCTTCTTCACGCATCGCTTGAAGGATCCAAGGTTATAGGAGGGAGAGAACACATGGGCTGGCAAAGCATTCCACTTGTCGATTGTTCTACAGAGAAAAGATGCACCAAACTTTTTGGTCTATAATGATGAAAAATGCTCAGTCCCTTGAGTTTCATTATAAAGAGTTTACACTGTATTAGAATTAGTTTCCTACATTTTTGGATGCATGGTGTCTATAATACAACCATGATTATCAGCTTAGTATAGACAAATAGTTATGCTACAAAGACAGAACAGAGAAATAAATTGTCTTCTTTGTTCTGAGGTTTTTTCGTTTTTATTGTGACTGCACAATACATGCCTATAGCTTGTCTAACTATAAATGATTATAGCTCCTCTTTATTATTTTATTTAAATGTGTGAATGCAAATATTACTAACTATACTATTATACTCCATCAGCGTGCTCCTCCTTTTGTGTCTAATCAGCAACTGAATGACCAATCACAATTGCATTTACGGTGTGTTGCATTCATATTTTATGTTTTTTAATGTGCAAATGCGGTGGAGGGGCATTTCGGCTTAGATAGACTATACTATGTAAAATAAAACTTGTACTATACCTTAATACCTAAGACACCCTGTCTCAACAGTACGTGTCTGGTGGCAGTGTTCACATAGTCATTGCATGGGTCACCGGAATGGATCATGAGTCCGTCAACAAACTTCATAGACTTAGCACGCTGGCCTCTCAATTTTCCAGAAACTACTACCTCGCAACCACGAGCCCCAGATTCCATAATGAAACGGAGCACACCATAGCAAGCACGACGGACAGCTAAGCCTGTAATTATGGGAATGTTTATTTAATTATAAATTTTAAAAAATATGTATTTTTTTAATTATGAGCGAACATTTAGTAATGAGTTAAACAAATTTTATGTGGCTTACTAAATGATTTTATTATTCCATCGTTTCGAGAGCTTAGCAGCCATTGTGGTCACAGAAACATCAGAATAATAAAAAAAACTGGAAAATCAAAAACAAAATACTTGTTAGTAAGCCACATAAAATTAGTTTAATTCAAAGGACATAAAAATGTATATAACTACAATATATATAGCAATGAATAGTCACAACACGGGCGAAGCAAGACAGAAGTTTTAGGCAACAAAGGATGCTTCTGGAAGTCTGCAGGAACGAGAAGGGTCTCCTAGCCTTCCTGGAGGTGATTAGGTGATTCCACTGAGAGCAAACCGTTGAAGAACAAACAAAGAAGCATGATACAATAAAAGGCAACATAATATATCAATGATTCATTGGTACAGACAAGTGGTAATATTAACTACAACTCAACAGTACATTTTGCAAGGATTGATATATAGAGTGAAGAGTTGTTTCCTCCTCGCCCGAATGTATTCATAATTAACAAATAAGGGACGGTTATTATTATTGTATGCTAAAAATTGTATCCTTCGTACACTGTGAAAACTTTAATTAGAACTAAGTTTACACAAATTCAAAGGAGTTTATTATTTCCCAATAATTGCTTAAAACATTATTAATAATACATTAATAATGTTTTTGTTATGGGAATTACATATTTATAACTATTATAATAATTTCTGCATAGGTATTGATGGCCGCAGATTAAACTTTAAATGGTGTGGTAATATTGTAAACACTAAACTTTTTCATAATAAAGAAGGATTGACTTTAACCAGACGAATTTAAACTCACCAAACATACTTAATATGTCGTCGATAATGAGTAGTAATATCAGCTGTAATAATTTCAAGTACTAACCTCCAATAAGTTTGTATCTTAGAGACTCAGCTTGAGCAATAGCGCATAAACCACGAGTGGCGACCTTTTCAGCATAGAGCTCTGCAGACTGTTCAGGAATATTAAACCTCTTCTGGACGACTGAGGTCAACTCACGAATCCTGCGTCCCTTCTCGCCCAAAACGCTCTGTGTGCGAGTAGCCATAATGATAATCTCTGACCGGATTGGAGTAACGCGCACTTCCACACCGGAGTAACCATCTTCGGCAAGTTCACGAGTCAAAAATTCATTTAACTCAGCCTTAAAAACACCGTCGCCGACGAACTGAAATACGACGAATAGGTTAGGATACACAGTATGTGATATCTTCTAAAATTCGCACTCTCATACACATATAAACACTAATTCAAGGCTAATTTGTAACTAAACACTTAGCAGCTTTGTTTTTATAGTAAATAACAGGTGACACAAGTTAAAATCACAAAACAGTGCTCGGCAAATCTATAAAAATCACTATTATTGACAGCATAAAAAAGATAACCCATTAGAGATCTAAAATTTCAAAACATATAGCTACAGAATTTCACACATATTTTTTCGATTAATATTAAATAACACATACTTTTCGCTTTTTAGAAATATTATTCACCGCCATGATTGCAACGGGGATTAAAAGAACCCAGAAAAGAAAGGAAGTAAAGAACGAAACGTCAATGTCAAATTGAGTAGTGACGTATTTATATTATCAATGAAACGTATCATCTGTAGTAATCGTTGAATCAATTGGCGTAACAGTTAAGTAGTTAACCTTTTACATATTTAAATTAATTTTTATGTTGGATATCAATGATATTAGGTAAAATGAAGTAGATACCTACGTGGCCTTTGCGAACACTAAAATGTTCGCAAATGGCATGTGTTTGAACGATTAACAACGATTCATCCTACTTCCACTGGCTAGCTAGGCATACAGACAGTAGAAGTAGTAAATTACAACCGGCAGTTGCTAATGCGGTAGAACATTATCAAAGTAACAAAACGTGACACACTCAGGGAATAACTTTGTTGATGGTATCGGCCGTTGACAATATACTCGTGTGACGCCACGATCAAAGTGCATTAGCAACTGCCGGCGATATTACAAATAAAAGGGCTTTAGCGGAGCATTATTCCGCATGTCAGAAAAGGAGATCTCCTATTGTACGCGTGTTGCGTACTGGGCTCAACTTAGCCGGTGACGTCTCTTTGTTGGAGCGCATATATGTTGATTACTTTGTCGGTAAATCGTTAGCGAGATATTGGACACATGCAACGCCATCTAGCGGAAGCATGTAGCGGTCGCAACAGGTCCATTAATGGGGGCGACCGCTAGTACGATTGAATTACCGCGAGTAGCAGTAGTCAGTCTGGTTGGAGCCGACAACTTTCAAGCTGATCCTGAAATACGTCTTGGTCACAGAATTTATAAGCAGTCTTGTGCGCTCGTCTTCGTTATTGTTTTGGTTGCTTTGGGAAAGAATAAAAAACACAATAACTATTAACACATTTTTAATTACACTTTAATAAAGCGAAATTTGTAAATAAATATCATACAAATTGCTTTCAAAATAAATAGGTAATTTAAACAGACTACAAAATAACAATACTTGTATTTAACAAAAGCCAATAGATTTTCCGTTAAAGTTTATATTTAAAACATATTATTTTCTAAACCCATTAACTAAAATAAATTATAATATCAACTCTTAAATGTTTTGTAAACATTTAGATATGTCTAGGCTTCATTCAAACAAATATAATTTGTCATAAAGCCTTGTAAAACCCCAAAGCTTAAATTGATAATGATCTAGGCAAAAACTCTTCATAGAGAATAATCCACCATAATACTACGTACTTGTATCTTACATAGATTATTTCTTGCATTAAGTTTACTATATATATTTCTTCATATTTATACGTATTTACTTAACTGCATACACTTTTTCTTTTATTGTGACTCGATATATGATAAGGAAAAGACAATGTCTAATGTCACTTTTATTTAGTAGTCTAGCTTCACTTATCTGGGTACCATTCACTGAACGGGCTCCATTTACTTGTGTTCTTTAACAGTTATTTTACAATCGATTAGTTTTGATCTTGTTTCAAGACTCCTTATAAGATATTTTGCCCATTCGGTCGATCAGTACGCACTTTTTTTAACACTATTTACACAATAAATAGTCCCACAAAGTGACAATAAAAACGTTGAAGAACATTATATGATTTTACAATAATATTAAAAAATATAAAGTTATTTCAAACATTTTTATATTTTACAAAATTTAGAATAATTTGTACAGGCACAATTATCAATTTACATAAAGTATTTTTATTAAACAAATATAATAATTTTAAATAAAATGTAATGTCTTAATTAATGAGGTAGCCTGGGGACAAGGCAACTTATTGTCTCTTATTTGCATTATGTAAGGATATTTAAGATTTCTATTATGTAAAAAAATATTCGTGTCAGTGGCGTAGCGTGGCGGGGACGGCGGGAGCGGTCCGCCCCGAGCGGCACATTAAGGGGGCGGCAAAATTTAGAAAAACTAAAATAAATCGTTGAAATTTGAACCTGAAATTCACATTTTTGCTGTACCGATGATTGAAATTCCTAAATAAGGGGGCGGCAAATTTTTTTCCGCCCCGGGCGGCTGACTTCCACGCTACGCCCTAGCTGACGGACAAAGCTTCGTCCGTCACTTAGGGCGACCGCCACAATGTACAATCACACTAAATGTAGTGTGCGTCATTTTATTTTTTCCAACTGGTTTTTTCCAAAGGTTTCCAACTTTCCCGGAAGTAAATATCGTTTGTATTTCAAAGGCTGCTTAAAATTTTACAAGCTGCTCGCAGTATAAAAAAATACAACTTTGAATAAAATATATTTGATTTTCGTTTTTTTTATTTCACCTCCCGGATTAATGATCAATTGAGTTGGCAACCCCACTAACAAGGCAAATTAAATAAAAGCTTGTAAAATGGTTTTAATTATAATACATTATTTTTATTTACATATTTAGGGTGTAAGTAGTCCTTCTGGAGTGGCTTCCCAAGCCAAGAGCCTCCGGTTTATGTATTTATTTTAGATAATTATTTATTTATAAATTAATTGGCTTATTTAGATTTATGTGCTCCAGTTTTACGTCTGGTGTTGTTCCCTTGATGTGTGGTTCGTAGCATTGTACGTAAATGTCAGCCGTCAATTCCTCCGGGCCAACCTCAGGCGCAGCTTTAGCCACGCTCACTGCCTCGTCCATGAGCTTACGTACCTTCGTGTCGATGTCCTGGAAATTATTTATTCATTATTTATAAGTGTTATTGTATCTTTGATATTTGTACTTTGTCCGCCCTGTTTCAGCTTAATATCTTTTTTTAAACATCCCGCCTGATGTTTACTTAAGGCTGCGGTGCGGTCGATGACTATTTACAGTTATTCAACTGTAAGTAGCAGTCCGCAACTGTAGCAGCAAACCGGCAAGTTAAAGGGTGATCCCGAAACGCGACGTTATTTGACGGTCTGTTGGTGATACTGTTATTTCATGCTTGTAGTGGTGGTACTACCCCGGATCGGCAGACTGAGATCTACTGTCTACCACTTTTTGACAAACAGATCTTGCTCCAGATAATAAAATTGTTAATAAAATTATATCTGTCTCCTTAATTTTATTAACAAATATTTGTATTATTAAATCTAACATATCTTTTATTGGTAAAATAAATATTACAAATAAAAGCTATGTAACAAATCTTTGCTCCGACCGGGAATCGAACCCGGGACTTTACACGCAATAAACTGGTGTGCTGACCAATGCGCCACGCCCGTCGTCGAAAGGTGTAGAAAATATACAATAGAAGCTTAATATAGAAATGTAAAATAACTCAGTAACTAAATGCGCTATATAGTATATAGTATAAATGCGCTCTTGAAACGTTAGAATAATAAATAATTGTAAAATCTAAACCATAATAAACGCGATAGTAAGCCGCATAAAATTAATTAATGCGCTATTTTGTTTATTGTTGCCCCACATGCAACAGCCTGATATAGTAGCGGTCATTCATGGACAGCACTCCAGCCTAACATCAAGCAATTAAAAAAAACATTTCCTCTTATCTACACTTAAACGAACGTATTATGATCTCACCTTAACTTCATCGGCAGTAACAAGTTCAGCGTTAATTATTTTCTCTTTGAATGAAGTGATTGGGTCACGTGTTTGACGCACTTCCTGGATTTCCTCACGAGTCCTGTATGAGGTGCCTGGATCAGACATCGAGTGGCCATAGTAACGGTAGGTCTCCATTTCAACTACCAGTGGACCTGACAGATAATTTTATTAATTACAAATAGTCAAAATTAAATAAAGAAGTCAAATTTCAAGCTGATCTGAAAAACGCGACTTTACAAAAGTCACTTTGCAGTATTTACAACGGAAAGTGGTTCGAGTGACATAACAAAACGAGTACGAGTAGAAATAACTGTGAGTAGCAGTCACATCCACTATGCCAGTCCAGTTGGAACTGGTAACTTATAAGCTGATTCCGAAACGTGACCAAATCACTTCACGGTCCGTATACTTGTAAGTGGTAGTACTACCCTGGATCAGCAGACTGGGTACCACTGCCTACCACTCTTTATAACCAGACCAGAAGCAAATATCGATCTCTTTTTTTTTATTAACAAATATTTACAATATTTAATATAATTATTAAATATTACAAATAAAGGCTATGAAACAAATATTTGCTCCGATCGGGAATAGAACCCAGGACTTTACGCGTAACAAATCAATCTCTGACCGTTCGTTCACGTCTGTCGTCGTATTTTATTTTGTCTCGACATGCGACAGCAGCGGCCCATGAATGAAGGCAACATATCTGCAAGTAGCAGTCGCAACTTGTCACCTCTCCATTTCTACAAGGATATGCAAAGAACAGCACTACTTTCTATGACCCCTTTCCCTCTATAGGCAAGGATAATATATATATCTGTCTAAATCAGTGTTTCCCTATGTGAGGCCCACGCCCCACAGGGGGGCATTTAAAAATGGACTTAACACGACTTTAACCCTTTAGCTTTGGGTTATTTAATATCGATGACAAATTTAACAAAAAAGGCAAATTCCTAAACAAATGCTGTAATCATTTATATTTATTAAGAAAACAAAACAATTTATAAAGGTTAAAAATTATATATGGGTCATCAAAGTTTTAAAAACGTTATGGTGGGGCATGGCCTAAAAAAGGTTGGGTAACACTGGTCTAAACAAACTGCTAGTATATAAATAGTAAGGCGACCATGGTGTAGTTGCAGTGCAATGTTTATACAAACCAGGAGGGTTCAAAACCACTTGCAAGTACCAATGTGTCTTTGATATATGTTTGGTTGTCCTGTTTCTATGATACAAGTACTTTAGTAGCTCAATATAGAAATTTAAATAATAGATAATATTAACACTCTTGAAATATAATAGAAACCTTTTCCACTGCTACAGTATTCAATACAGAACTTAGTTGCCTCCCTTGAAGCTAATACATCCATGCCATCGACCCAGATACCAGGGACGTAGTCACCACGCGTGTAGTAATCACCACTGGCTGAAGCTCGATCAACGCTTGTGCCCATTCCTAAAATAATAATAAAAAAACTAAACAGCTGTAATAGAAGTTTCCGCCAGACATCTTTGTTTAACCATAATTTTAAAAATATTATTATTATTTATTGTGACACGACATTTGACCACGACCCGCCTGAAAGAAAGAAGAGGTCCAAATGGGGTCCAAAAGTGACGAGTGGAAAAACCTAGTTAGTTCACAGCTGTCCCAGTCGCCGTCACTATGCCGGCCAAAGGTGCTTTTTCACGCATCGCTTGAAGGATCCAAGGTTATAGGAGGGAGAGAACACATGGACTGGCAAAGCATTCCACTTGTCGATTGTTCAACAAAGAAAAGACGCATCAAACTTTTTAGTTCGACTGCCGATTCGGTCGACAAAATGCGGATGGTTTCCCCAGTGCAGGTATTACGCGTGTGAAAAGACAAGGTAGGAACAAGGTTAAAAAGATCCTCGGTACATTTTACGTAGTATAGGCGATAGAGGACGCACAGAGCCGCCATGTCTGCGTAGTTGCAGGAGCTCTAGAGTTTCTTGTAACCTCTGCATCTCCTATAATTCGGACAGCTCGGCGCTGCAATGAATTTATTATTAATTTGTAATAAAGGTGTAAAAGAACAAAAAGTTTTCTCTCCTCATGTCGAGTAACAATTAAAAAAAATTAAGTGCAGATTTACCGTATCCATTATTCTCGCAGACAAACACACATGGCAAATCCCACAGCTTGGCCATATTGTATGACTCGAACACTTGTCCCTGATTGGCTGCACCATCTCCATACAATGCGAAATTGACTCCACCGTCGCCACGATATTTATGGGCGAAGGCTACACCAGCACCTAAGGGGACCTATGGAGTAATCGATCTTTGGTATCAGCATTTGCAAATTATCAAGGCCCCACCGTAACAGCATAATAACTTTTTTTACAAACTGTCATGTCAGCATTATTAACGTGATTTTCGTGAGTTGTGATATTTCTACAGATAAAGGACATCATTTGTTTTGGGCTTCTTTGTACTACTTTTGTAATGTCCGAATTATAAAAAAATATATTATATAAATGGTAGTTTTGATATTAATAAAACTAATAACAGTTTTGCTTTTAATTGCTGTGCAATTGAGTTATTTGGAAAATAAATTTTGTGCCATCTGTCAATCACGGAGACATACCATAGCTTTGAACTGTTATAATTATAGTTTGATTATTTTGCACACCTAAACTATGCATAATAAATAATATTTTCCAATTAAATTGTAATCTTCGTACATTAAACTATTTTTACATTAAATACAATTAAGCCAAAGTCCCCATACAAAATGAATTTTGTCCTTTATGGTAAGAGTTCCAGTGATTCAACTAGATTTTTAATTCCACATATTATAATGTAAAATATGTGTGATACACAATTAGCCAGTATTCTGGCCCACCCTCTATACTCAAATTCGAAACTGTATCGATTATTTTAGTAGTCGGCACTCTTGTACTTCCCCTTGTTTACCATCAAGCCAGTAGAGGTCAGATGCCGCTAGGGTTGCCAACTTTTTTGACAAAAAAAAACGTATACAATTGTTTGAATAGGATAAAAATAAAGTATTTGGAAGAAAAAAAAGTATTTTTCAATTTTTATGCCTTAAAAACGTATTTTGTGTGCTTTTAGCATTTGCTAACAATTATTTGCCTCTTTTAAATATTTCAAAGCTTGTTTGACAATCATTATTTAAAGGACTTCATTCATTTTGGGCTTTTATGTATTACTTTTGTAATGTCCGATAGTGAAAAAAATATATAAATAGTAGTTTCGATACTTGTATTGATAAAACTAATAACAATTTTGCTTTTAATTGCTGTGCAATTGAGTTATTTGGAAAATAAGATATGGATTTTGTATCATCTGTCAATCAACGCCACATTTGTTCTGCTTTAAACTGTCATAATTATAGTTCGATGATTTTGCACACCTTAACTATGCAAAATAAAGGATATATTCCAACTACATTGTAATCTTCGTACATCAAATTAATTTAAAATGTATATGCAACTGTTAATACATTTAAGCCCAAGTCCCCATACAAAATTAATGATGTCCTTTATATACTTAAATAAGCCATTCGTTTTCTACGCAATCACAATAAAGTATTTTCACATACTTTATTTGTATGCAAAAGTATAAAGTATAATCACCAAAAATAACGTAAGATACGTTATTATAAAGTATGGTTGGCAACCCTAAATGCCGCATATTAATAAAAAAATCTACACAAACCTGAGCACCAACAATACCGTTGCCACCAAAGAAGTTCTTTGAATAGAGATGCATAGAACCACCCTTTCCTCTTGAACTACCCTTGGAACGACCAGTTAATTCAGACAAAATTGATTGGCAATCCACACCCATCAAATGTGTCCAACCGTGACACCTGTAGGCTGTGATAAGAGTGTCAACTTCCCTCATAGCTTCGCGCATACCAACGGCGACGGCTTCTTGACCTGTTCAATCATCAACAAGAAAGACAGTTGAAAGCAGGGAATTCCAGTAAAGGTTATTAATCAGTTTTAATTGTGGCTTGACATATAATAGCACTCTTTTGTGAGGCCATTTTGTCATTGGATTGAAAATAGCTGCATTTAAGTAATCGTGCATGGAAACCACATGTGTTTGCCAAAGGACATGATTAATTTTGGGCTATTTTCGTACTACTTTTGTAATGCCTAATGATGAAAAAATATATAAATGGTAGTTTTGATACTTGTATTAATAAAACTAATAACAATTTTGATATTAATTGCTATCCAGTTAGGTAATTTGTAAAATAAGTTGTCTTTCAATAATGAAGGCTTGCCATATCAACAGTTCTGCTTTGAACTGTCATAATTATAGTTTGATCATTTTGTACACCTAAACCATGCAAAATAAAGGTTATTTTTCAATAACATTATAATTTTAAAATGTATATGTAACTGTTATTCTTTAGAGATATGTTAAACAAGGCAGGCCGAGGAGGGTGTTTGCCGACCTAATCGGAGACATTCCCACCAAAGCTAAGTTGCCTAGTGCCCAAAACCATAGAGCTTGTATAAAGAGAATTGTGAATGAAGCGAGGGGGTTGTGTCAGGATCGTGGAAAGTGGCGCTACATTGTCTCTGCCTATCCCTGTGGGAAAATGGCGTGACAATTTGATTGATTGATAATACAATTTAGCCCAAGTCTCGATAGAAAATTAATAGTGTCCTTTCAGCTTTGTTAGAAGTGGGTGAAATATTGATTGCAAAATTCCAGGACATTGGTAGTTAGTACTTACATACATAAGTAAGTTAGTACATAAGTAAGAGCTTTTAACTTGTTTTAAAGTTTTAAATAAAAATTGAAAGATGAGTAGCAAGGAGTAGCACCTAGTCACAAGTATCACACCCTGATACTCGTATGCATCTGATAATGGGCTTAGCATAATATCATACCTGAATATAAATGACAGAATCCTCTGATAATTTTTTCCTTATAAAGATTACTGGCCGATGTTTCAAGTCGGCGCAGCATGACCAATGTCTCATATAACCTAAGAGCATCATTTCTTGTCAGGGTAGTCTTTGTTGGTGGGCCTGACTGGAGTTTGTGCAATTTGTATGGCTGAAACATAAGTTTTTATTAATTATAATTTTATCAATCAATTTGTGTATTTTGAGCTACAACACTATTCTTCTTAATTTAAATTTTAATGTTAATGTTTTTAATATTTACTGTAATAAAATTTATTTACCTACATAAAGCCAAATGAAGAAAGTTATTTTAAAGCAAAGTAAACTTCTATATGATAAATTATATCCGTTAAAAAAATTTCAACCTATTTTACTGCATAACCAAAGGCCTCAATATATATTTTTTGTCTACATTTCTATACTAAGCTACTAAACATGTGTGTATCATAGAAAAAGTATGACCAATATAAATAGATATATCAATGATACATCAGTACCGGCAAGTAGTTATGAAACAGATTCTCCTGTTTTCCTGACCACTATACCATGGTCACCTTAAATAAAGAATATTAAATAAATAACTAAAACATCTGAAAATA
Source organism: Tinea trinotella (assembly GCA_905220615.1). Lineage (NCBI taxonomy): Eukaryota > Metazoa > Arthropoda > Insecta > Lepidoptera > Tineidae > Tinea > Tinea trinotella. The sequence goes on from HG992326.1 coordinate 6,718,989, forward strand.
AACTCTATCTACAGTATAACTAAGTATACTATTTTAAGTACCATGAAAATGATTATCATTACTACATTTAAATAAAGAAAAAAAATTCCTTTTGAAGACAAAAATTAATAACTTGAAATTATTCTGTAGGCATCACAATTTAATGAAATAATTGAAAATCTTAATTTAAAATGTTTTGATGCCTTTTTTTATTGTACCATTGTACCTAACCTTCTTATTCTGAAAAAAAAAGAATATATTGAAAAATAAAAGTTTTTTTTATTGTGACTCGACATAGCTTGATGTTAAGCTGGAGTGTGGTCCATGAATAGATGTAACTGCTACTACAATTTAATGACTGTAAGTAGCAATCACTTTCTCAGCCTAGTTGGAACCGGCAACTGACAAGCTAATCCCGAAATGCTCCACATGACTTCATGGTCTGTATACTTGTAAGTGGTAGTACTACCCTGGATCGGCAGACTGGGTACCACTGCCTATTACTCAACATTAATAGTTCCTGAGGTATTGCACTAATATTGTTTAATAAATATTTTTGTGGTTTACTATCGGGTTTATATGGATTATTTTTTACAATTGTTTCAAAGGCTTTGATGTCCTCATGGTTGCCTCTTCCCATATCCATTATACATAAAAAAACAAATAATCAAAATAAACATAGTAAAATACAATCACAAAGGGAGAGGTAGAAAATATTCCTTTAGTTGCCATAATCTATAGTAGATAAGTATCTTTGTTGTCAACTATAGATAAGTAGAACATAATTGTCCTTTCTCTTGCAAATGGGGGATTGGACCATAAAATTTCCTCAACTAAATTCATTCCAAACTAACAATCTTTGGAATTCAAGGAATTATTGGTTTGCACTGTAGTCATATTTATCCTATTTAATATTTATCATATCGATTTTTATGCAACTTTACGCGCCAAAACGAATAGAGATCATTTCAATGTTTTACTTGAAGGTTATCTTTGACACTTGGAAGGTTAATAAGGTTACATAATTAAAAATTGCATATAAAATGTAAACAAAACAAGTAATCATAAGTTACCTTTTATATAATATATTCATCCTAAACGTATCGTTGGTTTTTGTTTAATATAACTTATAATTAAATAGAATAATAATTGTTTAAACATACCTTGATTTCGAAGGTGGCTTCATTTTTTGTGCTGTATTTTGCCTTAGACACAGACACGGCTGGAATAGTTGCCTTTTAAAAGAATAATTTAATATTATTAACTTATTTATTTAAACACAAATCATATCTAATATCACAGATAACACAAAACTTCACTCACCGACACGACATTGCTATTCAACAACTTTGTGAAAGAAGGAATTATTTTACTCATCGTCGTGACGAGTTTTTTAATTAGACCCAGATTTAAATGATCCCTAGGGATCACCTTTTAAAAGATAAAACTACTTCGGCAACCGCCTTGCCGTCGTTGATCAAAATTTGACACAACAGCTGTCAATCGGGACAAAAGGTCATGTGGTAAATTCAAATATTAAATACAAACAAAGAATAATTCTTTTAAATAAATTATAATAATTAAAAAATTATTCTGAATTATATTTTTTATTGTGGGAAATTTGTATATATTTTTTCGACTTAAACGAATCGATAAATTGGTTTTTAACACAACAATTTGTAGTGTCATCTCTTGAGTACAATGTTTCTTGTAGTGTCATCGTGACATTTGTAAACGAATCTGATGAAAGTGTCAAAATGATTCAATGTTCTTGATTTTTCTTAATAAATGTTTAAATGTGGCGTAATTCATATATATTCTTATAAAGAGTATAAATTAATTACCCCACATTAGTTTTACGACAAAGTTCATACACGCAGCAGTAGAGAAAAATTAAATTTTTCTGTTCAGTAAATAGAAAAATCCAAAAAAAGATGGAATTTCCGAATTTAGGAAGTCATTGTTCATATTCCTCGTGTAATAAATTGGGTATGTGTTCCTTAAATACTATTAAAATTTTAATTGCTATAAACTTTACATATAATAGAGGTTGTATATTTTTAAAATAGCTAATTATATTTCATAAAAATACCTCCTTTCTAAAAAGTTGAATATAATATAATTGAATGTTTTGCAGATTTTTTACCTATGAAATGTAACGCTTGCAAAGAAGTGTATTGGTAAGTTTAAGTAATAATTAATATTAAACAGTAAACACAAAAGAACTTAATGTTTTACCTTGAGTAAGTCATATTAACACAGAGATTGCCTTTTTAAGTTAGTCAAGGTTCATATTGTTCTTAACATAAGATCTAATATATATAAAAATAAAGTTATTTTCTATTTGTGAATATATTGTATATGTCTCACTTTAGATATTAACAAATAATTTTAATTTAAAGGACTAGTTATTTCACTTTCAATATTTTATTTAGTTAAATATCGACAATAAATATGGTTAGTTATTGTTTAAAGTCAGTAGTGCCATAGTTATTCTTTATTATGCTATGGTTATAGTATCAAACTCAAGCTGTCACAAGAATAGGCAGAGTAAATTGAGTGCTGCTTTCTACTATCCTTACTGTCACAACTATCCTTACTGACACAACTATCCCTGTGGATGTGACATACACATTATCATCATAAAAGCTCTATAATTATAGGCACTGTAGAACTCTACTTTTATAATAGGTAAAATCACTAACCTTTTGCTGATTATTACAGTACAGACCACTTTACCTATACCAAACATGATTGCCAAAGTGCTAACATCAGAGATGTGCAAGTGCCCGTGTGTCCACTCTGTGGAGCTCCAGTACCTGGTAAAAGAGGGGAGGCACCAGATGTAGCTGTCGGTGAACACATAGATAACCAATGTACCTCTGATCCAGCTAGAGAACGACGGAATAAGGTATGTATCATTGGTTAGCTAGAGGGCATAGTGAGGGCAGTGAAGGTGAGTGGTGACATGTCGCAAACAGCTTTGAAACCTACATTTCGGTCACAAGTCCGGAACGCTGCCTTCACTCCCCCGCCTGCCACGCGATGGATCCGGCGCTCGCACGGAGAATCCATTAATAGCCTCCCACTCTTTTTTTCATGACTTATGACCCTGCAGTATCTCACCACAAGCTATCTCATCTGCATTTGAGCTATCTTGGTTTTTAATAATGGTAGTAGATGCAACTGCTCTTTGCCTTTCATATAAACGGAGTAGCAGGCACCTCCATCTATGAACTGCACTCCAGCTTAATGTTGGATTAAAGTATTTTGTTATTATGTAGAGCAGTGGCGTAACTATAGGGTGGCAGGACTGGACAAAAGCCACGGGCCCCCCGACCCAAGAGGCCATGAGCTTGTACATTTTTTTTTAACATTGTACATGAATATTTTATTTTACTTGAAAAGTATATGTATTATGGATGCGTTTAAAAATGCTTAACGTGAAATGGTCTTTAGTTAGGTCTCACTTTAATGGACTTTAAACAGAACTTAAAAAATGATGAGCTGCGAGCTCAGAAATATTTTCTTAACATTGTACCCATTTTATTTTACTGGAAATATTTTCAAGTAAAATAAAATCTTATTAAAATTAAATTGTTATTATTTCATTGTAAATGTGTGCAGGTTTCCTCACGATGTTGTTCCTTCACCGAAAAGAATACGAAATAGCGTATGAAAGATGAATGTGAAGTCTCCAATAGAGAGGAGGCCTATGCCCAGCAGTGGGACGTATATAGGCTGGTGAATGTGAATGAATGTAAATGTATTAACCCATGCTCTTGAAAATAAAATTGTTATTAGTGTTGGATAACTAATTAAGTGGTTTAATCAAATTAAACTAAGTACAACGTGATTATTTTTACTGATAGGGCCCCATCAAAAGAATTTTCCACGGGCCCCAGATGGTATAGTTACGCCACTGATGTCGAGACCTAAAAAAATTACACTGTTTGTATTGAATATAATATTTTAATAGCGACCTATGGTCTAGTGGCAAAGCTATGGTCTCACAAACCGAGGGCACAGCTTTAAACACCACTCACCGGTACCAATGTATCTTTGATATATGTACTTTGGTTATCCTGTTTCTATGACATAAACACTTTAGTATAGAAATGTATAATTAAAAATATATATCTATTTTCAGGTATTTAAAAATAAATGTTCATACAAAGGTTGTAAAGGCAAAGAGTTGGTGCCACTCGTTTGCAGTGATTGTACACTCAATTTCTGTTTGAGACATCGACATGCCGCTGATCATGCTTGCGAAGGAAAACTGGCAGCAAAAAGAAGACAGGCTGCGTAAGTTATATATAATATTTCTCTTTTACATTTCCTCACTAAGCCTACAGCATGAAATACGAGCAGCCATACGAGGCTGCTCACACATCCAAATGAACTTGCCTCTGGATTTTTACTAACAAATATCTGTAAGATTCATAGCTTTTGCTCCAAATGGGACTCGAACGCAGGACTTTACACACAAAGGACTGGTGTGCTAAAAGGTGTCCCTCCCTATTCACCTTTATTATGCATTATTTATTTCAGTGCTGCAGCAATGGCCCGTTTAAAGCAGAGAGAAATAAATAAACAACCAGTAGCATCATTTTCATCTGTACAAGGAAATATGGTGAGTTTTATTACAATTGTGACGGCTACTGAGGCAACCAGAAAATAAGACTGCTTTTTCCAGTCTAAGGCATTATAGCAGAGATTTAAAAAGTTTTCTAATTCTACCCTCTATCATTATTTTTAGGTTTTTGAAGTGAAACTTCTTTAGCAGCGTTGTGCACTTTTTCGCAGCGTATCCCCCTCTTTCTACCGCGCGGCGAAAATGTATGCCTGCGCCTGCTGTTTCTGAATAGTTCTGAAGTGTTGAATTTAAAAGTAATATAAATTGTCATGTTTGTGTACTATAGCGCAATAAATGAATATTGTATTTTACCACATTCCAAAATATCAAAAATGCAAAATATATAAAATATCATATTCAATTTTTCACTTCTGCCCACACTCCCGGAGTGCAACCCGTTTTTTTATTAATAATATTTTTACAGGTAGTTATTATAATACCAAATTAATATTTTCAGACTGAAGACGAAGCGTTAGCGCACGCCCTAGCAATATCCCTGCAAGAGCAATCTAATGTTAATAGAGAGAGTGCTGTCACAAGAGCATTGAATAGACAAAGAGTTGGCGGGGAGCAATCTTCACGATGTAATATATCTTAGCATTATTATAGCACTATAGCAGCTACACGCTATGATAGCAGTTTTGACATTAATTTTTTTATTGTGATTCAACATATGACAGCACCCGGCTTGATGTTAAGCCGAAGTGTGGTCCATGAATGAATGTCACTGCTACTACAATTCAATAACTGTGAGTAGCAATCACATCCACTATGCCGGCCTAGATGGAACCGGCAACTTTGACCCGAAACGTGACCAAATCACTTCACGGTCTGTATACTTGTAAGTGGTAGTACTACTAAGAAGCACCTTTTCCCGGCATAGTGACGGCGACTGGGGCAGCCGTGAACTAACTCGGTTTTTTTTTGTCGTCGTTACTCTTGGACCTCCTCTTGCTTATCATCATCCGGGTCGTGGATAAATGTGTTATAATAAAAAAAAACTTCTTGTCACCATTCATGAATGGTCAAACGTCAACAGCCATCATAGCGTGCTGCTGGTATTATAGAGTTTAACTGAGTAGGTTTCAGAGGTAGTGGAGTGATTAGTGAGGGGTGACTTGTGAACAAAAATTTGACGACAGACGTTGGCATTGGTTAGTCTACCAATGCGCCAGTTCGTTACGCTAAAGTCCCGGCTTTGATTCCCGGTCGGAGTAAGTTGTTTAATGGAGATGATTCATTTATTTGTAATATTTATTGTTTGCAAAGAAGGAATGCCATAATTCTATGTCATACATAAATATTTGTCGACATGATTGTGATATAAGACAAAGGCTGACTGCAGATGGTCAAATGACCTTCAGCATCCAGTTTTTGTCATATTGAACATAGTATGAAGTAAAGATGTGTTGAGGTTATTTAAAGAATTGAATTTAAATTGTTTTGTTTTTAATAATTTTCATCTATACATGAGAGACACTCAGAAAACTTAAAACACTATATCAATCAATCAATCAAATTGTTACGCCCTTTTCCCACAGGGATAGGGATAGGTATATTTTAGGTAAAATTTATTTTGTTCTTCTATAAGTGTAAACAGAAATGTAAAAAAGAAACACGTGGCTTGAGATACAAACCAAGAAAGTTATGATAAGATCGCGGAAATTGGCGCTCTATAGTTTCTGCCTATCCCTGTCGAAATTATGGCGTATTAATGATGACTTAACATAGTAGGCTGTGTAATAATAAACATAAAGTAACTTTCTGATAAAGTTTGTTCGACTAGTTTCTATGATATAAGCACATTTAGTAGCTTAATATAGAATTTAAAAAAAAAGTAGGAATAATTGCATTTTGAATTCTATTCTTTAAATAAAGCTTGCGCGTGATCAAAGACAACTAGGTTTAGTTATTATTTTAATCTTTAATTAGCACTTATTTTCGTATTCTCACGCCTGTGAATCCATCAATCGAGGGTTGGCTGTATAATTTGTTCAGTAATATTAACTAAAAATAATAAAATTGTATTCTGTACATAACTAGTAAAAGTTATGTCGTAATAATTATTATTATCGTTTCTTACATCTAAAATAAGGTAATTTTCTTTGTTGTGTTTTTTGTCAATAAACTTCACTTCAGCTTAACTGCAGGGTTAGTGCAGGGGCCTTAAGGGGAATACCCCCTAAATATTATATATGACAAATCATAGCTTTTACTGAGGTTATTTATTTTTAGAAACACCGTCGATGTTCGAGGTTTTCGGGAGAGAAAATATCAATAAAAATCGAATTTTTAATAATACAGCTAGCTTTTTGGGCTTTATAAAAGCACCTTTTTCAAATATTTTTTACACATTTACGAAAAGTTTGTAAAAATCTATACAATGAATAAATAATGCAACGTATTACATTTTTTAATTTTATAATATTGTTTTTCTGGGCTATAATAATTAACAAAATGTACTATATATTTACTAAATATAATAATGTATAAAATATACGAGTACATATAATTAAGAAATAATGATATAAATAAAAATAATATCTGGTAAGATTGTTCTACAGTATATTGTAAAAGATTTTATTAACTCTATTGATGGTAAATAATGGGGGAAGATCGCGATTAACAAATATAATATCCTTCTGCGCTGTTATATTCAAGCTATCTGGTCATTATATTTATGCCCTAAAATGGAATTTGAAATAAAAAATAAATAAACTGTCACTGTCAAAGTATCAAGTAAAATTTCACCTTCAAAGTGACATTATAGGCGTAGTCAACAATTTCCTAGACTCTAGAACAGTGTTTCTCAACCTTTTTAGGCCATGCCCACCTAAATTTTCTAAAATTTTTATGCGCCCCATACATAATTTTTAAGCTTTAAAAATTGTTTTGTTCCCTTAAGAAATATAAATAATTACAGCATTTTTTAAGAATTTGCCGTTTTTGTTAAATTTATCACCGATATCTAGGATTTCATTTAAATAACCCTAAGCGAAAGGGTTAAAGTCGTGTCAAGTCCATTTTCAAATTGCCCTCCTTAACTATCAAATCGCCCTCCTGTGGGGCGTGGGCCCCACGTTGAGAAACACTGCTCTAGACAAACATGGTATTATTCATTGCTAGATTTCAATTAATATAACTATTACATAACAATAAAATAAATATATGACAAAGGCTTATAAACGTTGACTTTTAAAAGTAAATCTATTGACAGCAATAAAGTTTAATTTAGACTGAATTAAATTTAATATATTGTACTTATGAATTACTATTTGTATTATTTTATCATTGAGGTTGTGAAAGGCCGTCTACTTAATATTTTTGGCATCAACTTATGTGACGTCATTACCTAGTAAACAGTGGACGTGTTCGGGTTTGCCCACGGAATATATGAATACAACTGGAAGTGTTATGAGGGGGCGCCACAAAGTAGAGACAAATGTCTCTACTTGACTATACAAACCGCGCACACATCAAAATATACATCCTAACCTATACCTATCCATAGGATAGGTATTTTTATTGCCTAAGGACGCATTTCCTTTAAACTTTCATTTCTTTACATTTGTGCCTAATATTTTTTGTGGAGCGTCTAATATGGCGTTCTTACTAGGCGAATTTAGTTGTTCAGCTACGAAATGTTTCGCGATTTGAACCATCTGAAGACTTTCAATCAATTTGTAGTAATAGATATCGGTTCAACAAAAGTTAAAGACCTTTCGACTTTTATTGATTCAATTAATAGCTGACAGCGAATCGATTCGTCTGAACTTGTCCGTTCAACTTGCATTGAATAATCAGTCAATCAATCAGCGCGATTGAGTACCTATGCATTGTATTTGTCACCAGTTTTTTGTTTGTTTCTAAATAAAAATGTAAATAAAATGTAAATTATGGCGTCCGCATCCACGAGAAAAATGCTAAATAGAACAGATAGTGTAATATTAAGTCGATTATTATTGAACCGTGGAAACGCTACAGTCAATATACGCTTTCAATTATTTTGTTAAACAATAAATATTGAACAACTAAACTCGCCCGTGAGAACGCCGTATTATGCGTTATCGTATTACAATAAAACAATAATCAATCGTATCGTTTAAAGATACAAACTATAATCTCGTGTTTTTTTCGTTATATACAACCAATGAATATTAAAAGTTCGATGTAGTGGTTTTGTGTTATATTCAGTGAACAAACACAAATGTTGTTAAAAGGCATTTCTAGCTGTATTTATGACTTCTGTGGGTTTGCCTAAATATTGTACTGTATGCAACTGTTGTTTGGTGCATCTTTCTTTTGTAGAACAATCGACAAGTGGAATGCTTTGCAAGCCCATGTGTTCTCTCCATCCTATAACTTTGGATCCTTCAAGCGATACGTGAAGAAGCACCTTTGGCCGGCATAGTCAGCCGTGAACTGACTCGGTTTTTTCATTCGTCGTCACTCTTGGACCTCCTCTTGCTTATCATCAGGTGGGTCAGGATCATTTGTCGACACAAAAAAAAATACTTTTTGACATCACTTTTTTTTGTTACTACTGGCCGCCATATTGTAGTAGAAGTCGACTTCATTCATGGTAGCTCCATATTAGTGTGTTGATAAGTATGCCGGTCTTTCGCAATCTCATTTTGATAATTATTTAATAAATCCACTCTGCCTTTTATTAGCACATAGGTTAAGGAGATGAATAAATATTTTTGAATAATATTAAACAATTTTGTTAATATTATAATTGCGTTTTATTTTACTTCCTTACAAGAACGACATTCTTTGGGGACTTGCCCGGTCTGCTGACCAGTGATGATATTTTAGGACCTATAAGGGTTCAACTATAATGTCGACTATACTATATATATTTATAGTCGACATTTAATCCGTTGTAAGAAAGGGAGATCTAACCGCCTGATGGTAAGCAAGAGGAAGTCCAAGAGTACCAACGACTGAAATGACATCAGTTCACTGTTGCCCCAGTCACCGCCACTATGCTGGCCAAAGAAATGATAGGGCCAGCCAATTTCAATTGGCGCGCCGCTCTACCAAGAATAAAAATCCGATAAAAGGATAAGGACGGTAGCAGCACAATCAACTATGCCGTCCTAGTAAGAAACCTCTATGTTTCGATGCAAGTATAAAAAGGTCAGTCAAATAAAAGTCATTAAATTGGTAACAATCATAAATATTTAATAAAATATAACAAATATATATCCAAACAAATCACCAATTAATTATAATACTAATCTAAGTTATATTTTTGGTTTTATAATCACTAATATACAAATAAATCAAGCACCACATAAAATTGATATAATGGAACGTCCATTAATACGTGAGGGAGGAGGTCCAGGAGAGTTGGACAAAACCGACTCAGTTTACGCTTATGTCTTAAAAGTCCTATCAAATCTTCAATCATATATTACGGTACATACAAAATTGCCGGTCAAAATAAATGCAAGTCCGAATTGATGTTGGACTTGTATTTATTCTCAGTCTGAAATGATGTATGTGACACTACATTTGTGACAAGTTTATACCAGGGATGTAACGGAGCTTCGACTCCGGTTCCGTTAAGTCGGAACTTCTGATTATTATTACACCTTCGGTTCCGACACTAAATAAAATAACTACATCTTTTTTCATTAATAAAGTAACTACATCGTTAACTTGGAATTACGTTTTAATTAAGATCTAAATAATTTTTGCTTGCGGCCCTCGACGCCATGACTGAAACGTGTTTGTGGCCCCTACAAAAAAAAGTTTAGTATGGCTGCTTTAAAACAATGTGGTAAGGTTCAGTTTACAATTCACTTACACAGTTCATATCGGTGTAAGTGAATTCTGACGCGTGGACACTTTTATGACATTATTTCGTATAGGACTGTGTATCTATTAAAAATCGATCGATGTTACAAATGGCTGACCAAAGCCTTATTATGTATAGTTCTAAACTTGTGATTATCGTTCAAATAGGTCGTAATGAATTCCGGTGGATTTCTCGTCAAGAACAATTCCATGCTCATGTATTTAGCTGCGGTCAATCGCTTCCGTTCCGCGTTCGAGCGACAGAGGTTTTTATGCGCATGAGTAGCGAAGTTGTTTGCCGCCTTTTCGACCAATTTTGCAGTTACTCTCTTATTCGGTTTGTCTTCTAGTTGAGCCTAGAACAATAAAAGTTATACATTTATACTAGTAAACCCGACAGTACCGTAGACTGCAGAATACGACTGAAACCGCACTACCGGTTTGTATGAATCTGTACGAGATTGATTCCGTGCATGGCGACACTGTATCTCGATATATTTTGGTCGTCCTCTTTTTAAGATACAAGCACTGCTTTTATTTGACACGCCTTAATTCCGTCAGGGATAGGTAGAGACAGCGGAGTGACAATTTTCACGATTCTAAACAACTCTCTCGCTTCCTAAACATCCATAATTCATACAGATATTCATATATCATACAGATATTTATATTCATACAGATCCCATGGTTATAAACCCTTGCTTTTTTAGGAATACCTGGATTACCCTACCCTGGAACGGCAGACTGGGAGAGAAAGAGAACGCCCACTATTTACGATCCTGACGCAACTCTTTAATTAGTACTCACAGATATTTTTTATTGTGACTCGAAATTTGACAGCAGCCCGCCTGATATTATGGATGTCTCTGCAACTCCAATTCAATATGCCGGCCTATTTGGAACCGGCAATTTACAAGTTGATTTCGAAACGCGACTAAATCATTCACGGTCTGTATAATTGTAAGTGGTGGTACTACCCGGATCGGCAGTCTGGGTACCACTGCCAGACTTTGGTCTCTTATTACTTACAGAGAATCTGATCCATTGCCAGATTTGAGACCTAGATATCTCGGCTGTGGCAGAGTCTTCCACGTTTCCGCTGTAGAAGAAATGTCCACTTCCAGCTAACCAGTAGTAGATGAACAACACCGTCACGGCAACGTTGTGACGCAACCCCTCTTTGGTCACTCCGCCACTTGGCACCAGCATCAAATCCCGTGCATTGATTTTTATGTCGAATTTCTTTGATATCTGATTAGGGTAGGCTCCGTATTTTTTCCACAGCTGTAAAAATATTTTTCTTTTATTGTAAGTCGACATCTGACATCCAAAAGTGCCGACGACTGTAAAAACCAAGTCTTTCGGTAGCCCCAGTCCCCCAAAATAAAATGCTTTTGATTTCCTTTATCATGTTTTTGCGTCTGAAAAAGTAGCAGCGGAAGATGTTTCAGTCGTCGGTACTTTAGGTTTTATAATCTCAATTCATAAATATCTTTCATATTTTTGGCCGACATACAGCGACTGACGTAGTGGTAAACTAATTTATTTTATTCAGGCACCGGCACTCTCGGACCTTAATCAAGCTTACCATCAGGCAGGTCGAGGTCAGATGTCATGTCACAATAAAAAAAAACTAGAACTTTTTTTTATCTGTAACTGTGTATCTTTTTAATCCATCATGGTTTGCGCTAAAAAAACTAATTTGTACAAAATACCTCATTAACATGTGATACCACTCTTGAATCGTAAACCATAAAACCATCCACTCCAGCCTCGATTTCCTTTAGTTTCCCGTCCAAGATCTTTCTTATTGTCACTTTTGATCTGTAATTTGCCAAGAAATTAAAGGTCTACCCGTACCCACCTAAAACTTCCAACCTAGTCTTTTCACTCCCGTAATACCCGCACAGGTCGGGGGAAACACCCGCTTTTTGTCGACCGAATCGGCAGTCGAACTAAAAAGTACGGTGCGCTGTTTCTTTGCAAAACAATCGACAAGTGGAATGCTTTATGGCTGGGGCTGGCCCATGTGTTCTCTCCTTCCTAAAGCCGATGCGTGAAGAAGCACCTTTGGCCGGCATAGTGGCGGCGACTGGGGCAGCTGTGAAGACTCGGTTTTTGCAGTCGTCGGCACTCTTGGATCTCTTCTTGTTTGCCATCAGGCAGGTCGAGCGAAGAATCCAAGGTTACAGGATGGAGAGAACACATTGGCTGGTAAAGCACGATGTCTTCGATAATAAGATATGAAAATACTAACGCATCATCAGACCCATCTGATCCAGGAGTGAGCATAGCGGCTGCCATCCCACCAGTCGCCATAGCACCACGATTATGACAAGTTTGGACAACCAGCTTTAAATAACTGCTCAGAAAATGTCTATCCATATTAACGTATTTATTGCGATCTGGCAGCATGAATTCTTGCCTGTCTCCTGCAATAATGCAGAAAATTTTTATCGTCATTAATTTAACTTCTCATTTTTTTTATTGTGACTCGACATATGACAGCACCCCGCCTGATATTAAAGCTAGAGTGCGGTCCATAAATGGAGGCGATTGCTACTACAGCTCAATAACTGTAAGTAGTAGTCTTATCCACTATGCCGTCCTAGTTGAAATCGGCAGCTAACAAGCTGATCCCAAAACACGACTTAGTCACTTAACAGTCTGTATACCTGTAAATGGTGGTACTACCCCGGATCGGCAGACTGGGAACCGCTGCCTAACACTCTTTGACAACCAGATCCGGAGCATTTTTTTATTAACTAATATTTGTAAATTTAATCTTACTATTAAATATTACAAATAAAAGCTATGAAACAAGTATTTGCTCCAACCGGGAACGTTGTCTAAAACAAGCGTGGCTTTCTACAATCCTATGACAACTATCTACCTTCATCTCTCCTTTCCTTCCTGATTTAATCAGATGTTCCTTGTTAAAATTGGATGGAGAAGTGAAAAAGATCTCGACGGTCAAATGGTCCAAAAAATATTGTCATCGAAATAATGATGATGATATATTTTTCAAGTTTATTTTGGTGCAATAAAGGATTTAAATAAATAAAAGTTACGCAGTAAATGATAGTTTTATTTTTGTGTAGAAGCATAAGTTGTATTTCAGTGCATAGTAATTTTACACTTGTTTTAGAAATAAAAGGCGTATCGATCTAATACAACAAACTTAACACAAATTAGCTATTTTGTAATTGTTCCGCAATTTGCCAAGGTTTCACTAATTAGTTACAAAATTAAACTTTTAATTATTTCCGTATTTATCCACTTTGCAGTTTTGTATCCTAATGCTGATGATAGAAAGATTTGTGAGGACGAAAAGGACGATCTCATGCCGAGAGTGAAGAATACGGGACTCAACACGATTAAAAATTGTTAATAAAATAAAAGTCAATGATATTAAGTAAAGGACATCATTCATTTTGTATGGGGACTTCAGCTTAATTGTATTAACAGTTGCATTTACATTTTAAAATAGTTTGATGTACGAAGATTATAATGTATTTTTTTTTATTGTGACTCGACATATGACAGCACCCCGCTTGATGTTAAGCCAAAGTGTGGTCCATGAATGAATGTCACTGCTACTACAATTCAATAACTGTGAGTAGCAATCACATCCACTATGCCGGCCTAGATGGAACCGGCAACTTACAAGCTGATCCCGAAACGTAACCAAATCACTTCATGGTCTGTATACTTGTAAGTGGTGGTACTACCCCGGATCGGCGGACTGGGTACCACTCTTATTGAAATATATACTTTATTATTATGCATAGTTTAGGTGTGCAAAATAGTCAAACTATAATTATGACAGTTCAAAGCTATGGCGTGTCTCTATGATTGACAGACGATACAAAATCCATATATTATTTTCCAAATAACTCAATTGCACAGCAATTAAAAGCAAAACTGTTAGTTTTATCAATACAAGTATCGAAACTACCATTTATATATTTTTTCATCATTGGACATTACAACAGTAGTACAAAGAAGCCCAAAATGAATGATGTCCTTTTTGTATGACTGTTTGTTGCCTAAATAAATAAGTAAAACGAGGTAGATACGTCACCTACTTAGGTTTTAGTGTTCACATATGGCACCAGTTTAAACGATCAACCACAATTAGGCATACACAATTTGACGACAGGCGTGGACGAACGGTTAGCGATTGGCGCGTAAAGTCCCGGGTTCGATTCCCGGTCGGAGCAAATATTTGTTTCATAGCTTTTATTTGTAATATTTAATAATTATATTAAATATTGCAAATATTTGTTAATAAAAAAAAAGAGATGGATATTTGCTTCGGGTCTGGTTATCAAAGAGTGGTAGGCAGTGGTACCAAGTCTGCCGATTCGGGGTAGTACCACCACTTACAAGTATACAGACCGTAAAGTGTCACGTCACGTTTCGGGATCAGCTTGTAAGTTGCCGGTTTCAACTAGACTAGCATAGTGGATGTGATTGCTACTCACAGTTATTGAATTGTAGTAGCAGTGACATTCATTCATGGACCACACTTTGGCTTAACATCAAGCTGGGTGCTGTCATATGTCGAGTCACAATAAAAAATAAAATGAAAAAAAGTAGATGAAGGACGGAATTATAGTTATTGAGAGTCATAGACCGCACTCCAGCACATCAGCCATAATAATTTAAAAAAATCATACCATGGCTTAAGACCGTGATGATAGTTACTACTATGGTATAGTGGTGTAGTTGTGCATTGGTGACGTAAACCGAGAGTTCAAAACCACTTGCCGGTAACTAATGTATCTTTGATTAGTTACGTACTTTGGTTGTCCTGTTTATATGATACAAGCACTTTAGTAGTTTTAAATAAAACTAAATTAAACATACCATATTTAGCAATAATAGATGCACAGTAATCCCATATACCGCAATTAAGTCCAAGCGAATGTTCACGCAATGCATAGAGGATCTCTTCCAATTCGAAAGTGGACAAAATATTCTCAATAAGAACACATGCTTTTATTGTACCCTGTGGTAGGCCGATTTGTTTCTGTGTCCAGACAAAAATATCGTTCCATAGTGCAGCTTCAGTAGCGCCCTCTATTTTAGACAAGTAAAAATAAGGGCCACTCTTTGCCTCGTATAGTCTTTTTGCATTGTGATATATTAAGATAGCAAAGTCTACTAATGGTCCAATTGCTTCTTTGCCGTTTATCTAAAACAATATCAACAATTATTTACAGTACGCGAATCCAGTTTTCGCAAATGAGCGGCAAAGGCTCACACGTTTTGCGTGAGGTGATCTGCAATCACTGCAACCAACGGGTTCGATTCCTGGTTGGAGCAAATATTTGTTTCATAACTTTTATTTGTAATATTTGATAGTAAGAATTTACAAATATTTTTAACACTATTTGTTAACAATAAAAAGAGGCAAATATTTGCTCTGGCTCTGGTTTTTCAAGAGTGGTAGGCAGCAGTGCCCAGTTTGCCTGCTGATCCGGGGTAGTAATTTCACCGTCCACAGGCCTTCAACTTCAAATGTCTAAAAGTTCTTTTGATCAAATCCTAAACTAAAGTAGGTAATTTGGAGTTTCATCAATTTCTTAGACTGAGGGCCTCATTCAACTTTGCTGCCCCCGGCCTCTGATGGCCTTAGTCCGCCTCTAATGTTTATAAGTGCACTCTTAAGTTAAGTTCCTCTCCAATTTATAATTTATTTAAGTATGTGGGAAAAAAATTGATTTATTTCAATAGACAATTAAATAAAAACTTATAAACTGGATTGTTATTTATTATACAATCTATTTTATTCTTAGACTTGCGATATTAATAAGTGACTTTATTTTGGCTGTATGCATCTCTGTCTTTATCACAGACCTAGAATATGTTAAACTATTAACTGGCGAAAGTGGTGTAGTGGCAGTGCAATGGTTACACAAACTGAAGAGCACAAGTTCGGAACCACCCACTGGTACCAATGTGGCTTTGGTTGTACTGTTTCTATTATACAAGCACTTTAGTAGCTTAGTAAAGGAATGTAAATTAAAAAAAAATTAAAAAAACATTCTAAATCTATATAGTCTTTATGCAGGATTTAAAAACTACTCACTATAATATTATGCTCAACCATATTCCATGCTCTCGGGCGCAGCATGAGCACTGGGCAAGTACTTATAGTTACAGGTGCTCCAGCTAGCTTTCCACAAACAGCAAGTTTAATATTTTGATAGGCTTGTAACTGATTCCGCCATGTTGGGCAGTGACCATCATCAAAATCTACTTGGACTCCCTGTACGTCAGCATTGAGTGCGCTTACAAAGTGAGCTGTGTTTGATGCTGACACATCTCCTAAGTCTAGATGACGGCATCTATTAAAAAAAAATCTATTACAATAAACTGTTGGACACACATGTTATGTCACATTAAAGGTGACAGTGGTGTAGTGGCAGTGCAATGGCTACATAAGCCGAGTGGAACAGGTTCCAAATCACTCACCAGTACCAGTGTATCTTTGATATATGCACTTTGGTTGTCCTGTTTCTATGATACAAGCACTTTAGTAGCTTAGTATAGAAATGTATAATAAATAATAAAAAATATAAAATATCATGAAAAGTAACATTTCCTTGTTGCTGACTATCTGTCTATGTAGATTGTTAAAGGCAATAGAATAAATACAACTATTATTAAATCAAATGTAAACTGTGTGACTGAGACTTTAAGGTACAATTAAATTATTTTTTTGGCCAGCATAACGAGGGTGACAGGTATTTACAGTTGTCAGCGCTCTTGAACCTCTCCTTTCTTACCATTCGGCAAGTCTGGATAAAAAAATTACATTAATTGTAGGTTCAAAACTTGCCCCTAGCCTCTCCAATCTGGTCACAGTAACCACAGTTATAATAACCAACCCTTTAGAAGCCTAAAATATGTTTTTGTGTTAGGATGAGTTTATGTGTTTGAGGCTTACTGTAATCTTGCTGGTAGAGGTGATACTTTCCATGTTTGATCAGCTCTTTCAGGCGACTCCTTAAAATCAATTACACTTGTAGTTTTCACTTCTAGTTTACGCTGCAACCTTTTATTATATAATTCAGATATTCTGGTATCAAATTCTTCGTGAATTTTGCACATCAATTCAAGGGCTTCTTTACAAAATATATCCTTCTGAACATCTTCAAATTTTGGTGGTGGTGATTGTAAAATTAATATTTCCGACATTACGATTTTCTACTGCTTTTGGTAACAACTTAATGACAAAGGAAAAAAGTAAAATTTATTTGTGTAAACTGTTATCTCTTTAATTATCAAGTAACATTTGAACCCAAAAGCGGTCTTGCGCTTTGTTTATCAACTTGTTATCAGTAATCAATCCGGCCTCTTATCACAAAATGTCATTATTGTCAAAAATATGTTTATATGGATACATTCCAAGAATAAAAAGTTTCTTGTAATATATTCTACAAATATCCTTAATAATAATTTTCTAAATAACGTATAGCAATTTATTAATTACATTTTCCTATTCTAGTGCCATAAATAACATGTATCAATAACATCACTATTTACTATGGCATCCAACGGGTCTCAACTCTCATTCAACGCTATGGCATAAATTGGAGTGCTACCAACTAATCCGGTTTGATCTATATTTGCACCAAATGTTTAAGCAACGCAAACGTCATCAATATAATACCATTTTAAAACTAGTAAAAACAGAGTATAAGTATGAATTAAATAAAAAAAAATGAATCTCAACTGCACGTTAAATTTAATTTGTAACAGTTATTAGCGTTTAGAGCGCAGACCATAAGCACTTTTAGAACGTTTCGAAATTAGCGATTATTGTAAACAAAATATAAATGGCAACGTTAGTGAAGTTTGTTTTTTTATTTTTTATCGATTTTGCACCTGATTTTTATCAATTCTGTTATTTTTCTACGCTGATTGTCAAGTTTATTCTTAAAACCTTTTTTTATTTGCATTTAGTTATACCTTATTGTCTAAAAATGTTATAGTGAAGTTATAATGTTATAAATAGAGATGCTGTTGTTTGAATGCTCCTTGTTTTGAAAAAGTGACTCATTTAAGATAGTGACTTTATTTTAGTGTTAACTAGTAATTTATTTTAGTAATATTATTGTCTTGAAAAGAAAGATGGAATTAAATAAAAAAGATAATGTTTTATAAAAAGAAGTTTTATTTATTTGCTCATCTAATTAGATTATTTCCTACTAAGTAAGGTTAACTTTCACCAACATAGTATTTTCTTAGATTTTGCGCGAACATTGATTAATGAATTAAACAAATTTTATGCGGCTTACTATCGCGTTTATTTCCGTTTTGATTTTACACCAACATATTAAATACGTCTAAAATTCATTGTTGTATTATTATAAATATTATACATTTAATATGTAAAAGTGGACCTAATATCTTGACAAATATAATATTAACAAGACCATTTTAAAATTGCCACCAATTTTAGTTCGCGTGATGCTCCGTTGTGGCGTCGCTAATTGCTACTTTTTGTTTATGATAGTTGAGCTTCTTCTCTTAAGTAAAATGTTTATTGATGGCATTGGCTCAATTGGCATCTGTCATCCTGTGCCGCCATCTATAGGAGGTTGCTCTGCCGCCATCCATGGCATACCATCGGGTCTCGACTCTCATTCAAGGTCATGGCGATGATAGCGTTTCTTCCGGTTTGATCTTCGCACCAAATGTTTAGGCATCGCAAACGTCATTAATATAATACTGTCGTTAAACATTTTGAAACTAGTAAAAAATAGATTAAAAGTATGAATTAAATTTAAAAAAAATATCTCCTGTTATGCATGTTAAATTTAATTTGTCAGTTTTAGAATTCGGAGCGCAGACCATAAGCACTTTTAGATCGTGTCGGAATGCTGCGATTGTAAACAAAATGGCGACGTTAGTAAAAGCTGTTGAGTGTGTTCTTTGATTTTGCACCTGATTATGTTGTTTTTTTGCGCTAATCATCGAGTTTATTATTAATACTTTGTTTTATTTGCATTAGGTTATACCTAATTGTGTAAAAAGTGTTCTTAGGATAGTGACTTTATTGTGTTTTATTTTATTGAGATAGTGATTTTATTATGATGTGAACTAGTAATTAACATACATATTTTTAGTGATACTATTGTCTTGAAAAGTAAGTTGGAATTAAATAAAAAAGATAATGTTTTATAAAAAGTCGTTTTATTGATCTAATTAGATTATTTCCTACTGAGTAAGGTTCACTTTCACCGACATCTTAAATACGTCTAATATTAATTGTTGTATTATTATACGTATTGTCTATGGCAGTCGAGCTTCTTCTCTTGAGTACAATGTTCCTTGAATTCGAGCTTTTGTATGCCATCAAGGAACATTGTACCCAAGAGAAGAAGCTCGACTGCCATAGACAACACGTGGCAATTAGAGACGCCACGACGGAATCTCACCCGAACTAAAAATGGTGGCAATTTTAAAATGGCCTGGTTGATATTGCGTGTTTGTAAACATATTAGGTCCACTTTCACATCCTAAATACGTATAATAATACAACAATGAATATTAGACGTATTTAAGATGTCGGTGAAAGTGAACCTTACTCAGTAGGAAATAATCTAATTAGATCAATAAAACGACTTTTTATAAAACATTATCTTTTTAATTTAATTCCAACCTACTTTTCAAGACAATAGTATCACTAAAAATATGTATGTTAATTACTAGTTAACATTATAATAAAATCACTATCTCAATAAAATAAAACATAATAAAGTCACTTCTTCAACACAATGGGTTTACATGGAATACAATAAAGTCACTATCCTAAGAACACTTTTTACACAATTAGGTATAACTTAATGCAAATAAAACAAAGTATTAATAATAAACTCGATGATTAGCGCAAAAAAAAACAACATAATTGGTAAAAATCAGGTGCAAAATCAATGAACACACTCAACAGCATCGGGTCTCGACTCTCATTCAAGGTCATGGCAATGAGCACGTTTCTTCCGGTTTGATCTTCGCACCAAATGTTTAGGCATCGCAAACGTCATCAATATAATACTGTCGTTAAACATTTTGAAACTAGTAAAAAATAGATTAAAAGTATGAATCAAATTTAAAAAAATTATCTCCTGTTATGCATGTTAAATTTAATTTGTCAGTTTTAGAATTCGGAGCGCAGACCATAAGCACTTTTAGATCGTGTCGGAATGCTGCGATTGTAAACAAAATGGCGACGTTAGTAAAAGCTGTTGAGTGTGTTCTTTGATTTTGCACCTGATTTTTACCAATTATGTTGTTTTTTTTGCGCTAATCATCGAGTTTATTATTAATACTTTGTTTTATTTGCATTAAGTTATACCTAATTGTGTAAAAAGTGTTCTTAGGATACTGACTTTATTGTATTCCATGTAAACCCATTGTGTTGAAGAAGTGACTTTATTATGTTTTATTTTATTGAGATAGTGATTTTATTATGATGTTAACTAGTAATTAACATACATATTTTTAGTGATACTATTGTCTTGAAAAGTAAGTTGGAATTAAATAAAAAGATAATGTTTTATAAAAAGTCGTTTTATTGATCTAATTAGATTATTTCCTACTGAGTAAGGTTCACTTTCACCGACATCTTAAATACGTCTAATATTCATTGTTGTATTATTATACGTATTTAGGATGTGAAAGTGGACCTAATATGTTTACAAATACGCAATATCAACCAGGCCATTTTAAAATTGCCACCATTTTTAGTTCGGGTGAGATTCCGTCGTGGCGTCTCTAATTGCCACGTGTTGTCTATGGCAGTCGAGCTTCTTCTCTTGAGTACAATGTTCCTTGCTCAACAGCTTTTACTAACGTCGCCATTTTGTTTACAATCGCAGCATTCCGACACGATCTAAAAGTGCTTATGGTCTGCGCTCCGAATTCTAAACTGACAAATTAAATTTAACATGCATAACAGGAGATAATTTTTTTAAATTTAATTCATACTTTTAATCTATTTTTTACTAGTTTCAAAATGTTTAACGACAGTATTATATTGATGACGTTTGCGATGCCTAAACATTTGGTGCGAAGATCAAACCGGAAGAAACGTACTCATCGCCATGATCTTGAATGAGAGCAGGGGGGTGACAGCTTTGTTCTTAAAGTTCACACGAAGCGCTGCAGTAGTAGCGGAGTAGCGATGTGCAAGTCGAATAATTTCATTAATCGAATAACCAATTGATTATTGAACTAATATAATCGAATGATAATACATTTACATTATACATTTACTTATACATTTTATTTTTATCTGATTAAATTAACTCGTCGTATTCCATTGTCGCAGATCTACGACAAACAAAAAAAAACATTTTTTTCTTATTTATTTCTTTGTGTCTAATTGAATGATTGTTTTTAAATATTAGTTTTGTTTTACTTTAATACGCGGACGATCATCTTGCTCGGACACGCTTGTTGTTACTTTTTGTTTAATAAAACAGTAGTAGTTGCAATAAATCCATAATACTATTTTTTAATCAATTTATTCGAATTGTCGAAAAGCTAATTTTTTAAACGAATGTATGCTAGTAAATAATTACAACGGAGTTTATTGTAATTATACAATAAACTCCGTTGTTGATTGTTAATAACTAATCCTTATTAACAATCAACTAAGTCGAATGATTACTGAAATCAATTAATTCGATTATTGTCATTCGATTATACACATCACTACTATGGAGTGAAAATGGCGTTCGCGTCCTTCTTGCGTGTTATTTTCATTGTGTTTTTGTTACTTAGTTTTCTGTTATTAGTATTACCATCTGCTGAAGAAGTTGTTTTTAGAATATTACGTACACCCGGTAAGTTTTACTAAAATATCTCATACTTATTTGCAATAGTAACAATAGAAAAGTCATTTAATGTTTGTAGGTTGATAAGGCTTTTATAATGTTGATGTTTGTTTTAGAATTACATGAAGACATTACATATAGCTGCAATGTTGAAGAACTATCATGCAGTATACGATGTTTAAGAGATAAACTACACATTTGATGCAACATAATTAATATATTGCTAAACAGATCAATCCAGGAAAAGTTTGTTTTGAAAATGGAAATGCCACAAACTAAACATAATATATATATATTTTAAAAATAAACTTGTTTTATTATCTTAATATAAGATTTCTATTTAAAATAAATAAAGGAAGAATTTTTCTTTTTGCGAAGAACTCGTCGATATGCAGCCATTTTGATTTCCTTCGTCCATTTTTATTTCCAAAATCAGCTTGTCAATATCAGTCATATTCGACGCTAGCGCTGCGTGTGAACTTTTAGAACTCAGTCAACAAAGTCAAAGCAGCTGTCCTATCTGTATTACTAGTATAATAGTTATCTGTGAATGAGAGTCGAGACCCGATGCTCGAATTTGTTACAAATTGGTTTTGACAAAAATAAAATATCGAATAAATATTAGATGCATGTATTTTTTTTAATGAATAAACACGTTTTTTGTGTTTAAAATGGAAGATACAGAAGAAATTAAGATTGAAATTAAATCTGAAGATATAACCTTTAAACCAAAGAAAAAGAATTTTCGCAAACGCCGCACCAGTGAAAGCGATGACGAGGAAGAAAAGCAGCATTTACTTGACAAGTTGGAGGAAGCTAAAGAGTTACAGAGATTGAGGGAACGTCCTAATGGTGTCAATGTTATAGCTTTGGCCACTGGTCAAAAAATTTCCATAGAAGAGGAGGTAACATGTAAAGATCCATTCAAAGTGCAGTCTGGTGGTATGGTGAATATGCAAGCATTAAAAAGCGGTAAAATTAAACAAACAAATGATGCTTATGATACCGGGATAGGTACACAATTTTCAGCAGAGACAAACAAGCGAGATGAAGATGAAGAAATGATGAAATATATTGAGGAGGAAATATCTAAAAGAAAAGGTATGTTTTGTATATAATAAATCAGCCAAGCTTTGTTAACTGCAACTGGTAATTTAAACAACATGTTTAATTTAATTATAACATTCACTGTATATGCATTATATTACTGAAACAGCAACCTAAATAGCTTTAAATCTTTAACATAGTCAATTAATCAAATTGTCACGCCTTTTTCCCACTGTGTCTGCCACAATGGAGCGCCACTTGCCACATACCTGTTGCTTCCCACACATTTTACATAGTCACTTTAATTTTTATTTATTTAACAATGTTCAAATGGATTTACATTTCTAATTATCAGAAAATATTTGTTTACTTGCCATTCTGTAAAAATTTAACCTGTTCTTCTAGATATGATTAAAATACCTTAATCTGTAAAAAAACATAGGAACTGGGTGAATAATTTTTATGAAAAAGAAAATATTCTGTACTTGCACATAATATAATACACAATTCAAATTTAATTATTCCAGAAGGCAACACAAGTGATTCTCAGCTGGATAACAAAGATGCGTTGAAATATTTGTCTCCTGAAGAAGCAGCCTTACTCTCTCTCCCTGAGCATTTACGGTCATCCTCAGCTCATAAATCAGAGGAAATGCTCTCAAATCAAATGCTTAGCGGCATACCTGAAGTTGACCTTGGAATTGAAGCCAAAATCAAAAACATAGAAGCTACGGAGGAAGCAAAAATGAAGTTGTTATGGGAAAGTCGTAATAAAAAGGATAGTCCATCACAATTTGTTCCAACAAACATGGCCGTCAATTTCGTTCAACATAATAGATTTAATATAGATAATACTGATGCTAAGAAACGTAGGATAGAGAAACCTGCCCCTGTAGAAGAGGTGAAGACAATAGATGATAGTGTAGATAAAATTGTGAAGAAAGCTAAAGGAGAAAGAGCAACAGATGATTATCATTTTGAAAAATTCAAGAAGCAGTTTAGAAGATATTGATAAATCAAGGTTGAAGCATATTTGTGCATGGAACTTCTATGTTATTTGTGAACTAGATTCACAATAAAATAAGAAAACAGAGAAATAATTATCAGAGAAAGAAGAAGTAGTTCAAATAAGGTTTTGGTAAAGTTTTAATACTAGTATTATTATTACAATACGTCCTCATGCTTACGGCATGTTAGGTTCCCGAGTTAAGCGACTTAAACAGAAACAACGTAAGTTGAGACATATATTTTCATATGTTTACCAACAGGGCCGTCTTAAGCATATTCAGCGCCGGGGTGCGAAAGTCAAGGCTCCGCTCGCGTGGTCTCTGTGTAGTAGGTACCTATCGAAGTTTATGGCGGTCGGCATGCGCCCCCTAGGACTCTGCGCCCGAGTGCACCGCACCCTTTGAACCCCTGGGTAAAGACGGCCCTGTTTACCAACACATGAAATATAGGTTCCGCAAGTACTCAAAAGGCATTTATAAAAAAACTTCGGTCAGACTGCACAGTGTCTGACCGAAGTCTGCACAGATGTCCCTTCCCAGCGACCTGAATCACAGGGACCACATTGAGCGGGCTATTAAGACCACCTCCCTTGGCATTAAACTTGGCATCCTGAACAAGTGGCGGTTCTTCCCGCCTAAGCTTTGCCTGCTTTTATTTATTTATTTATTCATTAGAGACTTACAGCTATAGCTGTAACATCTTTGATGATATATCACATAATCATACATTTCTTAAGCCAAATGCAAGGGCAAATCATTTTAAATTAAGAGATTGAATATCTCGTCAGGGTAGCCACCTTTAAAAAATAACCTGTACCAAAATTGTTAGGTACCGAGGGAGACATAGGATGGTGACCTTCAATTTGACTTTGATCTAAATTTTCAAGGTCATTTTTAGGTTGTCGTATTTTTCAGTGCAAATCGCGCGGTCCTAAACTAAAATCGGCGATGGTGATTTCTGTCCTTTTTGTATTACCTGGACTAATTAAATTTTAGTAGCCAAATGCTTATTTTCCGGGACCTTTTTAATGACATACAAAGAAGCTTATCATCATCTTGATTTGACATACTTCTTTTATTTGTCTCTGTATTTTATGATTCAATGCTATTTTCTAATATGTCAGCCAATTGCCTCTCACAATCAGTTAAAATAAGATCGGTGATTCCTCATTACTGTCATTTTTTTACCCATGGAGCAAATGTTTAAAGATGCCCTCGTTCATTTGCAAACACAACGTTAAACGCCTGCGAAACTGACGTACGGCAACGTTCGTCTTGGAATTGCAGCGCATGCTTTACGAATGCGGTTTTGCATATCTTCTCTATTTATGGGTCGACGTTGGTAAACCGCATTTATCAAATAACCCCTCAAATAAATAAGTAGAAATCTAAAGATGTTAAGTCAGGCGAGTTTGGTGGCCAATCAACTGGACCTCCTCTGCCAATCCATCTGCCATTATAATTTTGATTTAAAAAGGTACATACAATATGTGCAAAATGTGATGCTGCGCCGTCTTGCTGAAACTAAATTCTTCGTCTTGTTTCCAAATCGACATCTTCCAACAACTCTGTCTCTTGGATTTATCTCTGATTAATTCCAAATATCTAGCACTATTAACATTTTGCTCAAAAAAGTAAGGGCCGGTAAGATATCCATTTACAATTCCGCACCATACCATTATACTCCATCGATGCTGATGGACTGCACTTCTGTGCCAGTGGGGGTTCTCATTAGACAAATAATGGCAATTGTGCCTATTAACTTGTCCATCACTACAAAATTTAGCCTCATCAGAAAAAAGCCCAAAATTGAAAAAATGTGGATCATTTTCTATAGTTCGCAAAGTCCATTGGCAAAATTAGATATGATTTTGTCTCAGTTCTTGAACAAGTGTAATGTGATTATAATTAAGCCTTCTCAGAATTCTCAAGAATGTTCTTCTTGGTATATCTATCTCCCTTTCAACCTAATTTTTCTTACTACCCATTACCCAACCTGTAGTATAAGTACGTGAGTGACAATTGAGACGTTCCCGTCTATCTTGTGCTAAAATACTTTCAACAACGATTTCTCCTTCAGGAACACAGGCTGAACACTATCCTCTAAATAACTTTGAATATCAAATAAAGTGTGCAGGATCATTATTTGCTCCGTCACATCATCTTCACAGTTAAATGTGTTTGAATGGAATTTATTCACGCGTGTAATCATCAGTGATTTAAATGTGCACTTGTAGTTGTGGCAGTTATGGTTATTATTTCTGTAGTTATACGCCCTAACTTGCCCAAAAAAAATTTCAATAGGGTCCGAGTTAAAATATCTAGGACGCATCACTTAAATATTATTGCCCTTGAAAATCTGCCACAACCTCATATAACTTTTTAAGGTTATTATATTTTTTTTACTGAGGGTACTGACTTTCACTACCATTTTTATCGATGAATTTCATATTTTGTAGTTTCTGTACAGCTACCTTCCAAAAGCTGTGGTGCTAGTCTCCACTACAGCTGTGCGAAGCTCCTTTCCTTTTGCTTTTTTGTTGAACATAGATGCTCCATTAACACTCTCAAACAGGTTATCAAAAAAGTTGACAACTTCTGCCGTATTTTATAATGTCTAACTTTCGGGACTTCCATCAACATAATTAGCTGAAAAAGTAAAATTTTTTAAAACTAAAAACTTCCAAGATTTATGACTGTCTTATAAATTGTTTCTATTACGACCACATTCCACAATGAGCAACATTTATAAGTAATCTATTTTCAATGTTACCAACTTACAATTAATAAAAAATTCATAAGTATTTGATTTCTTCTGGTGTCTTCTCTTAGACTTTTCAGAGCCGATTGAAAAGCAGAATCTTGGTCACAAGAGAGAGTAATGGGTTTTAGGCCAATTTCAACCACAGATGCTATCGCATCTTTTAAAATAGTTTTTAATTCAGCTCCTAATGAGGCTCTTTCGCAAAAATAATATGCAATGGGTTGCTGCCACTTATAAATGGCTCCTCTGAGCATAAAAACCAGAGCATGATCGGCAAATCTATCAGATCTATTATTGAGCTCTACAAACCCATTTATCTTATCTTTATTTTTATCATAGGATAGTCCCGCTTCCAGCGCCATTTCATCAAAAAACAATAGAACAGTACTTTTTGTTGTCATTCCAATTATTAACCTGTAAAAAGATTCAGATTAATTGTTGAGAATTAAAAACAAATTGTCAATTTAGCCATATCAGTATAAAAAAAATACTTAAAACCTGTTTTATAAAAAATATGTTAATTTTCTCAATTCACAACATTAATCAGACAGATAAACCCCTCAAATAGGTTAGGTTAGGTCAAATTGAAGGAAATGACAAACTTTATCTTCATAGATATATAATGTGACTGTCTTAGATATCTACGCAGGAAGATGCTGTGTACAAGTTGCTCCCAACTGGTAATTAAAAAAATCACATGGAATTGCTTATGTTCAGCAATGGATGTCCTATGACTGATATGATAAGATATATTTTATGTTATATTAATTGAAACACCTCTTTTTAGCAATGCGAAAAATTGTGGATTGATTCCAGTTTCAATATTTAAATTTGATATCATTTTATTTAAAGTCGCCTTTGAAGGAAGTATAAAGATTTTGTGTGAATCTTGTATAGCACTTGGGACTTTGCTTTAGAATCGACAGGGCAATTAAATTCTCTTCGGCAGTAAATCTCCGTTCTTTCGACTTTTTATTGGCATGATTTATTTGCATTGCCATAATTTTCCTTGCATAGGGATTCATGTTTTTTGTTAAGGTCTAAAACGTTTTTTCTTTACTGAATTGGAGTGCTCTATTAGCACGACGTTGAAAATTGGCATTGGATCTGGCAGATTCCATTTTTTTAAATAAGATTAATGGTGTAAGAGATTACAAAGCAATTGCGCATACCTTTTTTTTCACAATGCAAAAAATTGTGGATTGTTTCCAGTTTCAATATTTAAATTTGATATCATTTTATTTAAAGTCGCCTTTGAAGGAAGTATAAAGATTTTGTGTAAATCTTGTATAGCACTTGGGACTTTGCTTAGAATCGACAGGGCAATTAACTTCTCTTCGGCAGTAAATCTCCGTTCTTTCGACTTTTTATTGGCATGATTTATTTGCATTGCCATAATTTTCCTTGCATAGGGATTCATGTTTTTTGTTAAGGTCTAAAAGGTTTTTTCTTTACTGAATTGGAGAGCTCTATTAGCACGACGTTGAAAATTGGTATTGGATCTGGAAGATTCCATTTTTTTTAATAAGATTAATGGTGTAAGAGATTACAAAGCAATTGCGCATACCTTTTTTTTTCGCAATGCGAAAAATTGTGGATTGATTCCAGTTTCAATATTTAATTTTGATACTTCAATTATTTACTACAATATTCAATTATTTAAAGTCGCCTTTGAAGGAAGTTATAGAGATTTTAGAGAAGGTATAGAGATTTTGTGTAAATCTTGTATAGCACTTGGATCCATCTTGTATAGGGACTTTGCTTTTGAATCGACAGGGCAATTAACTTCTCATCGGCAGTAAATCTCCGTTCTTACGACTTTTTATTGGCATGATTTATTTGCATTGCCATAATTTTCCTTGCATAAAGATTCATGTTTTTTGTTAAGGTCTAAAAGGTTTTTTCTTTACTGAATTGGAGAGCTCTATTAGCACGACGTTAAAAATTGGCCTGTTTTCTGGATCTGGCAGATTCCATGTAAATCCTTTTACATTTTGGTGTAGGCTTTTTTGCTGTGTTCTGTAAATCTATAAAGATATACAATTAATTATATTTTATATTATAATTAAAAGAGTAGACCACAACTTAGGCTACTCATTTCCCCGCTTCTCTCGCTCTCATTAAATGCAAGCAAGTGGCCGACTGCACTAATTAGTAAATTTTGACAAGAGCTAATGCAACTTCCATTTCATATCTTTACCGACATTGGAAATGGGTCTCCAGAATGATAACTTCAAGATGGTTAGCCTCATCTATTATAAATGTTTTATGTTTTAAAATATATATATATATTGTCCGGAAAATACGTATAATAACTTTATTTTACAAGTTTTATTACAGTATCCTATTTTGTTTTAATTTTTATTTTGTTTACACTGTATGACTAGTTTTTATATCTACCACAAACTGTATAACTTTTCGGCACTATCTGGTATTGTTGTAAAATTTATTTTTAAGTTGCTTGTTTGTTGATTACTGTTTGTTGCCTAAATAAAAAAAAACAATTATTCAGGTATTACAATATGGTCTCCTTCAAAGTACGCACCCTGAAACGGGATACATTTCTGCCAACGCCGTTTCCACTGTTGATAACATTGCTGAAAGTCTTCAGTGTTCAGTTGCCGTGTCGTTTCTGCCTTAATGGCTTCCACATCCCCCAAGTGCCGCCCCTGAAGCACCATTTTGCATTTCATTTATTTATTAATTAGGCATATTTACAGTTAACATATTTCACATTGATAATGGCATATTTATGTTCTTTTGCCAATATGCAACCAATTACAAATATGCACAACATTCAAAAACATACAAATATTAAATCTATACAGTCAAAATTAATTACAAATACTAAATTAAACTATCTAACTAAATCATAATTCACCTATAATTCGGACAGCTCGGCGCTGCAATGAATCCAGGGCATTGGGCATTCTTCTCTAGGTCTTGATAATATGCCACACTCTTGTCTTTCTTCTCTGGATGCATTTTATTTAAATGCTGAAGTCTTAAAGGCTTCATTGCATCATTCCAAAATGTTTTTAGTCATATAAGGCACAAAAGCGACGATGAGTTTGTGGGATTTTCAATAAATCCGAATTTAATAATTCTGCACTGTATTGCCGTCTCTTCTTTTTCACTTCAGACATTGTTTTTGTTTTGAGAAATACGTATGTTAAGTGTTGAAGAACTTAAGTACTGCTTATCTATTACGCGCGAGACCGCAAATGCAACTCACATCTACATACACACACATAAATCATACAATACATACTTCTACTATTATTAAAGGACATCATTCATTTTGGGCTTTTATGTACTACTTTTGTAATGTCCAATGGTAAAAAAATATATAAATGGTAGTTTCGATACTTGTATTGATAAAACTAATAAAAATTTTGCTTTTAATTGCTGTGCAATTAAGTTATTTGGAAATTAAGATATGTATTTTGCATCATCTGTCAATCAACGCCATATTTGTTCTGCTTTGAACTGTCATAATTTTAGTTTGATCACATAAACTATGCAAAATAAAGGAAAAAAAAACATTGTAATCTTCGTACATCAAACATTTAAGCCCAAGTCCCCATACGAAATGAATGATGTCCTTTAATTGTAAATTTAGTAAAAACAAATGTAAATAATATCAGATCTTGTGTACCATCAATTTGTATTGAATAGAAGAGAAGGTTGATATCTGCAGCAAAGTACAAGTACTAGTGCAGCTATAATCGTTCATGGAAAACTGTAAACATTGTAAAGTTTTTATTTATCTGTTCAAGGGTTTTGATATTTTTGGCGCTCATTCTATGGCGCAAGACGATACATAAAATACGGTAGGTGACAGATCTTTGTGACTGTACCTGCGAAATGGCGCCCGAAGCTATCTTTGGAGATGCCATAAAGTTTGGAACTATAGTGCGGTCGCGGAGCAGAAAGAGTTAATGTGCTAGCGACAGAGAAAGGTAGTGATGGGTCATTGTACAAAATTCTTTCTGCTCCGCGACGGCACTATAGCTATATACATTTTATTGTGTAAGTTATAATGAATATTTATTTACAATTAAAGATTTGTTGTAATATTTTTTTGTTTTATTTCGAAACTTAGTAAATGTAAAAAATTTAGATAAGTAATTCACAATATTAATTACCTATAACTTATAATTATTAGTGGTTCCACTGACGCTGCGTATCCTTTTTTTTAATGACACGCGACATCTCTCCTGCTTGCCTGATGCCAAGCAAGGGGAAGTTCAAGAACACCGACGGGATAAAAAAATGATTTTAGTTTATAGTTGTCTCATTCTGCTGTCGTCACTATGTTCGCCGGTACTTTATTGGCCCGCGCAAAGAAGTACTTTGCGCGTAAAAAACGCCGCTCATGTTTTTCACATTATGGAGGCATTAAAAGCAGAAAAGCTACGTAGCGTCAGCTCTCCTCCTCCAGACCCTTGTCGCCCCTGCAGACCTCTAGAAGCGTTAATCTATAGACAATACATATAATAAATCCTATAGATTAATGTTTGTCTCTTATTACTTTCGATTTTACGTTTCCGTTTCATTGGGTTTCAAATTAGACAGGCCATTCGTCTAGCAATTGTTTTATATCCCTTACAGCACAAATAGAATCTTGATTCCTCATGTCACCAAGTCTTTCAACAACATGTCTGCCAAAGAACCAATAACTCTGTTCTTCCAATGAATTCTTTCTTGCCAATGGCTTCATACTTATTAACAGATCATCAAGTAATTTTTTGCATTTGACACCTTTCTCTTTATCTGTTTGTTTTAATTCCACATTTAAAGTCTTCTTGTGTCTGGGACGATTGGTTCTTTGGTTACACTCTTTTATGTTTTCAAGATCATCGTCAGAATCCACTTCTGCCTTGATGCTCAGGCCGTTTGTTTCTTCTGAATGTTTGGATTGTAACTGAAAAAATTGTCATAACCAGTTTTTAAATGGGTTTACAAGGATTGACAAAGGGATGCTTTGATGGGTTGGGCACGTCCATTCATGGACCACACTCCAGCTTAACAATAAGCAGGGTGCTGTCATATGTCAAGTCACAATAAAATAAAATAAAAACTGATTTTAGGGGATCAAAGGATTAATAGTAACTTGCTGCCTAATGGTAAGCAAGAAGAGGTCCAAGAGTGCTGATGACTAAAGAAACCGACTCACTATTATGAATTTCCATGACTCGCTTAAAAGAGCCAAAATAGGGAAAACACAAGGACTTTTACAACCCCCTGACTTTTAACAGATCTCTGTTTAATGTTAAGCTAGCTGGAGTGCAGTCCACCAATGGAGTACTACTAATTGGATAAATAACTGCAAATAGTAAAGTGCATACACTGGTTGATTGTTTGATAAAATATTAACACCAAATTGTTTAGTCTGATTTTGTCCTGACCTGCCCCCCTAGCATGGCAATCCAAGAAGTAAGTTTAAGAACTGCAAGGAATATTATCTTTCGTTTTCACTATGCTTTTGTAATTTTCTTGTTTCCACCAGATCCCAGGTTGGAAAAGGCTGGTCTAAGAGAAAATAATACAAAACTTTACCTCATTAGAATCAGACTTGAACTTAAGGCCTTCTTGTAAAAACTGCAGTGGCTTCCACAATGGCCAACATGGCACATAAATTTCCGATGGAGACTTTGCTTTAAGTTTTGAGCGTAAAACTTTATGTACATTGTGATTGAAGGTACTTCTTATGTTCACCCATCTATCTCGAACTGATCTGGCTGGAAAACATTAGGAATTACTATTAGATAATCTT
The DNA here is from genome assembly GCA_905220615.1 of Tinea trinotella. Taxonomy (NCBI): domain Eukaryota; kingdom Metazoa; phylum Arthropoda; class Insecta; order Lepidoptera; family Tineidae; genus Tinea; species Tinea trinotella. The sequence continues at coordinate 6,751,861 of HG992326.1, forward strand.
CTTTTTAAAATGTATAAATGACCAAACAGAGACATCCTTAAGACGTCCTGGGCTTGATTCCCCATCAGAGCACAAAAATATATATTCAAAACTTTTAATTGTATTTGATTAGATTGGATATTACAAATATTTGCCTTTTAGTCTGGTTGTCAACGAGTGGTAGGTAGTAGTAAAGATTCTGCCCGATCCAGGGTAGTACCACCACTTACTAGTATACTGATTGTCAAATGACGTTTCGTTTCGGGACTATATAGCTTTGTGAGTTGCCAGTTCCAACTAGGCCTCCACAGAGAATGTGGCTACTACTTACAGTTGTTCAAAGTTCTATTACAGATAAGTTAAATTACACTCCAATTACCTGTAAAACCGCGACCAATAGTTGCTGCAAACTCCGCATAGGCTTTGTATCTTTGTTGTATGTGATAATTTGTATTACCACTTGGTTTCCAAACATATTCACGATGTCTCATGAATTTAATAAGCTCTAATTCTAGCTTTCTTGTCCAATAACACTGTTTTGTCGGCCGCATTTTAGAAATAACGCCATACCATAATCTTAGTAGTTTTATTAAAGAAGATTTTACACTTAAAAAACTAAAATATATTCAACGTACACATTGCAATACATACAATATTACCAATATTACAATGTAAACAAAAACTATTATTTTACGCGGCGAAACCGAAACCGTATTTTTTGATGACAATAATGACAAATAAACAACGAACAAGGATTGTACACGGCCGATGAAGTTTAGTAATTGATATACACGACCTAAAAAGAAATTTTAACATTGCTGATTACATCCGGAACTAACACTAAACGTCATGTCGTCGTCCTGTCGCATTGATGGCACTTTTCAGTCACGCAGGAGAAGACCCTGTTTGGGTCCCCTTAAAAATCGACCTTGAGATCTTGTCCGCGTCGTGAGTTATGAAATGAAGTCAAAGACATTGTTTATTGGGAATATCTCGTTTCCTATACTACACTACATTCGATCCACTACAGTTAAAGACCGACTGTTGTAGCCAAGTGATCACGCAAAACGAGAGTCCTCTTACTGGTAGCAATGTACCAGTAAGAGGACGTATCCTTGATCGTCTGGCCACCTGCGAGAACGCTAAATACCAACGCAATTTCACTGCTTTTTCGTCATTATGGTAAAACGGGTATAGTAAAACGGGCCCTGGATTTATTTTTTTACTAGTTATTTTTTTAACTAAATAAGGTCCACTATTTAGTTAAACATCATAATTACCGATAATTTTCTTCATAAAACGCGTAATTACAACTCCAACCTTTTTTTAAAGAACTCGCCTTGTAGGGTGGTCGCATTAGTAGCCATGACGGTAGCATTAGAGCTTATCGACGCAACCGCTGTGCTTTATACCTTCCGCTTTCCGTGGAAACATGTGGGGTACTCGTTTTATCTCGACATTGTAATTCAACGAAAACATGTGAAGTGTGAACTGTATTTTTCATAGTGGACTTTTATACATGCATACCTACTTTATACACACTACATTATAAGTAGACACTACACTACCTACTAAGAAGATTCCTTCAACTTTTAAATATTTTTGCAATCTTGGCTTCCCAAGGTCAGCCGTAAGTACATTTTTAGACTAAAGGTCCCCATTCCGTTAGCGACTGCGGACTACACTATTAGTTTGTATTTGTATAAATCTGTATGAGATTGATTCCGTGCAAGTCGACACTGCAGTCTGCAGTCGCCGCATGTCGCCGACACACGAATATATTTACACGGATAAAACTGAGTATAATATCAATATGTTTTTTTATTTAAACGACAATAGTCTTTAAACTTTTCATCATTGTTGATCAAATGCTTTTTAATTAGTATTCAATAACTTCGTTCGTGTGATCTGCATTTAAATACAGGATCAGCTGATTTTCTATAGCAGTATGTAATAAATCATCGTCGTTCTTCTCTTCCAACAAAAGTAACAAAATATGAGTATCTGACATCTTTTACCACGCAAAGTATAATAATGACTGCCGAACTGAGTTGTCCGAAGACTGCAGACGGCTGCAATCTTCAGTCGTTCTCTTTCTATGATACATTTTTAGTAGTTTAGTATAGTATTGTGAAGTTTTTTATTATTATTTTAAGAAAATATTTTACAAAAATTATATTAGGGTGTAAACTTACCTAGAGGTTACGATGACGTGGCAATTTTCATCACCGATGTTGCGATACATCAGCCTGACAAGTTTTTGGTGCGATTATTAATGACTTGACCGAAGTTAGAACCAATGACAAGTTGGGCATCTATACAAGCCTTGGCCATTCAATTTTCCCCCCTAAAACTGCAATTGGTACGCAATAAATCATCATTTTTTATACTCTAGTATTTTTATGACAGCTTTATCTTTTAAGGAAGTTTAACCATTTGGCTATTAGTTTTTTTTATTAGTAATAGCAGCAACGATCTGGGTGGCCAGTTGGTCTGCTATACACGAGTCCCGGGTTCGTTTCCTGCGGGGTTAGGTTGGCAAGTTAAAACGATTATCGTCTCTCGTCGGCGATTGTCAAAATAATAAAAGCTAGGCTAAATCCAATAAAACGTGACTATTAATCGTTGTGACGAATATCGTCTGTGCGTCGACACGTTTTAGTCTCATTTTGGTGGATTTAGCCTAGCTTTTATTATTTTGCCAATCGTCGACGAAAGCCGATTATCGTTTTAACTTGCCCAAACTAACCCCGCTGGTCGGATCGTGCCACGGTCATAGCAAAATATTTGTAATATATCTAAACTAAAGAGAAAGATTTGTCTGCCAGAAACTACTTTGACGATTTAAAAAAAAACTTTTTCGGTTTATTGTTGTCGGTCGCCACCAAGAATCCTTGCTTGTCTCAAGGATCCAAGTTTATAGGATGCACGTACTTATACAGTATCTAGTCGAGGTATTTTCTAGTACGCCTGAAAGTGGTAGGAATAAATTGTCCACGGACGGACGGACACAAGGGCGGTGTCATAATGCTGCTTAGTTACTCTGTAGAGGCATAAAAGTAGTACTTACTTTAGTAGCTCTATCACGAGTATTCACGATTAAGTTAACACCCCTATCATGTTGCCGAGTTAAAACCGGCAACTTTCGATTTTAAGTTGCTGGTTTTAACTAGACCGGCATAGCTGCTGTGACTACTACTTACTACTTACTTACTACTACAGTTATTTGATTGTATTAGCAGTTTTTTTTTTATTGGGACTCAACCAGTGGCGTGCGGTGGGTTTTTACAAAGGGTAGGCAAAAAAGATATCCTATTTTGTACTATACTAAATATAAACCTTATATAGTATAAAATAGTATTCTGTGAATTTTACAATATACACTTACATATACATGTACATTACAATATACATAACCTATCTTTTGTACATAATTAAAAATATATTAAATAAATATTCATACCAAGTAACATCTGCACAAGATAACCCTCAATAAAGACTTCATTATAAATGATATTACAAAATACAAATAATAACCTAAATAATCAATTAATTTTATAACATAACCTTCATATCTTTTATGCACATGTAAAAACATTTTTAATATTTCTTTTTTTACCATATAAATAATCAAACGATTAATTAATTTAAATATTAAACTCAACTATTAAACATTTAACTTAATAAACGAGAGCAAACAATCACTACACAAACTTCTGTCAAAACAATAAAAGAAAAACAAAGAACGAAAAAATAAACACACCAATCGGTATAACACGACAAAATATATGCATTTGACACATAAAACAAGCATAAAAACAAATACAATAAGATGCCATTCAATTTGGTAGGGTAATACTGAAGACCGTGGCTCTAATTCACGCACACATGGACGGTCTGTTCTTATACGACTGACAACACCGGCGTCACACTAAGACAAGAAATTGCATTAGTGTGCGTGGATTTGAGACCTTTTTAATTCGGTCTAACAAAAACTGGACGTTGAATATTTAATAAGCGCCTTATTTTTGCGTGTTACCGGGGGAACCTTTGCGCGTCGTAATGGATTTTATATTCAGGCGCTTATTATTTTTGCCATTAAATATTGATTGATATATTGAATGTATACTAATTGTGTATTATTTAGTAATAAAATAAATAAATAATACAGTTTTTTCCGGGTAGGCACAGTCTTTATGACTATTTAGACCGCACGCCACTGGACTCAACATATGACAACAGCCCGCCTGATGTTGGAGTGCGGTCCATGAATAGATGTCACTGCTACTACAATTCAATAACTATAAGTAGCAGTCACATTCACTATGCCAGCCTGGTTGAAAGTGGCAACTTACAAGCTGATTCGGAAACGCAAGTAAATCACTTCACGGTCTGTATATTTATAAGGTGGTACTACCCCGGATCGGTAGACTGGATACCACTGCCTACCACTCTTTGATAATCAGACCCGAGCAAATATCCGCCTCTTTTTTAATTTTTATTAAAAAGTATTTGCAATATTTATTATATTTATTAAATATTACAAATAAAAACTATGGAAACAACTTTTGCTCCCGGAAATCGAAAGGGGGACTATACGCTTAACTAACAGGTTTGCTATACAAATCAGCCACACCTGTCGTCCCCTCCAATCATAAACCGCACTCCAGCTTAACATCAGGCAGAGTGCTGTCATATGTCGAGTCACAATAAAAAACAACATACCGTATTCAAGATATTGGTTTGCTAATGGTATTGTCTACTACAAAGAATTTGGACGTAAGAAATAGAAAGAGCCCTAAAATAGCGACAAAATACAACCGCTTATACTATTTTTACTTATGGCATTAAAAAGAAGTCAGAAGGAGATGAATATTTATACCTTTTTAAATTCGTAATTTTGAAGGTTGTCACTAGTTTTGATGATCATTTAAGAACCTAATTTGACAAAATAACAAATGACATTAAAACACTTCAAAAAAGGATGACGGAACAATTATGCCGCTACTCTTACTTCCACGTGACTTTTAATTAAGCAGTATTAAAAGTCAACCACAAGTGCCAACCTTCGAAATAAAGGAAATAAAGTACAAGTAGTTGTCTCTTTCAGTCACACGTGGTATATACATAATATAAATGAGACAAATAACAATAAATTAGTTCTTATTTTAGCATAGATTCTATTCCTTCCAATACTATGACGTCATCGCGTCGTGACGTCACACGACGCGATGACGTCCATGCCCCATGCGACGGGGATAGTAGAACCATGCTAGAGGTTGTTCTGAATGCAGTATGAAACGGAAAGGGAAGACATAAAATGGGTACTCGCTCCCGATAAACGTTAATGTGGAAAATGATAGGTGCCTCGTGTCGGTGCAAATAATCGTGCGACATCATCTAATGCATTATCTGCTTTGGGGTAATGCAAATATATCTAAGTAAGTATGTATATGATTAACTAGCTGTGCCCCGCGGTTTTACCCCGTGTCTCGTAGCGGGAGTACAAATTCCTCCCTTGCATCATCAGAAGCTGCGGATCTACGATTTATTTGAACCGGGGCAGAAACCTGATAGTGGCTAGTTCACTAGTGGTGTGGCGCCTTTTTCTTACAAGTCGACGATAGGCGATTTGTGGATAGCTTTTAATTTTATTTATATTGTATTATGATTTTGGCGCCCCCTGAAACTGCCGCTCGGAGCTGGTGACCCGGTTCATCACTCCTGATCATCAGGTAGTTTAGATCTATTTATATTAAATAATAGAAGAAAACAATTTTAGTTACATTACCATATTTAAGCTGGGAATTTAATCATAGAATATAGAATAAGAAATTATGATGACTCGTGGCTGATTTTGCAGCGAAATAAAGTAGCAGTCCGAAACGCTGATCCCGAAACGCGACTGAGTCACTTTACGCTTATTTACACTTTATGTATACTTTAAAGTTGTGGTGCTACCCCGGATCGACAGACTGGGCAAATGAACACCAGCTGCTTACTACCATTCTTAAAAAGTGTATTTAAAAGGATTTTTTTAACCTAAACTAAACAACGGCCGTGTTGTAGTGGTCACGAGAATCTTTTTATTTATTGTGACCTCGACCCGCCAGATGATAAGCAAGAGGAGATCCAAGAGTGATGACGACTGGAAAAACCGAGTCACTTTACGGCTGCCTTAGTTGCCGTCATTATGCAGGCCAAAACTTGAAGTACGGGTTCAAAATCACTTGCCGGTATTCGTTTATCTTTGATATATGTATACGTATGTACTGTTTCTATGATACAATTTCTATGTACTTTAGTAGCTTAATATATAAATGTATATAATAATAAAAAATCCTTAACTTTAATAATAGTCTTTGATTTGTTTCTTTATTTACTTGCATAATATTATTAAGTACTATTTTCTCCATAATAATTTCCTTTTATACAGTTTCCTTTCACGACACTTTGTTGTCAGTACGCAATTTGTTTCAATAAAGGAAAGCCGGTCACAGTCACTATTTTATCTAATAAACAAGGAAGCGTCTTGTATATAAAATAATGGGCTCGCGTAATAGATTTTTTAAAACAAAATGAATAAAGTTAAATGAAATAGATTGCACTACCACTACGAGTACATCGTGGTGCAGTGGTAGTGCAATGGTTACGCAAACCAAGAGCACGGGTTCAAAAACCTCTTGCCGGTACCTAGTATTTTAGGATTTTCTCTATCAAATTTTGTATCAAAACTTCTATTGCGTTTATTTTGGTTTTGATTTTACAATTTTATTTTATTATTCCGACGATAGTAAGCCGCATAAAATTTGTTTAATTCATTAATCAATGTTCGCGCAAAATCTAAGAAAATATTCTCTACCAGAACTATAAGAACAGAACTAAAACTCAATTTCCACGAAAGAAATAGGTTACCTAATTAATTCACCTATTAAATATATTAGATATATAGGCAAAGTTTACATATAAACATTATTCTCGATTAGTAGAAGGGAATTTTTGTTTTAAAACATGTATTTATATTCAGTGCTAATTAGTTGTTGTTTTAGTTCCTTAGTTTAAGTTGACCCGTATTAAGATTCTGTACCAAAAACATAAAAGATAAAATTCTACAGTGGAAACTGTTTCGAAAAAATGCTACATTATTCAAGCGATACGAAAAGAAGCACATTTGGCCGGCATAGTAACTCGTATTTTAAAGTCGTCGGCATTCTTTGACTTCTATCATGCACACTATCAGGCAGGTCGAGGTTAGATGTTGAATCATAATAAAAATTAATGACGGCGACTGAGACTTTTTCAATCGCTGGCACTCTTGAACATCCCCTTACTGAACATCAGGCAGGTCATGGTCAGCTGTCAAGTCACAATAAAATATAGTAACGGCGACAATCGCCGGCACCCATAAACATCAGGCATGTCGAGGTCAGATGTTAAGTCACAATAAAAAAATAGTGACGGCGACTGAGACTTTTTTAATCGTTGGCACCCTTGAACATTTCCTTACTTAACATCAGGCATGTCGAGGTCTGTCGTCACAATAAAAAAAGTCTTATGTATGCTTAAAAGTGGTAAGCAGACAGTTGTTATTGTGACTCAACATATGACAGCATGTCGCCTGATGTTAAGCTGGAGTGCGGTCCATGAATGGCGGCGACTGCTACCTATTACAGTTAAATAACTGCAAGTAGCAGTCACATCTACTATACCGGCTTAGTACGAACGCGATTAAGTCACTTTGCGGTCTGTAAACTTGTCACTTATTACCACCTACTACGTCTACTCATAGTAGAGTGTTTGTACCTACGTCTAAACTTTGTCCATTAGTAGGGGTACGCAAACCTACGCTCCGTTAACCGAAGGGCGATGCCGAGACTTTCGTGTTTATTTTGAACATTAAAAATAAATGCCAAACTACTTTACAAAGTCAGGTTAAATTACACACAGATTTACACTATTTTCTACCTAACTTGCTGTATGTGTATATATTTGTTAGTAAGTAGTATACTACTTAATAACAAATATACTACTCACTAAACATATATATTTATTAGTAAGTAGTATACTGACTAACAAAAATAATACATTCCGTCTGATTGTAGGTTCTGATTTTAGTCCATGCAACTGCAATCAACCGGCATAGTGACGGCAACTGAGGAAGCCGTGAACTAACTCGGTTTTTTCAGTCTTCCTCACAATAAAAAAAAACAACATGCTGGCAATCGAAACACGACTAAGTCTCTTCTCGTCTGTACACTAGGCAAATTATCATTATGGTACTCTTTAACAACCAGACCCGAAGCAAACATCAATTTTTTATTATTAACAAATATTTGTAATTTATTAATAAACTAATTAACACATATTTTTTATAAATAAATTCTGACACAAATCTTCGTTCTGACCGGCAATCGTACGCGGGAACTGGGGGCCGACCGCGCAACTTCAATAGGAATGAAAATGAAATTCATTCCCATTTGTCAAAAAGTTACGCGATCGCTGTTAAGAACAACTTTTATTCATTCGGACAATGAGTTGTAATGAGCTTGAACTGTCAATGAAAATGAACATAGATTCTTAGTTTGTTGCGCGGTCGCAATTTTAATCAATCAATCAAATTGTCAAAATCATAAATTTCTTCGATGGTTTGGGCACATGGAAAGGATGATTGAAAGTAGATTGACGAAAAGAATTTATAAATCTCATGTGAATGGATGCGTTAAACAAAGCGAGGAAGTTGTGTCAGGATCGTAGCAAGTGGCGCTCCATTGTCTCTGCCTATCCCTGTGGGGGGAAGACGTGACAATTTGATTGATTGAATTTTAATTTTTAGGCTCATTAATGGAGTTCAACTGTCAAAACGGAGTTCATTTCCATTGTCATTGAGTTACGCGGTCGGCCCGCTAAGAGTGGTAGGCAGTGGTACCCAGTCTGCCGATCCGGGTTAGTACCACCACTTACAAGTATACAGACCGTGAAGTGATTTGGTCGCGTTTCGGGATCAGCTTGTAAGTTGCCGGTTCCATCTAGGCCGGCATAGTGGACGTGACTGCTACTCACAGTTCTTGAATTGTAGTAGCAGTGACATCCATTCATGGACCACACTCCAGCCTAACATCAAGCGGGGTGCTGTCAAATGTCGAATCACAATTTAAAAAAAAACTGTATAATTCAAGTATTCGCTGAAACTCATATTTGCACTAAGTGCCAAACCCATAGGTCAAACCCGAGTCCAATGCGTCACGCAGTTCATTAAACTATGGAATATTTATGATATTCATGGAATAAAATTGTATATTATCTAAAGAGATCCTTCCAAGAAAATGTCCAATAACACCTAACGTTAATGTGGAATATTCAAATATAATAAAAACAAAAATATTCATTTTTTATTGAGACTCGATATCTGACCTTGATATGTCTGATGGTAATCAAGGGCAGGGCCGTCTTAAGCATATTCAGCGCCGGGGTGCGAAAGTCAAGGCTCCGCTCGCGTGGTCTCAGTGTAGTAGGTACCTATCGAAATTTATGGCGGTCGGCATGCGCCCCCTAGGACTCTGCGCCCGGGTGCACTGCACCCCTTGAACCCCCGGGTAAAGACGGCCCTGATCAAGGGCACCAACGAATGAAAATACCGTATACGATTTAGTATTCGGTTGTAATGCACTAAGAGCGTACCACCATCTTACAATTAGAGCAATATTACCTTACCTTGCAATTTAGTACCATAATATTTTCTTAGATTTTGCGTGAACTGTAATGTAATGAATTAATTTTTTAATGAATTTTGTAATGAATAAAACTAATTTTATGCGACTTACTATCGCTATACTATTATTTTGATTTTTATTTTATTATTCCGACGAACCTCGCAAAATGTAAAGTTACATACATATTACCTACATCATTTCGGACTGAGAACAAATGCAAGTCTAACATTATTAGGACTTGCATTTATTATTTCTTGAGGATGTCTCCGATTTGGTCGAAAAACACTCTCCTGGGCCTGCCTTGTTTAACGCATCCATCCACATCAGATTTATAAATTCCTTTCGTCAATCTACTTACACTCATCCAAATTGGAGACATCCTCAAGAAAGCTAGGTTGCCTAGTGCCCATAACGACAGAGCCTGTATGAAGAGAATTGTGGATGTGAAGGAAGCAAGGGAGTTGTGTAAGGATCGTGGTAAGTGGCGCTCCATTGTCTCTGCCTATTCCTGTGGGAAAAAGGCGTGACAATTTGATTGATTTTTATGTCGCTTTTTGATTCTATATGATATAAGATGTTTTTTAACTAATTATTTCAATTGCGGCTAATTTTAAGTGCTATGCGAACATGATCACGGCACGAATGAACACCCAAATGTATATATAGCATACTGTTAAACAGCGAATCTCAAACTTTGTACCAAACCAAACTATAACTATTAATGTTATTTGCTACATTACTACGAATTAAGGTAGTTTGTATGATAACTTTGATGTATGGTAAATAAGGCAATTTAGTATAATAAATTAAAGTTTGACAAACCAGGAAATGCAAATACTTTAATAAAATTTTCAAAGGAATTAAAAATATACTAAAAGTCTAACCAAAATATATATTTTTCTCTTTCTTAAGCCTTGGCAATGGCGATCAAAGCAACCGTAAACTAATTTGTCGAGTCTCTATAAAGAAAAACTTTAAATTATATTTTTTTTATCGTCAATAGTCCCCGTTTTCCCCGTGCATGTTTAGTCCCACAGGTAAACAGAAACAACTACGCGCCAATTTCCACAATCCTTGACAACTCTTTTAACCACAATTCTTTTCATACTTGTTCTTTTGTTATTTTTATTTATATATTGTATTTAAAAACGTAAGCACATAGTACAAAGGCGGACTTAATGCTATAGAAAATATTTACATATCAGTCTTCTTAGGGACCTTTATATCTGGGACCTTGGGATCTTTATAAGAGGTGAAATGCAAGTAAAGTTAAAGATATAAAAGGTAATGCATACAAGGTAATGCGGAAAAAAAAATTGCTGCCCCCTATTTATGATTTTAATCACAGGTACAACAAAAATATGAATTTCAGGTTCAAATTTTACCAATTTATTTTAGTTTTTTTTTAATTTTGGCGCCCCCTAAATGTGCTGCCCGGGGTGGACCGCCCCCTCCGTCCCGGCCACGCTACGCCACTAATGCATACATTCACATAATACTATATTATTGCATAAACAAAATAGAAAATACTCTTTAATAGGTAGATACTTAAAAACGTATACAAAAATACATATATTAAAAAACAAAAAGAATAATGTACAGACCGAGCTACCGGTTTAAACTAGGTCGGCATAGTGGGTGCACCTGCTACCACACACTCTGATTATTATCTTTTTTTAACATCAAATAACACTTTATATATTTATACACTTCACAATATACTTTCTTATATAACAAACTCCTTATAAAGTTAATTTCGTAAAGTTTGAGAATCACTATCAAACCCCAAAACGAATTCACAGGCTTTCCAAACTGGCCGAATAAAATTAATACGGTGCAAGCAAAATTTATTTTTACAAAAGATAAATAAAAATATATATAATTATACAATCATAAAATGCTTTATCCCCCTATGTGTGTTTTTTCATTGTGACACGACATCTGACCTCGACCCGCCTGATGATGTCCAAGAGTGACGACGACTGAGAAAACCAAGTTTGTTCACAGCTACCTCAATCGCTGTCACTATGCCGGCCATAATGTGAAAAAGAACTTCTAGCCTAGTGTCGATGACTGAGGAAACCGTAAATTAAGGCAGATTTATCAGTCGTCGGCCCTATTGGACCTCTTTGCTTACCACCAGGCAAGTGAAAGTCAGAAAAATATTTAATTTTTTTTTAGTAGGCCTCCCACTAGGTGGACTGACGACATAGTGAAAGTCACAGATAACTAGTGGATGCAACTTTTTTTTATTGTGACTCGACTTATGACAGCATCCAGCTTGATGTTAAGCCGAAGTGTGGTCCGTGAATGAATGTCGCCGCTACTACAATTCAATAACTGTGAGTGGCATCACATCCACTATGCCGGCCTAGATGGAACCGGCAACTCACAAGCTGAACCCGAAACGTGACCAAATTACTTCACGGTCTGTATACTTGTAAGTGGTGGTACTACCCCGGATCGGCAGACTGGGTACCACTGTACCACTCTTTGGTATCTACTACTGGCATCTTTTATATCATGATGATGATATAAAACAATATTTTCATTTTGTGCAATGTCTATGTAACTTTAGTAACACAGCTAAACGAGTTCACGGAGGCAGTACAAGCCGGCTGGCTAGAATTGGTACTTGAAGATTCTTGGCAAGTTTGTTCATTAAGCTCTACTGCTACACTGACCTGTAGTCAAATGTGAAAAGTTTAATTGTTTAACTGCTTTCACAGTTCGGACTTAGTATACTCATTTCAACATGTAAAGAAAACTATGTATACAAAATGGTTAAATTAATAAAAGACGACAGGCGTGGACAAACGGTTAGCGATTGGTTTGATGCGCGTAATTGTCCCGTTTGGAGCAAATATTTGTTTCATAGCTTTTATTTGTAATATTTATTTATTTATATTAAATATTGCAAATATTTGTTAATAAAAAAAGAGGTGGATATTTGCTTCGGGTCTGGTTATCAAAGAGTGGCAGGCAGTGGTACCCAGTCTGCCGATCCGGCGTACCATTTACAAGTATACAGACCGAGAAGTGATTTGGTCGCGTTTCAGGATAAGCTTATAAGTTGCCAGTTCCCACTAGGCCGGCGTAGTGAATGTAATTGCTACTTACAGTTATTGAATTGTATTAGCAGTGGCATGCATTCATGGACCACACTCGAGCTTAACAGTAAGCGGGGTGCTGTCATATGTCGAGTCACAATAAAAAAAAAACGCTGGTCGTTATTAATGTTTTTTGTGAGTTTATTTACCCGTATTGTAGTGTAAAAAAACGACAAAATAAAATCTAACTAAGCGTTTTTTTTATTGACACGCGACATTTAATATTGACTTGCCTGCTGGTAAGTAAGGGGAGGTCCAAGAGCACAGACGACTGACTTAACCGTTTGAATTTATAGATGCCTTAGTCGCCGTCACAATGCCAGTGGAAAACATCGTGGTAGGCCCAAACGCTGGTGGCAAGATGAGATAAATTCCTTCTAAGGCGACCGTGGTATAGTGGCAGTTCAATCAATCAATCAAATTGTCACGCCTTTTTCCCACAGGGATAGGCAGACGCAATGGAGCGCCACTTACCACGATCCTTACACAACTCCCTTGCTTCCTTCACATCCACAATTCCCTTCATATAGGCTCTATGATTATGGGCAATAGGCAACCCAGCTTTCTTGAGGATGTCTCCGTGCAGTGCAATGGTTATGTAATTCGAGTACACGGGTTCAAAACCACTCACCGGTACCAATGTATCTTTGATATATGTATTTTGGTTGTCCTTTTTCTATGATACAAGCACTTTAGTAGCTATGTATAATAAAAGAAATATTTCATGGCGAGAGACCGTAAAGTATCATGAGTCATGAAAATCTCCCACTTTCACCTTTGCCAAGCAGTAGGATGGCAAAGGTGAATGGGCTAAAAATAAATAAGGAATATTTGTAAGCCCAAATCCTAATATACGTGCTAGTATCATTGAAACTCGACGGAGAAAGTATTAATATCAAAGATACATAGGTTAAAGACACGTGGCGGGTACAAATCGCTGTTACTTCACGTTATAGTCTATCTAAGCCGAAATGACGCGCCCCTCCACCACATTTACTCCCACGAGAATACATAAAATATGAATGCAACACACCGATAATGCAATTGTAATTGGTCATTTAGTTGCTGGTTGGACACGCTGATGAAGTATAGTTAGAAATATTTGCATTCACACATTTAAATAAACTAATAAAGTGGAGGGGCGCGTTATTTATAGTTATACAAGCTGTACTTAGAAATAGATTTTATTTATACAAATTATAATTGAGTGCGAGAATGTAGAATGGTATTATTTTCATGTATTTCATGATGATGTACAGCATTACTTATTTCTGCAATGTGGAAGGGTGTGTCTGAAAATGCATTTTCACGCTCCGCTACATTCCAACATCTCGAATGTAACAAATCAAAATACTGTATGTAGATATTTTGTAGTTTTTCGTAGCGTCGCAACAAACAGTTCATAACGTTTCGAATGTAGAGACAAACCTGGTAGAGATGTTTTAAATATATAAATAAACATTTCCTTTGAGCGAGGAAGTTGCGTAAGGATCGTAACAAGTGGCGCTCCATTGTCTGCCTATCCCTGTGGGAAAAAAGAGTGACAATTTGATTGCTTGATTTCCTTTAATAAATCATTAAAGTGTTGCATATATTCGTTACTAAATACAGTTTTTAATTTTTACGTTTTACGTCTGCCCGGCGTCCCACGACGGATGACTTTTAAAATTCAGAATTTACGTTGTAATTTAAGTTCATAAGATCTACAGGAATAATTCACAATTTATGATGGCATTTTTTTTTAAATTGTGACTTGTCATATGTTAGCACTCCGTCTAATGTAAAGCTAGAGTTCGGTGAACAGTGAGTGAGGTAACTCCTGCAGTTAAATTACTATAAGTAGCAGTCGTATCTACTATGCCGGCCTAGTTGGAACCGGCAACTTACAAGCTAATCCCGAAACGCGACTAAGTCACTTCACGGTCTGTATACTTGTAAGTGGTGGTACTACTTTGGATCGGCAGACTGGGCATTTCTGCCTACCAGTCCTAAAATACCTATTCAAAATCGTTTTATAACTATATAACCCTAACTATAATTATTTAGGGTTATGATTCTGTCATGGCATTAAGATATTGACTACCAAGGCCACATTATTGTGAAGGTCTTACTTTAAAAAACGATTAAATAGAGAACAATCAATCAATCAAATTGTCAAGCCTTTTTCCCAAAAGGATAGGCAGAGACAATGTAGCGCCACTAGCCACGATCCTGACACAACTCCCTCGCTTCCTTCACATTCACAATTATCATCATACAAGCTCTATGGTTATGGGCACTAGTCAACCCAGCTTTCTTGAGGATGTCTCCGATAGAGAACAGATGGAATTAAAAAGTATCTTCTAGTTTATTTATATTTTGGACATCCGATTTAAGTCTTACCAGGGAACAGTAGAATTCCACAATTTGATAGAGCGCGACAAATGCAGCATTTCACCTTTGTGTAAAACAGCATTTCCACTTAGAATAATACAAATATTATTATTAGCTATCATTTCAATTATTTATGTATTTGTTAGAGGGCTTGGAATAAAAATGATAATATAAAGTTTCATTATTTATTTATTTATATATTTTATATATTTCTATACTAAACTTATAAAGTGCTTGTATCATAGAATCAGGAACACCAAAGTACATATATCAAAGATACATTGGTACCGGTGTGGGGTTTTGAACTCGTGCTCTCAGTTTGTGTAACTATTGCACTGCCACTACACCACGGTCGCCTTACTATATAATACCTTCCTACACAATTCTTATCAGGTTTCCGGCATCCGCATTCTGTCGGCCGAATCGGCAGTCAAACTAAACGTTTCGGTGCGTGTCGTTTCTTTGTAGAACAATCGACAAATGAAATGCTTTGCCAACCCATGAACAGTATCATGTACATGTAGTATTCTCCCCATTCTATAATTCACCTTGAATCCTTCAAACGATGCGCGAAGAAGCACCTTTAGTCAGCATAATGGCGAGGGCTGAGGCAGCCGTGAATTAAGACGGTCTTTTCAGTTGCCGGCACTCATGGACCTCGATCATTCTTAACATTAAGGCAAATCGTCAAATCGTCAATTTGCGTTTTGACGACACTATTTAACTGCAAGTTACAATTCACCATTCTGCCTTCAGTAAACTCTTAAAAGTGCGAAACGTTACATATTACGAGTATATTTAAAAACGACATACCAAGCTAAATCCATAAGGCCTCCTATGATCCTTAAAATAACCTCATCGGAAACATATTTTAGGTCAATTGTGTGCATGTTTTTAAATATATACCTATTTTATTATAAGTATTATTATATATTTACTATTTAGGTACTAGTAGTATTATTATTTATGTATTCTTTCCATTCCATTATACTATACGCTTTTTTCTATCTACATGCGTTTTCTCTAAGAGGTTGTCTGGCAGACAAAGCCTCTTTTTGTATATTTTACAATAAAGTAATAAATGGAAAATAAAGTTTATAAATTTATTAACAATGTTCGTACAAAGCCTCAGAAAATGCTATATACATTAAATTTTAATATTAAGAGAAACAAATCTGATGAAGGCGAATGTAAAGGTGAAAGAAAATGAAAAAGAAACCAAAAATATTTTGTACTTTTAAAACAATATAGGTAAAAAATATTATCCTTTTTGTTATAAACAAGGACAAAAAGATAATAATTTTATATTCAATATAGATCCCAGCAAATTAAAAGAGCGCTGGCAATCAAGATGCATAATTTAATTTATAAAATTGTCGCCTTTTTTCCACAAGGATAGGCAAAGACAATGAAACGCCACCTGCCACGATCCTGAAACAACTCCCTCGCTTCCTTCACATCCACAATTCACTTTATACAAGCTCTACGGTTATAAGCACCCAGCTTTTTTAAGAATGTGTCTGATTTGGTCGAAAAACACCTGCATCGATTAACGCATTAAAAACGAAAACTAATTATGTTACTTTATGTTATTCAAATCAAAAACTAACATATCCTTATATTATGTAAATTATAATTCGTGTTTAACAATAAAAACAAAAACATTTAAATTACAAAAAATACAATAATGAAGTAAATAATTATTAAATTTATTAAAAAGTGTGTTTTTTAAAGTTTTTTTTACACTGCGCCGTGCTATAGAGCCTGCTGTGTTTCAGCCGCTTCGTCAGTGTTGATTCGTACATGGATGGGGACGTACGTGCGGTCGTTCTCCCCTAAAAAGCCTTCGTAAAACAATATCCATAATACGTGAATTCATTAAAATTGCTTATCTGGTGATCTTTTTTTAATTAATAAGAAAATATAAATTAAGTTTTTTTTTGTTGTTTTTGAGTGTTTTTTGGTGAAGTGTTTGTTCGAAACTTTTAATTAATTTTATTAAATATTTATTAAATAAAAGTGTGAAGTGACTTTATAAATTATAATGTGAAAATTTCAAAACAAAACCTTGTTTTATGGAGTTATCTAATTTTTAGTAAGTTTTTGCAGTATTTCCAGTCCAGTGAGCCTCCACCAAGGTACGTCAAAATTTTCTAATTTATATTGTACGAAATAATTTAATAATTTTCCTAATAACTTAATCAGCTTTTAATGTTAAAGGTAATTTATCTCTGAAACCTCATCATCAAAAATCTCCGTTAAATTGATATTTCTTGTCGTCTTTTTACTTCATTATAAAAACCTTTTCTATTGAAATAAAAATTATTAAATTCTACATAGTTATTAAACAATCAAATTAGTAGGAATAATATCAAATCAAAATTTCACGCCTTTTTCCTACAGGGATAGGCAAAGAAAATGAAGCGACACCTGCCACGATCCAGTCACAACTCCTTCGCTTTCCTTACATCCACAATTCTTTTCATAGAAGAAAAATTTTCATTTTGTAGAAGTAATGAATTAGTGTAATAGAATAATCGACGAGAAGCAATATCTAAGGATGTCCGGATTGTAGAAGGTTGAGTTCAATAATCTGTGCCTATTAATGTGTGATTATTGTGAAGAATTTTTGATCATTCGATGTTTAATTTTTAAATGTGACTATCGAATAAAATCTGTAATCCCACTTCAGCAAGACAATTTCATTATTACTCGCACTTGCAAACAGTAGTCGCTTTCAAAACGATATAAAATGCATATACTCGTATGCCACGTAACTAAGGATATTTATACTAGTAAAACGAGTCTGTGTACGCGACTTTTCTAACCAATAAATACTATATTACAACGGAAATTTTAACTGAGTTCCAAAAGGAGGAGGTATACAATTAATTATACAATGTAGGAGGTAGGAAGGTGTAAATTTCTATTTTGTTTCGGGATTGACACTAAATTCAAACCGATCAGTTTTATAATTAACTGTAGCACATATAATTAATATTTAATTAAAGTTATAGGTAGGTAGGGTTATTATTTTTCGCTTTTAAGTGTAGTGACCGCCTTTCCATACGGATAGGCAGAGACAATGGGGCGCCATTTGCTACGATCCTGACACAACTCCCTCGCTTCCTTCACATCCACAATTCTCTTCATACAAGCTCTAAGGTTATGGGCACTAGGCAACCTAGCTTTCTTAAGGATGCCTCCGATTTGGAAAACACCATCCTGGGCCTGCCTTATTAAATGTATCCATCCACATCACATTAATAAATTGCTTTCTCAATCTACTTTCACTCTTTCTTTCCTTTGTCAATCATTACCACTACATCTTCTTTCAAACTACATCTATCGCGCACTGTGCTAAGTCTGTTACCATTTTTTTAAGTTTATTTATTTGTGACACGACATCTAACCTCGACTTGCCTGATGGTAAGCAAAGGAAGAGCGCAAACGACTGAAAAAACCGACCCAGTTCATGGTTGCCACTATGCCAGTGACGGCCACTAAGGCCAGTGCAATCACGCAAACCGAGAGCACGGGTACAAACCCACTTGCCGGTACCAATGTATCTTTGATATAATATGTACTTTGGTTGTCCTGTTGATTGATACATTGGTACTGAAACTGGCAAGTGGTTTTAAATCTGTGCTTTCGGTTTGCGTAACTATTGCACTGCCACTACACCACGATCGCCTTAAAAGCTATAAAACAAATATTTGGTACGACCGGGAATTGAACCCGTGACACCTGCGTAACGGACTGGTAGTACACTACTACGCCACGCCTGTCGCCTGTCGTATAGTATAGGAATGAATAGTAACAAAAAGCTAATATTAATAATTTCATTTTGATATAATTATTTCCTACGTTGAGGCTTAAGGGGTTTACCTATTGCGTGACAAGGAAAAATTAAAAAAAAACTAATTAACACAATGTATGCATATATTTTTGTATACCTTTCATAGACCTTTGTTCCGCATTTTATTGTTTTACGAAAAATTATATAAGTGTTTAGTAAATAAACAATCAATCGAATTGTTACGCTTTTTCCCACAGGGGTAGGCAGAGACAACGAAGCGCCACTTGGCACCCACAATTATTTTCAGACAAGCTCTATAGTTATGGGCACTAGGCAACCCAGCAGACTGTACTTAAGCTTATTATCAGGCGGTGTGCTGTTATGGCCTTTTTTTATTGTGACTCGACATATGCCAGCACCCCGCTTAAGCTGGAGTGTGGTCCATGAATGAATTTCACTGCTACTACAATTTAATAACTGTAAGTAGCAATCACATACACTATGCCGACCTAGTTGAAACCAGCAACTTACAAGCTGGTTCCGAAATGCGACCAAATCACTTCACGGTCTGTATACTGTATACTGCCTACCACTTTTTGATAACTAGACCCGAAGCAAATATCTACCTCTTTTGTTAATAAGAAATATTTGCAATATTTAATATAATTATTATATATTACAAATAAAAGCAATAAAACAAATATTGACTCCAAACGGGAATCGAACCTGGGACTTTACGCGCCACAAATTAATCGCTAACCGTTCGTCCACGTCGTCAAGAGGGAGGCCTATCTAATATGTTTAGCAGTGGACGCCTTCTGGCTGATGATGATGATGTGTTGTCATATTATGTCGAGTCACAATAAAAAAATTAAAGAGTCATTAGTTTGTTAGCGTCCATCAAATACAGTGTTCGTGTTAACAAGTTGCGTAACATTAAGTTTTATTAAACTACTTTCTTGTTACCAATTAATTAACTTAATACAATGAGGAAACTTCTCAATAGACCTTCGCCGAAAAAACCTAAACTTTTTGTTAGTTTGAAGGCCTATTCCGATTATTACCAATAATGTATTAACGATATTGATATACTTCTTGCCTACATCGCACCGATACTATAGTAATACTATGTCGTCAGTCCACCTAGTGGGAGGACTACCTACGCTGCGTCTTCAGGTTCGTGGTCTTCACTCAAGAACCTTTCTTCCCCATCGGTTATCGATTCTTCGTTCGATGTGGCCAGCCCATTTCTATTTCTGCATGCAAATTCTACGAGCTATCTCAATAACTCTAGTTTTATGGTGAATTTCCTCGTTCCAGAGGAAATTCTCCAAGCATATCTCTCTATTGCCCGCTGAGCATTTTTGAGTTTTCAGTCAACAGGCCAACAGTTAAGAGTAACGAATAACTGGTGAATGCAACTGGCATCTTGTAGTTGGGAATGATGTTCTAAAGAGGGAGGCCTATGTTCAGCAGTTGATGTTGTCTTCTGATGGCTAAAATACTTTGTACTAACATTGAAATGTGCCAAGAAATAAAAGCTCTCTGGACCTACTAGACCCGTATAAACCATATAACTTGACTTGATATAGCTATCACTATGCTGTTCCTATCCGCTTGGAGGATCCAGTGCTGATAGCTTTTTTTTATTATGACCCCACATATGACAGCACCCCGCCTAATGTTAGGCTACAGTGCGGTTTATGAATGGATGTTACTGCTACCACCTGCCTAGTTGGAACCGGTAACTTACAAGCTGATCCCCAAACGCGACGAAGTCGCTTCATGGTCTGTATACTTGTAAGTGGTGGTACTACTTGGACGGACAAATCTTTTAACATATTATTTGTCTCTTACAGCTCTTGTACCAAAAATTATAATTTACGAATTTGTAAAAATCACCACTCTTTAAGCTAAAATTTTACGTTTAACAGATATTTTATACAGAGCTAAAGGACATCATTCATTTTGGGTTTCTATGTACTACTTTTGTTATTTCTAATGATAAAAACATATATAAATGGTAGTTTCGATATAAAATATATATGTATATTTATTATTAACAATTCGTAATAGTAAACGTAATAGAATAAGTATAAAGTAAAACTAAATTAGTCAATTAAAACTTTTTTGGTACAATCGGCTGTTAGAATTAACTAACATGATGCATTAGAGAACTTTTAAAGTTCTACATACGCCGAGTAGTTCGAGCGGAAGAACTGAAGGAAAATTCTGAGGTGCTAGCAATAATGGTCTTGAACACCTTGTAATGGTTGGATTGCGTGTTAATAATGCCGGAACTGGGATCTATTCGCACAAAGTTTTGATTCAAAATTAGTATCTTTTGAAACACAGATATCTAGTATATAAATCATCTTGAAATATAATTTTTGTTTATTAATTATAGGAAGTTATAGAATTGAGTTTTAAGTACTTATATTTTTATCATCAATAGAAAAATATACTTTACAATGTACTGTTTTTAAATTGTGAATAAAAAAGTATCTTCTGTTTTGAAGAAATTACATTTTAATGAGATATAATTTTTATGCCATTTTCTTTTTGTAGTTCCTATATTTAGACGCAATGAATGAGACCATGGTTTCGTGGTAGAAAAAAGTGTTTGTTTATTAAACCGAAAGCCCGTTGTTCAAAACATCTTGCTGTTACTAATGTATCATCAAAAATGGCTAATTTCATTTGAACTAAATATCTATCGTCTTAATCTGAACAGCTTTGAGCTTAAAACTTCGGGATTTAAGTCAAACAAAACCTTAAAGAGGAAGGATTAAAATGTCCAATGAACAGCAGCACCGTATCATAATGCTACTAAGTAGAAATATGAAGTATTGTGTAGAAATATGAAGTATTGTGTAGAAATATGAAGTATTGTGTAGAAATATGAAGTATTGTGTAGAAATATGAAAACATTCTTATTAAGACCACCTACGGCCAACTTGGCATCCTGAACTAATTACGACGCTTTTGTTCGGAGTATTATTCGCACCTATTGGATGGTATTTTCCTGAATTAGTTCCAGCGCCGAGCTGCTGTTCAAGTAAGAGAGACAGCACGGCGTTCATCGTCCTCCCTTAGCATAATATATATCCTCAGTACTCCTCAGATTAATTGTCTCCAAAGTCGGGCTTCACTCGACATTACAATTTTTTTATTGATTACCCACCCATGTGAGATCCACCTCTTACCCACGCTGAAGTCTAGCACAACCTTAATAACCTCTTTCCTAAATCGCTGTTTTACTTTACAAGCCCCGCACAAAGTGTTGGCAGTCAAACTAAAAGATTCATACTATAGATAGAAAACTCAGCCCATGTGTTCTCCCCCATCCATAATCGTTCGTTCGGATCGTTCGAGCAAAGCGTGTAAAGGCACATTTGGCCGGCATAGTAACGGCAATTTGCCGTAAAATGAAACGCCTTTTTTATTTTATTGTGACACGACATTTGACCTCGACCCGCCTGATGATAAGCAAGAGGGGATCCAAGAGTGACGACGACTGAAACAATCGAGTTAGTTCACGGCTGCCTCAGTTGCCGTCACTATGCCGGCTTTTCAGTCGTCTGCACACTTAAACATCCTCTTAGTCAGATGTGGCGAAAACCCTTATTATATACGATATTTCAATGGAGTGCCGGGTTTATTGTTGCGAAATCATTTTCTAGCGGTTTGCTAGAGTAAGTGATTGACGTAAGATTTATTGAACTATAAGATTGTTGATTTTGTGTTAAATCAACATTTGTATTAATTAACTTTGATTTGAGGAAATTTTCAGTGACATTTCAGGTTTTTAGTATAGTATGTTATTTTACATTTATTTGTACAAGTAGTAACATCAATAAAATTTAGGCTCTTAATGTTATTATTTTAATTAATAAATATTTAAGGGGCGCTCTATCGTTTCTGTCTGTTCTATCCTCATCATCATTATTAGCCGAAAGACGTCCACTGCTGTATGTTAGAACGCTATTCCGAACGACAATATGCCACTTGCATCCACCGGATTTTGTCGTTAATAATGGCCTCCGCCTCATTATGAACGACAAAATTTCGGCTGGTTGCCAGGCGGCTTGGGGATCGCACGCAGTATACTCACCGCTAGCGCTGCTGCCCATCCTTGGGTGAGACTGGTCGAGTTATATGACATCCGGGGTCCACTACTACTTAATAACTGTAAGTAGTAGTCACATCCACTATGCCGGCCCAGTAAGAACCGGCTCGGAAACGGCGGCCTAATGACCCTTAATCTTAGAGCCCTATATCTATGAGATTTGTAAAGCTTTACTACACGGGACGTATTTCATAATAATAAACTTACCTACTCGTATATAATGTAAGACTTGATACTTAATATGTGTCAACTATAAATTATGTTGAGTAATAAGAATTCAGGTGAGATTGTCTAGTTTAACATGTCTTAAATATAGATATGTCTTTTTTAAGGAAGGGAACGAGTTGTTTTACAAGTAGGATCGTAGTAAACGGTATTGATATATATGATATTGCTTCAAAGGTGGATTCTTTATTTAAATTTTCATTATGACTCGAATTATTATGACAGCACCTCGTCTGATGTTTAGTTGTTCATGAATATTTATTTATTTTAAATCAATAAATAAAACTAATCTAATAATTTTTGTTAAAAAACTGAAATATACTTTAAAATATAATATAAACCGTAAGTCAAAGAGAAGAGTTTAGCGTGAAATATTAATAAACAAATCTATATTAAATACTTCGTCATCATCAATTTCACTTCTTGCTACCAACAGGGATCGCACAATGGAGCGCCACTTTTCACGATCCTGAAACAACACATAATAATTAAAAAATTGTTGTTGTAAAATTTATTCAATTAAAAAAAATATAATACATAAGAAAATCGATTTGTAAATATAATTATAATGATGAGCCATTTATTTCCAATCTTAAATTCCTATATTACATGTACACTATTGATAGCAAACCCTGCTTGGGTATAGGTCTCCTACAGCTTGTCCCAAACCTCTCTGTCTGTTACTCTCCTTCTCCATTCGCTTCCTGCTAATTTATTTATTTATTGAATTCGGTATATACAACATGTCGCAAACTAAAATTACAAAAAAATATTCCTAGATTTATGCTGGTTTGCGACCCAAGACACACAAAAAAACATTACAGGGTTAAGAATACAAATAACAAGAATACACAATAGAAATAATACACAAAAATAATAATAATATAATTAATAATTTAAAAAAAGGCTACAATACTTAAATATTGAAATTAGGTTGTTTTGAACATGCTTTTATACCTTCTATCCACCCTTTCTAGGACATAGCCTTCTTTTTTTTACTGTTGGTCTCTCTCACAGTAATATATCAAGGTATATTTCTGTGGTCCCTCCCATATAGTTGTCTCCGGTGTCAACCTTTTGTATTTGATATATACAATCATATCATATAATATTACATAAATAATGTACGTAACGAAACAATTTTCTAGTTAGTTTAAACGTTTTAAAAAGTTTAGTATCTTAATGACCATTAAAATATTCATAGTCCTTTGAGGATCATAAAAGTTTTAACAGTTTTCAGGATGGTTTAAATTGAGCCACGCTTCCACGCTTATTTGATTGGCCAGTTTATAGACCACACAGTAATGTACATATAGACTCCACTTCATTAGTATTTTGTGTGAAATATAAATGACAGGCTGAATCAGTCTTGAAGTCGCGGGCGCCAGTTCAGATCAAATGTAGCGTCTCGATAAAAAAAAATATACGAATTTTCTTAGTATTTATGTGAACATGAATTAGACAAATTTTATGCGGCTTACTACCGCGTTTATTTTTAGTTATAGATTTAACATTTTACGGAATAATAATAATAATAAAATCAATAACCAAAGATAAACGCGATAGTAAGCCGCTTGACATTTATATATTTCATGATATTCAGTGAGCGTTTAGTAGACAATAGGTCGGAAAATAAGAAGAGTATATTTATCTTGTAATTATTATTAAAAAGACTAGCAACTTGCGCTGATGCATCTATGAGTATTTTATTCAACACACGTGTCAAAAGTTTGTAATGATATTTTTTATATTGGTTCACTGTCTCTGCCCTAATGACATAAGCTGACAACTTGTTTCGTTAGTAGTCCACTTTATAGTTAGATAAATGAAACTATAGATAGACCCGCCATTAAGCTAGAAACAATTTTTAGTTTTAATAAGCGTCAGTCGTATTGTGCTGACTTTCTGGTATGTTGTCTATGAATCCGTTTAACATAAAAATGTATTGAACACACGATATAATGAAACTGAAATTTTTTAATGAATAAATTATTTCGTCTTTTTGTATATTTTACTTATTTTCGTTCATTTATAACTGTTTTATTAGTCGGTCGTGTAAATTGTTATTAAACTATATGGGAAAATGGGAGATGTATTTTTTTTGTTTTATACATGAAGAGAATTGTAGATGTGAGGGAAGCGAGAGAGTTTTCTGCCTATCCTAAGGAAGGCTAGTGCATAAAGTTTTTAAATAAATAAATAACCCAGCTTACTTGAGGATATCTGAATAAAATCTATAAATGTTTAATTTAATTATATTTTAATTTAAAGGAGAATCTAAATATAGGTAATATACGTATAAAGGCTTTTGTTAAGTGAAATTTCTACAATAACTCGGAAATCTGAAACTTTTGACTCGTGACATATAACTAATTAAGCGAAGGTATTCAGCTTGGACCCATATCCCGAATTCAAATGAAGAAGGGAACGGACAGGGTAAAATTTCATCTCTACTTTACTCAAATTTCATTTCCGGTATCCATGTACATGTGAACCAGTGATGACAGGTCGGCTGTCAATAATCAAAATACAATACAATATTGGGAGAATACCATATTACTATATAATATTTTCCCTTTTTTTACATTTCTATACTAAGCTACTAAAGTATCATACTTGTATCATAGAACAGGACAACCAAAGTACATATTTATCAAAGATACATTGGTACCGGCAAGACTTTTTGAATGCTTCCGGATTGTTAACCATTGCACTGCCACTGCACCACGGTTGACTTTATTAATACATTTTGACGCCAAGCGTGACGTTGGCACATCAATTTGTCACGCGAAAAGGGTTCGATTTTCCGTCGGGCCAAAGATTTGATAATGATTACATTGTATGAAAATATTTGTTATTAAAAATAAATATATATTTGCTTAAATGGAAAACATTCTTAAAAAATCAGGGGTACGCGTATAACCATAGAGTCCGTATAAAGATAATTGTGGATGTCAAGGAAGCGAAAGAGTTGTGTTGGAATCGTGGAAGGTGGCTCGGTGACAATTAATTGATCAATTAATCCTCATTGTGTCCTACTTTCGTTTTTTATAGTGACTCGACATTTAACAGCATTCCGCCTGATGTTAAGCTGGAGTGCGGTCCATGAACTCCATTCTGTGACCTCCATTGCAGTTAAATAACTGTAAGTAGCAGTCACAGTCGGTCTAGTTGAAACCGGCAACTTACAAGCTGATCCCGAAACTTGACTAAGTTACTTCACGGTCTGTATACTTGTCAGTGGTGGTACGACACCGGATCGGCAGACTGTGCACCACTGCCTATCACTCTTCCAGTTCTAAAGTAAATGTTGCAAAAGTTTATGAAGTTAATTATATAAATATTAAGTTATTATACTAAATCGTTAACTCGATTAAATCTCGACCTTACGACACAATAACCTTCAATTTAAAAAGGTCTTATAGGTCATTTAGGTCAAACAATGAAAAGTTATTTTACCTAAAACATAATCATGTGTTTTTATTGCGACGCGACGGACCGTCGTATAAGCGGGGTACTAGATGAAGTGCAGTTTATGATGCGTCACTTTCCACGTTTCTGACACAACTCTCTTGCTTCTTTCACATCCATAACACCCTTTATACAAGTACTATGATTCTAAGCACTACATGGTCCCTTTTTTATGATTATCTCCGATTTGACCAAGGAACAAAGTTGTATCAAACATACAGGGTGTAAATAGACAAAAAGCAATCTCTTTTTGTTTATTAAGATGCGTCATCTGACCTCGATGTAAGCAAAGGGCGCGACTACTAAAGAAAACTGTCTCATCTTACAGTTGCCTTAGTCGCCATATCTTTTAGTGTTACCCTATTACCAGCCATATAGGTAACTATGGCAGCCATATAGATAATAAAGGTCTAAGAATCATATGAGCTACAACAAAAAGTATTATGCGGAAAAGCATGCATACACACTCTGTAGAATGAATCGGCAGTCCAGTCGAGGCAGTCCCCCCGATTGGGGATAGTGATAACGACTGAGGCAAATATAAACTGGTTTCTTTTAGACTGCACGATCGGCACTCTTAAACTTTTCCATGTCACATGTTCAATAAAAAAAATTACGTTCACGACATTGATCGATCTAATTTTTTTATTTTTTTATTTATTTTTTTACATTTCTATACTAAGCTTCTAAAGGTCTTGTATCATAGAAACAGGACAACTAAAGTTTATATGTACATTGGATCAAAGATACATTGGTACCGGTGGGTGGTTTTGAACTCGTGCACTCGGGTTGTCTAACCATTGCACTGCCACTACGCCACGGTCGCCTTCAACTATTTACACCCGGTATAAGTATTACAACTATATTATACGTTTCCAATGTTATCCAAACCAACACGGACACTATCAATTTACGGAATATCCGCACGTTGTTTGAGGAGTTTCGAATAACAAAAACCACCCACACAATTCTAAGTGGGTTGTTTTCCTAGAATACTATTTAGTTAACCAAACAAATGATCCAAGTAAAATTTCAAGGGAAACCCATCGTGAAATTTCGACAGCTTATTGTAGGTATAGACTTACTAAAGACAGAGCCACAAAGGAAACCTTTATTGAGGTTTTATTACTTGCTTTCGTGCGTGTCTAGTTTAAAATATTATTAATATTTAAATTAAAATTTATTCTTTTCCTTTTATTGTGGCTAGAAGCGACTGCTACTACAGATGTATAAATGCAATTAGCAGTTTGACCGGCATAGTGACGGCGGTGGGGCAACCGCGAAGACTTTGTTTTTGCAGTCGTCAGCACTCTTGCTTATCACAGATGTCACAATAAAAAAACTATGCCAACCTATTGTACTCACAGTTATTGAGTAGCAGTGGCATTAATTTATGGACCACACTTCGGCTTAACATCAAGCGAGGTGCTGTCATATGTCACAATAAAAAAATTATAAAAAACTTCCTACAAACAATACTCTTCACACGACCTCTTTCCAATAATTAATTATTTATAAATAATAAATTGTCACTTAGAAAAATAGAAATATTTTGTAAATAATATTAGTATTGTGTCTATTAAGTCTAAATTATGTATAAAGAAAATTAGTGGTATTTTTATAGTGGACAAAAATGTTTTGATCGAAAGTATCAATTCCAATACCGCTATTGACTGATTTATTAATAACTTTACAAATTGCCTTTAAGTTTTCTTATCTCAAATTTTACTTTAAATTAATTTAACTTTGATTGTGTTTAATATACAAGGATAATATTGTTATACCTGTTTAGAAATCAAAAGGTATTTTGTTTCTATAACCAATATTTTGTTGAGACGTAATCAGGAGAAGCAACCGCTTTTTGTCAACTGAATCGTCAGTCAAACAATCGACAAGTGGAAATCTTGTCTTGTGTTCTTGGAAATGTGTTCTTCATGCCTTTAACCTTGGATTATTTAGGCGAAGAGTGAATAAGCACCTTTGGCAGGCAGGGTTAGTAAGATGTTGGTTATTTTATTATTATTTTTATTGTGACCCGACATATGACATGCACCGCTTGATGTTAAGCTGGAGTGTGGTCCATGAATTGGTGTCACTGCTACTACAACTCAATAAGTGTAAGTAGCAGTTGCCGGCCTAGTTGGAACTGGCAACTTACAAGCTGATCCCGAACGCGACTTTATCACTTCACGGTCTGTATACTTGTAAGTGGTGGTACTACCCTGGATCGGCAGGCTGGGTACCACTGCCTACCACTCTTTGATAACCAGACCCGAAGCGAATATCCGCCTCTTTTTTTATAACAAATATTTATAATAAATAAAAGCTATGAAACAAATATTTGCTCCGACCGGGAATCGAACCCGGGACTTTACGCGCAACAAACCAATTGTCGGAAAATCTGCCACGCCTGTTGGTTAGGAAGATATAATTGTAAGCGCACACCGCTTAATGTTAAGCTAGAGCGCAATCAATGAGCGGAGCCGACTGCTGCCGAAGAACAGATAAATGTCTGCATTCATCAGCCACATCCGTTGATTCTCTTGAACTTGAACTTTCAACTACACGCGATTGAGTCACTTCACAATCCCTAAACCAGAAAGTCAGTTTTTTTGGCGGCATAGTGACGGCGACAAAGGCAACCGTAAACTGCATTTTATAGTTCTCGGCGCTCTTGGACTACCTATGTGCTATGTGCTCTTACTTAGTCGAGGTCAAAAGTCTAGTCTTTATAAAAAAATAATAGGCAAGGGTACAAAGCCCTTATCCAATATTAAAAATGATGAATATTTTTAAGTCAGTGATGTGCCTTTACCAAAAATAATTGATTATAAACATTCGAATACTTAGGTTAATTCGAACACAGTAATGAATCGACAAACCATGTTTTTCGTGAACGGTAACAAGAAAGTGTCCTTTGTTTTAATTTGACATGAATTAGCATAGTTAAGACGAGGGATAATTGTTTTTCAGCCTTTGGAATGTTCAATTTGGAGTCAGCTTCTTTGAAAACAAATTGCTTTTGATGTACATACTCGTACACTTTGTTCATTCAATCGTAAAGAAGACGTTTTATTTTGAATATTGTTATACACATAAAAACTTATGTATTTACTGGCTGTATTTTTTGATCTCCAAATAAGTATTGCCAATAAAATATTTTTTGAGATATTATACGTTGTTAAAGGCGTGACAATTTGAATGATTGATTAATATATTAGGCCATTAACGCATCCATTAACATCAGTTTTATAAATTCCATATATTTATACTAAATGGGTTTTTGTGCGTTCAGTTAGCTAGCTTTTAACTGGCCTCGATTTGGTTTTTTATTGTGACTCGACATATGACAGCACCCCGCTTGATGTTAAGCCGAAGTGTGGTCCATGAATGAATGTCACTGCTACTACAATTCAATAACGGTGAGTAGCAATTACATCCACTATGCCGGCCTAGATGGAACCGGCAACTTACAAGCTGATCCCGAAACGTGACCAAATCACTTCACGGTCTGTATACTTGTAAGTGGTGGTACTACCCCGGATCGGCAGACTGGGTACCACTGCCTACCTCTCTTTGATAACCAGATCCGAGGTAAATATCCATCTCTTTTTTAATTAACAAATTTTAACGTTTTCTTTTATTAAGCACATATACAGGCATTTTCAAAAAATCCACGTCATAAATATTAAGCTAAATCTCATTAAAAATTAATGAGAAAACGGCAGGTATGCAGACAAGCGGTCCATCCTGAACCTGCATTTGGACCCCAATGTTGTGTCGAAGTTGGCACAATTAATTTTAACTATATACTATACTAGCGGCACGCTATGATGACCGTTTTGACGTTTGCCCGCTCATGAAGTTTTGTATAAATTATTAATTACGTTTGAAGGAACAATTGTCATTTTTCATAGTGATAATAAAGTACAGCATTTTGCTCCTTCAAAACTAATTATTAATTTATACGAAACTTCATGAGCTGGCCACACGTCAAAACGGCCATCATAGTGTGCCGCTGGTATAATGCTATTAGAATAAGAAATGGACGGGCTGTTGATTAACTTTACTTGACTTATTTAAAAGCGTCTTTTTCTTGACGGTCTACAAAGAAAAAAAAAAACACCATACTAAAGTGAAGTTAGTTGCAGAGTTAATGGTCACAAAATGGCGCCGATTCGGTCCTATTCTTATTTTAATCGCATTATATAGTATATATTTTGACGCTATAGTTTCTGCTTATACCTAAAAGACAAGCTAAATAGTACATCTCTATTCTATAGAGCTTAATTGCTGGCTGACGTATATTGAACACGATTGACTGGCAAGTTGAGTAGCAAATCTGAGAACGTGAGTTACCCGTGTCTGAATTTAAATTCAAGGCCTATTTTAGGCGATCAATAGTTTATTTTAGATCAATTCAGTTATATAAGTTATATTTACACCTACGATAGGAGAAGATAGGTTCCTATCTCTGTCTATCCAGACGGAATTTTGTACTTAAATATTTTTTCTAGAAACAAAGTTTTTAGAAACATTTCTTTTTTTAGAAACACAGTGTTTTTAATTTTTATTTTAAGAATTTACTACTAATCTCTACTTTCAATTTGATGAGCAAAAAGAAGTCCAAGAGCGTCTACGACTGAAATTACCTGGATGACGGCTCCAGTCGCAGTTACTAACGCGACTGATTTATAATATAATGTGACGCGATATGGTCACTATAAATTAATTTTATAGTTGGTTCAGTCGCCTTCACTATGCTGACAGGGGCACTTCGAAGTCTGCCGATCCTGGGTAGTAACACCACTCACAAATATACAGACCGTTAAGTGATTTAGTCCCGTTTCGTTGCCGGTTCGAACTAGGCCGGCATAGTGGATGTGACTGCTACTTACAATTATTTAACTGTAGTAGCAATCGCCTCTTTTCATCTCTATTAACTTTAGCCTAACATCAGACGGGATTTTGTCATATGTCGAGTCACAATAAAAATATTTGATACCACCTAAAATTCTACCCCACATGCCCAGTTTAGAAAAGGAACAAGAGAACTCAGGGCGTGTACACGTACCTACAAACTCTGAATTGCGACCTGTACTCAACACCAGACTATGGAGTCGCGCTCCATAGTCTCTGCCTATTCCTGTGGCGTTTCAATTTGTTTAATGTGTTGATGTACTTTTTGTACATTTCTGATTGTATTTTAGTTTTGGATCGTGAGTCTACTTGATATTTTTTCCCACTCTCCTTCACGTCTTTCTATCTTCCATCACGTGTTTGCCTCATTTCATATTTATTTATAGAACAATCGACAAATGGAATGATTTACCAGCCCCTGTGTTCTCTTATTTTTTTTTTTTTTATTGTGACTCGGCATATGACAGCACCCCGCTTGATGTTAAGCCGAAGTGTGGTCCATGAATTAATGTCACTGCTACTACAATTCAATAACTGTGAGTAGCAATCACATCCACTATGCCGGCCTAGATGGAACCGGCAACTTACAAGCTGATCCCGAAACGTGATCAAATCACTTCACGGTCTGTATACTTGTAAGTGGTGGTACTACCCCGGATCGGCAGACTGGGTACCACTGCCTACCACTCTTTGATAACCAGACCCGAAGCAAATATCCATCTCTTTTTTTTTTATTAACAAATATTTGCAATATTTAATACCATTAAATATTACAAATAAAAGCTATGAAACAAATATTTGCTCTGACCGGGGATCGAACCCGGGACTTTACGCGCAACAAACCAGTCGCTAAACCGTTCGTCCACGCCTGTCGTCAAAATCCTTCGTCTTATCCTATAACCTTGTATCCTTCAAGCGATGCGTGAAGAGGCTTTTTTGGCGGCGACTGGGGCAGCTGTGAACTGAACCTCTTATTGCTTTCTATCAGGCGGGTCGAGGTCATATGTAAAGTTACAATTAAAACGGCATTTTTTAACAGTGTTAGGAGGAAATGGATAGTAATTAATTTTATTTCAAAAAATAAAAGAAAACAGGTCATGAGTCCTAATAAATCTTGAGGCAGTTTCATTATTCTAAAAATAGCTTATATTTTATAACCATTAACTTCAAAACCATTAAAAAACAAGGAAAATGAAGAATCATTACATTATAAATAGTAAAAAAGGGGAAAGTAGAATTGAATACTGTTTCCTTGTTAAGTTTCGTGTCGTAAAATTGTAAGTAGGCCTGCTCTATCCCTTGTCAGAGAGGATCTATTTGTCTAAATTTGGCAAGAGTAAGTTTGGCAAAACCTTGTTACACTATAATAAAATTTATTAATATATATATTAAAAATTAAATGCTGTTCGTCACTTGAGAACGACTGAAACTACATAGCTAGTTTTTTTTTTGTGCTTCATAATCAAAATAGTTAAAAGCAAGGAGTATTCGGAATATTTTCTAATCTAGATAAACTGTACGTGTTTTTTAGTGTACGTAATTTTAATATTAAAAAAAAAAATTTGGCTTTGGTACCGATAATTTACAAGCTGATCCTGAAACTAGAATAAGTCACTTTACGGTCTGTACACTTATAAATAAGTTTGAAGAATGTAAATGTGTTTACATAACCTAAACCCTACAATGACTATTATCTTGAAATATTTGTTAAAGTCTAGACTTATAAAAATACGTTTATTTGTAAATAATAAATACAATACAAATAATGTACTATTAAACAAGTACTCTGACCCCGTCTGAAAGTTCTTCAGTACAATATATCCCACGGGCATTGAAGTCTGAAGAGTCGTTGAAAAAAAGGTTACAAATATTTCACGAAGTTACATGAATTATGATTGGAAAATAATATTATGGTTAAGTACAATTCATGGATAAGCAGAAACTTTAGAAAATGTCACTATAATTTAAATCGAAATTATAGAATAAAGATATAGACGTAACATCAGGATACTGTTAAAAACCTTAATTAGGCGACCGTGGTGAAGTAGTAGTGCAATGGTCACGCAAACCGAGAGATTGGGTTCAAAATAGTTGATTTAAGCTAGTTGATAGAATGCAGTCCATGAATGGAGGAGATTAGGTAACTGCAAGTAATAGCAGCATCCACTATGCCGGCCTAGTGCGATCCGAAAACTTAAAAGTTGATCCCAAAACGCGACTAAGTCACTTCACGGCCTGTACACTTGTAAGTGGTGATACTACCCCGGATGGCTAGACTGAACTGTCTAGCCATCTGAAGACTGAAAATTGTCCCTAACTGTCTGCCTACCACTCTTAAATTATATTGACTAACGAGGTAAGATATATGAGATCTACATATTTATACTTTTTTTATTGTGAACGACATTCGACCTCGACCCGCCTGATGATAAGCATAAGGAGATCCAAGAGTGACGATGACCGAAACAACCGAGTTAGTTTGCCTTAGTCACCGCAAAACTCTTATTATAAAGACCTATTTAGTATAATTAGATATCTAAACAAAAACTATATTTTCAAAATTCCTGAAACTTTCCTATATTCAGGTATGAAGGCTATGTAGAGTTACTTTCATGGTAGTCTATAATAAAAACTTGTTTTAATGTTTCATTGTCTGTAAAAAAACTTTGAATCTAATTTAGTTCAGTGCATAGACTACATTCCATTAGACGTAGCATATGGCATTTGTTTTAAGTAATTCACTATATAAATCCTAAGACAAAATTAAATACTTTGGCGACTGTGGTTTAGTGGTAGTGAATTACGCAAACTAAGACCAATTTTTTGACCGAAGATCAAGACCAATAGTTTTGATCGTCCTAATACATGAAGCATTTTTAGTAGCTTAATGGAAGAAAAACTAAATAACATTTCAGTATATAAATAGATTTAGGATGTCCCTTGGCAGCAACTTAAATCACAGGGATCGTTGTCAAGACCTATAAACCACCTCTTGCAAACTTGGCATCTTGGACATAGTGTGGACGTTCTTCGGGCCACAGCATCGCCTGTTACTATGCAAGACTTAAATTCGTTCTTGCGCGGAGTACTGGCACACCTCTGGGACGACTCTGCCAAGTATCTTCTAGATGCCTGGATTTATCGCAGCGCCGAGCTGTCTGCCGGGTTAAAGGATATTCAGAGATCAAGAGAACTCTTGAGTTCCATCAATATCGCAGACATGGCGGCTTTATAAAATTGAATTAAAGTGGTAATTTTTATACGTAGGCATGCGTATTTTTTAAATAGCTAAATCAGTATTATGACTTTTTTAAAGCCAATAAATTTCTGTGTTCCGATTTCACAATATTTTTAATAGTAATATACTACCACTTTTATATGTCTTATGCGGAGCATTATTCCACATATTAATGTAGGAGGAAAAAGAAAAGGAAGATATTACTGCTGCACACGAGTTGCATGTAGGGCCTCAACAAGCCGGTAGACGTTTCGTATTGATAATACTTTGGCGATAAACCGTTTGCGAGATATTGAACGCTCAATCTCATTGGTTCTAGTTGCTATCTGCGAACACATTGCGCTGGCGACACATACAACGCCATCTATCCTTCGGCGCAGACACTATCTTTGGAACGCCCTCTATAGCATGTAGCTGCGGTCGCAACATGTCTATTGGTTTGTAGTCTACAGTACAGTGTTACGTGAAATATAGGTATTAGAGTGCTGTGGAAAGTAATAATATGCTATCACGATATTCCCCCATTGAATACTCAGAGATAGTTAACTATATTTGTTGTTATAATTGAAACATCCTAAGTGCTTAAACTTATTAAGCGGTTAAAGTCCATTGTCCATGGTCAAGTGGGTCAAGCTCTTTAATTTAGAAAAAAAATATTTCTTAGTTATTTTTGGCTTTTGGTTAAGGATAGCATCTACAATAATAAGTATTCCAAGTGGTAGGCAGTAGTACCCAGTCTGCAGTAAAGTGACTTAGTCGTGTTTCGGGATCAGCTTGTAAATTGCCGGTTTCAACTATGGCCTAGTTAGTTAGTCATAGTCGATGTGACAGTAAGTAGAGTGTTATTTAACTTTAGTAGCAGTAATCTTCATTTATTGACCGCAATTCAGCTTAACATCAGACGAAGTGTTGTTATATGTTGAGACACAATAAAAATAATTAATCTTTGGTTATACGAAGGGAAGAACACATCCCCAGAACACATAACCTTGGTCTACGAGCAAAGTATAAAAAAATACGTCTTGCCGGTATAGTGACCATACTAGAACCAAACTAGTTCTGTTTTCACTGCCGTCTGACACTCTTGGACCTGTTGTTGCTTATCATCACGCAAGTCGAGGTCAGAACTTTAAAAAAAAATGTCTATTCTAAGATATGAACGTTTTTTTTTTTTTTTTTTTTTTTTATTGTGACTTGACATTTGACATCGACCTGCCTGATGATAAGTAAGAGAAGTCGACAGACGACGACTGAAAAAAAACGAGTGCCAAAGTGCCGCGGCAAAGAAATGCCGGCCAAAAGTGCTTCTTCACGCATCGCTTGAAAGATTCAAGCTTATAGAATGGAGAGAACATATGGGCTGGCAAAGCATTCTACTTGTCGATTGTTCTACAAAGAAAAGACGTACTGAAACTTTTTAGTGGGTTTGAACCGGGAGTTCTTGTTTTATGTGGTCCTTTCAATACCACTGGACTACGGTCGCCTTCATACGTCAAAGCAAATAAAGTTAGAGGAATAAAACAATTGTAAAAGTTATAATTTTTAAACATTGTTAGCACAATAAAATAAAACATTTATTATTAGTTTACGAGATATGTAATTAAAAACTTGGAATATAACGTTAAATTTTATATCTGAAGCAATAAAACAGTAGTCTTGTTTTGACGTTTTATTTTTATTATAAATTTTATTATTGTTTTCTTAAACGCTTTTACCTTATAACACAAAAGTAATTATGGGTAATTAAAAAACGTACTACATAAAAGAAAGCCTAAAGCAAAGAAAAAAACAATCATCAAAATGTCACGCCTTTTCCCACAGGGATAGGCAGAGACAATGGTGCGCCACTTGCCACGATCCTGACACAACTCACTCGCTTTCCTAACATCCACAATTATTTTTAAACAAGCTTTACTACATTACTATGGGCACTAGGCAACCCAGCTTTCTTGGGGACGTCGGACAAAACCCCTCCTGGGTCTGCCTCGTTTAACGCATCCATCGACGTCAGATATATAAATTTATTTCGTTAATATACTTTAACTTAAACTTTCAAACAAAAATCTTAATTGAACATTGGAACTAAAATTTTAAAAAGATGTTGCAGATAGGAACTGTAAATAATTATTATACAATTACATTTTTAGATCGTATGTCGAAGGCGGCATTTGGTTGGGTAGAGGGGATAGTGAAGGCAGGGAGGGTGAGTGTTGACATGTCACAATAAGCTTTGAAACCTACATTTTGGTCACAAGTCCGGAACGCTTACCCGGCACCCGCACGGAGAATCCATGGCTGCTAAGAAATTGTTTCATTTCAACTTGTAACACATACGAATACAAAACAGAAGAGTGGTAGGCAGAAAGTTGGTGGTCTATACCCAGTCTGCCGACAAGTGCACATACCGTGAAGTAAAGCGGTCGCGTGCCTTACTGCCTAAACATCAGGCAGGGTGATGTCATATGTCAAACCACACTAAAAACATTGATAATTTTCACCACCGCTTAGACAATTAGCTTAACCCCGCCTTTTATATTAATTAGACGAATCCAATGACACCTTACTCGTTAAAATCCATTACACCGTTTAGACTTTAGGGCGTGGTATTGAAATAGACATACATACATATTACATTACTTCGGCTCCAAAATGTTACCCTCCTATTATGTTATAGTATGTTTTTTTTTGTATTTATTTTTTAAAATTCTATTAATTATGGTTTATTGGGAAATACCTTAAGATTAGGTTGTGACAAATAAATGAATAAATAAAGACAGCTGTAAACCCGAGACTTCACGGCTGCCCCAGTCGCCGTCACTATGCCGACCAAAGACATTTCTTCACGCATCGCTTGAAGGATCCAAGGCTATAGAGTATGATCTAAGGATGGAGTGTATCAGATCCTTGCTTACTATAAGGCAAGTCGAGTACAGATGTTGAGTCTAAATAAAAAAATAGCACTTTTCTATAAGAACATGTTTTGTAATAAATTATTAAAATGTAATTAAATTGCTTTGCATTAAACAAATTTTATGCGGCTTACTATTGCGTTTATTTTGTTTTTGATTTTACATATTTATGTTATTATTCCGACGTATTTGGAGCTTTGCAGCCATCGTGGTCAAAACAAAATTAAACGCGATAGTAACCCGCATAAAATTTGTTTAATTCATTAATCAATGTTTGCACAAAATCTAAGAAAATATTACATTACTTTGTCCTAAATACATTAATTTGTGCTTTACAATCAAAACTTATGTCTAGTAAGTAATACGTAGAGCTAATATATTACTAAAATTCTGTTTTCATGTTACAGGAAAGAGCTGAAATAAATTGTTCGGAAAATTCAAGGTAAGTTTAGGCTAGTGTAAAGTTATAATTAAAATTGTTATAGAAGAAAATTTTCCTAAAGTTTGGTGGCGTTACTATCCTCTTTTAAAGTTAATTGTACTACATCTTATTTTATTTATTAAGGCTATATGATAGCGCCCTGCCTGATGTTAAGCTGGAGTACGGTTTATGAAAATATGTTTGGAAGATTTTAACTAGGCTGGCATAGTGGAGGTGATTTCTACTACAGTTATTTATCTGTAATACTACCGCAATTCACTTCCATTCCATTCCTAGACCGCACATTCCTTGACAGCCTAACATCAGGCAAGTTGCTTTCATATATCGAATCACAATACTATTTAAAAAATCTTTTATAATTATTGTAATTATTATTATTAATATTTATTAACATTTCTATACTAAGCTACTAAAGTGCTTGTATCATAGAAACAGGACAACCAAAGTACAAATATCAAAGATACATTGGTACTGGTGGGTGGTCTCGAACCCGTGCTCTCCGTTTTGTGTAACCATTGCACTGCCACTTTACCACGGTGTACGGCCTTTGCGTAATTAGATAAATATTTTAAAGACACTTGATTTATTAGGATTCTAAAGAGATGTGTTTGTATGAAAATAATTTTAAAAGTCTCTGGTCTTAGCCTATTTCTATAGGATTATAAGGATAACATTTACAGGTAATGAGTAATAGGATGATTATCGAACTAATGTGAATTTAAATTTATGCACTTCATTAAATTTCTATACTAAGTCAACTAAACATGTTTGTATTATAGAAACAGGACGACCAAAGTACACATAACTGAGGTACATTGGTACTGATAAGCGGTTTAGAATAGGATACTCTCAGTTTGCGCTCTAACAAGTCGCTCTAACTTGTCTGTTTATTAAAAATATCGCCCATGATGGTATGGCCCCTGGTATCGATACTAAGTAAGGACCAGTGAAGGTATTTTTAGAGTTATTTTTTCGTTCGTTTCTTATTTGGACTTTTATTTTTTCTTTGGGTCAATCAACTAAAAGTTCAAATGTTAATATTCGAGTTAAAATAGAGTGTAATAAAAACTTTATATTATTATATATAATTACATTTTAGTGCCCATATTTAATTTATAACCTAAAGCGTTTAGTAATTTACATTTAAATTACGTTACGCATACATACGCAAATTACGTTTGCAATATTTTTTTAAATATTATTTTTATAATGAATTAAACA
Organism: Tinea trinotella; assembly: GCA_905220615.1. Taxonomy (NCBI): domain Eukaryota; kingdom Metazoa; phylum Arthropoda; class Insecta; order Lepidoptera; family Tineidae; genus Tinea; species Tinea trinotella. Next base: position 6,791,387 of record HG992326.1, read on the forward strand.
AAATCTTATGCGGCTTACTATCGCGTTTATTTTGATTTTAAATTTTTTTATTATTCCGACGTTTCGAGAGCTTTGCAACCATCGTGCAGCTCTCCGTAACCACGTGGTTTTGAACGCTTTTTTGTGAAGTTTTGGTGCTCTTGGTTTGCGTAACCATTGCACAGCCACAACACCACGGTCGCTTTAAAAGGCATTTGTGTAGCAATTATATTTTTAACTATTTTATTCCTTTTTTATTATTTATTTTTTATTTCGGTACTCATTTTTCGGTAAAAAAAAAGTATCATTTTAGGATTAGTAGGCACATGTTTGGTGATCATTCACCGCGTTTACCAATCTGGGGTAGTACCACTTATACATATATACAGAAGGTCAGAGTGACTCTTCGCTTTTTGGAATGAGTTTGAAAGTTGCTGGCCCTAAATTGTTCGGTATAGTGGATACAACTGCTACCTGCAATTATTTAACTGCAGTAGTAGTCTCTTCACCTGTTTAGCTTTTTAAGCTTGTTTCTATATAGTATTTTTCTTCCGTGATACCCGGAAAGGTCGGGGAAATAATTCACATTTTGTAAACCGATTTAGCAGTCGAACCACAAGTTCTCCTCATCCCATACTCTTGATCCATTTAAACGTAGCGGAAAAAGTATCTTTGGGCGCACTATTCCAGTGACGGCAACTGGGGCATGTTTGGACTGAGATTGTTATTTTCAGTCGTCGGCGCTCTTGGACCTTTCTTTGCTTACTATCAGATGTCACGTATCAATAAAAAAACACAATGAATACCAAATCAAAGTAAGCTAAGCAAGGAAACAGTTTTACATACATTTGTAGTATGCATTTTAAAATTTGTATGCACAAAGCTGACAGACAATAACACATAGGGGAGTTGCAGACAGCCTTTTTCAAAGAAAACACACCCTCTGTCCTTGTTTAGTATTAAAGATCAGCACCCACAGTGTATGGCGTTGAAACGACGTCTCTCATCTTTTTATTAAAGCTCACGGACTCATTTGAATAGGGTACTAGTTCCGACTTTGCGCCGTTTGGGACCAAGGAGCGCCTGGCTATTATTTCTGTCCAAGTATTAGCCTTGCTATACAAAGGGCAAATGTTGCCAGTCTCCTTTTTTATTTATAGTTTAATTATAGCTAATATAATTTTAATTTTGAATAGGGGAATGTCTCAATACATGTTTGATGACTGATTTTAAAGGCGTCTGAAGTGTAGTGGTAGTCTCGCAAACTAACCACAGTGTTAAAACCACAGCTGGTATAAAATATCTGTACCCAGTTTCTATGATACAGAGCACGTTTAATAGCTTAGTATAGAAATTAAAAAAGGTATAGATAACACTTAAGGTTTTATAATTATATAAAGGGGTCAGCTTATAAGTTCCAACTAGGTTCCAACTAGGCCAGCATAGAGGATACGACTGCTACTTGAAATTATAACCTGTAGTGGCAGTAGCTTCCATTTATGGACTGCACTTCACTTTTAAAAAAGTAAACAAAGTTTTAAAAATATTAGATATTTTTTCACAGTTTTATTTAGAAATTGGAAACTATGTAAACAAACTCTTTTTAAAAAAAGGTTCAATACTATTATTGCACGTATCAATCAATCAATTATATTGCCTGGTATACCTCAATTTCCACAGGGTGGAAAGTGTCAATGTATGTTATCGTGAAGAGTAGTGCTGTATTTTTCTCTGCCTATTTCCGTGGAAATTATTTATACATTTTATATAAATTATTTGATCAAGAAACAATCTTCTGGTCTATTCCTATTTTAACCCAACTACTCACCTATAATTTAGAAATCTGTCGTAAAAATACTGAAACGAACAGTCTAAGTAAATGGTTCACAGGTCCATGCTTAGACAGGCTTTACCAGTGCATATGTTTTTTCATCCTATAGATTGTTTAAGCGATGCTTAAAAACGCACCCCGGCCGGTGTCTACGGATTCAGTTTTCTTAATTCTTCAATTAGGCAGTCTTGGTTCTCCCATTGCTTTATTATTGTGACTCGACATCTAAACTCGACCCGCCTGATGGTAAGCAAGAAGAGATCCAAGAGTGCCGTCGACTGCAAAAACCGAGTCTTCACGGCTGTCGCAGTCGTCGCCACTATGCCGGTAAGCAAGGGGAAGTCCAAGAGCTCCGACGACAGAAAAAATGATCCAACTTACGGTTGCCTCAGTTACCGTTACTACTCGTATGCCGGTTCAAGATTTTCTTTTTTAAATCTAAATAAATAGAAAAGGCTTTATCTTGCGAGAAAACAATGTTATTGAAATTCTATATTCATGTGTCGAATTTCATCTTTACTTCAGCTCCAATGTGACGTTTGCTATTCTAAGTTTTATGTGTGTGTAAACGTGGCGGGTTAGATGACTTTTATGAGTACAGTCAGTACGAGCAGTGTAATTATAATACAAGCATTAAAGAGTATAGTAAATTATCGTAAGGTATATTTTCTTCAATGCATGAAGAAAAAGAATATAAAGTTTGTATATGAAAAATATAGATATGTTTTTTTGTTGTTGTATTCACATTTCTATTCAAAGCTATTAAAGTGCTTGAATCATAGAAACAGCACAACCAAAGTACATATATTATATCTAAGATACATTTATACCGGCAAGTGGCTTTGAACTCGTGATCTCGGTTTGCATAACCATTGCACTGCCACTACACCACGGTCGCTTTGAATATATTATAACTTAGATACACACTGCATATATATAATTGTACATACATACACAATTTAAATACATTGAATTGTCAAAATATTTTTTTTTCTGTTTCTTCAGCATGTGTTTGTGTAGTTATAGTTTAAAGATATTCAGCCAAGGAATTTGTTTGACGGGTAAAGACAATTTGTTCGACTCAGTGAAAGAATTTGAGTAAAGGCGGTAAGAATTAGGAGGATGAATTTCAAGCAATTTTATATCGTCAGAACGAAATGAGCGATCGTGTGCATCAAGAAACGATCTTTCATGTACGTAGGGGCGTCGGGGTCGTAAAATATTCAATTAAGTTTATTGAGAAGATGGAGATCTATGACTAGTCACAATAGCAAATTACTGTGGAGACACTCAAGTTGATATAGGAATTAAAATGTTGATCCCGCCATTTTGACGCGCATGGTTTTATGTGTTTAGGAAGTAATGTTGGAACCGTCTGTTGTTGGCAGGTGTGTGAAATGCATTTATGTACGTCTGCTTAAAGAACAAAGGTTAAATAAAAATATGTATTTTATATTTATTATTTTAGTGTATTTATTATATTTATCCTTTAGCCGGCACAGTAAAGGCGGCTATGGCAGGCATAACTTAAGTAGTTTTTTAATCTTTGACGCTCTAGAGCACTGTTTCCCAACGTGGGGCCCACGCTCCACATGGGGGCAATTTGATAGTTAAGGCCCCCCCCCCCTTAACTATCAAATTTAAAAATGGACTCGACACAACTTTAACCCTTTCGCTTTGGGTTATTTGTTATATATGCTTATATATGCTAGCATTGCATTTATCTAGATATCGGTGACAAATTTAACAAAAAAGGCAAATTCTTAAAAAAAATGCTGTAATCATTTATATTTCTTAGGAGAACAAAACAATTTTTAAAGGTTAAAAGTTATGTAACCTTAGGGGCATAAAAAAATTAGAAATGTTAAGTGGCGCATGGCCTAAAAAGTGTGGGGGAAACACTGCTCTAGAGTCTAGAGCAAGTCGGAGACGGACAGATGTCAGTCAAAATTTAAAAAAAAAACCACCATTGAACAAACAATATTATAATTCCAAAAATTTCGTTACTCTGGCCTTTATGCCAGGAGAATCCTATTATATAGTAGGTTAGTAACTAATGATATATTTCATGCCCAATGGAGTAGTCAATAAGTAGTAAAAAAGTAGAGTATTACGTTTCCTGAGATTTATTTATTTAAAACTTAATTGCACTATGTACAAAGGCGGACTTAATGCCGTTAGACATTCTTTGACAGCCAAACCTTTAGGACATTAAGACAGTATTAATGGTAAGTAGGTGCAATATAATGATGACAATTTGTAAGAATAAAACAACAAATACACAATAATAATACTTAATAATTAAATTTTAGTACATAATTAAGTTATATAGATTTGCCTCAAATGAGAAAACTATTTGTGTCTCTCTAATCGCATTGATTTTTAATTATTTCGATCGGAATATTTAATTTTTTTAGAGCGGTTCATAGCACTTGAATAATTACTGGGTTTGATTTCTGGTCAAAAAGAAGATTTGTTTTATATCATTTAGTTTTATCTAACGGATCATAATTTAAAATTAATATTTTTCTAAGATTTTAACATTAAGCGTACTATTAAAATAAACAATTAAGAAAAAAGAGTATTCAAGATTATTTTTTGGACAAATGTTTCCTTCCAATATCATTATTCTCCCTTAAAACTTTAATATCATATAAAAAGGCTTTAAAACAAAAAAGATTTCAACTTTCGATTGACTGCCACGAAATAATATTCATTAAAAATGTCTACGAAGTGTCTTTTACTAATGATAATAGGCGTAAAAGATAGGGGTGGAAAAGTGTAGTAAATTTTAATGCAAGAAAGCATAATCCACTTTGCCCGAAGAATATCAAAAGCCTTAAGGCTGTCGAAGATTACTTTGCAGAACTGAAATTTTTCCTTTAACTCCATGTTAGAGTTTTTTTTCACTATACGAGCTATAGATGCTAAGGCGGTTGACAACATTTACAACCAAACCGTTGTTATCCGTTAATTTTGTTTTTACTTTTAATTTTTTTCATTTACATTAAATTTCTATACTAAGCTATTAAAGTGCTTGTATCATAGAAACAAGACTGCCACTACACCACGGTCGCCTTAAAACCGTTGTTTTCCGCTTTGTACTTGCCTATAATTAGTGGTATATGTCTTGTCTAACTAAAAAGACGCGCCCCTCATCTTTATTAGTTTATTAAAATCTGTGAATGCAAATATTACTAACTATACTACTATACCATATCAGCGTGCTTCTCCTTTTGTGTCCAACCAGCAACTAAATGACTAATTACAATTGCATTTTCGGTGTGTTTATTCCATATTTTATATTTGCTCGTCTGCGTAAATGCAGTAGAGGGGCGCTTTATTTCGTCTTAGACAAACTCTAGAAAAGTCTAGTGTAAGTTTGTTTTTCTATATAATATTTATTAGTTCATAAGAGTTATACATATATATATATATATAACTCATGATATATATATATATATATATATATATATATATATATATATATCACTGTTGGTGTGTCTTAGATATATATAAATAAAATAAAATGTAGGTTATACAATCGTTTTTTTCTCTTCGCTTTGCGGCAAAACAGAACGCGATAATGATCGACCAATTTGATATTTCGTTTACAAGACCGATTAAGAAATTTCGAGGCAAAAAAGGTCCTCCACAATGTCACGCGATCAACTAAAAGCAGATTGTTTCCTATGTTTAGTTTTGTGAACTCTTGATTTGGATCGATTAAACTTCTTTAAAGTATTCTTACAACTTTCTTGAGGGCCAGATTATCGAAAGCTGTCAAATTATCGTCACGTTAATTTTCAAACTTTACTCTAATTTAAGTCTATGTTGTTAATGAATAAAAAGATAAAGTTCAAATAAATCAACGAATCAATTTTCACGGCTCATTTCCCACAGGGAAAAACAAATATCCGGATCCACACACAACACGCCCAATGTTAGGCTGAAGTGCGAGCCATGAATGGAGATAACCCCTACGATAGGTAAATAATCTCGATAAAATACAAAATGCTGCTTGTTCTACACTGTTTTTTTTATAATCTTCTATATACGAGTATATAAATAATTGTCCAGTCACATTAGGTAATTTCTACTCGTATACATAATTTTATAATTTACAACTTTCGTAAAAATGCAAATACGATTTGATGCGAAGGAAGCCAGATGTTTCCAAATAACTGATATTTGCGACTTTTGAACTTGAATATCTAGGGAAGCTAACACTTGACCTTAAATTTAGCACTTGAATATAGGTACAACATTTAAAATGACAAAGCAAATATTTGCTCCGACTGGGAATTAAACTCGGGACTTTACGCGCAAAAAACCAATCGCTAATCGTTCGGCCACGCCTGCCGTCATAAAAGAAATTGTGACTCGACATCTGACCTCGACCTGCCTGATGGGAAGAATGATGGAGGTCCAAGAGTGCTGACGACTGAAAAAACCGAGTCAGTCGATATTTATAACGTATACGATATGGGCATTATTAATAAAACCAGCAAAAATGCTATTTGTTGATCGCGTGACTCTGATCCGTGGGTAGCATAATGTCTAGATTCAAAGTGACGTAGGTAGGGGGTGTAGCAAACCGCACCGCCATGCTATCCTATGGATACGCTCTGCGCCTAAAGCCGCCAGTCCACAGAGATTTTTGATAGTCAAACTTAAAGTGATAATAATAATACAAATATACCGTTTTATCCGCTTGTTTTATTTATTACGGGAACTAGGCAACCTAGATTTCTTGAGGATGTCTCCGATTTAATCGGAAAACACCCACCTGGGCCTGCCTTTTTTAACGCATCCATCCACATCAGATTTTTATCATTAGAGCTTGTATACAGAGAGTTGTGGATGTGGATGTGAATGAAGCGAGAGAGTTGTGTCAGGATCGTGGCAAGTGGCGCTCTATTGTCTCTGCCTATCCCGATGGGAAAAAGGCGTAACAATTTGATTGATTGATTTTATTTATTAATTACTGTGGTTTGACATAAATATGTTATATGGCATATTGTTAAGCTGGAATATGGTCCATGAACGCCACAGTCTAGTATCCACTGCTGGCCCAACTGAATTTAGGAAACTTTTAAGTTACAAAAGTGGCAGACAATGACTAAAAAAATACGAAACATCTTGCACTAGAACATTCCCTTTTCATGAATAGAGAATAGTTTTTTTATTGTGACTCGACTTATGATAGCACCCCTCCTGATATTAGGCTAGAGTGCGGTCCATGAATGGAGGTGACTACTACTACATTTTAATAACGGAGAATGTTCCGAGGAGCTCTTTAACCTTGTTCCTACCTCATCTTTTCACTCCCGTAATACCCGCACTGGTCGGGGAAAGCATCCGCATTTTATCCACCGAATCGGCAGTCGAACTAAAAAGTTCGGTGCGTCTTTTCTTTGTAGATCAATCGACAAGTGGAATGCTTTGCCGGCCCATGTGTTCTCTCCATCCTATGACCTTGAATCCTTCAAGCGATGCGTGAAGAAGCACCTTTGGCCGGCATAGTGACGGCGACTGAGGCAGCCGTGAACAAACCCGGTTTTCTCAGTCGTCGTTACGCTTGGACCTTCTCTTGCTTATCATCAGGCGGGACGAGGTCAGATGTCGTGTCACAATAAAAAAAGAATTAAAAAAAAGTTAAAAAGGGAAACTTACGAGCTGATATTAATACGCGACTAAGTCACTTCACGGTCTGTATGAATCGTAAAACTACTCGTATATTGGTGTGAAGTAACAGTGTTCGACACCAGTGATTTTGTACCTCACAATTTCCAAACAAGATTTCAAAATGCATTTAAGTTTGCAACGAGCGCACAATTTAATTTCTTCTTCTTTCTCCACACCGTTGTGCTGCAGCTGGCGAAATGCCAAATACTTCAAACACAATATTTTTACATTACATATTTCTCCCTCTTTCTTTATTTACATGGAAGAATTTTACATTCTTAAAAAGTTTATATCGAAACTATATATGTTTTTATCATCAGAAATAACAAAAGTAGTAAAATGAATGATGTCCTTTAGCTCTGTATAAAATATCCGTTAAACGTAAATGTAAAATGTTAAAGAGTGGTGCAACCCATTTTTTTTTCTTTTACTTATACGATACTTTTTACAAATTCGTAAATTATAATTTTTGGTATAACCGGCTGTTAGTGTAGTAAATTGTAGAGGGGCATTGATTAACACACCAGTTCGTTACGTGTCAACCGCGCTTGATTTTTTTTATTGTGACACGACATCTGACCTCGATTGCCTGATGATAAGCAAGAGGAGTCCAAGAGTGCCGATGACTTGTTCACAGCTGCCTTAGTCGCCGTCACTATGCCGGCCAAAGATTCCCGGTTGGAGCAAAGTAAACAAAGTATAAACTTCTGGGTCGTCCTAATTATAGCTTTTAATTCTTCTCCTATTTATAAATCATTAGGGCCGGTTTAAAACCTTAAGACCCCCGGTTTAAAATCATTGCCGATTCCAATTGATATAAGTCTGATCGTCCTGTTACAAACACTCTTAGTAGCGTCTTATGAAAAAGTAAAAAATATACATTGGCAAGTAGTTTTGAACATAAGACCCGGAGCAAATATCCGCCCTCTTTTTTTTTACGATATATCATTATTATTCAATCTCATTATCAAATATTACAAATAAAAGCTTAAGAAACTGGGTTGCCTAGTGTCTATAATAGTAAAGCTTGTATAAAAAGGATTCTGGATGTGAGGGAACCGAGTTGTGTCAGGATCGTGGCAAGTGGCGCTTCATTGTCTATGCCTATCCCTGTGGAGAAAAGGCGCGACAATTTGATTGATTGATTGACAAATAAAAGCTATGAAAGAAATCTTTTATTCGGCCGGGAAACGAAACCGGAACTAACCACGTCTGTCGTTAAAATAATATAATAATAAATATACATAAAATAACTTTGTTTTAAAAAATATTCAGAGTTTTAACAGCGTACTAAACACTATTATAGTTCTAATCTGGTTACGTTGACTTAAGCTGGCAATCTTCTAGAAAATTCTATTATACACACAGCTCCTATGGGGTAAATTGAAATATAACTAGATACAAGCCCAGATAATGGTGTTAAAACATGTATAGAGACTTACTTTGAACACTAAAGATGACTTGTATTAAATATATTACGTTGTACTCATTGAATTAATATTACTAACGCTAATATTAATACGCTAGTAATATTAATTCAATGGTTGTACTACCATAGCGGGCTAGTTTAAAGATAAATTAATCAATCCAATTACCATGCCTTTTTCCAACAGGACAATGGAGCGCCTATTGCTTCCCTCACATCCACAATTCTCTTCATACACACTAGGCAAACCCAGCTTTATTGAGGATGTCTCCGATTAGATCGGAATACACGATCCTGGGCCTCCTTGTTTAACGCATCCATTCACATAAAAATACAAAATACAGTATAAATGTTTTTAGTGTTAAAAAGTCAAAATGTTTTGAGTGCTTTTTTTGTCAACTTTAAAGCTTTATGTCAAGTCAAGTGAATGGACAAGCGGCCAGAAACAGGTAGGAAATAGGGACTGTGATGCTTATAGAAAAATGGCACAAAGTAAAAACGATATTTAGGTAATTCTGTATTTTTACCGCGCTTTCATTAGCTTGACTTGTATGTATGTAACTATGTAACTGAATCTTTCAAATTAATTTTCACCCACTTCTAAAGGTCCGCATAATTTGATATTTTGTACACATAATAAAAACAGAAGGGTGCTGTCCGACCAAATCGGAGACATCATCAAGAAAGCTAGGTTGACACTAGCAACCTAGCTATCTTGGCTATCTAGGCAACCTAGCTTTCTTGAGGCACTTGACGACAGGCGTGGACGAACCGTTCGTCCACGCCTAATAGTAGACTTGACTGCTATTTTTTTCATTTTATTGCGACACGACATCTGACCTCGTCCCGCCTGGTGAAAAGCAAGAGGAGGTCCAAGAGTGACGACTACTGAGAAACCGAATACATTTATTTTACTGTGGTAGCAGTTGCCTCCAGTTTCCACTATGTTTTTTCAGTTATCGGGGACTTCCTCTTGCGATTCAATCAGACGATTCTAGGTCAGATGTCGATTTACATTTTTCTACATAGATTATAACGACCATACATGGAACATTCTATTACATTTACAATTTAATGGACATTTCTAATTTATTTATCGGGGTGGGTGTCATAAATTTAAGACAGTTAATTTTTCGAGTCTGTCATAAAAAGGTACTTTATATCACTGATAATTTTATCGAATCTCTTAATGACATTCAATTAGCACCCCATTTTTTTGAGTATCAATTATTAAGGTTCAGAAAGGTGTGTTTTATTTTTGAGTTCATAGGTATTTTTCATAATTAAAACATTGTACTATAAGTACAATCAATCAGCAAATTGTCACGCCTTTTCCCACAGTGATAGGCAGAGACAATAGAGCGCCACTTACCACGACCCTGACACAACTCCCTCGCTTCCCTCACATACACATTCCCTCACATACAAGCCCTACGGTTATGAGCACTAGGCAACCCAGATTTCTAATATATATTTTTTTATAAGTACAACAGGCGGATTTAATTAAAATCAAAATGTTCACGATGGTCATCAGAATGGTCAATCAAATCAATCAATCAATCAATCAAATCAAGATGTCACGAGAACTCTGGAGCTCCTGCAATTTTGCAGGGAAATGGCGGCTCCATGCGTCCTTTATTGCCTATATAACGGAAAATGTTTCCGTGATAAACAGGTTGGAAAAAGCATCCGCATTATATCGATCGAATTAGTCGGTAGTCGAATTAAAGGGTTCGTGGCATCGTTTCTTTGTAAAACATTCTACAAGTGTAATGTAAGGCGACCGTGGTGTAGTGGCAGTGCAATGGTTACGCAAACCGAGAGCACGAGTTCGAGACCATTTACTGGTACCAATGTATTTTTGATATATGTACTTTGGTTGTCCTGTTCCTATGATAACTTTAGTAGCTTAGTATAGAAACGTAGAAAATGCTTTACAGACCCATGTGGAGAACATGGGTCACGTCATGGAACACGTTCCTATAATCTTGGATATTTCAAGCGAGGCGTGAAAAATGTACTTTTGGCCGGCATAGTGACGGTGACTGAGGCCTTGCTTACTATCAGGCAAGTCGAGGTCAGATATCCAGTTTTTAAACATAAATAAAAACCGATAACATTTTCACGGTTTAAAGCCTTTATTTATCAAAACACGTGATCGTGGATTTATTGAATAAAAAAATATAATTAATGTACTACTCTACACATCGTCCTCGAAATGTGGTAACCTTGTACATTATAAAATGTTTCCTATTATTTCTTTTGCGACCTTCTAATTCACTTAACATAAATCGACATTTCATTTTTGTTGCGTCGTATTACGTGGGGTACACTGAAGGTTTTGCGTAACTCATTAATAAAACAATTTACATGTAAAGTAATATATTTACTGCTTTTCGAAGTATTCTCCATTACATTTCAAACCCTTTTTCATTCGGTCAAACAATTCTTGAAAGCATGATGACCATTGGTCCAACAAGGCTATGTTTTCACGTGCTGGTTGAAAGCTATCACGGCCTCTTTCGGCCTCGGACTTTAGTTAAATACTAGCAAATGGTTTTTGAATTTAAGGCTCTTGGTTTACGAGACTTTTCTCCAACCACTACACAACGATCTCCTTCTACAATATGATTAGCCATTTATTCGTCCCACTGCTGGGCAAAGGTCTCTCTCTCTTTTTTCTGACTCATGCCACTTTGCGATCTTCTACCCCAACTATTACATGAGTGTATTGTTATTTAAAATTATTATATTTGCTTAAAAGATTAGCTCGATGTATATAATAATTTATTTAATGTTATATGCGAGACGCCAAGCAAAACTAAAATATTGAATAAAATTAAAAATGAATTAAACAAATTTTATGTTGCTTACTTTATGATAGTGAGCCACATAAAATTTGTTTAATTCTTTAATCAATGTTCGCGCAAAATCTGAGAAAATTCTAATTTTGAAAACTTAAAATGTAGCGGTTTTTTAATCGTTTGCTCCCTTGGATCTCCCCTTGCTTTACCACGAGTTCTATGTTCAGTTCAGTTCAGATTATGAATGAAATACATGTATATTTTTAGATAGGTATACTCATACACAACAAAGTATCGTGTCCTAAAAATTCAATTTCATACTATGTATAATATTACTACGAGTGTATTACGTAAATAAACGAATTCAAAAGAAGTTGCCTTTTGAAATAAACGGAGTTTTTACCATGAGTTTTATACAACACAATCATTTATAAAAATGAAATAAAATCTTTGTTAATTATTTGTTTTATCCTTCAAAACAATCATACCAGGGGCGAAGCTACCGCCGTATCAATTATACGGGGCCACGGGGGCCCCCAACGTGCGTTAGCAAAAATTAATAAGAAACTTTTTTTCTTTTGTGATAAATCTACCCTTCCTAAGGGCCCCCAAACAAATTTCTAATCGTAGCGTGCCCCGCCAAGGCTGAATCATACATTTTACAGCTGTATTTTTTAAGACGGTGATCTTCAAAATACTATGTTATATTAAGTTATACTAGGTTATATATAACCTTATACTAGGTTATTATTAAAGCCAAATACTGCTAAATACTTGTCAATTGTTCTACAAAGAAAACGCGCCGAAATTTTTAGTTTGACTGCCGATTCGGTCGACAGAATGAGGATGTTTCCACCGACCTGTATAAGAGTATAACGGTTGTGAGAAGACGAGATAGAAACAAGGTAAAAGATCTTCTCGGAACATTCTCCGTGGTTAGGCGATAAAGAACGCATAAAGCCGCCTTGTCTCTGATTGTCTCTGCGAAGTTGCAGTGGCTCCAGAGTTCGCGTGACCTCTCATATACTCATAATAGAAACTAAGTTTTTCTTCTACCCTCTAAACAAAGGTAACTACATTATACTAAGTCACGCAAAAATGAATCGACCTTATTATTATACTTTAATTTCTACCTTGTATAAGATTGAATGTTGAATAAATGCACGAATTTTCTTGTGGCTTAGTAATTATCATACAGTCGTTTGGTGAGGTAATATACATTTTCTTAAATTAAACAAATTTTATGCGGCTTTATTTTGGTTTTGATCTTACAAAATTTAAATTAAACCGAGAACAGAAAATTAAAATCAAAACATCAAATCATTTGGAAACAATAACAGCATCGACCAATAGGACGACCAACACCTGAAGTCTCGGTGACCACAATGACTGCAAAGCTCTCGAAACGTCGGAATAATAAAATAAAATTGTAAAATCAAAACCAAAATAAACGCTATAGTAAGCCGCATAAAATTAGTTTAATTCGTTAATCAATGTTCGCGCAAAATATAAGAAAATATTATACATTTTCTTTAGACAATTTGATATTAAGCTACTAAACGTAATTGTATCATAGACACAAGTTGACCAAAGTACATACGTATATCAAAGATACATTAGTACCGGCAAGCGCTCTCGGTTTAAGTGACCATTGCACTACCACTACACCACGGTGCTTGTATATATGAGCGTGTGTGTGTTCTATATGATGTATATGGTATAATAATGGTTAAAGCTCGAGAATGAATGGGCATTTAGAATTAAAACATCCTCCTAAATTAAACACTTGGTAACAAAATTAGAAGGACGAATATAAGGACCTCTTAATTTAGTTGCTTTTTTTTATTGATTTTGCTTTTAACGTTCTTTGCTTTTAGTTTTAGTATCTAGTACGTTTTCTGCTTAATTTTTCATCTGTTTTTCTGCTTAATTGACATAATAACAGATACTGAGGCCACCGTGAATGTAGTTGTTTTTTTTTCAGTCATCGGCGCTCTTATATAGTAATAACTCTAATTGATTTTAATAATCATAAGACAACGGAGCGCCACTTTCTACGATCCTGACACATCTATTTTACTTCTACTATTTTTTCATACTCTAATAAATGGGCACTGGATATGGGTCCCCTTTAATAATATTAACCCTTAACCAAGTTATGTAAATTAGTCTAGTACATAAGAAATATTTCACTTTTCTAACAATTAGCTACTAAAGAAACTTAGAAACTTGAATCATAGAAACTTTCAGAGTGGTATTTACTGGTGCACAGTCTGCGGATCCAGGGTGTTAGCACCACTTACAAGTGTACAGACCGTAAAGTAATTCAGTCGCGTTTCCGGTACCAACTAGAATGCGCAGTGGATTCAGTTGTTTAACTGTTTAATAGTCGCCTCCATTCATGAACTGCACTCCAGATTAACTTCATGCAGGGTGTTGTCTTATGCCAAGCTACAATAAAAAAAATATAAAATAAAAGAAAATGGTCGATCAAAGTACATATGTTCAATATAAATTGGTACCGACAAGCTTAAAATAAAAATAAGATCGATGCCTCTTCTATTAAATCAATGCCGACAAGTGGTTTTGAACCAGATACTTTCTTATTCAACTATTTCACTACCACTACACCACGGTCGTCTTAAAATTGTTCGCGTAATTTTACCGGTGCGTATTATATTCGAAGTGGTTTTAGAACATACCCTCTTTACCCAGTGAGCCAGCAGTGCGTGAAAAGGGTTCACACTTGGGGTTTCATTATATTTTTTTGTTTGTTTAATGTTTATACGTTGCGTTTACTAGAAAAGGGTTTAATTTGTTAGAAATTTCAACTGATTTCAGTTACTTTCTTCCCGTGTTTTATTTAGTTGAAGAGATGTTTGGAACGGAGAATTACGCTTCTTCCTATCTCTTTTTAAATTTATTTTACTTCCTTGATATGAGGCAGCCTAAATAGTTTCCCTATTCTATTACCTTTTCCCTTTCAAGTAAACCGAGGCAAAAGTAAACTGGGCAGATCTGTTGTATAGCTTCTTACTTACTATCAGGTCATCAGGCAAGTCAAGGTGAGATGTTGCATCACAACAAAAGAAAGTACTGAATCTAATTCAATAATCTGGAACGAATAGAGATGATAAAGAATATCGTGAGATTTACGTTGAAGAGTCTGTCATAACCCGACCGCTTATGTACTTATGAAGTTTTTTCTGGTAAAATACAACTAAGTTGTGTTATAAACAACATCATCATCATCAACAACTAGAAGACGTCCACTGCTGAATATAGGCCTCCCACTTAGAACGCTATTCCGAACGACAAGATGCCAGTTGCATCCACCGGTTATATGTAACTTGTATTATTTCGTCAGTCCTCCTAGTGGGAGGCTTACCAACTCTACGTCTTCGGGTTCGTGGTCTCCACTCAAGAACCTTTCTTCCCCCTCGGTTGTCGGTTCTTCGATCGACGTGGCCAGCCCATTGCCACTTACAAATCCTACGAGCTATGTCGCTAACTCTGGTTCTTTGGCGAATATCCTTGTTCCGGATTATATCGCGCAAAGGCACTCCAAGCATAGCTCTCTCCAATGCCCGCTGAGCGACCCTGAGTTTTCCCAACAAGTCACCAGTTAAGGACCACGTCTCAGTGCCATATGTCATCACTGGCAACATACACTGGTTAAAGACCTTTGTCTTCAGGCACTGCGGGATTCGGGCGAGAAGATTTGACTTAATTTCCCAATCGCTGCCCATCTGAGTTGGATTCTTCGGGCACCTCTATGTCAAAGTTAGACCTACCTAACTAGACAATCTGTACGAGGTAATTATAGTGATCAACAACTTCGAAAGTATCGTTCCCATCGACTACTAGCACGGGCACAACGTGGACTTTGGATATGATTTTCGTCTTGTGCTTGTTCAATTTAAGACCCACCTGTTGGGATACTTAGGTCGCTAAGTATAGCATTGAGGTTCTTCAGTGACTGTGCCATCGGAAAAACGAAGGTTAGAGATCTGAACACTTGAAAGTGATGGTACTACCCGGATCGGCAGACTAGACAAGTGACCACCAACCGCTGCCAGCCACCCTTTAAAAAGAAAGATAAACACTATCTCAACTATCTCTGTTACATTTTTATAATATATTGGTTACCTTAAGCCTTAAAGTGGGTTTGTGACTATTATAATACTCGTAAATAAAACCTTTTAAAGACGTAATTATGTGGAAGTAACCTAAAGATATTATGATGCTATTAAGATTGTTTGAGAAACCCAGCGTGGGTAAGTTAAGGTTAGTATATGATACTTGTACTCTCTTTGAGTTTTCTAATGATAATTTTGTTTTGACATAAACGCAGCGTAGGACGTTCTCCTACAAGAAGACCTGCTAATTATAGGCAACAGGAAATTATCATTGTGGATATTTCGGGGAGAGGCCTAGGTCTGCATAATGGATGCGACTGCATTTAACTTTAGCAGCAGTCTCCTAAAGAACTATATAAATTCGTGATTTTTAAAAATTTGTAGTGACAACTCTCCAGGGCTTATACTGTCCGGGTTCGATTCCCTGTCGGAGAAAAAAATTGTTTCATTTGTATTTGTAATATTTAATAATTAAATAAAATATTGCAAATATTTGTTAAATAATATAAAAAGAGGCGGTTATTTGCTCCGGGTCTGGTTATCAAAGAGCTAATGAGCGATGAACTAACTTGGTTGTTTTAGTCTTCATCACTCTTGGATGTTCTCTTGCTTATCACCAGGCGGGTCCAGATTAAATGTCGTATCACAATAAAAAAAGGCAGTGGTACCTAGTCTGCCGATCCGGGGTACTACCACCACATACAAGTATACAGACCGTGAAGTGATTTGGTCGTGTTTCGGATCAGCTTGCCAATTCCATCTAGGCCGGCATAGTGGATGTAATTGCTTCTTACAGTTATTTAATTTTAGTAGCAGTGGCATCCATTCATGGACCACACGCCGGCTCAGCATCAGGCGGGGTGCTGTCATATGGCGAGTCCCAAAAAAAATTAAAAAAAAACGTAAGATCCACATAAGGTATAATGTTAAACTGGGTTAATTAGAGAATATGTAAGATAAACGCAGAACATGTATAATAGCGTTTGTTTTGTGAAGCGACTTTGCACGCCCGTTTGTTCTATTTAACGAGTAATTTAAGACTCTATGTAAATGGCACAATTAATTTCTTATTACAAAATTAATAAGGGTGTAGTGGTAGTGCAATGTTTATGACAACCGACAAGCGCGGTTTGAACCCACTTGCCGGTAACAATGTATCTTTGTACTATGGTCGTGCTGTTTCTATGATACAATATAATACAAATGTACAAACACTTTAGTAACTACTTAATATAGAAATGTAAAAAATAGGTTCGTTACAGATTAGATGTATTTTTTTTTGTAAAATATGCAGATTAGATGTCCATTGTCTCTGCCTATTCCTGTGGGAAAAAAGGCGTGATAATTTGATTGATTGTTTGATTGATGTATACTATTACGATATTAGATGTAATATTTATTTAATAATTACATTGGGTCAATCAATCAATACATTTGTCACGCCTTTTCCCACACGGATAGGCAGAGACAATGGACATCTAATAGAATCTAGCGGATAGAATAAGGAATAGCACAGTGCACAAAAGATGTGGTTTCAAAAAGGATGTAGTGATAAGAATTGACAAAGGAATGCTTCGTGGCAAGTGGTGCTCCATTGTCTCTGCCTATCCTCGTGGGAGGAAGGCGTGACAATTTGATTGATTGATTGATAAGCAGAAACAATGGAGCACCACTTGCCACGATCCTGACACAATAAAAAAAGTTACATTGGTACCGGCAAGTGGTTTTGAACCTGGAGTTCTTAGCTTGCGTCACTACTGTACTTCACACCCACTAAAACGTCGCTTTAATTTTAATTTAGTTGCCGGCACGGGTGTTCTCATCTCCATTCGTTAAACGTTCGATTCTTTAAGAGAACGACTTAAAAGTGTTAATTAAATGGTGACAAATAACAAGAAATATATTTAACGAGCTTGCAATTTGTCACGATTAACTTAAGTCAGATTAACAGCTCTATCAATTAAATTGGTTTTCTATTTTACACTTTGACAATTTATTATTTACATTTCTATACTAAGCTACTAAAGTGCTTGTATCATAGAAACAGGACAACCAAAGTACATATATCAACATATACCAAGATACATTGGTACCGGTGGGTGGTTTCGAACTCGTACTTTCAATTTGTGTAACTATTGCAATGCCACTACACCACGGTCGATCCATTGCCCTATACTCGTATAGCCAATGAATGCTTATATGGAGTTTTGTTTGAACTTGTATGAAGAGAGTTGTGCATGTGAGTAAAGCGAGGGATTTGTGTCAGGATCGTGGCAAGTGGCGCTTCATTGTCTCTGCCTATCCCTGTGGGAAAATGGCGTGACAATTTGATTGATATGTGACTCGACATATGAGAGCACTCCGCAAAATGTTAAGCTGAAATGCGGTCCATTAATGAAGACGACTGCTACTATAGTTAAATACTATAGTTACTACTACAGCAAGTAGCAATCGCAATCACTATGCCAGCGTAACTTATAGGTTTGAATTGAAACGCGACCAAGTCACTTCACGGTCTGTATACTTGTAAGTGGTGACACTACCCCGGATTAAATACAAAATGTATTATTAAATACAAAACGTATATCAACAGTTTGTTTTGGTTTTCACGTTTTCCGGGGAAAAAAATAGGTTAATATTTTTTTATTCTTTACTTACACGATTTTAAACATGTTTGTTCGTTACGTTCATTCAATTGTTATTTTTTGCTTCAGATGGTTTTATCAACGGAAAAATTGAATGAAAATATATTTCACTTGAAACTGATTTGCATGTATTTTTAAAATGGCAAAATGTAGGATAATTTTGTAAAAGATCTATTATTAAATAATAGGAGTCCACAGTACCCATAACCATAGAGTCTATTAAATTAAATATAATTATATTATTTATTTAGCTCATAAGTGGACAATGCCCTTATACAGCAGCTAACTTTTACATCTTGTAATATTGACATTCAAAATAGTTTGTAAGTTGACAATGCTTTCTCACAGCAGCTAATGCAATGTTGCTATTGAGTTATGTATATTTGGTATCAATTAAAACTTGTGTGTTTTTCCATTTACAATGGTATCCTGCAATTTTTTTTTTATTTTTGTATTTTTTTTAACAATTGTAATTATTGTTTATCTAATGGATTGTTATTATGTTTATAAAGTTTTGACGTGTAAAAGTGCTTCTTTGGGGCCTAATTACTTAATAAATAAACTGAAACTGAATAAAATATACAGACGCGACAATGGAAGCGATAAAGTCTTCTAATCTCTTATGGTAGTGAGGCGCGACTAATTTATCAATCAATCCAATTGTAACGTCAATTTCCTATAGTGATAGGCAATGGAGCGCCTCTTACCACGATCCTGACACAACATCGTCGATTTCTTCACATCCATAATTCTCTTCATACAAGCTCTAAGGTTATGGGCACTAGGCAACCTAGCTTTCTTGAGGATGTCTCCTATTTGGCCGGGAAACATCCTCCTGGGCTTGCCTTGTTTAACGTATTAATTTATTTTACAATAATAACCACAACTACCTTAATAAAGTATTTAAAATTAAGTATTTAAACTTGTTATAGTTAATAAAAAGTTATTTACTAATAGAGGCCAAAGTTTTCCATCTGAATTAAAATTTTCCATTTTCTATTGAAAAACCTTTGGCAAAGTGACGGGGCATTAAGCTAATGAGTAAATTGGAAATTAGGTTAATTAACGGTATGTCACTCAACAAGGCGGGCGAAAGACAAAAATACATTAAAGAGTTACAAAAGTGAAATAGCAAAACAAACCTAATGATTTAAAAATATAAGTAAAATCAATCAATCAAATTGTTACGCCTTTTCCCCACAGGGATAGGCAGAGACAATGGAGCGCCACTTACCATAATCCTTACACAGCTTCATTCACATCCACAATTCTCTAAAATGTAAAAGTTTTTTTTTTGACATATTCCCTTACTTTTGTTTATTTATTTAATTAGGTATATTTATACATGTATAATTGGGTTATGTGACAGTTCGCAAAAAAAAAATTATAATACTTGACTGGTTGGCAACACAAAAACACAAATTGTATACTCTAATACAATACACACTGCAATAAAAGATTATACACATCAAACAATAATAATAAAAATATACTCATTACAATAAATATGTATAATAACAAACAAAAACTAACTATTTATTAGTTAGTTTAACAGTTGACTTTGAATGTACACACGTAGAGATTGTTTGAGAAGAATCCTGCCTATCCCTCAGTGGTAGACAGTGGTACCCAGTCTGTCGATCCGGGGTAGTACCACTTACGTACAGTACAGACAGTTAAGTGACGTAGTCGCGTTTCGGGATCAGCTTGTAAGTTGCCGGTTACAACTAGGCCGGCATAGTGTATGTGATTGCTACTCACAGTTATTGAATTGTAGTAGCAGTGACATCCATTCTGGACCTCACTTCAGCTTAACATCAAGCGGGGTGCTGTCATATGTAGTCACAATAAAAAAGTATTATTAGGATGATTGTAAAACAAGAGAAGATTAGGACATTTCACATTCGAATAAATATACAAAATATCCATTTATTGTTAGAGTTATTTTGGTAAAAAAAAAACTTTAGTTTACATTGAAATTGAGGGGTATATTTTTTCACCAAATAAAAGCGTGTAAAAGGCCAGTTTCCGTTGAACACAAGTAATCTAATCAAACTGGCTTTTCAAAGTCTACATTTCATAAAAAAAAGATACATTTAATTTGCAGTGGGCAATTCTGTACATCTGTTGTTATACTCGCAACACGTTCTGCTTTGTGGTTTCGCGAAAAGGAACCAGCCTATTCGTGGTACCTATTCTCGATATTCGAACCATATACGATAATGATAAACTATTATACTAAGTAATCTACTATTTATTGCGCCGGCGACTGTAGACTGCTTTACTGGTTTGTATGAGATTGATTCCGTGCAAGGCGATAATAGTCTGCAGCCGCCGCATTAATATTGTTTCCAAACATCATATTTATAATCTATAACTCAGCAAATGCTGATTGTCGCAATAGTGTCGCATTGCACGGAATCAATCTTATACAAACCAGTAGTGCAGTCTGCTGTTTGCGGCCTGCAGTCGCCGGCGGAATCACACCTTTAAACAAAGACAACCGTGGATATAAAACAATATACCCCGGTTCTCGATATATCGGTACCAATATATCTTTGATATACAATGTACTTTGTCGCCCAGTTTCTGTGATATAAATACGTTTATTGGCTCATTACATATACTTCGAAAATCTTTAGTTTATGGACTACAGTTTGGGCTTTGCTTTTGTGGCACCATCTCACCTTTAATTACTATTAAACAACTGCAAGTAGCAGTCGCATACCAACTGTCAAGCTGATCCCGAAACGCGACTGAGTCACTTCACAGAGGCTTTGTCTGTATAAACTTTGGTATAAAAAAATACCACTCCTAATATGTACTTTCATAATATTTTCTTAGATTTTGCCCGAACGTTGATTAATGAATTAAACCATAGGTCTTCAACCTTTTTTAGTGCAAGGGCCAAACATCGATTTCACATCGTCCGAAGGGCCACAACTTTTCACGACACTTTACCACCTTATCAATAAAATAAAAGACATACATAATTTCAAATTTCAATAATCTTTATTGGTTAATTAAAGTCAATCTTCATTGGTTAAATAAATTAGCTGGCGGGCCGCATGAGGCCCGAGGGCCGCGGGTTGAAGACCCTAGAATTAAATTAGGACTACCAACACCTCAGTCTCTTCGTGACCACGATGGCTGCAAAGCTCTCGAACGGTCGAAATTATAAAATAAAATAAAATTATAAAATCAAAACCAAAATAAACGCGATAGTAAGCCGCATAAAAATTTGTAAATTCATGAACTTTCATTTTTAAACCTACATAGAAACAGGACGACTTAAGTACATACATCAAAGATACCAATGTATCTTTGGTTTTTAACAGAGGGTTTTTGTTTGTGTGATCATTTTACTATAACTAGACCACACGGTAGTCTTACCTATGAAATAAAAAAATGAATCTAGTTCGCATAAAAATAAAATAAATAAACATGTTTAAATGCGTATTGTTTAATATGTAATCGAACATATCAAGAATGGAATTCCAGCCGTGGGGTAACCTTGGGAAGGGCCAGTAGCTAAGGCCGCCGCATTGCGGCTCACCCATTAATATTTTACGTACAAAGCAAACGTTTTCTCGAAGGTAGAAGAGTATCATCTGGACACTATCATAAAAGTGCGCTTCGAATTTGCTAACATTAACTTCACTCTATTTTATTTTGTTAACGTGGATTTTGTGAATAACCTTTATTTGAACAAATGGATTAAAACCACACGATATTTATTTTAGAACTAGATACCTGTCATAATTTGACTTATATTTATTTAAGAACTAGATAGCAGTCATAATTTGACTTATATTTATTTAAGAACTAGATACCAGTCATAATTTGACTTATATTTATTTAAGAACTAGATACCAGTCATAATTTGACTTATATTTATTTTAGAACTAGATACCAGTCATAATTTGACTTATATTTATTTTAGAACTAGATACCTGTCATAATTTGACTTATATTTATTTAAGAACTAGATACCAGTCATAATTTGACTTATATTTATTTAAGAACTAGATACCAGTCATAATTTGGCTTATATTTATTTTAGAACTAGATACCAGTCATAATTTGACTTATATTTATTTTAGAACTAGATACCTGTCATAATTTTACTTATATTTATTTTAGAACTAGATACCTGTATGATTGACTTATATTTATTTTAGAACTAGATACCTGTATGATTTGACTTATATTTATTTGTACTCTAAAGACTAAAGGTATTTATTTAGTTTTTTTTTATTGTGACACGACATCTGACCTCGACTCGCCTGATGATAAGCAAATGGAGGTCCAAGAGTGACGACGAATGGAATAACCGAGTCAGTTCCCGGCTGCCCCAGCCGCCGCCACTATGCCGGCCTAAGGTAACTAAGGTTAATCCTTAAATCCTATAAGGTTCTAACTATAATTACAAAAGCGCACCTAATTATCTTATACATTTTTATAGCGGCCAAACAACTGAGAAGTACAACTATTTCTAAATATAAAGAGTAATAAAGATGTTCATAAACAAAATAATATTTGAATTTAAAAATATTAATGCATAATTGTTAAAAAACATAAACAAATACATTCTATATAAACATAAATACGAGTAAATAGATAAACAAATCATCAAGTATCCTAGATACTTGGCGACCAAAGTAATCATATCAAATACCGAATTTGGTCCCTGGTGCACGGTCATCTTTAAAAACACTCCAGACCATATGAACTTATAACTAGTGTTATCCAGCATAAATTATCACTACTATCTAAATAATTTTTAGTGGCGCTCCTTTGTCTCTGCCTATCCCTGTGGGAAAAAAGGCAATTTGATCGATTGATTGATAAAAAAATAATTGTAAATTTAAATCCTAGAATACAGAGCTTTGATTAGGATATCCAGGATCCAGACCTAGCTAGTGCACTAATTCGTTTCAATAGAGTGAACTCTTTTTCCTTTATAGTTTGTAGACCTGTGCTGTGAAAGCAGCCTGACCGATAATATGTTGCGGTTCATGATAGCCGGCCTAGTTGGAACAGGCAATTGTCAAGCTGGTCTAAAAACGGTCGGCAGACTGGGCAAGTGACGACCAATTGCCTGCCTACCACTCTTCAATGCCTGGAATAAATATCTGCTGCATTTGACAAATATTTTAATATGCAATTAATTAATCAATCAAATTGTCACACCTTTTTCCCACAGGGACAAATACCTCGCTTCCCACACATCCACAATTCTCTTCATCGAAGCTCTACGGTTATGAACACTAGGCCACCCAGCTTTCTTGAGGATGTCTGGGATTTGGTCGGAAAACCCACTTCTGGACTTGCCTTCATCCACATTAAATTCTACAATTCTACGAAGCGGTAGACGTAGCGTAGGTAGGTCACGAATAAACAGTGGATGCAACTGGCATCTTGTCGTTTGGAATGGCGTTCTAAGGGAGAGGCCATATCAGCAGTGGAAGTCTTCTGATGATGGTGATGAAATCTTATATTTTTTTTTAAACAATTATCTTACCGTGGATTGAACCCGGGACTTAAGCGTGTGTTAACCAACGAGCTACACAGGTCGGCACGAAATCCTAACTGCCTAATAATTGTAAAATAGTGTAAGAAAATGATCACTCATAAATTTAAATAAACGCGAAATAAAATACTTAGTATGTTTTTTCCGTATTTCATAGCTCGTTTAGTTATTATAGGATCTAAGAAAAAATTGTCGGGGCGTACAAAATAGGCAATATCGTCATTTTGCGAAAGTAACGGTATGGTCGTGCAAGTTTAATGTCGGAATAGGGATCCGATGGGTCTTTTATAACCCTTCTAGTGACTACGAGAAAGATGTATAAATGTATTTTATAGATTCATTTTTATTATGACATCGGATATAAGTTAACATTATGGGTAAGTGACAAGAATGTCTTATAAACAGTTTTTATTGTAAATTAGAATTATTTAATGTCGGAATTCAATAGGTATTTTATAAAATTAGAATGAAAAGAGGAATTTAGAAAATAGTTTTTTGTAAATATTTTATTTTCACCGCACTTGTTTAATTATTATTATTATTGTATTGAAGAGTATTTTTTTACATGTCTATACTAAGCTACATAAGTGCATATGTATCATAGAAACAAGACATATATCAAAGATACATTGGTACCGGCAAGTGATTTTGAACCCGTGCTCTCGGTTTGCGTAATTGCACTGCAACTACACCACGGTCGCCACGGTATTATGAATATATCCGTGTAAAATTACGAGTATACATATTAAGAAAGTGTAAGTTTCAATAAGAGGATGAAATGACAGAATGTGAGATAATGATAGACGGAAAGCAAGTGGAACAAGTCAAACAATTTGTTTACTTGGGAAGTATGTTTACTAGAGATGGAAAGTGTGATGAGGGAAGCAAGTGAGTTGTGTAAGGATCGTGGTAAGTGGCGCTCCATTGTCTCTGCCTATCCCTGTGGGAAAAAGGCGTGACAATTTGATTGATTGATAAGTTTTAATGATCTTTATCGAATAAATATTTCGATAGTTTTTTTTGTATAGGTAAAATGATTTTTTTGGTTTGATCCTATCGTTACAGGCTATCATCCAATGAATAGGTCAAGGTACTGTTAACTGTAAATATTGTAAAATAATTAATAAATATTTTTACCTTCTTTTATTTAAACAAAAATATATTTTTTTATATGAATTCTTTATTGACGACAGTAACCCTTATCAAAGTCTAAATAAAGACTAAAATAAAATTCCAGAATTAATTTCGCCTTTTTTGTTGTTTTAATCACACTAAAACGTCTTGAGTAATTTTAATTAAATTTTAATTTTGCTTTTATGAATTTAAAGGCCTGTTCCCTTTTCATCTTGTTTGTAATGAAAGACGGATTTTGGTGCCTAAATTTTTTATACGATTTTTATAATTGCTGTATATTATGTACTTTTATATATATAATTGTATAATGATGTATATAATGTAAATAATATTATGTATAATGTAATTATAGTTGCTTGGTTATAACTTCTAAACAACGATATTTATAATACTTGAAATACTTTTGGCCGGCATAGTGGCGGCAATTAAGGAAACCGTACAATGAAATTTAAGGCAACCGTGGTGTAGTGGTAGTGCAATGGTAGCTTAATATAGAAATGTAAATAAAACAAATAGTATTTTTCAATCGTCGGCGATTTTATACATCCTCTTACTTGCCATCAGGCAAGTCAAGGTCAGATATTCTATCTCAGTAATAATAACAAAAAAAAAACTTGAAAAGTTAGCTGGCTATTGACTTTAAGTTGTCCTAAACAGACGAATCCATTAGTAACCCATCGCATTAAACATACGTATTTTTGAAATAATAATAACTTTTAATATTATCAATACTTTAGGCAATAAAAATAATAGAAGTAAATTAAATTATATACTTTAACAAATAAGTCTATTATTGCCAATAGCCTCTAAAGGTGTTTTTATCTTGTGAATTGTAAAGGAAATATCAATTGTTTGCTTTGCTTTCCTCGACAGTTTTCTTTTGTGTTTCATTCGAGAATAAAAGCATAAAAGCTTGCGTTTGGAAATAAAAAAAAAAACAATAATCATCAATTCTATAAAAGCGATAGACACGTAAAGTCCCAGGTTCTATTTCCGGTCGGAGCAAAAAAATGTTTTATTTTCAATCAATATTACAAATATTTGTTAATAAAAAAAGGCAAATAATGCTCCGTGTCTGGTTTTCTCAGAGTGGTAGGCAGTGGTGCCCAGTCTACGCACCCGGTGTAGGACCTGTGATTATGAAGTGACTTAGTCGCGTTTCAGGATCAGCTTATAAGTTATTGAGTGGGTATTATATTTACCCAATTATTTCTTTTATAATGTCAGTGATCAATTAAATATCGACACAAAACACTGCATATATTTATTAAAAACAGTGCACAACAGTACAAAGGCGGACTTAATTCTCTGTTCTGTATTTATTTATTAAAGTCAGCGCATGCCTCCTTTTACCTACTTTTTGCACTCTGCATAACCCAAAGGTTGACTGGCAGAGAAAGCTTTACGGCTTTACTTAAGTCCGTCTTTGGTATACTTTTTACAAAGAAGCAATAAATAAATTAAACAAACTAGGATTCCTGTGAGAATAGTTCTGTACTCGTATTAGAGAGTTGTTTATAGGAAGTAAGAAAGTCAAGATCGTGGCATAGTTCATCGTCTCACGAGTAGCATAATCTCTGTAGAAATGGAGGCATATTGAAATAATATACATAGTATACTGTACAGGCTATGAAGAGAATTGTGGATGTGAAGGAAGTAAGGGAGTTGTGTAAGGATCGTGGTAAGTGGCGCTCTATTGTCTCTGCCTATCCCTTCAATCAAATCAAATCAAATCCAAATTTGATTTGATTTGAGTATACTGTAATTTAATGTAAATAAACTTTGAAAATCAATGACTCGGATTTTCATATAAGATGCGAAGAAACTTTTTCCCAGCCTAATATTTCAGTTTGACTTTTTATAAAAGTTAATGACAATTATATTTTATTGTGACTATGGCTATAACATATGACAGCACCCCGCCTGATATTAAGCTGAAGTGCGGTCCATGATGGAGGTGACTGCTTTTATAATTCAATAACTGTAAATAGCAGTTACATCCAATGTGCTGGCCTAGTTGGAACCGGCAACTTACAAGCTGATCCCGAAACGTGATTAATTCACTTCACGGTCTGTACACTTGTAAGTAGTGGTACTACTCCGGATCGGCAGACTGAGTACTACTGCCTACCACTCATATTCTTTATATACTCACTTACATTACCTACCATATATTTATATTATATTTGAATTGTTGTGCTGTCTAATTTTAAAACCTTGGATCCGTCAAACATACACACTCGCCGGTGTATGACCACAGCTGTAGACTAAGTATGTTTTATTAAGTCGAAATCAGTAAAAAAAACAATGAAATAATTTATTCATAAACTTGTTGTTATGGTTGGTAAAATAAAATTATATTTTGATTATTGAAAATAAAAGCAATTATTTTTAATGAAAAACAAGTGGGGAAGTGTAGGTATAGTTGGGGAATGAGTTAAATGCATTCGGGGCCTGAGGAGCGGCGGGTGGGCAAATACCTCCCACCCGTATCATACTGGCCGCCATTAGTGACGCGCTTAGCTTGGCGGTGTCACTTAATAGCGCACTATCGATAAAAACGTGTCATCAATTATTTTGTTTGTTTATTACAAAATGAGCGAGTTAACTCAAAAAAAGAGAGTAGTCATCCGTAGCCAGGCTAGAAACATTATTAGGAACGTGATTAAAATGTGTGAAGAAGAAAAATTATCAAATATAGTAACTATATCTTTATGTAAAAGTATTGATAGATCATGTTATTATACCGGTGTACCTAAAAGCACAATTAATAATATAAAATGTGAGTCGACTTTAGCTGGATCTTTACTTTTGAAATCACCCACAAAAAAGGCAAAAAGATAAATTTTAAACGTAATGTTAATATTGACGACTTTGACCTTGGCGTTATAAGAAGATGCATATTAAGATTTTTATTTAATAAAAAAGATTTTACCAACATGTCCTAAACTTTTAACTGCCCTGCGTGAAGTATAATAGTATAGTTAGTAATATTTGTATTCACACATTTAAATAAACTAATAAAGTGGAGGGGCGCGTCATTTATAGTTAGACTAGCTATACTTTTCACTTATGCTATCGGAATCATCAAGGTCATCAGATTCATCGCATTCGTCCTCGTTAGAATCAAGTATAGTATATACCGACTTCAAAATTATAAAATAATTATTTAATAATTTCTATTTAACTAAATGAAAAAAAAAAGGTATTACTTTGTGAGTAGTAAATTTATTTTTTGCTAGTTTACTGATTAAAGTCGTATTTTTTGTTAAAATTATTTTATCGGTGTGTTTTATTCTTATTTTATATTTGCTCGTGTGCGTAAATGCAGTGGAGGGGCACGTTCTTTCGGCTTAGACAGAATATACTGATTTATGAATATGGACACCTTAAAGTTTCGTAAGCGTTGACGACAAAATAACTTTAGTTTAGTTTAGTTAAAAAGTTGATATATGATTGGTTAAATATATGATTAAATAATAATTATTGTTGTTAATGTATAAACATTTATTAAATATAAATTTATAATATTTATTAACTAAATTAAAATACGCAAGTAAAAAAGTGTGTTATCAATATTTTGCATGTTACTTCACTATTCATGATAGACACGTGACGATGACGTCACAACCGCATTCTTCGCACGTTTCTTTAAGTCGTTCCCCTACTATATTTATTTTTGTAGGTGTATACCAAGGTAGTAATTAGACGAAATGTAAATTAAAAACTCAATTACAGTTTTATGGGTTTTTTTCGCCAACATTGTTTCTTTATTTAACATTTCTATACTTAGCTACTATTGTAAGGATGAGTGAAAGTAGATTGATAAAAGAAATTTATAAATTTTATGTGAATGGCTGCGTTAATCGAGGCAAACCCGAGGCAGAGGAAGGTGTACTCCGACCAAATCGGGGACTTTATATCGAAGAATCTTTTACAGTCTCTGCAGCTCACCAGTGGAACAAGCTTCCCCTGACTATCAGACAAAACCCAACTATCAACAACTTTAAACACCTACTTACCAATCACTTTTTAAATAAACAAACCTTATAACATCCTTATTATCTCATACATGTGTTTTATTTTATGTATATTTGTGTATATGTTGCCTAATGTATGTATTGCTTATATTTATATGTGTGTAAATGTATGTATGTGTGTATGTATATATACATATATCCATATATTTATAACAAATGTCATATAAAAATAATATTAAATCTTTATAATAAATGGTTTGCACCGAGCCAATCACAGCACAACACAACAAAGGTTAGCTGGTAGATAATGCCTAAGGCATTAAGCTCGCCTATGTACCTTATTTTTGTGCAATAAAGAGTTTATAAATAAATAAATAAGAATAGGACTTGTCTGAGAAGTCCTAACTGAGTTTAAAATAAGCTGAAAATGGTTCAAGAACACGCCAAACTTTTGTCACATTTCATATAAGGCAACTCTGAGTAAAATTCCCATGAGCGATTCCAGTCTAAACTATGAAGGATTGTTAATATGTCGCCAAATATCCTATCAATTACTGCACAACCTTTCCGAACTTTGAAGGTTTCTAACCACTTGACCTACCGACCTATTAAACTTTAAGCTTATCTCGTCGAGCGTCGGAGGAATGTAGTGTTCACGGATGGACGCACGAATGGACACATTAATGCCGTATTTTACTATCAATAGTACTGCGTAGAAAAAAAAATAATCTGAGTTGCGCGTGGCGTAGTGATTAGCACACCAGTCCGTTACGCGGAAAGTCTCGGGTTCGACTTTGTTTCATAGTTTTTATTTGTAACATTTAATCTAAATATCAAAATAATAGATTATAAAAAAATAATAATAGGTGGATATTTGCTTCGGGTCTGGTTATTAAAGAGTGATAGGCAGTGGTGCCCAGTCAAGCGATTTGGGGTAGTACCACCACTTGAAAGTATATATACCGTATTTGCATTCGCAACACAGCCGCATGCAAATGCTCGTCTTGTTCTTCAATTGAGAATTGTTCTTCACGTAATTATTGATAACGTCATTAGGGTTGAAAAACAATTTTAATGCCAGTACGCAGTGCGACGCAGTACGACGCAGTGGTATCAAAAATTCTGGTCGAAATTTTGATACAGCTTGTCTAACTATAAATAACGCCCCTCCACTTTATTGGTTTATTTAAATGTGTGAATACGAATAATATTAACTATATTACTATACTTTATCAGCGTGCTCCTCCTTTTGTGTCTAACCAGCAACTGAAAGACCAATTATAATTGCATTTTCTGTTTGTTGCATCCATATTTTATATTTGCTCGTGTGCGTAAATCCAGTGAACGGGCGCGTCATTTCGGATTAGACAGACTCTACCAAACTAACTAATCACCTGCCACTTTTACCGACCTGTCTCGACGAGGTGGTGTTTCTGTTTTTGGACCAAAAAGCTCTTATATGACGAAAACAGCATTGAAAAAAATATTTGCACCGATTGTCTCACTAATTATGACTAGCGAATATTTTTCACACGAATAATGACGCGGGGTCTAAGCATGTGTAGTCTGTGTAGCCTTGCCGTCAAATATTAGTTTATACAAAAAGTTAGTAAACGCTCGTTAACGGGTCGATCATAATGAGCTTGAAATAAACATTTTTGGTTTATTATTATTACTGTGGCTAATGTTTAGGTAACGTTTGTAATGTTACGTCATTGAAGGCCTTTATACTTTACGACTATTATTATAGTAGTTTGCGTGATTAAAAGTAGATTGAAGAAAAGAATTTATAATTCATAAATATATATTTATCTATCCTTTTGGCCGGAATAGTGACAGCAAACGAATGTTAGAAATGAAACGGTTTTGTCAGTATGTGGTTATCTTGGACAAGTTTATTAATAATTAAAAACTTAATTAAAAAACATTAAAATTTGTTTTTAAAGTCACTTATTTTGTATTTAAGCTTGTAGAATCTGGATATAAAATTATGTAGGAAAAATGTGTGAGGATCGTGGCAATTGGCGCTCTATTGTCTTTGCCTATCTTTAGGAATAAAGTGTGAAAATTTTATTCACTTATTAATAAAAAAAATGAAACCAGTTCTAAACTATTACTAAGCTACGAAACATGCTTGTATCATAGAAACTAAACGAACTAAGAGCATATATCATAGATACATCGGTACTGACAAGTGGTTTTGAACTCGGTACTCTCGGTTCATGTGGCCACTACACCTCGGTCGCCTTATCTTATTATTTTCCAAGTTTTGTCTTGATGATTTTTTTTTTAGATTTTGTGAAAACATTGATAGAATTAAACAAATTTTATGCGACTAATTATCGCGTTTATTTATCGTGCCATTCCGCGAAAACAATGGCTGCAAAGCTCTCGAAACGTTGGAATAAAAAATAATTGTACAATCATTAAGCAAAAATAAACGCGATAATAAGCCGCATAAAATTTGTCAATCAATTAATCAATTGTCACGCCTTTTCCCACATGGATAGGCAGAGATAATGGAGCGCCACTTGCCACGATCCTGACACAACTCCCTCGCTTCCTTCACATTGACAATTCTCTTATTACAAGCTCTATGGTTATGGGCACTAGGCAACCTAGCTTTCTTGAGGATGTCTCCGATTTAATCGGAAAACACCTCCTGGACCTGCCTCGTTTAACGCATCCAATCACATGAGATTTATAAATTTCTTTCGTCAATCTACTTTCACTCCTTCTTTTCATGTGCCCAAACCATCGAAGCATTGTTTAATTCATTAGTACATTTTTTTTTAAATAAAGTACGTTGATGCTAATAGAGTTGGCATGAATAAATTGGCCATAAGGCATTTGGAATGAAAGCCTCTCTCTCGCCACTCAACTGGATTTACTTAAACCTACCCGATGAAATTATACCGTCACACTTTAGGTGTCCCTTTTTCCGGTAAAATAAATTATTTATTTTATAATTTATACTTAATATTTATTCAGCTGGCATAGCTGAGGCAGTTTTTCAGTGGGACAAAAGTCGTGTTTCAATAAAAAAATGAATATTATATATTTAAACTTGTATATAAAATTAAAAGTATATTAACTATAATAAAAATATCATCTAATGATATTCCAAAGGAGATAGTCGCATCTGAGATAGTCCCAAGGAGACAGGCAACATTTCCCCTTTGTATAGCAAGGCTTGCAAAAATAATTGTCAGCTTTTCTGTCTCCAGACTTCTCCGTCAGCCGCTTGGCCAGGCGCTTAGCTGAAGGTCCCCAAGGGCCTATCGTCTCGACCCCAAACAGCGCAAATTCGTAACCAGTACCGAGGTTAGCGTATTTGTGCAGCTTGGGGTTTTATATTATGTGGAACGATTTATATCTAAGTCATCAGCTGGACTGGATAGTAAGCTTGCCTGATGCCCCGATAACGTTATTCTAACGCTCATCTTTGGTGTAGTGGTAATGAAATGAAAATGACATACTTAATTCTCCGGTTCAAAACCCACTTGTCGGTCTTTGATACATGTGCCTTGGTCGCCTAGTTTCTATGATACAAGCACGTTTAGTAATTAAGTATAGAAATTTAACAAATAAAAATAGTATTAATATTATTATTTATTAATGTAAATAATAATAAGTTATAATAATAATAACCACAGAACTTATTTATAGAAAATTGTGGATGTAATGGAAGCGAGAGACTTGTCAGGATCGTGACAAGTCGTGCTTCATTATCTCTGCTTGTTCATAATAAATTTAAGGCGAAAAAATATTAATTGAATTATTTTTAAAAATAATCTAGATATTAACTCCCTCGCTTCCCTTACATCCACAATTCTCTTCATACAAGCTTTACGATGATGGGCACAAGGCAACCTAGCTTTCTTGATATTATTAAATCTTTTTTATTGATACTGTACATTATGGTAAGCAAGAATGAGTCCAAGAGCACTGACGACTGAAAAATACGACTCAGTATAATTGCCTCAGTCACCGTCACTATGCCGTACAGTAGTGCATTAAACAAAACCTATGTATATGTGGAGAAAAATGTATAAGTAAATATTGGAGAACAAAGTTTAATAAAAACAAGGATCAATTCCTTCAGTTGTATGACGTAGGAAGGATAAAGAATTCGAGAGTAGAGTTTTATGTTTCATACATTTTTGTAGTTCTATTTTCTTTGAGACTCCTACAACGGAATCCTATCTGACGTGAGAGTATATTCAATTTATGCTTGAAATGAGGGATTAAGTGATGTGACTGTTGCAGTTATTTAACTGTAGTAGTAGTCGCCTCCATTCATGGATCCATTCTGACGACAGGCGTGGACGAACGGTTTAGCGACTGGTTTGTTGCGCGTAAAGTCCCGGGTTCGATCCCCGGTCGGAGTAAATATTTGTTTCATAGCTTTTATTTGTAATATTTAATAGTATTAAATATTGCAAATATTTGTTAATAAAAAAATGAGATGTATATTTGCTTCGGGTCTGGTTATCAAAGAGTGGTAGGCAGTGGTACCCAGTCTGCCGATCCGGGGTAGTACCACCACTTACAAGTATACAGACCGTGAAGTGATTTGGTCACGTTTCGGGATCAGCTTGTAAGTTGCCGGTTCCATCTAGGCCGGCATAGTGGATGTGATTGCTACTCATAGTTATTGAATTGTAGTAGCAGTGACATTCATTCATGGACCACACTTTGGCTTAACATCAAGCGGGGTGCTGTCATATGTCGAGTCACAATAAAAAAAAATTAAAAAAAAGATCACACTCAAGCTTATTATCAGATGGGGTGCTGTCTAGAAGTTCTAGAGTGGAGACCACGAACCGGAAGACGCAGCGTAGGTAGGCCTCCCACTAGGTGGACTGACAACATAGTGAAAGTCACGAATAACTGGTGGATGCAACTGGCATATTGTCGTTCGAAATGGCGTTCCAAGAGGGAGGCCTATGTTCAGCAGTGGACGCATTCTGGCTGATGATGATGATGACGATGTGCTGTCAATGTCGAACCTTAAAAAATTATGATTAGGCATTTCCGCTATCTCAGATTTGTAATATTTTAAGTATAGTTTTAAAAGGCTGTTAAAATACCACCTACTAACAGGAAAAATAAAATTCTGACATTGATATGACTGTTTTAGAAACGCTACGTACGCGTATAATCATGTATTTAACATTTTTAAGCGTCGAATAGCAAATTGTCTGACCTCGACCTGCATGATGGTAAGTATGATGGAGATCCCAGAGGGCTGACGTCTGAAAATCCGAGTCAGTTCACGGACGCCACAGTGGCCAGCACTATGATAAATAATAATTGCTAAAATGAAAATGCTGTGAAATTATTGATATTTCCTGACCTAGTCACTGTTTCAGTCGTCCTCATTCCTGGATCTCCTCTTGCTTATCATCAGGCGGGTCGAGGTCCAACTTCGAGTCACAATAAAAGAAAAACTTTTCCGAAGAGTTGTGTCAGGTTTGTGGAAAGTGGCGCTCCGTTGTCTCTGCCTCTTGATAATGATAATGTTTTTTTTTAACTTCGGAGTTTTACATATTAATACTGAGGGTATTATATCACAGAAACAGGATGACCAAAGTAAATATTATAAGTATACATTAGTACCGGCAAGTAGTTTTGAACTGAAGGCTGTCGGTTTGCGTGATTGCCTACTACTATACGTTTTAACGGTGACTATAGCGACGTACGTGAACACGTCTGACACATGATAGTGGCGCAAGAAACTTTCACATTTTACCGCGACACGTGCTATTGAAAATGTGTTTTCGGATTTGACACGTGACAGATTCGTGGAGTGTTTTTTCTCTATTTCCCTGCGTGCTCCAATTCACTTTTTTATTTTATTTCCCGCCCAATAAATGGTAGGAATATTTGTTTAACCTCTGTATTAGTTTGTTATCCTACCAGCTGTCAGTGTGTTAGGGAAATTGACATTATTTGACAGACTGTTTTCTTATTAGACGTTTGTTGAAATAAGTGGTTCGGGTTGGAGGAAAGATTTCCTTGTAACATTAATTTATAATAAATATTAAAAGAAAAAAAAAATAGGCATATGTTTGCTTTTAGGTACCTACTACTCATAATACCTACTACTCATAAACACAAAGGTGTTAATGAGTAGTAGGTATTAAGTTATTGGTTATTTGCCGACCCTTTACAAGAGTGAAGACCGTGAAGTAACTCACTCGAGTTTAGGAATCAACCTAAAAGTTGCCAGTTGCAAAATAGGCCTGCGTAGTGGATGTGTTTATAACTTGCAGTTATTTAATTGTTCACGATAAAAAAATGAAACCAGCAACTAAAAGCTGATTTCGTTTTTTTTAGTTTTGTTCCGTTAGTTTGAAGTTTGGTTAGAATAAGAAGCCCATTGAAAAGATTTTAATACAAACATTGAAAAGAAATAAAGCTTCACAGATTACTTTAATCAGAGCTAAAGCCTTTCTTCGATTTAGCGCCTAGCCTTTGTTAAAGAGTGCATGAGGTAATAAAAGGTGGTATTTTCACACAAGAGATGATATTACGAATAAATCTCTCTATTTGAAATCCTAATACCTCTTCTATTAACATCTCCTTTTTGATTCTTACTTTTTCCTCTTTGATTCTTCTTTAAATGATTTTATTATTCAAAGCCTATGCAATTATTCTATACTAATCTATACTAATATAAAGAGAAAAGATTTGTATTTTTGTGTGTGTGTTTGTTTGTAATGAATAAACTCAAAAACTACTGTACCGATTTCAAAAATTCTATCACCATTAGAAAGCTTCATTCTTCGTGAGTATAATAGGCTATGTTAGATTTTCAAAAAGTTTAGGGTTCCGTACGAAATCTCGAATAATGTAACCTAAGGTGTAAAAAAATTACTCATAAAATTCTTTACATCGCGTACGCTGAGAAAACTATTGACGATAGAACAAAATAATGTTCTACAATTTTTAAGAACACATTATAATCTACAAAAAATTCTGCGATAGCATATATAATTATTTACAACTATAATATTTTTTTCACTATAACTACTTTTTCATGTTACAAAATAGAAAAACTGATTAATTAAATTGATAAAAAACTGATAATTGACCTGGGTAACGCTAGGTTATGCAGCTAGTTTTTGATATATTAATGTGACAATGATATGTCACAACATGCCAGCTCTATTCTATTATTTTTATTCTCTTTTTTATTATTATTTACATTTATACTAAGCTACTAAAGTGTTTGTATCATAGAAACAGGACAACCAGAGTACATATATCAAAGATGGGTACCGGTGGGTGGTCTCTAACTCGTGCTCTTCGGTTTTCGTAACCATTGCACTGCCACTAACTACACCACGGTCGCCTTAAATTTCATTATTTATTACCATGCGTGTTTTAAGTAAGCCCTATAATTTACAGTAAGTTTTTTTTGTTTCAGGTAAGCTATTTTAAGAATATAAGGTGCCGGGTATAGAAAGTACATTGAGAAAAATCTATCTATGTATTTTTGGTTAAATGAATACGACTTATAGCGTATAAGTCGTATTCATTAACAAAAAAACAGTAAGTTATATTTTTAAAATGAATGTTTATAAAATGAATCTATATGAAATATATAATAGATGGTTGCGTTAAACGAGGCAGACCCAGGATGGTGTTTTCCGACCAAATCGAATCATCCTCAAAAAAGCTGGAAGCTGCCGTAGAGCTTGTATAAAGAGGATTGTGGATGTGAGGAAGTTAGGTCAGGATCGTAGCAAGGGCGTTCCATTGTCTTTCGTTCCTGCGGTAAAATGCGTGACAATTTGATTGACTGATTGTAAATGTAAGGAATCATCTTGAAAGTTTAGCAAGGGCGTCTTAGCGCGGCGTACCTCAAGTTAACATTAGAAGGTGCAAAATTAAAATTTAAAATTCAATTAACAATTAGAATAAAAAAACGGTTTTAATAAAAACAACATAGCGAATTCTATTTTCAAAAGAAATAGAAGTGTTTATTAAAAGTAAAAATTGCAGGCATGTTTATTTTAATGATCAAAAAGTGCATAATTTTTTTATATTTGAAATCTATTTTCAAAATAACTAAAATTTTTATGAATTTTTGAACATAAAACACCAAAATGGTAATAGTTAAAATTAATTGATCCATTTTTGTTTGCAAAAAATATACGAAATGTGGTTGACGTTTTGTTGTTCTATTTTTAAAAAAGATAATAAATATTTGTTTTTGCCTTAATTTGCTAAATGATAATATGACATATCTAGATTCTATTTTTAAGTAAACTTCGATAGTTTGGGCGCATGGAAAGGATGAGTGAAAGTAGATTGACGAAAACAATTTATAAATCTGATGTGGATAGATGTGTTAATTAAAGCTTGTATGAAGAGAATTGTGGATGTGAAGGAAACAAATATTCCAAGAGCTGGCGACGAAAATCGACAAGAGTTTAGTAATGTCTCATAATTCAATATGATTTAGTATTGAGGGTGTACATGAGTCAGCACCCACTCGCAAGGTCAGATAGTGGAACAGCTGGCGGCAGCACGCTTTGATGTATGTAAAATTTCAACATGCTCTACAAGTGTTTAGTAATGAATGAAAATTGGCAAACAACTAGTTTATAGTATAAAAAAAGGGAAGAAAGTGGTCAGACCGCATTATTGTGGAACGCTGCGAGTCAGCACTCCACATAAGTTGTCGCCGGAATGATATCGGTGCAAGAGTTTAGTAATGGCTGGAAATTGCCATACTGCTTTATTATTATATATAATTTAATAGAAAAATAGTCAGATCACAAATTAATGGAACAGGGGTAGTCAGCAGCCGCTTAAAGTGCGGATATCGAATACGCGCGGATGTTCGGAGCGCGTACGGATATATGCCTATATTTCAATATATAAAGGTGATATAGTTAATCATTAAATTTAAATAAAAAAAAATAAAAAAAACAAGAAACTTTTATTTCAGACAAAAAATCCATATCTGTTAGTAAACAATTTTCTTAGACTATGTTAGTGAC
Source organism: Tinea trinotella (assembly GCA_905220615.1). Lineage (NCBI taxonomy): Eukaryota > Metazoa > Arthropoda > Insecta > Lepidoptera > Tineidae > Tinea > Tinea trinotella. The sequence continues at coordinate 6,829,563 of HG992326.1, forward strand.
CTATATACTAAGATGCATCTTGGTCCAGTGCTTGACAAAGCGACTGTCCCATCTGCCAGCAACCATGGCCAAGATGCTGTTGGTGCTGCCCCGCACTCTGAACAGCGCGGCCGCACATCGTTTACGGAGTATGGCATTGAACCTGTTGATGGGTTCAAACATTGTTTTGTCCGCAAACATGCCTGACGCATTATCTACCAGCTAACCTAATTTTCAAATCGTTCTGCTCTATTAATTTTTATTTAATTAAAATTTCAAAAAGCAAGAATAAATCTAGGATCAAAAACATGTCGTTCCATTTGTATACTAGTATTTTTCTTGTTTTAAATATGCACCATTTTGTTTTATTATCTACGGATTTAAGTTTTAATTTCTTGAAGATATGAAAGTTTACAAGTAAAAATTGTGCCGGCGAGAGTAAATAAGTAAAGTTTTTCGTTGAAATCTGCTTTACAACTCTCAGGCAGTCTTTAAGTTTTTAGGCCAGATTTATTTTCTTTGATACAAATTCTTTTTGTAATATTAAATAGAACGTATTTTGAAGATACCATTCATAACTAACTAATTTTATTGTTCTTAAAAAAAAAAGTTTATTCACCGCCCAAATCATTGTCATTATCTTTTTATTATATATATTTATTATTATAAATATATATTTATAATAATAATAATAATAAATATATATTATTATTGTTAGTAGACCACTCATATGATAATAGTTACAATTAATATTATTTATTCATCAATCAATCAAATTGTCACACCTTTTTTCTACAGGGATAGGCAGAGATAATGGAGCGCCACTTACCACGATCCTTACACAACTCCCTTGCTTCCTTCTCATCCACAATTCTCTTCATACAGGCTCTGTGGTTATGGGCACTAACTAGACAACCTAGCTTTCTTGAGGAAGGAACACACACACGCACACACACACACACACACACACACACGCACCCACACACGCAGCCACACACACATAACATAACATAACGTGACATTTTTCCGGCGTGCAGCCGGTGTTCATCGATTTATAATACGTTATCACGTCAAAATGTTTCTATTGCAGTTTTGTAATTTTATAAAACAGGAAAGTGCTCCCCAACAAACCAATTTTATAAAACAGGTCAGTTCCCCGAAAAAACGCGCGTATTCGATATCCGCACTTTAAGCGGCTGCTGACTACCCCTGTTCCATTAATTTGTGATCTGACTATTTTTCTATTAAATTATATATAATAATAAAGCAGTATGGCAATTTCCAGCCATTACTAAACTCTTGCACCGATATCATTCTGGCGACAACTTATGTGGAGTGCTGACTCGCAGCGTTCCACAATAATGCGGTCTGACCACCTTCTTCCCTTCTTTTTTATACTATAAACTAGTTGTTTGCCAATTTTCAATCATTACTAAACACTTGTAGAGCATGTTGAAATTTTACATACATCAAAGCGTGCTGCCGCCAGCTGTTCCACTATCTGACCTTGCGAGTGGGTGCTGACTCATGTACACCCTCAATACTAAATCATATTGAATTATGAGCCATTACTAAACTCTTGTCGATTTTCGTCGCTAGCTCTTGGAATAAAAGGAGTTGTATCAGGATCGTGGCAAGTGGCGCTGTTTGTGGATTGTTTTTGCCTATCCCCATTGGGAAAAAGGCGTGACAATTTGATTGATTGATTTGATGATTTTAACTCCGGATTGCGTTATAATTGTTATTGAATGTATTCTTTTTAGAAGGCATATAAGGTTTATCTATGCATCATTGTTCCTTTTGGTATTTTTTTTTATTTTTTTTTATTGTGACTCGACATTTGACATCGACCTGCCTGATGATAAGCAAGAGGAGATCCAAAAGTGCAGACGATTGAGACAACCGAGTTTGTTCACGGCTGTCTCAGCCGCCGTCACTATGCCGGCCAAAGGTGCTTCTTCACGCATCGCTTGAAGGATCCAAGGTTATAGGAGGGAGAGAACACATGGGCTGGCAAAGAATTCCACTTGTCGATTGTTCTACAAAGAAAAGATGCACCGAACTTTTTAGTTCGACTACCGATTCTGTCGACAAAATGTGAATGCTTCCACCGACCAGTGCGGGTGTTACGGGTGTGAAAAGACGAGATAGGAACAAGGTTAAAGAGCTATAACCCAAGAGTATAAACCAATTCGCCTAGCATAGTGGATGCGGCTGTTACTTCCAGTTATTGAAGTCATTCCAGTTTTGACCTCGACATTTCTATTGGTAAGCAAATGATGGTCTAAGAGTACCGAAAAACCTAAATCAGTTTATGGTTGACTCAGTCTGCCGATCTGGAGTTGTACCACCATTTCAAATGTACAAACCGTGAAGTGACTTAGCCGCGTTTCGGGATCAGCTAGAAATGCCTTCTGCCACTTGCTATTTATTTTCGTTTTTTTTTACCACCCCCGCCTGAGGTTATTCTGAAGTGCACTCCATTAATAAAGCAGACTTCTACTACAGTTAAATATCTGTTAGCAGCAATCACGTTCACTATGCCGGCCTAGTTGGAACCAGCTTCTTGATGATCCTGAATCTCGATTAACTCACTTCACGGTCGTATATTTGAAATAGATTGCCCTGTCTGCCATTATAATTATACGTCGAACAATAAAAAATATAATTATACTAAAAATAGCTAAAGTGATACATATTCAGTAGTCTCAATATGTAAAACTACCCTCTTTTTACTTAAAAAAACAGTTTCCAATAGAAATTCCAATAGAAAATTCTTATGAATATTCTTGTAGTTTCAGGATGGCGGTAAACGACCAACATTATGGTACGTTTCAGGATCTGTCTATGAATATTCATAGAACCCATTTGACATAGTGGTCGCGACGAAAACTGAATTTCAAATGCACGTGTTAGCTCTACCCAAATTATTAACTGAAACTGAAAAGCCATGTTCTACTTTATTGTAATATTTACTCACAAGTATACAAACCGTAAAGTGACTTAGTCGCGTTTCAGGCTCAGCTTGTGAGTTGCCGGTTTCAACTAGGCCGGCTTAGTGGATGTGACTATTAAACTGTAGTAACAGTTACTTTCACTCATGGACGGCTATAGCTTAACTTTTTCTCTGGCCGGCATAGTGACGGCGACTGGGGCTTGTGAATCGACTCCGTTTTTTCAGTCATCGTTACTCTTGGACCTCCTCTTGCTTATCATTAGGCGGGTCGAGATCAGATGTCGTGTCACAATTAAATTAAAAACAAATATCAGGCGGGCGGCGTGCTGGTCAAGCCACAATAAATATTTTTAAAAAACTTTTAAGGTTGACAGACTAAAAAAACTTAGTAGCTAGTGTAGTGCCTTACTTTCAGGCATGTCAGGGTTAGATGGCCGGTATTCTTTGTCGCCTATATCACGACAAATGTTCAAAGGAGCTTTTTAACCATGTTCCGCCACGAGTCGGCGAAAGCATCCGCATTCTGTCGACCGAATCGGCAGTCGAACTAAAAAAGGTTCGGTGCGTCGTTTATTTTTAAAACAATTGACAAGTGAAATGCTATACCAGCCCATGTGTTCTCCCAATTTTATAACCTTGGGTCCTTCAAGCAATGCCACCTTTGGCCGGCATAGTGACGGCAAATGAGGCAACCGTAAAGTCAGTGTTTTTTTAAGTCATTGGCACTCTTGGACCTCATTCAAACTATGAGTTTTTTTTCTGGGCAGTTATCAAATCTTGAGTACCTCATGATGAACCCTTTGAGAATGCAACAAAGATATAGTTAAGACATAATCGTAGAGCTTGTGTAAAGAGAATTGTGGATGTGAGGGAAGCGAGGGGGTTATGTCAGGATCGTGGCAAGTGGCGCTCTCTTTTCTCTGCCTATTCCAGTGGGAAAAAGGCATGAAAATTCAATTGATTCATTGACATAGTTTTTAAACGCAGTAGACAATTTGGTTTAGATGACTTTGTGTGTTAATACTTTATTAATTATTTAGTATTTTCTTAGATTTTGCGATTGATTATTGAATTAAACAAATTTTATGCGGTTTACTATCGCGTTTATTTTGGTTTTGATTTTACAATTTTTATTATTCCGACGTTTCGAGGGCTTTGCAGCCATCGTGGTCACGGAGAGACAAATAAACGCGATAGTAAGCCGCATAAAATTTGTTTAATTCATTACTTTAGTTATTGTTTAGGAAAATCTATCTTTATAATGATAAATCGTCCGTGACTTTATGAAGCATAAACGTTCAAAGATATTTATAAGTTTTAATGAAGGTTCAGAAAATAAAACTCGCCCCGAACAATATAATGCCTTTTTTAGTGGCTTAATGAATTATTTACACAGAAAAGCTTATTAAAAAGTACGCTCCAATAAATATTGCTTTGTATTTTAACCTAGATACCAGTTAGAGATATTTTTAATGAAACTTCAGCAAGAAAGAGGGAGATATTTGCTCTTGGTCTGGTTGTCTAAAAGTGGTAGGCAGTGGTGCCGACTTGGGGTAGTGCTTACAAGTGTACAGACCGTAAAGTGACTTAGTCGCGTTTCGCGGGATCAGCTGGTGACTGGTGGCAGGTTCCAACTAAGCCGGCTTTGTGGATGTATCTGCTATTTATTTAACTGTAGATTAAAAAACTGTAGGTATTTATGTAACATTAGGTACTATAATATGTCGAGCCACAAAAAAAAAACAACAAAGTGCGCATACTTCATTGTGTTATTAACAAATTTTCCATATTTTTTATTGTGACACAACTCGCCTGATGATAAGCAAGAGAAGGTCCAAGAGTGACGACGACTGGAATAACCGAGTCAGTTCCCGGCTGCCCCAGCCGCCGCCGCTATGCCACTATTCCTTTGTTTATAAATAATTTTACATGAGTATTGTGTACTTTTATTTAGATATTTTTGAAGGTTAATAGCGTCAAGAATATCACTAGAGTTACAAAAATATAAACGGAAATAACAAACTTTAAAGTTAAAATAATCCATTAGGATTTAATACTCCGCTTAAATTGTCAAACAACTTTTTTGTTTAAATAACCCACGCGGTTTTATTTAGCAGAGAAAAAAGAGCAAACGGTCAACTTCAAAGCTTTCTATGACGTCACATTGTCCTTACAAAAAAGCTCCCGTAAAAAAGACAAACAAAAGCTTTCATTAAGAGTTTGTAAAGTTTACTTTTATAAAAAAATTAAAAATAAAAATTAGTAAAAAACATTGTCAAAATATTTTGTGTATTAAGTATTTTATTATTGACATAAGAAACGTTTTTTTAAATTTTTATTGTGATTCGACTTCTGACCTCGACCCGTCTAATGAAAAGCAAGAGGTCCAAGAGTACAGATGACTAAAAGAACCGCCCGTCGAATTATTATTGTCCGACATCTGACCTTGATTTGCCCGGTAAGCATAACAGGAAGGTCCAATAGCGCCGATGATAAAAAAACGACTTGGTTAACAGTTGCCTTAGTGGCCGTCGCTATGATATTCAGATTTCAAAGTTTGCTTAAAGGATCTAAGGTTGTAGGTTTAGGAAGTATCCATGGGCTGGTACAGCATTCCACATATTAATTGTTCGACATTAAAATGAGACGCGTCGAACCGTTTAGTTCGACTGTACATTAGTTTGAAAGAAAGAAGACTCTTCGGACATGTGCACTTTCAAAAAAAAATTAAATTCGGTCCATCCTACTGTCACATACATACATACAGGCAGATGAAATATACATAGATATAAAAATTGACAATGTATAGATCCCGGCAAATAAATAGCGCTGGCACTCAAGCTGCGCAGTAACTTGTTTTGTTACCTACTTACTTTCCCTTTTTTTTTATTTATGAAAACTTTAAAATATTTATGTATAGATGCGCAGACTTACTCCCACCGCAGTCGTCTAGCGCTCTTCTTTATGCTGATCCTTATACTGCGCAGCAGCAAGAGTCTGCCGATATCTACTATATACATATGCTAAAAATAAAAAAGGAAATTAAGGTCTTTAAGCAACAAGTAATAAATGTAATTAACTGGGTTTAATTTTCACACGATCAAAAAGTAAGTTTTCAACAGGTTTATAAACCTACATTAATGAGATACCAAAATTCGGTGCCTATCGCTTTATTTATTTCGGTCAGGTGCCGTTGAGTTACACATAAAGGGATTCGCTACAAGATTTCCTAATTACTTTTCTAACTCTAGAGCGGTCATAGATGAGAAGCAAAAGTGTTATTTATTTATTTATCTGTCCTTTAATTCTTTATTTGTTATGACCGCAGTGTAGTAGTAGTGAAATGGTCACGCAAACCGAGAGTCCCCGGTTCAAAAACCACATGTCAATACCAATGTATCTTTAATGTTATGTAATATTGACAAAATGCTCGCTGCACCACCTCAAGGGATACAATGGTATGAACTAATCTTACGCACGTAATACGCCCATTGTCGTCTGCTTCGACGTTAGCCTATTGAAAGCGAGTATTTTTCCATTATTTGTTTTTGTTTTATGATCTGCAAGTAACATGGTTTAGATTTTTTTTTGTTACCAAAATATTGGTATTAGAAGATTTTTTTGTTTAGTCCGGCAATTTAGTCCGGCAATCAAAGCAAAATTAGTTGAAGGTGAAAAAAGCGTGGCTTATGCTCCTGCCAGGCGCAAGGAAATATTTTGTTAAATGATGTTGCACAGATTTGGTCTATGGTACTTTGGTCATCCTATTTCTATGATAAAAACACCTTTAGTAGCTTAGTATAGAAATGTTTTAAAAAGATATGTCTAGATATGTTAACAGCATAACAAAGATTAATACTTACAGCTAGCAAATCAAATACTATAATAGTAAAAGAAACAAAACGTGATCATTTATCAATGCACGCCTCAATTCCTACAGGACATTTGTTTACATTCACTATTGTTTTCGTATCAATCAAATTGTCACGCCTTTTCCCCATAGGGATAGCAGAGACAATGGAGCGGCACTTGCCACGATCTTGACACAACTCCCTCGCTTCCTTCACATTCACAATTCTCTTCATACAAGCTCTATCGTTATGGGCACTAGGCAACCTAGCTTTCTTGAGGATGTCGCCGATTTGGTCGGCGAACACCCTTCTGGGCCTGCCTTGTTTAACGCATCCATTCACATGAGATTTATGAATTCTTTTCGTCAATCTACTTTCACCCATCCTTTCCATATTCCATATTCGTATAAATAAAGAAGAGTACGTAATTTCTTTTATAATTTTAATATGTATTTCAAAAACTACAATACTACACGAAAACTACTATACCGGGTACATTTTACGTGCAAAGTAAATATTTGATAAAGTAAGTTAAAACTGAAAATTTCGTGTAATTAGAAGAGTTTGCGCTTAACTAGTAGGAAGTAGTTAACGCTGCGAGGTTGTGTAGCACGTTGGTTGATATTAATAGTTTGCTATATGCTAAGCTGCATGTACTCGCATGCACTATTAGCTGCGTAACCCGGCGTTACCCGGGTCAAAATACATCGCACACCCAATGGTTAAATAATCTTTTATATATCGTCAGCGCAGCGATGTAAGGAATTTTATGAGTAATTTTTTACACCTTGGGTTACATTATTCGAGTTAGTTTACGGACCCTAAACTATTTGAAAATCCAATATAGCCTATGTTACTCATGAAGAATGTAGCTTTCTAATGGTGAAAGAATTTTTAAAATCGGCCCAGTAGTTTCTGAGCCTATTTATTACAAACAAACTTACAAATCTTTTCTCTTTATAATATTAGTATAGATGAGCTGACTTTAGTTTATTTTTATTTTTTTTAATCTTTTTTTTATTGTGACGACATATGACAGCACCCCGCTTGATGTTAAACTGAAGTGTGGTCCATGAATGGATATCACTGCTACTACAATTCAATAACTGTAAGTAGCAATCACATTCACTATGCCGGCAACTTACAAGCTAATGACGACAGGCGTGGCCGATTGTACAGCGATTGGTTTGTTGCGTTTAAAGTCCGGATTCGATTCCCGGTCGGAGCAAATATTTGTTTCATAGCTTTTATTTGTAATATTTAATAATTATATTAAATATTGTAAAAAAAATAATTGAAATAGAGGCCGTTATTTGCTTCGCGTCTGGTTATCAAAGAATGGTAGGCAGTGGTACCCAGTCAGCCGATCCGGGGTAGTACCGCTACTAACAAGTATACAGACCGTATACTTGTTGTATATGAAGCGATTTAGTCGCGTTTCGGGATCAGCTTGTAAGTTGCCGCTTCCAACTAGAATGTGATAGTGGATGTGATTGCTACTTACAGTTATTGAATTATAGTAGCAGTGACATTCATTCATGGACCACACTCCAGCTTAACATCAAGCGGGGTTATATATCGAGTCACAACAAAAAAAATGAAACTATTTAAATAATATGAAAATAAAATTACTAAGGTAATATATTTTACAGAATAAAGTACGAAAACTTATATACAAAATTTCGGAGTGGAAACGTTAAAAATGCAATTTATTTTTATAAACACGCGATGTAGGTTATTGACTTGAGTTTATATTCCTAAGGTATTATGGAGTACATAATTACCATAATAATCGTAACAATCACAATAATTTAAACGATAATATTCAAACGTTTCGCTATTATGATGCCATTCGCTCGAGAACTCATTAAGAATGTACCTCAGGATGTACTGTGTCTCTATCCTGGTTCTTGTCACATGCGGATGCTGCTTATGTGCTGCATACTTAGATCATTTAACCCCTGAAAGTTGCAAGGTCCCGACAGTAAAATATCGTGGCAACGAACTTGCACTGATATTGCACTGATTGTAGGCAACCAATCAACGAATAACAAATAAAATGTTTTTTTTTTCTTTTTTGCTGTGTTCCGCATGGGACTATTCAGCGTGATTAAGAGGGGGGAAGGGAAGTGCCGGTAAGCAAGCTGCGGTCGAGTTCTGTCTTGCGGCCGGAGATCAGCAGGAAGCAGGCTACGGACGAGCTCTTTCTTTCTTGCGGCCGGTGACTGAGAGAGGGAAGGAGGGCCGCAAGCGTGGTGCATTCGACATGGGCCCTCACGAAATGCTGTTATGGTCCGCGTCGGTCAAACCGATACCGCCCGATTATTTGTGGCGTTCCCCTATCCGCCACCCGGGGGACTCGCTCGATGCGAGACCAGCAACTCCACACGAGAAATCAAATGGTAACTACGATTAGTGTAATATCAAATGGTAACTACGATTAGTGTAATATCGGTGTAAGTTCGATTTCACGTCATTTAAATGACTACAATGACTGTAGGAAAATATAGGAATGTGAACAATTTGGTTTCGGTGACATACTTTATACAATCAAATCAAATTGTCACGCCTTCCTCCCACAGGGATAGGCAGAGACAATGGAGCGCCACTTACCACGATCTCTACACAACTCACTTGCTTCCTTCACATCCATAATTCTCTTCATACAGGCTTTGTGTTTTTTTTTACTTTATACATTATTTTTACATATAATATGATTTCTATAAACGAATTGTTTCGCATATTATACGAATTTTATATATGTATAAATCAAATTGTCACGTCTTTTTCCCATAGGGATAAGCAGACAATGGACCGCCACTTGCCACGATCCTGAAACAACTCCCTCTCTTTCGTCACATCCATAATTCTCTTTGTACAAGCTCTACGAATAAGCACTAGGCAACCCAGCTTTCTTAAGGTGTCTTCGATTTCGTCGAAAAAAAAACTCCCTCCTACAAGTAGGTCTGCCTCACTTAACGCATTTATCTACATCAGATTTATAAATTAATGTGTTACTACAAGAACTAAACACAAGCACTCTAAAACAAGAAGATTAAGATGTAAATTAATAAAAACTCGAGTTCTTGGAATTTTACTTGGAGTCACACGACAACAATGTTAGGTTTAAGCGCACCTGACAACTAATTTAAGAGCTAGTTTACTCTAGACTCACAGAGTGAATGAAACAAAAATCTTTTTCACGCTCCAACTTGTCTCTTACTTGTCTCTCAACAAATGAACGACATATTATCCCTTTGAAATGTAATATTATTTCACGTGTATTTCTTTCTGAGAAATTTAATTAATGAACGTTTCTGTTTTATTAAAAAATCAATTTAAAAATTAATCGAAAAGAAACTCCCTCAAACGTCTTTGTAATAAATTATTTTTTTGAATAAATCCCATCCTTCATTTTGTACATGAAATATGATCAAAATGAAGAATGGAGATTGAGAATACAAAAAGTATTCAAAGTCGTTGTTTTATAAAAAAAAGATTAAAGTCATAAAAATAAAATAGAAAACAACAAATGCGCTTGAAGATGGATTGGTCAAAGAAAACAACGTTTGTTGTACATTACTTTTAAAAATATTTTTTATTCATATCCTGACGTCATATGCCGCCTCCACTATGCTGGTTCAGATACTGTTGGAAAATTCACTAGGGTGCTAATCTTGGACAGACAGTGAGATAAGAATAAATCTTGCTGCTGTAGATCGCCACTTAGCCAGTTTACTGATCCGAAATACCAAAACTTCTGCAGTCTTTTGTTGTCTTTTTAATTGTTTTTTATTATTACGACGTTTCGAGAGCTTTGCATTCATCGTGATCAGTCTCTTCCAGAAGCGTAGCGTGCCTTGGCGGGGCCCCGTACAAAAAATTGTTTAAGGGCCCTTAGGAAGGGTAAAGATTTCTCACAAAAAAATAATAATATATATTTGCATAAAGATAAAGAAATATTTATCTGTTTCCAAATTTTTTACAATCTATTCAAATAAAACATACACTCTCCTTGTCTTTTTTTTGGCAAACTGATTTATTAAATCATTTTATTTTTTTGGGAATTTTTTATTATTTTTTTAAAACGCACGTTAGGGGCCCCCGTGTCCCAGGGGCCACGTATAATACGGCAAATACGTTGGTAGCTACGCCCCTGGTCTCTCCGTAAGCACGTTGGCTGCAAAGCTCTGGCTGCAAAACGTCGCAATATTAAATATGATTAAATGAATAAATAAAAGGAATGGAGATTAAGAATACAAAAAGTGAATGATCCGCCAAATCAATAACCAAAAATAAACGCGACAGTAAACCGCATAAAATGGAAAAAATCTTTGCTCCGACCGGGAATCGAGACTAGAACTTTACGCGTAACTAATACGTCACGTGTGTCTTCAAATTAATCTTTACATTCTCTATCGTCGTGGGCTACGAACCTAATGCGCGGATCATTCACATTAACCTTTAGACCAGTATTCACGTTTCGTGGGTGTCAGTGGTTTTCCAGATATATTTTTATAAAGATAATCAAGTTAAAATTGTCCTGGTTATTTCCACCGTTGTCATACGAGTATCTAATAATAATAACATTTACTTAATAATAAATTCGTTACAAAAACGGTTTTATTTCCTAAACAAACTTTTCCATTGTGTAATTTACGTTCCGTTTTCATTTCTACTTGAATATTCATCCAAAATTAGACATTGTATTATTTTATACATTATTCAGAATTATAACTGTTAGGATGTTTTATTAACAATTAATCTTTACTGTTACAAAGGGCTAGTAATTAGAAACATGATTATAATGACTGTTATTATCAAAGAATTTGGACTTAAGACACAGAAGGAGCACAAAAATAGCTACAAAAAACAACCGTTTATACTATTTTCACTTATGGCATTAAAAATAAGTCAGAAGGGAATGAATATACATTTTTACATTCGTAATTTAGAAGGTTGTCACTAGTTTTGATGATCATTTGACAACCTAATTGACAGAATAACAAATGACATTAAAATACTTCAAAAATGGATGACGGAACAATTATGCCGCTACTCTTACGACCATGTATGTGACTTTTAATTAAGCATTATTTAATATTAACCACAATTACAAGTGGCTGTATTTGCAAAAAAGTAGTGCCAACCTTTGAAATAAAGGAATTAAAGTACAAGTAGTTGTCTCTTTCAGTCACACGTGGTATAAACATAATATAAATGAGACAAATAACAATAAATTAGTTCTTATTTTAGCACTGATTCTATTCTTTCCAAATTCTTTGGTTATTAAACTATATAAACTGACATTTTTTTTATTGTCACTGGACATATGGCAGCACCCCAGAGTCTGGACTATGAAGGAAGGTGACTACTACTACTTAAGTTAAATAACTGTAAAAATAAAATGGCCTAGTTAGAATTGGCAATTTTACTGATCCTGAAACGCGACTGTCACTTCACGGTCTGTATACTTCTAAGTGGTGGAATTACCCTGGATCGGCAGACTGGGCACCTCTGTCTATTACTTTTATATAAACTGAATTATTCAAATGTTATTTATCTTAAGATTTATGTGGTTTTGAGTTCGGGTAAAGTGATCTTGAAAAACCGTTCTAAGCGTCGAAAACCCCAGATTCTCTTTCCATATAAGGATATCTCGCTTAATTCTAAGGTAAGGTCCCGAATAAATTTACTATTGAGTAGGTAAGTTCAGGAATCAAAGCCTTTGAGAGATTTACTTAATGCTTTTCAGAAAACCTTTTCGTATTATTGAAATTGAGTACGGTGAAGTGTTTACTGTTTACGTTAGCTACGTCTGTAAAGCTTGAAATCATGTTGCTATAGGTTAAATGTATTAGACTCATGTCAAATACATTTAATACAGGCGTGGCGCATTGGTTAGGAAACCAGTTTGTTACGCGTAAAGTCCCGGGTTCGATTCCTGGTCGGGGCAATCACTTCACGGTCTGTATACTTGTAAGTGGTGGTACTATCCCGGATTGGCAGACTGGGCACCACACCCAAAGCATCTATTTTTAATATTAATAAATATTTGTAAATTTAATCAAATTATTAAATATTACAATAAAAAGCTATGAAACAAATATTTGTTCTGACCGGGAATCGAATCTGGGACGTAGCTACGAACTGTTATGTGTTTGACGACGTCTGGTCAGATTATTATGCGATAGTTCAAAATACTGTGAAAGTCTGGGTGTATTATAGGAAGTTTATTTTACTAATGTATAATAAATTAAATAATAGGTTGACGAAATGTATGTACATTCTACGTATTCTACGTATTACCTATCGAAAAAGGTAATAGTTTTTTTTACCTTTATTTAACCAAAAATGTTATTCGGTAAAAGTTTTATCGTTGTATCAAAGCAAAATTTTTATACAGAAATATTGTTTGAAAAATATTCTTTATCGAAATATAGTGTTCTTGAAATAACACTGAAAATATAGTACAAACTTATATTCCAGAGAAAAATGAAATTGTACCAAGTGGAAAATTTACACGCAAAATATTCGATAGAATTGTACCTATTCTATAATAAATAATATGTACCTATAATAAATATACATTATTATACCTTTTACCTCCATTAAATAAAAACTACCATATATTTTATATTATATAGAAAATATATCAAATCTGGAAAGCGCTTATTGTCTATATAAACGGTTTAAGTGTTAGCATTCCTGGCGATAAGCAATGCTTTATAGATTGTCGTCTTTCTCGATCATAGTACTAAGACTGCGATTTTAAAACTAGCAGTGAGAATTAAATTCTTCGCTCGCGCGTCTTGTGTTCACGTGCTACTGATAACGTTGTTTAAAACCACACAATGCTTTGCGTAGCCTCGCACTCACCGCTGGTGTTAAAAACACAGCCTTGCAGTGACGAGCCAGCGTTAAAAACGTCACATAGGTACATGGTACAAGATATTTAAGGCAAATGATGAAATTCACAAATGATAGAAAGTTTTACAATCACGCAATTTTGTGATTAGTGTAATTTTTATAATAGATATAGCAATACAAAAATAGCCAACATAAAAGATTATAATAGATACGAAATTAAACATCGAGTGTAAAATAGTTGTTATTAATTAGTGTTCGTTTAAGACATGTATTTATTATATATTTTCGTAATATATTATAATTACAAGGCTTGTAAGAAATTACTATCTTAAATTATCATTTAAAGTTGGCAGGTGACACCTGGCAAATACGGAGTTTCCCAAATAGTCATGTTAAATGACTTTATGATTTATCATAAACCACAGCAACATGCTAATAGTTCAATACATATTTGTTCAGATTTTGTAATCTGTGTAGTAAACAAATATATCAAAATTTAAATTGGTAAGAAATACATTAGGTATGTTTTTGTGCACTCTTATAAATATGTATTTTTTTTATTGTGACTGTCCTGCTTCCTACCCGCTGTAGTGTGGTCTGAATTAATCCGCTATGCCAGCATAGTTTAAACTGTCAACTTTAAAGCCGTTCACGAAGGGCAAACGATCACCCACTTTCTTCTTACCCCTCTACCATTTCAAAGTACTCGTATGTATATATTATATACTAATAAGTATATTTTTAGGCTAAAAAGAACTTTTATTATAATAAATAAAGCTTGTAGAACTTAAGGGAAATACGTGGACTCGGAAACACGGCACGTTATTCATATATTTTCATATGTATGTAAGAAAAATCCTTTTTTATTGAGGTTTGGATTAAAAAGCGAGGTCGACTCGAGGTCACTGAGTATGAAAGGCAAGCTTCAATAGTTAGAAAAACACCTGAAATGTACGTGTTTTTATATAATATACTCGAAAGTATGTTATAACACGTAGCTAGGTAGAACTGAAAGCAAAAAATAACCTTCAGAGCTATTCTAGTTTTTAGAAAAACATATAATTTATGTTACTAAGGTGGCTTCCTGATTTATTGGTGCGGTATCTAAATCTGCTCGGCTATACTCCGAGTTGTATAGGTCCAGGCAGAAAAAAGAGCGTTAACTTTTTATCGGCTTTATCCATCGATCATATATTTTTAATAGATACACCGTCCCAAATAAAATAATGTCATAAAAATATCCGCGCGTCAGAATTCACTTACGCCGATATAAGCTGTGTAAGTGAATTGAGTGTGAATTGTAAACTGAACCTTACCACATTGTTTTAAAGTATAAACTTGTCACGAATGCAATGTGTTCTCTCCATCCTATAGCCTAGGATCCTTCAAGCGATGCGTGAAGAAGCACTTTTGGCCGGCATAGTGACGGCGACTGGGACAGACGCGAAGACTCGATTTTGCAGTCGTCGGCATTATTGGACCCCTTCTTACTTACCATCAGGCGAGTAGAGGTCAGATAGTCACAATAAAAAAAGTCTGAAAGTGGGTGAAAATTATTTTGAAAGATGTTGTTACATACAATTTAAGCCAATAAAAGCATGTTAAAATAAAACTACATAACTTGTCTTTTCATAAACAATTAAAAAAGACACCACAGAAGATCAAAATGTTTAAGGAAAAACGTTGATAAAAAATATACCGTTTCGAATGGTTTGTACTATAGAAATTACACTCGTAACTTAATTTCCTCATTCCTTAAACAAATATTAGATTAATATTATTTATTTATCGAAAGAAAGTAAACAGGAAATAACATACAATTCTTTGATATTTCCACGAACAAATATAATATAATCTAAAATGTATTATTGGAAGAATATTTAAGTCCATTCGTAAATAAAGCTGCTATTCGCTATGATTTACATCAAAGTTTCGTTCTTGAATAATTTAGTTTAGAAATGAAAATTTTACGAGTATAATGAATGGCATTAGGGCTATCAAATAAGATTTGTATTGGAGTTTTGGCGGGCAACTGCAAGTGACAGGACGCGCAATTTTAAATTATTTGAAAAGCTTGTGTTTTTGAAAATTTTTAATGTGTAATAATGGTGGAATTATTATCCAGTAATCATTTTTAAGTTGCTCAAGTATAAACAAGTAATTTAAAGTTGTGAAACGTGTTTCTTCATGTTCCCTCCAAGACTTCTTCTGAAGTTTTAGTAAAGGCTTTCCGCCGCTTTACTAAAACGATCCTCTTCAACCTCACTATCATCGTCATTATTTGATGAATCACTCGCGTTGTTCATCTTCATCTTTACTTGACAAGGTTTTAACATTGAACCATATATTTCATTTTGACACTGGCAAGTTAAATACTAAAGCCATAAACAAGAAGAAAGAAAGAAGATTTGTATTATTGTAGCAAGATTGTAAGCTAGAGTGCGGTCCATGAATAGAGGCTACTGCTACTACAAACAAATTTAGTATCAGTCGTATTCACTATGTCGGCCTAATTCACGTCAGTCGTATTCACGGTTACTAAGGCGACCGTGGTGTAGTGGTCACCAATGTCTCATTTTGATATATGGACTTTACATTCTTGCAGGTAACTAATCAGCGAACAACAAATCAATAGGTAAACTACGTTGATCAAATCCACCAACCATATCCAAAGTTTCTTTTTGTTAATTCTATTGTGACTCGACATCTGACCTTGACCTGCTTGATGGTAAGCACGATCGAGGTCCAAGAGTGCCGACGATTGAAAAAAAAAACCGTCTCAGTTCACGTCTGCCTCAGTCGCCGTCACTATGCCGGTCAAAGGCAATTGTTCACGTATCGCTTGAAGAATCCAAGGAGTGTGGAGCGGACTTTAGTTTTACCTCCAATTTTCTGATGGAACACTCATCTCACGGGAAATTCACCTCTTACCCACGCTGAAATGCGATGGAATACAGCAATACCCTCACGAAAAAACAAGTCGAGGTCAAAGGTCGTGTTACAATAAAAATATCAATCAATCGACAAAATTGTCACCCCTTTTCCCCACAGGGATAGGCAGAGACAATGGAGCGCCACTTGCCACGATCCTGACACAACTCCCTCGCTTCCTTCACATTCACAATTCTCTTCATACAAGCTCTATGGTTATGGGCACTAGGTAATAGTCATTATTTAACCAGAATTATCTACTTGGGAAATAATACAATAAAAATTCGGCTTAAATACTCGATCTATGACAAATAAACATAAGTTAATTAGGGATAAGTTACCGTTTTATATTTGGGAACAAAAATCCCAGAGTAATTGATATACGGAATGAAATCAGACCCCGTCATCAATATTCAACAGTCAAATTTCCTTTAGACCACTTTCAGATTAAATACTTTTGTTTTTGTTATTTATTTGAACGATCATCAAAATCAGCGGGGTTAGGTTGGTTAAGTTAAAACGATAATCGTCTCTCGTCGACGATTGGCAAAATAATAAAAGTTAGGCTAAATCCACCAAAATGAGACTATTGATGATAATGAAAATATGTCGTCGCACAGACGATAATCGTTTTAACTTGCCCAACCTAACCCCGCTGGTCTTAAAAGAGTGCTAGGCAGACAGAAGGTAGTCATTAGCTAAGTCTGCTGATCCGGGGTAGTATTATAAACCTCAAAGAGGCCTAGGACCTGTTTCCTAGGCATATGAATAAACTATAAATAGTTTATTGTACAGATCGTTAGTTGACATATATAAAATGGATTTACGTTTGAATCCATGGGGCGTCTAGCTGAATGGTCTTAATATTCTAAAATAATAACCTGTAGATGGTGCCACATCGCTCGAAGAACCGACAACCGATGGGGAAGAGGTTCTAGAGTGGAGACCACGAATCGGAAGACAGAGTAGGTAGGCCTCCCACTAGGTGGACGGACGACATAGTCACGGGTAACCAGTGGACGCCCTCTGGCTGATGATGAACCTGTAGATGTTAAGCAGAAGTAGGCAGATCAGCCTGCCTGTGAATAAAGGCTAATATCTAACAGAAGAGTTGGTACCCCTACATTCAGGTATACAGACCGTGAAGTATTTAGTATCAGCAGTTCCTGGATGAGGTAGTGGGTGTGTAGGATCCTTTCATACATCCTCACATACACACACATACATACAAACATACTTATATTCACACATTTTATATTTATACCTAATTATATTTAAATATTTATTTTCAAGTATTACATTAAATAATACTCGCATATTTAACTTAACCAAATTCGTGCGCGCAGTGGAAACACGACTCCCGCGCCGTCGCACACAACCGGTTACGGCAGTGAAAGACCGCTCGCGTACCGAGGAACACTGCTCCGCCGACTGTCTCAGTAATATTTGTATTTGTGAATATTTTTGTATCTTAAATCTTAATCTATCATTTCATATACTCTCCTTCTTTCTATTTAATATGGACTGTGTGTTATGTATTTTGTTATATTTGTGAAATTGAATATTAAATTACTTTGAACTATAATATTCGGACTAATAATTCAAACACCACACACTACCCCATAGGTGCGACTGTTACTTACAGTTATTTAACTGTACAAGCAGTTGCCTCCATTCATGACCCACTCTCTAGCTTAACATAAGGCGAGGTGCTGTCATATTACGAGCCACAATACCAAATATTATGTGCCTGTCCGTCTCAGTGTGAATAAGACCTTATTGAATTACAGGCGAACGGAATGGTTCGTATCAATATAACACAATTACGAATGTAATAATGTTTATTAATTTATAATTTGATTTACGTTTGTAATTATTTTAAAAGCTATATAAATCAAATATTTCTTAGACCGGTATAGTGACGGCGGCTGGGGCAGCCGGGAACTGACTCGGTTTTTCCAGTCGTCGTCTTGGACCTCCTCTTGCTTATCATCAGGCGGGTCGAGGTTAGATGTCGGGTCACAATAAAAAAAATAGTGCAATGGTCACACAAACCGAAAGCACGGGTACCAATGTATCTCTGATATGATCTATACATTTGAAAGTAGTGGTACTACATCGGTTTGGCAAAGAGGGGCAAAATTTTAGAAGTGGCAGATAAATAACATTTGGTAGTCATTTGCTCAGAGCTTCGATTCTCTTAATACAAAATGGCGACGAAAAGACAGTGAAATGGCGTCATGGTGACAAGTGACCAATCAACGTAGTTTAGGCGACCGTGGTGTAGTGGCAGTGCAATGGTTACGTAAACCGAGAGCACAGGTTCAAAACCACTTGCCGGTACCAATGTATCTTTGATATATGTACTTTGGTTGTCCTGTTTCTATGATACACGCACTTTAGTAGCTTAGTATAGAAATGTAAGATTATAATAAACCAATATAGCTTACTTATTGAATTGTTATTCGCTAATTATTCACTTGAGATGGCGACGCATTTTAACTTCTTTTACGTCGCCATTATATTATTCTATTGGGATCGCCTTGATCGAGTGGCCCTGAGCAAATGGCTATCAACTCTCTTTTATCTACCACTCTTGATATTTGCATTTACATTGAATTTAAATAATTTATTATTTTCCTAGATTTTGCGCGAACATTGATTAATGAATTAAACAAATTTTATGCGGCTTACTATCATCGCGTTTAATTTCGTTTCGATTTTACAATTTTATTTTATTATTCCGACGATAATAAAATAAAGTGACTACGATGGCTGTAAAGTTCTCGAAAAGTCGATCAATCAATGAATCAAATTGTCACGCCTTGTAAAATCAAAACCAATATAAACGCGATAGTAAGCCCCATAGAATTTGTTTAATTCATTAAATAATTTAATTAATTAATTATTATAAATGTATTGAAATATGGCCGCTGTTAATAAATTATGATAAATTGAATCCATACCTCGTAGTCAAAACTCATTTATTAAAATGCGCAAGCCTTTTTTCTGTTATTATGAAAAAATAAGTAAAATGTAAAGAAGTGAAATTGAAACGAAATGTTGACGACAGGCGTGGCGCATTGGTCAGTACACCAGTTCTTTACGCGTTGGTCCGGGTTCGATTTTATTTCATAATTTATTTCATAGCATTCATAGAAATCATTTCGTTTCCTAGCTATTATTTTCAATATTTAATAATAAGATTGAATTATTGAAAAAATAAAAATAGAGGCTGATGTTTCTTTCGTATCTGGTTGTCAGAGTGGTAGGAAGGAGTGGTTCCTAGTCTGCGGATTCAGGGTAGTACCACCATTAACAAGTATACAGACCGTGAAGTGACTTAGTCGCGTTTTGGGATCAACTTGTAACTTGCCGCTTTCTACTAGGCTGGCATAGGGGACGTGAATGCTACTTGTAGTTATTTAACAACCACAGAGCCTGTATGAAGAGAATTGTGGATGTGAAGGAAGCAAGAAGTTGTGTAAGGATCGTGGCAAGTGGCGCTCCATTGTCTCTGCCTATCCATGTACAATATCCTCTCGGTTAGTGTAACCATTGCACTACCACTACACCAAGTCGCCTTATACACTTTATAAACAGTTAAAAATACATGTAGTGATATTAAAAACTAGATCGACATGAGATTACCTACTTCAAAAGGACGTTAAGAACCTAATTTCAATAGATATTAATTATTTTTCTTGAACGGATCGCAAATTTAATTTACCATCTCTTCAGGTCTTTAGGTAGACATAATTCAATTTTACGAAGATTATAAAGTGTGTTTAGAGGATTACCTTTTAGCCTAAGGAAAATAACTTTTTCATATTTTTTAAATTTACATTTCTATCAATCAATCAAATTGTCACGCCTTTTTCCCACAGGGATAGGCAGAGACAATGGAGCGCCACTTACCACGAGCGCCAACCTAGCTTTCCTGAGGATGTCTCTAGTATACTTTCCACTAGTATATTAAGCTACTAAAGTGCTTAGAAACAGTAATCATAAAAACAGGACGACCAAAGTATTGGCAAAGGGTTTTAAACCTGTGCTCTAGGTTTGCGTAACAATTGCACTACCACTACACCACAGTCACCTTTATTGTTTTATTGCACCAAAATAAACTTAAAAATTGGTAAATCAGCGAGTTATCTCTAAAAACTAACCTTTGGGATGATCAGAAATTATGGGCAGGGTGCAAATATACTACAAAGTACAATTACAAAAAACTACATACAACTATCACAGGTAAAATATACACAATTATATTTTGTGCCAAATTATTTAATATGAACTATTTTATGATGAGAATTGTTGATGTGAAGGAAGCAAGGGAGTTATGTAAGGATCGTGGTAAGTGGCGCTCCATTGTCTCTGCCTATCCCTGTGGGAAATAGGCGTGACAATTTGATTGATTGATATTTTATGATATAAGACTATGGTGTAAGCAACACAGCAACTTCACATAAATCTCGTCATGTATTTGTTAAGTTTTAAGTACGGTCTATAAATGAAGGCGACTGCTACTATAGTTAAATAACTTCAAGTAGCTGTCGCATCAAATATACCGGCCGAGTTGGAACTGGAAACTTTTAAGCTATTCCCGAACCACACAAAAAGGCGTGATAAAAAACCGAGTCAGTTCACAAACTGACTCGGTTTTTTTAGTCGTCGGCACTCCTCTGGACCTCCTCTTGCTTACCATCGGATAAGTCAAGGTCAGATGTCGAGTCTCAATAATAAAAAAGTGAATTAATTGTTTTTTTATTTTGTTTTAGGTACTTACATACAATCATCATAAGACGTGAATATATGTGCACATTTCTGTAAGTATTTTGAAGCTAAAAATCTGTAGGCGAAATGGATTAGAACATAACTTTCTGCGCATAATAAGATTTATATTAACATCACCATCAATCTGATGATGATATATGCGTTAAACAAGGCAGACCTAGTAGGATGTTTTCCGACCAAATCGGAGACATTCTCAAAAAAGCTTGGTTGTTTATTGCCCATAATCGTAGAGCTTCTATGAAGAGAATTGTAGATGTAAAGAAAGCGAGGTTGTCTCCATTGTCTCTGCCTATCCCTGTAAGTAAAAGGCGTGAATATCTCGCTTTCTTCACATCCTCAATTCACCC
Source organism: Tinea trinotella (assembly GCA_905220615.1). Lineage (NCBI taxonomy): Eukaryota > Metazoa > Arthropoda > Insecta > Lepidoptera > Tineidae > Tinea > Tinea trinotella. Next base: position 6,851,294 of record HG992326.1, read on the forward strand.
AATAGATATTCAATAGTTATGGGCGCTGCGTACCCTGCTTTTTTAAAAGAATGAACACGATTATATTAAAGATATTAATGCTTACGAGTATACGTATGAAGAGCTTACATTAAAGTAATCTTTATCATCATCATCAGCCAAAAGTCGTCCACTGCTGGCGTTCAAGAGGATAGGCCTTAAAACGATATTCCGAACGATAAGATGACAGTTGCATCTACTGGTCTAATATGGAGTAAATATTAAAAATTACTAGGCTTCTTTCGCTCCATAAAGCAACGTTGGCTTTAATAAAAAATACAGTAACATAACATGAAAGTCCTTTTAATATAAAATAAAACTAAACTAAAAAGTTTATGGTCAATTTATTCCGAAAAGAAATTTCGGGCAGCAGCATCAAAAGTATATTTGTTAGAAAACTCCACCGTACTTATTTACATGAGAAAACAAAGGGAAATTTTGAGCAACAAAAAGGAAGCGGCGGAACGACACGAATAATAATGTCGCCGGCCATCTCATTATTGTTGTAACATTTGTAAAGAGATCCTCAGCAAATAGAAATGCGTTCAGAGAGACCTTTAAGATTGTACTATACAACACCAAAAAGTAGATCAAACGAATTCACGTTTCCTAACTCAGTCTCCTTTACTAAAGGAATCCAAGGTTATAAGATATAAAGACCACATGAGTTATCAAAGCATTCCATTTGTTGATTATTCGACAAATTCATTATGTTGTCGTTTGGTTTGGCTGTCTATTTAGTTAACAGAAGACGATCTGGAAACAATGTCAAAAGAAGTGAAGAAATTAATTAATTGATTTGAATCAACAATTGTTAATAATTCGAGCCAGAGTCAGGATCGTGGAAAGATAAAAACGTATTGAAAGTTTGTAACTAATCCACTCACTGAGATAGGTAGGAACGAACGAACGTCATTTCTCATGATTATAATAGAATTAACTCTAATATGACCCTCATTCTTCTTTTTTCTTCCTCAATAGTCTTGACGTATGACAGCACCTCGCGCCCAGTTAATCAGGAGTGCAATCCACAAATGGAGGCGACTGCTATTACAGTTAAATAACTTCAGTCGCATCCACTATGCCGGTCTATTTGAAACCAGAAACTTTCAATCTGATCTTTTTTACCTATTTATTACTCTTTAACCAAATATCTGCCTTTTTCTATTTTAAATAGACTACTTATTAGAGAGCTGTTTTTTTCACTTTTGATCCTAAGCCTAAAATGGGTTCAAAATAAGGAGTATTGTACCCAATGTTTTTATTGTAATCTTTATTCTTGTTCCTAATTTCACGTAATAGAAGGTGTTTAGGGGTTGGTTGTTTTCCCGGCACATGTGGGCGACAGTACCGTGGGAAATAGTATGTCGTGCTTAAGATAGAACAAGAGGGTTGTCGGTAAATAAAATACAGTACTAATCAAAGAATTTGGACTTAAGAGATAGAAAGAGCCTTAAAATAGCTACAAAATACAACGGTTTATACTATTTTCACTTATGGCATTAAAATTAGTTGGAGAGGGACAAATATACATTTTTACATCCGTAATTTTGAAGGTTGTCCCTAGTTTTGATCTTTTTTTTTCTGCTGAAGGTAGGCAATGCTACGGAGCTAAACAAGGTCGTCAGTAGTGCACTTATCGCTAGTGATGTACAAGATCGACGTCAATATCGATAAATTTTAAATGAATCGTACACTAAAGTGCTAGTACAACGTATGAATTGTAGTATTTTCCTATCATAAAAATCAGTTTTTGCGGTTTAGTATTCAAATGAGCATTCTGCAAGGTAAGTAAATGCCTTTCATTTACGTACGTTACTAGACGCAGTTCTTAACGCAGAACATGGCTACTACTCAATACATTATACATACACTATTTACGCACTTAGGGATAAAAAAGTAGGACATATCAACCCGTGTGAATTGACTACAGAGCCTAAAGTGAGGTTGGCAACCACACACGCGTGATGAGATGTTCTGAATTCTCCCGTGGTGCGTGTACATTTTTTAACATCTGTATGAATAGTTCGACTTTTTTGTCCTATTTTATAGGACGAGAATGTTGCTCTTTTTTTTTTGTAAAAGAGAGTGCAGTGTAATTTTTCATCAATATTAATAATGTATTCTTATCATATAAATTAAAATATATATAAACATTAAGAACATAATACATAAAGCACATACAAACACACTAGATGACTCGGTAAACTTCTCGGTAAAGGTGGTACCTAAATTTCTTTAAATCGTAACTGTTCCTTTTTTAATAATCATATCAACCTTTGATCTATAATCAATTGAGATCGATAATATTTAATATTAATAAACCGCAACGTGTGCGGTTTAATGTTTGTTTGGTTATTAAATGAAAGACGTTCGTTATTTAATTTAATTACTTTAATTAGATTTACAGATGCAATAAAAAATCAACACAAAAAATTATATAATATATTTTTAGTTTAATTCCTCCTAAAGATTATGAATTTACAACCCGCGAGCACGAACCGCAAACTTTACGAACATATTATTACAGATATATAATTCCATCTGTTTTCAGTCTCCTCCATTTTATATTTTTATTCGGAACAAATGAATCTGTGCAGAAATGTTTGGAACAAATATGTCTGTTTTTTTTTACAGTCCAATTCGTTCTCACAATAATCCGTGCCCACTCCTTTTTTAAATTTTCATCACAAGGAAATCTGAAATATATAGGAAACTTTATCGATATCGGTATCCATTTCCACATCCCTATTTTTTCCTTTATTTCTATAAAAAAAGTATGAAACAATAAAAGCTATATATTACTTTGTGTACAATCAAAGTTATGACTTCGATTTAATTATTTTAGATTGAATACCACATTATTATGAATGGAAATATGTATAAAATATGAAACTTACCGATGAAAAGATAAAGCCGCATATTATCGTTTTCTTTGCAAGATGTATGCGATTAGCATCCTTGCACTACAGATGCCATTTTATATTATTATTTAAAGTAAATTAAATTAATCGTGTTTTATAATTTTAGGCAAAAAAACAATATGTTTAATTTATTATAATATATTAATTGACAACTCGATCACAATTTGACATAATGACAATTGACATTAAAATACACTTCTCGCAAAAATTAAAGGAACAAGAAAATTTTCTAAATTTTTTGGCAATTTTCAACAGGCTGTATTTCAGTGAAAAAGGTCGTACAAGAAATGAAAATACATAGCTTTTGAAGCTTAAAGACTCTAGTTTTCGAATTTTCAGGTTAAACATTTTTTGGAGCACCGGTAGCCCTGAAATTCTTGGATAAAGCACGAATAAAAATTTTTACAAATTTTTTATAATTTTCTTTTCGCTCTACGGACATGGAAAAATTGTTTCAAGCTAGACCAATGCATGAGTCCTATATCCTGTTTATTCAGCTTTAATTTGTTTTTTGCGGAATTCAGATACGATCATTTGTCTTCGAGATATCGAATTTTGAATGCAAAAGGATCCTTTTTCACTCAACTGCCAAACGTGAAAAAAGAGCAAAAAAATGCCATTTTCCCTTTTTTTGGTTAATCGACTGTATCTTCGGCAATATTGGGGGAAAAGCTTAGGTTAGAAGAATTTTTTTAGGTCTAATGTACCCCAAAGGCCCTCCTAAATTTTTAGATCGCTCGGTTCAGCGGTTTTCCTGGACTGATTGATAATTGATAACTGATTCACCGCTGGCATTAGCGTTATCCAAAGCATACCACGTGGCGGTTGCACGGTCGGATTTAAGCTTTTTTTGTGCTTACGCACGTGTGTTATGATTCTTCGGAAAAAATGAGACCCACAGGTCGTTAGCTCCACAGTATTTAACAACTCCAAACTCATTTTCTAAAGTGTGAAATGTGTGTGTGTGTGTATGTGTGTATCGTGTTCAGTATCGAGTGTTCCCGCCTCTACTCCTAATCACAGCAATCTTTGTCGCATATTCGAAATGCAATTTCGGATCATTCGTTGAGGGATCTGACGCCAAACTCTTATCAAAGCGTTTTCTAATGCTGCTAAATTATTCAGATAATTTTGACGCAATCGGCGGCTCAATATGTCCCAGACGTGCTCTATGGGATTCAGATCAGGACTCATTGCAGGATGCCTCAACAATCTAATGTTGTTTGTCTGAAAGAATTGACGGGTGATATTCGCTGTGTGAGGCCTAGCATTATCCTGCATAAAAATAAATCCTCTCCTGTTTCTTGCTAAAGGTAACACCTGAAGTCGCAAGATTCGGTCGATGTAACGCCTAGTATTGAGAGTGTCTCGAACAATCACTAAAGGAGTTCGAGAATCCCGTGAAATTGCAGCCCAAACCATCACCGATCCCCACCGTGAGCAGCTAAGGGACGAATAAAACACTGTTCATAACGTTGACCTGAACGACGCCAAACTCGATGTCTTCGGTCGTTACCATACAGGCAAAACCAAGACTCGTCGTTTTTAATCTTAAAAAATTTTTTTCAATTTTTTTTGGATTTCTTTGTTAATCAATCTTCAGAAAACTCAAAATTGAGTAAAAAGCCAAAAAAAATGAAATTATTGTTTTTTAAAAAGATTAAGTCAAGTTTAAGGAACAAAAATCTTGTTCCCTTAATTTTTTCAAAATTTCAACCACTCGGTCCAGGAAATCCGCTGAACCAATCGATCTAAAAATTAAGGAGGGCCTTTGGGGTACATTAGACTGAAAAAATTTCTTCTATCCTAAGCTTTTCTCCCAATATTGCCGAAGATACAGTCGATTAACCAAAAAAAGGGAAAATGGCATTTTTTTGCTCTTTTTTTACGTTAACGTTACAGGTAGAAAAAAAATTGTTTTCCAATCGACAATGACAATTTTTTGTAGGAAATTTTCTGCAAATAACGAAACTTTCTGCCCGCTCGCTGGGTGACCAGTAATTTCAGAGATATTGGCAGTTGAGTGAAAAAGGATCCTTTTGCATTCAAAATTCGATATCTCGAAGACAAATGATCGTATCTGAATTCCGCAAAAAACAAATTAAAGCTGAATAAACAGGATATGGGACTTATGCATTGGTCTAGCTTGAAAAAATTTTTCCATGTCCGTAGAGCAAAAAGAAAATTATAAAAAATTTGTAAAAATTTTTATTCGTGCTTTATCCAAGAATTTCAGGGCCACCGGTGCTCCAAAAATTTTTTAACCTAAAAATTCGAAAACTAGAGTCTTTAAGCTTCAAAAGCTATGTATTTTCATTTCTTGTACGATTATTTTTCACTGAAATACAGCCTGTTGAAAATTGCCAAAAAATTTAGAAAATTTTCTTGTTCCTTTAATTTTTGCGAGTAGTATACTTCAAAAAATAATGACGGAACAATTATACCGCTACTCTTGTTACCACGTGACTTTTAATTAGGCAGTATTAAATTAGAACCAAATGGTTGTAATTGCAAAAAAGTTAAGCCGTCCTTTGAAACAAAGGAATTGAAGTACAAGTAGTTGTCTCTTTCAGTCACACGGGTATAAACATAATATAAATGAGACAAATATTAATGAATTAGTTCTTATTTTAGCATGGATTCTATCTTCTCCATATTCTTAGGTACTAATATAAAGATTTAGTTCTCTATAAAAGAAAAAGATGGGATCACGATCGCAAACAAGGAGCGCAAATTACCGTACAATCAATTTTATTTTTTTAACATCAATTTGTTCACTATTTTGATATATTAAATATATTAGCCACTATAAATTGGATAAAATATTTTTTTTTTTATTGAGACACGACATTTGACCTCGACCCGCCTGATGATAAGAAAGAGGAGATCCAAGAATGACGACGACTGAAACAATCGAGATAGTTCCGTGAACTCAGTCACCGTCACTATGCCGGCCAAAGGTGCTTCTTCACGCATCGCTTGAAGGATCCAAGGTTATAGGAGGGAGAGAATGCATAGGCTGGCAAAGCATCCCACTTGTCGATTGTTCTACAAAGAAAAGACGCACCGAACTTTTTAGTTCGACTGCCGATTCGGTCGACAAAATGCGGATGCTTCCCCCTACCAGTGCGGGTATTACGGGTGTGAAAAAACGAGGTAGGAACAAGGTTCAAGAGCTCCTCGGAACATTCTCCGTGGTATAGGCGATAGAGGACGCACAGAGCCGCCATGTCTCTACGTAGTTGCAGGGGCTCCAGAGTTCGTGTAAGCTTTGCATCACCTATAACTCGGTGATCACCTATAAAAATATATTTTTTAACCATATACCAATATACCAATGTATCCTCGATATTATTTATGTGTAATTTGGTCGTCTTATTTTAATGATATAGCTTGTCTAACCCCTCCACTTTATTAGGTAATTTAAATGTGTGAATACAAATATTACTATACTTTATCATCGTGCTTCTTCTTTTGTGTCTAACTGTCCAACCAGCAACTGTATGACCAATTACAATTGCATTTTCGGTGTGTTGCATTCATATTTTATAGACGCACGTGTGCTTAAATGCAGTCAGTCATTTGAGCGCGTCGTTTCGGCTTAGACAGACTCTACAAGTAAGTACGTATTATAATAATGTACCAAATGGGATAGTAAAGCGTTCGTTTCTCTGTCGGTTTAGACGAACCTTTTCTTGGTATAAATATCTAACTGTATTCTGACTTATTGCAACATCTACGAGTATGTAGAAAGACAGTGTAGATAGTAATAAGAGCGAAATGGCCTGTCTAGATGATGATTAAATATGAATTGCAGGGACTGGTTTTACTTACGTTCATTATCGTTTTGAATATAAGCTTATTTATTTTATATTAAAACTTTATTATTTATTCAATAGGAAACTTAATACCCTTGGGAATTTGATGACTGTTTAACTTGGGGATTAGGGACAAATATTATATTTACGTAGGTGCATAAAATAAATATAAAAAACAATATATTTATTGGGAAACAAAGCATATATGTAAATGCAAAAAAATGTACTTTTATTTTGGAGGACATGGAGAACTTTGAGGAAATAGGAAGACTAGAAAGTTGTAGAAATTAGGAATAAGCCATATTTATGTACTACTTGAATTAACTTAATATATATTTTTTATTGTGACATGACATCTGACCTCGACCCGCCTGATGGTAAGCAAGAAGAGGTCCAAGAGTGACGACGACTGAAAAAACCGAGTCTTCACATTGCTCACTTTAAACACATGGATATACCTAGTCTTGTCTCTGCTTATACAAGTACCTGTGGGAAAAAGACGTGACAATTTGATTTATTGATTGAGCTAGACTTAATAGATTAATAGAGGCGGATATCTGCTTCGGATCTGAGTATCAAAGAGTGGTAGGCAGACGGTTGGTTAACATTTTTCCAGTCTGCCGATACATAGTACCACACTCTAGCTTAACATCAGGCAGGGCCAATAGTTAATAAATCTCAAAATAAGCGAGTATTCCAAAAAAAGTTATTTACAATGTCATAACAAATTTTCAAAATTTTTAGATCAAAAGCAATATCTTTATTTAGTTTACAACCAGACTTTACTGTTCAACGAGGCGGAAAGATTCTATAGTCTATTCCGTACAAAGCCCACTTTTATGCTCGGTACACACTTATCGATCTTTTTTTTATTGAGACTCGACATTATGACAGGATCCCACCTAGTGTTGACTTAGAGTGTGGTCCAAAAGCATAGCTGACTGCTACTCCAGCTCAATAACTGTAACCACATTTACTACTCCGTTCTAGTTGAAACCGGCAACTTACAACCTGATCCCGTAACACGATTAAGTCACTTCACGATCTGTATACTTGTAAAGGGTTGATAACCAGGCCTGGAGTAAATTTTGAACTCTTTTTATATTATTAAATATTTGTAATTTTTAATCTAATTACAATTAAAACTGTTTCGTAGATCTCCTTGTCTTTTTTATGGTATCCTGAAAAATCCTCGTGCACCTCCTTACCTCCAATCCCGATTTGAATTCTTATGCAATGCGCATAGTCGCCCTCTTCGTTCTTCTTACAATTACCAGCTAAAAATTCCTTTCCACTCCTCAAGCAGATATTCAAATTCCTTTACTGTGTCTGCCGCCCGCCAGTGGAACAAGCTACCGCTGGATATTAGACGTGCAACGTCTGTCAATGTCTTTAAATGATTAGTCATCAACTTGTTTCTTGATAAATAGGAGCTCACGGCATCTAGGTCATCTTAAATAATTTGGCACAATTATATTTTGTGCCAAATGTTTATGTATGTTTATTTTTACCTACATATATGTATTTTGTAGTATATTTGCCCCTGCCCATAATTTCTCATCATCCCAAAGGTTAATTGTTAGAGAATGCCTAATAGGCATTAAACTCGCTTATGTACCTATTTTTAAGTTTATTTTATTGGAATAAAGGATTTAAATACAAATAAAAGTTGTGAAACAAATCTTCTAAAATGCTCCGTAAGATCCTGATGTACGTCACGCCTGTCGCCTGTAGTAACAGTGTGATATATCACAAACTCGATCAATCAAAAACTATCACTACTCCATTAGCATAGTTATAGACAAAGACAACGGAGAGGCATTAGGTAATGTAAGTGTATTTAGAAATAAGGATTGCCTAGTGCCCATAACCGTAGAGCTTGTATGAATAGAATGACGGATGTGAGGGAAGCGAGGGAGTTGAGACAAGATCGTAGCAAGTTGCGTTCTATTGTCTCTGTTTATCCCTGTGGAGAAAATCTTAGACAAGCTGCTAATCGTGCAATATTCAAAAGTTATGTGTACAAACACTACCTTTCTTCTTTTCCACATCTTTCATGACATGAGTAGTTTTATTTTATGTGTATTATTTGTGTGATGTGTTATTATTTATGTGTGTGATGAAGATATTGAGAGAAGAGTGCAAAAGGGTAACGTAGTGAACGGTGCCATCCATAGTATAATGAACAGCCAAACAATGTCCCAAAAGTCACGGATGGCTGTTCATAATGCGGTGCTTGTTACTACATTAATGTATGGAAATGAAGGTTGGGTATGGCAGAAGAGGCATGAGAGTAGAATTAACGCTGTAGAAATGCGGTCGTTAAGGAGTGTATGTGGAGTGACGATAGCGGATAGAATAAGGAATAGCACATTGCGTGATAGATGTGGCTTGAAAGAAGATGTAGTGACAAGGATTGACAAAGGAATGCTTCGATGGTTTGGGCACATGGAAAGGATGAGTGAAAATAGATTGACGAAAGGATGTTATAAATCTGATGTGGATGGATGCGTTAAACAAGGCAGGCCAAGGAGAGTGTTTTCCGACCAAATCGGAGAAATCCTCAAGAAAGCCAGGTTGCCTAGTGCCCATAACCACAGAGCCTGTATGAAGAGAATTGTGGATGTGGAGGAAGCAAGGGAGTTATGTAAGGATCGTGGTAAGTGGCGCTCCATTGTCTCTGCCTATCCCTGTGGGAAAAAGGCGTGACATTTTGATTGATTGATTGATTGTATTATTGTGTTATAAATAATACACATTTATAATAACTTATTTATGTACTTATGTGTATTAAAATGTAATTATTAAGTATTATTATTATGTATTTGTTGTTTTATTCTTACAAATTGTCATCATAATATTGCACCTACGTACCATTAATACAGTCCTTATGTCCTAAAGGTTTGGCTGTCAGAGAATGCCTAAAGGTTAATCCGCCTTTGTACATAGTGCAATTAAGTTTTAAATTAAAAAATGGCTTGGCAATTTAATTGATTGAATGTGAGATATAAGTTGATAACAGTGTTAAGACACTGTTATCAACTTATATGAATATATACGTAATAAATATACATCAAATATAATGCCAAACCAAATTAGCTAAAACCAATATAATCTGCGCGTATTCTGCATTTAAGAGTGGTAGGCAGTGGTGCCTTGTCTGCCAATACGGCTTACAAGTATAGGTACAGACCTAAGTTAAATGACTTAGTCGTGTTTCGGGATCATCTTGTAAGTTGCCGGTTTTAACTAGGCTGTCCAACTGCGACTGCATACTATGCCGGCCTAGCATTTCAGTACAGTTATTTAACTGTAGTAGCAGTCCTTTATTCATAGATAGACCGCACTCGAGCTTAACATCAGGCGGGGTGTTGTCATATGTCGAGTCTTGATGAAAAAAATCGTCGCTTTTCTGAATATTATTCATGTACCGACCGACTTGAATGTGTACACGACCTAAAATAGCTGTGCAGGCGAATGTCATAATTTTCCTATCACAAGGAAGTCTCTTTTAAATAACAATACTGTCCAAGGAACATAATGCATAGGTATAAATTACTTGCCTATTATATTATATATTGTTATATTATACTATGTATTGTTATTTTGAAAATCGATTGCATCTTTATACTTTAGCTGGACGGAGATTTTTAAACGAAGGCAATTTCTGTCAGGGCTTATTGGTTGTGGGCTTTTTCAAGTCAGCACTAAAATTGTCATAATTCATTTTTATTAAAAATTGAAAAGGCACAATTCATTAAAAAATACATTCTTTTTTATTTTATATTCTATTTCTGTATAAATAAAAAATATCAGTCTTCTTCCTGATTTTAACAAAAGCCTTTCAATTTAAATCCTTGACCACTGATGTTAGGCTAGAATTCGGTTTATGGCGGCAACTTCTACTACAAGAACTGTAAGTATATTTACAATAATATAAAATTAAAATAATATCAATCAATCAATCAAATTGTCACGCCTTTTTCCCACAGGGATAGGCAGAGACAATGGAGCGCCACTTACCACGATCCTTACACAGCTCCCTTGCTTCCTTCACATCCACAATTCTCTTCATACAGGCTCTGTGGTTATGGGCACTAGGCAACCTAGCTTTTTTGAGGATGTCTCCGATTTGGTCGGAAAACACTCTCCTGGGCCTGCCTTGTTTAACGCATCCATCCACATCATATTTATAAATTCCTTTCGTCAATCTACTTTCACTCGTCCTTTCCATGTGCCCAAACCATCGAAGCATTCCTTTGTCAATCCTTGTCACTACATCTAAAATAATAATACAGCAATAATGCTAATATGTATTAGGAATTGGAATACGTCAAAAATTTAATAAAAAAATATAATAATGATGCACGGTAATCAACGATTACAATCGCAAAGCTGGACTTGTAAATACTATATTATTATAATCTTACTAAAAGTAAGCTTATTTTAAATAATATTACTTTGCTTAAGTTGGTATTAGGCCCACTGATCTAGCACGATACTGCACGATGAAAAGATATGATAGAGGAATATCGAAATAAGCACATAGACGCTAAGCAACAGACTCCGAGTTCGATTTCCGATTGCATCGTGATTTTTCTATCTAATTTTCATTGCTAATTAATACAGTAACCTATAACATTTCTGTTCATAACTCAAACTCCTAAGGTCAAAGTTTATACCAAGTATCTTAGTATAATTTCACGCATAAATTGCTCGGAAACTATCTTACACACAAATATCTTGTAGCCTTTCGGAAACTTCAAAACTAGGATCCAAGTTGGTTTGTTCGAAATCTCTACCCTCCGGTTACTTTCAAAGCGATATAACAACTGAATTTTGGTCAATTTAAGTTTCGATACCTGCATCCATAGCACGGCAATCCAAGAAGCAATATGAATACCTGCGAATATTATCATTGTAATTTTAAACAACTTACCAGATCAGAGCATCAAAATAAGTTAAAAATAAGATAAACTCATTATAATTTCGTTTTTGAATCTTTTGTATTATTAGCTAGTAAGTTTTTGTGTGTGTTAATAATTTATTTTTCACAATTCTATAATAAGAAAGTAAAGTGATTGTATGATAGAAACAGGACGACCAAAGTACATATTATATATCAAAGATACATTGGTACCGGTGAGTGGTTTCAAACCCATGTTCTTGGTTTGCGTACCCATTGCACAGCCACTACACCACGTTGTATTTGTATATCTAGTTTCTTATTCTTGTCATTATTATTTATGGTTGTAAATGGTATTATAGTCTCATAAATGTATTTATTTCATTGCATGATGTAATTAACTTCTATTACAGAAACATTTATCAAGATTGATAGCAACTTTTTTTTATTGTGACTCGACATATGACAGCACCCCTCCTGATGTTAAGCCGAAGTGTGGTCCATGACACTTCGGCCAGGTGAACCCGGCAACTTACAAGCTGATACCGTACTGGTACTGTATATACGGTCTGTATACTTGTAAGTGGTGTAGTACCCCCTGATCGGCAGACTGGGTACCACTGCCTACCACTCCTTGATAACCAGACCCGAAGCAAATATCCATCTCTTTTTTTATTAACAAATATTTGTAATATTTAATATTATTAAATATTTCATATAAAAGATATAGAACAAATATTTGCTCCGACCGGGGACTTTTTAAATAATGTATTAATTGTAATTTTAAATAAATAAATAAATGTAAGATTTCACACAAAACAACGTTGAAAACTTGAATAAAGGTATAATTCCGCCGGCGACTGCAGACCGCAGACTGCACTACTTGTTTGTATGAGATAGATTCCGTGCAAGGCGATATAATACTAGTGCCGATGCAGCTGCCGCATTAACAAAATTTAATTTAGGCATCATATTTATTATCTTTGACTGTCGCAAATGCTGATTGTGGTCTTGCAAGGATCAATATCATAAAAACCAGTAGTCTGTGGTCTGCAGTCGCCAGCGAAATCGCACCTTAAATATATTTTGATGTGCCAGCTTTTTAAGTTATTTACAATTACTTACAATAATATTTCTTGAAATTCTTGATCTTGCTTTTGGATTGTCGTGCTAGGGGGGCTGGCCTTATATTATGCTGAATTGCAGTCTATAAATGAAGGCGCTGTACAGTTGAAATAACTGTCTATAGCAGCCGTATTTGTTATGACGGCCAAGTTTGAACCGGCAACTTAAAGTGAACACGTTACAACACTTTAAAGTATGTGCATTTAAAGTGGGGGTATTACCCCGGATCGGCAGACTGGGGGTATACCACTGCCTATTACTTTTTGACAACCAGACCCACATATGACAGCACCCCGCTTGCTTTTAAGTTCGAGTGTGGTCCATGAATGAATGTCACTGCTACTAAAATTCAATAACTGTAAGTAGCAGTCACATCGATTGTGCCGGCCTAGTTGAAACCGGCAACTTACAAGCTAAATCACTTCACGGTCTGTATACTTGTAAGTGGTGGTACTACCCCGGATCGGCAGACTGGGTACCACTGCCTACCACTCTTTGATAACCAGACCCGCCTTATCAATATCATCCGCATCTTTTTAATTAAATATTTTTATCTTTTTAACAAATATATGCTTCGACCAGGAATCAAACCCGTGACTTTACGTGTAACAATCTGGTGTGCTAACCAATTGCTTATGATGCGGTAAAGCCACGTTGTTAGCAAACTGCAGCTAACTATTCTAATTTATGTTTATGTACTTTGACGTGGTAACGAGGTATATAATTTTCATGAATAGAGCTCCAACACACTTAAGTGTGCATAATAAATCTGGTAGTCTCTCTACACAATATTTTCAATATAAACAAAGAAATTATCCCATAAAAGACGATTATTTAAGCAAATATAATTAAAATATATGATATGAAATATATGAATTTATAAAGGATATCATTCATTATGGGCTTCTATGTACTACTTTTGTAATGTCCGATGATGAAAAAATATATAAATGGTAGTTTTGATACTTGTATTGATAAAACTAATAACAATTTTGCGTTTAATTGCTGTGCGATTGAGTTATTTGGAAAATAAGATATGGATTTTGTATTATCTGTCAATCAACGCCACATTTGTTCTGCTTTGAACTGTCAAAATTATAGTTTGATGATTTTGCACACCCAAACTATGCAAAATAAGGGATATATTCCAATTACATTGTAATCTTTGTACATCAAACTAATTTAAAATGTATATGCCACTGTTAATACAATTAAGCCCAAGTTCCCATACAAAATGAATGATGTCCTTTGATGTGGATGTATGTGTTAAACTGTTAAACGAGGCAGACCCAGGAGGGTGTTTTCTAACCAAATCGGAGACATCTTCAAGAACGTTGGGTTACCTAGTGCCCATTACCATAGAGCTTGTATGAAGAGAATTGTGGATGTGAGAAAAACGAGGGAGTTGCGTCAGGATCGTACCATGTTGCACTTCATTGTTTCTGCCTATCTCTGTGGGTAAAAGGCGTGACATTGTTTTGTAGTGTCGGCTACTAGCAAGCGTGAACTAAGGCGGTTTAATTAGTCTCTGGCACACTTGGACCTCCCTTTGCTTACCAGATTTTTGAGATCTGATGTCGATACATAACAAAAAATTATCTATAGGAGATACACACACGTATGTACAGTCGGGGAACGAGCTAAATAAACGCGGTAGGAATGCAGTTGTGACGTCATGTTCACATGTCTATTATGAATAGTGAAGTAACATGCAAAATGTTAATACGATAAACACATACTTTCCACAAAAAGCAAGTAGATTTAGTTATTAAAAATTATAAATGTGTATTAAATTGAAGTATAAACATTATTAGACATTAACAATTTTTAATAAATTATGTAATAATTTAATTTTAAGAATAGTAACTGCATGTTTTTTCTCTTTTTCACACATTTTAATCACGTTTCTAATAATGATTATAGCCTGACTACGGATGACAACTCTCTTTTATTCAATTAACTCACTATTTTTTTAATAATCAAACAAAGATCGCCAAGCTAATAGCGGCCACTATGATACGGGTGGGGGGTTTTTGACGCCCCACCGCACCTCAGCCCCCGATTCTATTTAACTCGTTCCCCATCTATACCTACATGTGATCTATGGACCCATGTTTTTCAAAGAATGTTTGGATCAAGGAACTACCTTCTACGACGTCCCTACTTTCTTTCTACCCTTCTACTACTTTATAAATCTCTTTTGAGATCTTTCATTCAATACTTCAGAGTCACAATTGAAAATTTGTACCAACCGAACTACCAGGTAAATGACTTAAAACATATTTTTAAAAAAATTATTACAAAAAAATATTTTGGCCAAGGATTTGTCCAAGCGGCTCCCGGAGAAGTCTGGAGACAGGAAGGCTGTCAATTATTTCTGGTATTATTTATTGTTATGCTGCAATTATTTCTGCCTTGCTATACAGAAGGGAAATGTTGCCAGTATCCTTGGGACTTTCTCTGATGCGACGTCATTAGATGATATACTAATTATATAGTTTAATTATAGTTAATATACTTTTAGTTTTATTTGTTTCTCAGTAAAGAATATGAATAACAGCTTGTATAAATAAATTATATGTAAATATTATTTTTAATAATTAAATTCCTTTCGTGATATTAATACATTTTCTCCTGACAATCCTTCAGGGATTTAAAAATCTCATTTTGTATTTAAATATGAACTTTATGCCTTCCATATTAGGGCTATTATGGCTTAAGATAATGCCTTTTAAGCCGTTGTTATTTTTAAACGGTTCTCGGATAAACCGCATGAAAACAGAACGTGGAAAATGTGAAATCTCAGAGCAGGTAAATGAGACTTCTTAATTCGACCATTCCATCCCATTTTCGTCGGTTATTCGTACAATTTAAGGGTGTTAGGGTGCTTCCGAGCTTTTAAGTATGCCCAAAAAAGCGCGAGCGCCAAACACTCTGGGAAATGGATTTCAATTTGTAAACCACTCTCGAAGTGGTTTCTGAGGGACTCATTAGTTTGTTATGTTTTAATGTAATTGTTGCTTTAAATAGAATTTTGACAATATTTTTTTAAGGTCATATCTAAAATATATAACAATATACAAGTAACTTACTGGCTTACTTTTATTTGTAATATATTCAATATTACAAATATGAGATATAAAACAAATTGCTTCGACCGGAAATCGAACCCGGTACTTGACGCGTAACAAATTGGTGGCTGACCAATGTGTAACGCCAATCATCAAACATGTAATTAATTAAATATATATATATATATATAATATATATTTCAAATTGTGGCTCGTCATGTTACAACATGCCGTCTGATGTTAGGCTGGAGTGCTGTCCATTAAAAGAGCCAAATGAAACTCCAGTTAAATAACTGCAAGTAAATAAATCTACTGTGCCGGCATGGTTGAAGAATCCTCGTAAAAGAGGTATCAAGAAACCATGCGTGACGTCTTTCTATTTAATTATATATTGTATATGCCATTTGGGTATAGGAAGACAGAGCTTGTTTATTGTTCTACCTCCTTATTGAAGATGTCAAGCTGCACAAAGCTGTTGTGTACAACGCTCGAGCTATTTTCACTATTCAGGTCATCGGAGCTACATATATCGGGCGCATGAATAAAATATTTAGTGTATACTGTTTAATAGAATATTTAAAACCGGAATGAACTTAAAAACCATGAAAATTTGACTTAATTTATAGTTTACTTGCTGCGTATTCACGACTTCGTATAACAAAGACGGATAATAGTCCGATAGAATTAGGTTAAGAACTCACGGTGCGATTTGACGACGACGGGTCCAAATTCAGGTTTGTGACTGCCGTAGTATATAAAATGTATGGCAAAATCACTTTTGGAACTCACGATGCGATTTGGGCCCGCAGCGTCTCGATTTATAATTGGAAACCGAGCGGGTGCTAGGCCGCGGCTGCGATTCCTTGTGTGACTGTTCGTTGACATATAAACACGTATTAAAACGATTTTGAAATTTTTGAATAATTAAATAAATTATGAATGATTAAAAAGAGTTCGAAGTGGACCATTTAATAAATAATTAATATAGTTTTTTATATAGATAGAATCGATCGGTACAATTTGAAATCGGACAGCTTGCGATTTTAAATCGCACAGCTTTCGATCATCTATCCTGGCCGTGCAATACCTGCGGCTCGTGAGTTCTTAAATATTATTGGACACCTGCAATCAGGCCCGACAGAAAATCGCACCGTGAGGTCTTAGCATATTCGAAATCATATTGGGTTTTGATTTTTTTGTTAGATATGTACCTAAGATAACACATAGCATAACCAAGTTTCGGCGCGGATGTAGTGTCAGGAAAGCGGTTAAAACATCGTCAAAATCGCATCTGCGGCGAAACTTCGTTATGTATTATGTTACATTATTACCTACCAAAAGTTTCTTTGACCGACAATCGAACTCTGGACTTATACCATAGGTCATAATTAATTTATGGTCAGACCATAGATTAATGATTGGTCGTCGAAGCGTACGCGAGACCAATCATATATCTATGCGTCTGATATTAAAACGCCTGGCCGGTGAAATAATGTGTTAATCATGCGCCACAGAGTCCATTATTCGACTTTTAAAATATTGTATTAAAATTTCTTATGTTGTCGAAATAATGCAAAATAAAATAATATTTCTCACATTTTATTCCTTTGTTTAACAAGTTTACCACCGAGAGTTACGAGTATGTAGACTTATGAACAACAAACCACTAGACACCACAAAGATAGCAACAAACCGTGGCTTTTTTTTGGGAGGTGTTTTTTGCAACAGCATTATACCCGTACTTTTGAGATCTCCATAAACCGTGGCTGCCCGTATATTATTGTCTATACTACAAAGAAGGCTAATACTTTGTTTCTGCTTTATTTTTTCACTCCCGTTCACCCACAGGCCGGGGAAGTCAGCGTTGAACCGGATCCCAGTGTGTAAAGCAAACAAGAAGCGAGTTCATCTCTGGAATGATTCTTTTATCTTGGCTATCTATGTTATCTAATTGCGAGGTGAACAACTAGAAAACAGTTCGTGCATCATGTTGTCTCTCATCTAATCACCCCTTGGATCCTTCAAGCGAAGCATAGTGACGACATAGTTATTTTAGCCTGGAATGAATGAGAAAATTTATAAAGCCCTCTAGCTATCACTGTTTTTTCTATAGTAATTAAAAGCCAGTAAGTTTTCATAATAAAATTCAAAGTCTAGTAATTTGTAGTACGTGTGTAGACCGAAAAACCGACAGCCCCTATGGCTAGTGACCGCTGCAGGCTGTTTGCATATTCACTGTAACAGAACTTTGAAATGTACAGTTTAGATGAATTTTGGATGAATTCAAGATGTGTTAATGTTTGATGTAAACGTAAATGGTATAATTATTACAAATTCACTTCTGGCCGGCATAGTGATGGCGACTAAGGCAACGGTAAACTGTTTGTCGGCTTTTGGATCGTCAAGATCTAATCAGGTCACAGAACTTTTTTGAAATAAATTATAAATCACCGTATTAAATTTGTTTATGATTTTAATTACTTATAATTTAGTCGATGCCTTGCCACTATACCGGCCAGTAATATAGTAGTATCATGATATAACTAACATTTTATTGCTGATCTTGAGCCTAAAAGAAATTTAAAATTGTTACAATTATCACTGATCTCCCCTATAATTATATGCGTCTAAATTTTCACTTCCACCACAAAACGCATTCAGAATTCATTGAATTGAATTGAATTGAATTGATCGAATGCATTATTCCGCCGACATATTAAAATGAAGTGTGCTAGATTCAATAGTTTTATCTATTGAAGTTAGTGGATAGGAAAATCGTAGCAAATACTCTTATTTGATTCCGTTTTGAGGTCGGTATTGATTGTATGAATTTTAAATGGTAACAATTTAAGATTGATAAGCATAAAATTGGTGGTTGTTTGTCCATTCTGCCGATCCGGAGTAGTACAACCACTTTCATTTGTACAAACCGTGAAGTGACTTAGTCGCGTTTCGGGTTCAGCTTGAAGGTTAGCAGTTCCAGTAGTCGTAGCTTCTTGCATAATACATAAATTTTAAGCCTGTTATTTTTGTTTCCACTCTCCTCTATACTCGTATTAAATGGAAACAAATTGAATAAAGTCGGACCTAAAGCTCTACTCAAATATCGTTTCAAATTTAGAACATACAAGATAAATTAACCGAATTTATTTTACTTAATTTTCATGTCACGTAATTAAATTTAAAATTAAATTTCAAACCGTTGAAACTCACAATAACCAAAAGGCAACTAACTCGTTTCAAACACGAGTGCCTAAAATGGGAAACGTCGAGTCGCGTCGTGACGTTAGGAACTATGTAGGAGTGGCATTTTAAAACGCAATAATTAATTTTGCATTCAATACGATTTTAATTAGCAATTAAAATTAAGTACGTGGTAATGAAAAACCGAAACTAGTGGCACATTGGTTGGAACACTAGTTCATTATGTGCTCGATTTATGGTCTTCTCTTGCCACGATCCTGACACAAATCCCACGCTTCCCTTACAGCCACAATTTATTTAATACAAGTTCTACGGTTATGGGCACTAGGCAATCAAACCTTCTTGGGGATGTCTTCGATTTGGTCGAAAAAACACCCTCCTGGGTCTGTATCATTAAACGCATTCATATCCAAATCCCTTGGATCCTCATGGTTAATGATCAGGTTCTTAAGGCTCGCAGTAAGAAACAGTTTTGGTAAATTCTACCTCTGGATCTTGGATCCAAGGAATAGGCCCTTGGATTCATTATCCATCATCAGAAACTCCGGGCCTTCAATTCGATAACAGCTCATAGTTAGTTAACATGTTAGTTCAGAAACCATAGTTTTATCTTTTCGGGTTTTGCTGATCTGGGAGGATCCATCATCAGTTTTTTTTGGATCTGGTATAAATAGTAACCTATGTCCTATTCCAAATTATAACCTACCTCTGTACCAAATTTCATTAAGATCTGTTTATCCGCTGTGGCGTAATTGAGTAACAAACATCCATCCATCCAATAAAATTTTCGCATTTATAATATTAGTATAAATTATTTAAAATTAACATTGGTCCCACAGATACAGCGCTTACATTTTAGACAACAACGAAACTTCAAGTCTGGTTAAGTTTGTACACGTTTTGCGAATGTATTAAAAAATATACCTATGCCTTAAGGCTACAATTTAAATTCAGGAGCGACTATTTTTCTAGACTTTATTAACTCCGCGGAACCACTATGGTTTCACCTGTATTTCAACGTATATTCTAATGCATTTGTATGATATACTCTGGGCGACCATAGTACATCTAAATTTCTATCTAAAAATCATTATTTCGAGATGGCTTTGAATCGCTAGTTTTTTATTCAAGGCCATATTTAATTACTACCATCGGTTACTGTTTTAAAGGATCATTCATTTTGTATGGGGACTTGGGCTAAATTGTATTAACAGTTGCATAAACATTTTAAAATAGTTTGATGTACAAAGATTACAATATAATTGGAATATATAATTTATTTTGCATAGTTCCAGTGCGCATCGTTCATGATCAAACTATAATTATAACAGTTCAAAGCAGAACTGTTAATATGGCGTGTCTTTGTGATTGACAGACGATACAAAATCCATATCATATTTTCCAAATATCTTAATTGCACAGCAATTAAAAGCAAAATTGCAAAAGCAAAAATTAGTTTTATTAATTCAAGTATCTAAACTACCATTTATATATTTTCTCATCATTGGACATTAAAAAATAGTACATAAAAGCCCAAAATGTATGATGTTCTTTACTTATTTTCTTAATATATTATAATTTAGTACAAATTGTACCTATATAATTTATATTTTTTATTGACAGATATAATAACCTAAATATATAATTAATGCCTTTCAGATTTTGATGACGAAATTCGAAAGGCATCCGTGGATCCTTTAAAATTCTCGACGGTTTTTTAGGTTGCCCAGTACCCATAACCACAGTGCCTGTATGAAGAGAATTGTGGATGTGAAGGAAGCAAGAGAGTTGTGTAAGGATCGTGGTAAGTGGCGCTTCATTGTCTCTGCCTATCCCTGTGGGAAAAAGGCGTGACAATTTGATTGATTGATTGATTGATAATTGTGCATGCTTTTATTGTAATATAATTTTATTTATTTATTTTCTATTTAGGTACAAGTGTAATATAATATCCATCTCTATAAAAATAAGACGTAAAATTGTTAACGATGATTTTTTTATTGATATTTGAAATCTGACCTAGTCTTGCTTAATGGTAAGCAAAAGGAGGTCCAATAGTGCTGACGACTGAATAACCCGAGTAAGTTTACGGTTGGCATAGTCGCCGTCACTTTGCGGGCCAAAGAACTTACTGATATAAACTAGTAAATTCGTTTTTTTTATTTTTATTATTATACATTTCTATACTAAGCTACTAAAGTGCTTGTATCATAGAAACATGAAATCCGAAATCTGAAATATGAAATCCGAACTAATAAACTGTATAAACATTTTACCCTTTTTATACAAGTTGAAGCTGAGTGGTAAACGTACTCGAAATGTCAAATATTTGCGGCTGAACTTGACATTAAATGACCTTTATTAACACCAACAAAATCAATACTTCATATAAGGCCACCGTGGTGTAGTGGCAGTGCAATGGATACGTAAGCCGAGTGGCACGGGTTCGAAACCACTCACCGGTACCAATGTATCTTTGATATAAACTTTGTATGTATTTTGGTTGTCCTGTTTCTATAATATAAGCACTTTTGTAGCTTAGTATAGAAATAAAATAAATAAATGAAAATAAATATATTAGTCTACAGTTAAATATGCTTTTCTACTAACATTTCTCATGTCTGAAGTCTGGAATCATAGTCGAGATAGATATTTTTATTTTGATTGTTATTTTGAACTTGACTGGACTGATATTAAGTTGCAATGAAGTGCGGCATACCTGGGCCTATATTCCCTTAATATATTTGGCGTCGAAAAAGCAGTGATATTTGACATCTTTGTAACCAATCAGCGAATAAGAAATCAATAGATAAACGTTGATTGGTCACTTGCGACTGCGACGCGATTTTACAAAATTTTCGTCATCGTAAAGTATTAAGAGAATCAGGGCCCTGTACCATTACGCGTAAAGTTCCAGGTTCGATACCCGGCTCGATTCCAGGTTTACTACCCCATAGTTTTTTTATTGTGACTCGACATATGACAGCACCCCGCCTGATGTTAGGCCGAAGTGTGGTCCATGAATGAATGTCATTGCTACTACAATTCAATAACTGAGAGTAGCAATCACATCCACTATGCCGGCCTAGATGGAACCGGCAACTTACAAGCTGATCCCGAAACGTGGCCAAATCACTTCACGGTCTGTATACTTGTAAGTGGTGGTACTACCCCGGATCGGCAGACAGCCTAACACTCTTATAATTGCAGATTATTGCATTATAGCTTATGACATAGTCACTGCAAACACTATAAAAATATAAGGAAAATCCTACATTCAGACAGCTACTCCCCTACGATTATTTTAATATATTCGGTTGAGCTCGTGTGTATAAAGGTACGACCACATTGGGTAAGGTTGAAGGATCATTATCTCATTCTCTTGGGTACCTGAGAAGGCTCTACACATGAAAAAGGACGTCATCAAACGTAGCGACAACTTTGAATAGACTAAGTACGTCTGCATGAGTACAAACCCTATTGTTAGTCGTTTGTTTTTGAGCCTAGGTTTCGGATAATGATCTTGGTGTGTGTGCATGTGTGTGTAGTTTTAATTTTCCTCTTTTTTAAATATATACATCATACATTTAATTATGTATGTTTATTTAATTTTTCAAATTTAAAAATAATATCTTTTCTTAACTGAAGAATTACCGTATACTAATTTACCGTACAATGTGATCAATGTCATTTGAAAGATACAGTAATAAAGATTAAAAAATGTATATTGCAATGGCATATTTAAACAATGGTTTATAGGAGATTGATGAAACAGGTGGTTTTTAAAGGCAAGTGCAATAATAAAACTAGGATTGTTTATTGATTAAATCACGAAAAGTCCTTAGCAAAGCAGGGGTAAGCCAAAGAGCAAGAATTTTGTGGAAGGAAGAAATATTGATATGTCGGTATCAACAGTTTCGGAATCAGCTTGTAAGTTCCTAGTTATTTAACTGTAGAAGCAGTTGCCTTCATTCATGGACTGCACACCAGCTTAACAACAAGAGAGGCGCTGTCATGCGTCCTGTATGGCCTATACGACAGAGAATGTCCCGAAGAGCTCTTTAACCTTGTTCCTACCTCGTCTTTTTACACCCGTAATACCCGCACTGGTCCGAGGAAGCATCCGCATTTTGTCAACCGAATCAGCAGTCGAACTAAAAAGTTCAGTGCGTCTTTTCTTTGTAGAACAAACAACAAGCCCATGAGTTCTATCCATCCTATAACCTTGGATCCTTTAAGCGATGCGTGAAGAAGCACCTTGGGCCGGCATAGTGACGACGACCGAGTCGGTTGACCGACTCGGTTGTTTCAGTCGTCGTGACTCTTGGACCTCCTCTTACTTATCATCAGGTGGGTCGAGGTCAGAGGTCGTATCACAATAAAAAACACTTATTAAATATTGGACTGCCGTGCTACTTACTACGCCACTTGGGTCCGCACATTTACGTTCATAACGATTCGAATCCAACATAATTTTGTCTGCAAATAAGCCTATTCAAAGCCTAATTGGCAAACATGAATATTGCCTCTTCTCCCCTTAGTACTCAATTTATCAAAGTCTCAAATTAACCTACTTTATTAGGATTGTATTTGTCCAATATCAAATCGAATTATCACGCCAAAGGAATAGGCAGATACAATAGACTACCACTTGCCACGATTCTGATACAACTTCCCCACTTCTCTCACATCAACGATTCTCTTCATACAAGCTCTACGGTTATGGGCACTAGGCAGTACAACTTTGTTGAGGCTGCTCTGATTTGGTCAGCAAACACCCACTGGGTCTGCCTTGTTTAACGTATCAGATTGTAAATAACAAAGAGACAAAGAATTATTTCACAAATTAAATGAACGGATTTCAAGATCACGTCTCGCTAAATAAACTTAGTTTTTTGGTTATATTGGATTGTGGTGAATTTAATTTACTTTTTTTGTTACTATGTTTGCTTTTACGAAAATCAAACTATCATGAAAATCAACCTCAGTTCCCACAGGGATAAAACATTCGTTTATTGATTACTATTTTTTTACAGATACAGGACGCTTAGTAAAGTATTTCTTAGTATTATAATCACTTGGCAACCAAAGACGGCCAAGACGACCGTGGTGTAGTTACGCAAGCCGAGTGCACGGGTTCGAAACCATTCTCCAATACCAATGTATCTGATGTATGGTATTGTATCTGACTTTGGTTGTCCTGTTTCTATGACATTTATTTTATATTATATAAATATATAAATACAGAAAACGACGTCTCATCAGAGATAGTCCCAAGGAGACTAGCAACATTTCCCCTTTGTATAGCAAGGCTAATACGTTGCCAGAAATAATTGCCAGCTTTCCTGTCTCCAGACTTCTCCGTCAGCCCCTTGGACAACTTATTAGCCAGGCGCTTAGCTGAAGGTCCCCAAATTATATAATACTACATTCTATAAGCGTATGAGAATCCACGTGTTTTCATTTACTATTAGGACACCGAATTACCTTAGTAAATGTCACACCCATTCGCGTTAAGGCCTTTTACTCTTATAGGTTTTAACGAAAAAAAGGTCCGAAAGGTTTTATGCCCGTTGTTCACTTGGCTTGTTTACCCTTGTGTAGATTGTGAATCGAATTCATACTTTAACATTTCTATAATATGCTACTAAGCGTCTTTGTTCCATAGAAAAAGGACGACCAAAGTACATGGCATTTTGAACCGGGACCTCTTGGTTTGCGAGAACTTTTATTTACTACTATACCAGACCACAGTCTTTCGGACTTAATGTATTTTTATTTATTTCATTTATTATTGTACATTCCTAGACTAAGCTACTAAAATGCTTGTATCATAGAAGTGAGTGGTTTCGAACCCGTGCCATCAGCTTGCGTAACCATTGCACTGCCACTACACCACGGTCGCCTTGTGTGACAAGGCAGCATTAGAAGAGTTCATATAGATCGTATTTCTGATCCTATGACTGCAATCTATAATACAAAATAATCTACAAATATTGGAACCTGCATTGAATTTGCAAGTCGCAGTTCAAAGAGACGTGGCCCTTAAATGTTAGCCTGTTAGTGGACTGACGACATAGTGAAAGTCAGGGGTAACCGGTGGATGCAACTGGCATCTTGTCGTTTGGGAAGGCGTTCTAAGGGCGAGGCCTATGTTCAGCAGTAGACGCCTTCTGGCAGTTGTACCGGATCTATGAGTAATAGGAACCGGTGCAATAGGAAACTACGACCGAGAAACTGAGGCTACTTTAAATGATCAGGACAGTTAACTTTTAATTTATTTTTTTTGCAATTGGAATCCCTTTTTTTGTTCTTTCGTAGTTCTTGTGGTAGATCAACTCCCACGCAACTCCCTCACATCCACAAGATTGTGATCCATTAAGATTATTAAATTTCTAATACGAGTATATTCAACTTTAAAATATTCTTTTTTATAATCAAATTCTGTTATTTAAACATTTAGGTGGTTAATAGTGTTGGTTACAAAATAATTAATAAATTGTTTTCTATTTTACATAGTAGTAATGCAAATGTAAAAATCATAACCTATAAAATAATTGAACCATAGAATTCCTCGCTGTCCCCACTCATGGAACCAACTAGGTAGACGTTGGCTTGCAAACCGCCTGTGAGTAGCATTCATTATTTTCAAGAAACCCCACATATTTAGCTACACAACTGCAAACACAAACAATTTTCTGCTTTATTTTTACGCAATAAGATTGTATTTTATAAGCACATTTTTTCGTATAAAGTTGATCAGAATTCTGTTTTGACCTTTTGTTTATTGCAACATTTATCCCAATAATGCGTATTTTGATGAACTAATGAAAATATCCTCTCATTTCAATGTCCCTTCAATTTTACGACTGTGTTTACTTTCCTGTAATAACCTAAACAATAACATTACTGCTGGTATAACTGTTTCTATAGGTATACTGTTACTATGCAAGAAAATATTTAGGTGATGCAGCGGTCACGTGAACTCTGAAGCCCCTCCAACTACGCAGAGACATGGCGGCTTTGTGCTGCCTCTATCGCCTATACCGCGGGGAATATTCCGAAGAGCTCTTTAACTTTGTTCCTACCTCGTCTTTTTACACCCTAAATACCCGCACAGGTCAGGGAGGGCATCCGCATTCTATCGACCGAATCAAAAGTCGATCTTAAAAGTTCGGTGCGTGTTTTCTTTGTAGAACAATCGACAAGTGGAACGCTTTGCGAGTCCATGTGTTCTCTCCACCCTATGACTTTGGATCCTTCAAGCGATGCGTAAAGAAGCCCGTTTGGCCGGCATAGTGAATATGACTGATCCTTATACTGCGCAATTCAAAAGCCAGAGCTCTTTTTGTTGCCTATCACCTACCTATACTACTACCCCAGTTAAGTTAGGTTAGTCTGGCCAATCTTCCACCCTCTATGTATTTCATCGTAACACCAATGACTAGCCATTTCATCGATCACACGCGTCTGCAACATTGTATAGGCATAACAATTATACAATAGACGTATTTCGAATCAATCATCAAACGTCAATAACTATTGAGAACTGAATTGGTAATGGAGGATACCTCCACATCAAAGGGGGCGGCCTATCAAAATTTCTCGCAATTTAGGTTGCTAAAGGGTTACATACATAATGTATGTATTGTAATATCTTTTTGGTTAGTTTGTTTACATAATAATTTAGGGAGTGGTTAGTTCTTAGAAGTCAATTTTCGTTGGCCGGTATAGTGGCGACGACATTCAACCGTAAAATAAATTGGTGGATTGATAGTGAATCAGACTATTCAATAGTAGGTGCCGTGTGTATTGATGATTTTAACGATTCCCTTATTAAAGGGTCCAATATTTTAACGATTTAAATCCGTCTTTTATGTTTTCCTATATATTTTATTTATTATTTATTTAATAAATGGTTTTGTGCGTCCTCTATCGCCTATACCATGCAGAATGTTCTGAGGAACTCTTTAACCTTGTTCCGACAAGGTGTCTTTTCACTCCCGTAATACCCAGGTATTACGGGAGCACATTTTGTCGATCGAATCGGCAGTCGAAAAGTTCGGGCGTCGTTTCTTTGTAGAACAATCGACAAGTGTAATGCTTTACCAGCCCATGTGTTGTCTCCATCCTATGGCCTTAGATCCTTTAAGCGATGCGTGAAGCAGCACCTTTGGCCGGCATAGTGGCGGTGACTGGGGCAGCCGTGAAGACTCGGTTTTTGCAATCCTCTGCACTCTTGAATCTCTTCTTGCTTATCATCAGGCAGGTCGAGGTCAGATGTCGAGTCACAATAAATAAAAAATATATAAAAATATATAACAAAATAATAATGTTATGGTATACATAATGAGAATAATAAATTTTCATCATTATAAAGCTATCAAAGTTGATTTTTATCATTGTTACGAGCCATGGGAATAATTGTAGCCAATCAATATGTTATTTTTGTATATTACCGTAATGTATTTTAATTTATATATCGAAGGGCATTAAGCTCGCCTATGTACCTTATTTTTGTGCAATAAAGCGTTTATAAATAAAATAAATAAATAAGGGCAATCGGGCAGAATATTTAAATAAAAATATTTTTTATATAAAAGTTGTTACTTATTTATTTGCAGACTGTACACTACTACAAATGCAAAAACGTCTCTAAGCTAAAACTAAACATAATGATAGGAGATCGTAACATCTTTATCTACCGCCACGACATAATGGAAACGCGCTCTTAGGCGTGTGTACTACATACACTACTACAAATGCAAAAACGTCTCCAAGCTAAAACTTAACATAATGATAGGAGATCGTAACATCTTTATCTACCGCCACGACATAATGGAAACGCGCTCTTAGGCGTGTGTACTACATACACTACTACAAATGCAAAAACGTCTCCAAGCTAAAACTAAACATAATGATAGGAGATCGTAACATCTTTATCTACCGCCACGACATAATGGAAACGCGCTCTTAGGCGTGTGTACTACATACACTACTACAAATGCAAAAACGTCTCCAAGCTAAAACTAAACATAATGATAGGAGATCGTAACATCTTTATCTACCGCCACGACATAATGGAAACGCGCTCTTAGGCGTGTGTACTACATACACTACTACAAATGCAAAAACGTCTCCAAGCTAAAACTAAACATAATGATAGGAGATCGTAACATCTTTATCTACCGCCACGACATAATGGAAACGCGCTCTTAGGCGTGTGTACTACATACACTACTACAAATGCAAAAACGTCTCCAAGCTAAAACTAAACATAATGATAGGAGATCGTAACATCTTTATCCACCGCCACGACATAATGGAAACGCGCTCTTAGGCGTGCGTACTACATACACTACTACAAATGCAAAAACGTCTCCAAGCTAATTTGACTATAAGAGGGATTCCAATCATGGTTAATGTTATTGATTTATTGTGTGTCGACGCACCCCGCCTGATGTTAAGTTGGAGTGCGGTCAATTAATGGAGGTGACTGCTACTACAGGTAAATAACTATAACTAGCAATTACATTTACTATGTCAGCTTAGTTGAAATTGAAACCGGCAACTTATAAACTGATCTCGAAACGCGACTAAGTCACTCCATAGCCTGTATACTTGTAATAATATTTAGTTTTTATATTTTAATTATTATGTGCTGGTTATTTATGTATACACTTTCTGTATTTCTGTATTATTTATGTATATATTTTACTCTTATATAATACAGGAATGTTTTATGTT
Source organism: Tinea trinotella (assembly GCA_905220615.1). Lineage (NCBI taxonomy): Eukaryota > Metazoa > Arthropoda > Insecta > Lepidoptera > Tineidae > Tinea > Tinea trinotella. The sequence continues at coordinate 6,880,107 of HG992326.1, forward strand.
TTAAGAGTATTCCTGTTTATTTTTGACATGCCTTTAGTTGATTATTCAGATGGTCCCCAAGTGTACCTGGCAGAGAATGTAAGCTTCACTTTGACCTTTGTACATAGTGCATAAAGGTCTGAAATAAAATAAATAAATAAAGTGAAATAATGGGCGTTAAATATTTATTCTCAATTAATAAAAGGTTTATTAAAAAATATTTTATTAAAAATGTTAGCCGTGGGAAAAACACGGCTTGATTTGCATACCCATTTATGCACTAATTGGTTCAATAACTCTGATCTTTTGGTTATGATAATACTTCTATCGAATAAAGTTTAATGAAAAAAATGTTTTTGTTTTACATATTTTTACTTTCTTTCATTAGATATCAGGGGCGTAGCTACCGCCGTATCAATTATATGGTGCTCCCATATGTGAGAAATCTTTACCCTTCCTAAGGGCACCCAAAAAAAAATTTATACGGGGCCCCACCAAGGCACTCTACGCTACTGTTATGTATGTATTAACTTAGGTTTATTCTTTAGTATAACTTAATATTTTCGCTTTACAACAGTGAATTGTCAGAGAATGTTATGCATGCATTCATTATATCAAGTCGACCGTGGTGTAGTGGCAGTGCAATGGTTACAGAAACCGAGAGCACGAGTTCGAAACCACCCACCGCGGTACCAATGTATTTTTGATATACTGTATGTATGATGTATTGTATCTATTTAATGTATCTTTGGTATTATGTACTTTTGTTGTCCTGTTTCTATGATACAAGCACTTTAGTAGCTTAGTATGGAAATGTAAAGAAAAAAAAATACTAATTATTATAAAATATTAAGAGAATGCATTAAGTTCGCATATAGTATAATAAAGTTCTGAATAAACAAAACAAAATCTATGTAATTTCTATAAGTATTTATTTAATTACCTATACTATTATATTATATTTATATAGGAAGGAGGTCGGAAACTCAATTTTCCCCACAATCTCTGGAGAGGCTGTACAAAAAATAAACTCATGTAGGTCACGGTTTGTCGGTTGTACCTAATGAAATGAGGGTAGGGTAGTATTTTGGTCATCTATCGGAGATTTTGTGGCGTTGAAGCTTGACTAAAACGGTGAAATGGGATCCAAGCGATTTTTCATCATATACCGACCCCCTAGTAAGGAAATGTCGCGAATAAACCTTAATTTTCTTTTTGACGCTTTTTTTGGGTTCTTTTTCAAAAGTCGGCCCCTTACTATAATATATAGCTGTTTGGATTTCCTAAATTGGTGGCTTATTCTGATACCTCGGCAATTTGTGTTTTGGGGCGCAGTTTTATGTTTTGTATTTTATCTCTAATTTTTACTCACAGATACTACGCTCTTTGACAAACTGAACCAGGATTGGCTCATAAATAGCTTGAAAATTTTCGTTATATTCATAAAACTTCAATTTATACATTGGCCACCTAACTTTACAAAAAGATAACGCACACATAATTAAAAACCTAATCGGGTAAAACAAAAGCCGATAGTCTGACATTAAAAGATTTTCAAACCTCAAACAATAGTACAAGTGTCGTGTTCAGCTTTTATAGTTTTGAAACAACAATCCCGGCTCTAAGCTTTCCATAAACAACATACCTCAATACAACTAGAGGTTGCATTTCTATTCGTGAACTGGTTCGTTGTTTTTCTTTTACATTTCAATACTAAGCTAAAAAAAATATATCACAGATACACCTTGTCCCGCATTATAAACGATAAAATACCGGAGGAATCTTGTCGTTCGTATTAGCTTTATAATGGGGAAGCCATAGATGTCTTCCAGGTGATGATGATGAAGAAGATGACGTTGTTGCAAGTGGAATTGAAAAGAGGCTTTCGGTTTGCGTTACTAGTTCACTAATTCCACGGTCGCCAAGGTTTATCCAAACTTTAAAGGCTTCATCTTAAATTCACTAATCACATCGTGTTTTCCCCTAGTCGCCAAACTATAAACAGTGTATAAATTTGTAAATAAAGTCATTATAATAATTTCCCAAGAATGCTTGTGCGATAATGCGAAGTCTAGTGATATGTAGTTTGTAAACCTATCTAATACCAGTATTGTTTAGCCCGCTTCATGTGAACACTCCTTTGAAATTGTCCGTCACGTAATTCATATGAAGGACTATGGCCGTGATTTCATTATCCTTTATATAACTACTTATGTTATGTTAGTATGTCTTATTGTTTACTTGACACTTCTATGGAGATATTTTTATTCTACTACAATTATTTTCTTCTGTCTGTTTCTAACAAAGAACTTAATAATCACATGTCACTACTTCTGCACTGCTTTTGTGCCGCAGGAATCCCTACTCAGGTAAGCGCTATGGCTGTAGCATAAAATTTATTCACGATATTGATTTGACGTTTATTTGACACATTTAATCCTCGTCGCTTAGTTCTGGTCTTTGAATATGTGCCGTGTTTGTTCACCAATGTACATACGACTTAATGCTCTCTAGTTACACAATCGCTTGTAGGTATAGCCTTTGAATGTTTAACTATTCAAGAACATGCACTGAGGCCGACAAATGGTTGAATGGGTAGGTGCTACAGGTATTTTTTTTATGGTTGTTTGTGGTTTGACGATTTAACGACATTTGGCAACTTTCAAGCTAATTCCGAAACGCGACTGCGGTTTGTACAGTTGAATGACCACCAAAAATGACATCCAGTAGCTCGGTAGCGTCGTAGCGCACTGATGGTAATCATTGGACAACCAAGACAATCAACGCAGGTCGTCAAATGCGCATCGAATTCTCCGTAAACTGCACAAGCAAGTCAGTTACTGAATAAGTATCATTCAGCGCTCGTTTTTCTGCCAGGACTATACCACTGTGTGCGGTGCCGGATTGAGCCATCGCGGGGCCTGTAGAAAATTTTGTCAAGGGGCCCTTGATTTGCTTTAGGTTCGCAAGTTTAGGGTATTAAATAAAGCAAAACTGTCACAAATAAACTTTTCAGGATATGGGCAAATTTAGAGATAACACTTTCAATATCGACTTAAATTTTCAAGTGGATGTGAAGCGTTTAAGGCATGCACGATATTTTACGCTCCTATCTAGATTTTTTAATTTTTTTTTATTAATATCAGACAGGAGTTGGAGCACGGGGCCTCCAAATTCGCACTCCGGCACTGACTGTATGCAATAACGTTGGTAGTACTGTGGTACCCGTAGAAAGTGAGTCATGCAAAAACTACCAATGTGTTTTATTAGGTTATAGGGCAAGCACGCTTCTACTGCGATAGTAAGCAGAAAAAGTATTTTTTTTTACAAGTCAAAATGTCAAAAAACAATGTTGCTAATGCTAAAATTGATTAACGTTAATGGCAGTCTACAATGTATGGTTTTAAAACTGCTCATTTTGATGGAGATAGTTAAAATTTACTTTCAACATTGAAAACGCTTTAAAAAATAACATAAAAATCAAACCTGTGCGCGAGTCGTTAAATAACTCATCACTATGACGTTTAATACAATGTGTATACAATGTATTTATAATCGTCATTTGTTACTTTGTTTAAAGGATACATTTACATATTGATCAGTTATACGTATTGCTAAGTAAATAAGTTTTACAGTAAAGTTAGACTTACTAAATGACAAATAGAAATATGGCGATTTTTCGCACACTTCTTGGGTTCGATTCCCAGTCAAAGCAGTTTTTTTAATAGAATTTATTTGTATTTTTTACATTTGTTTTACAAATATTTGTTAATAAAATACTAAATGAAAAATTGAGGCGGATATTGATCATTTGTCGCCGCTTTCTTAAGGATGTCTCCGAATTGCTCTGAAAAACACCTGCCTTGGTTAACGCATTCATCCACATGAGATTTATTAATTCCTTTCGTCAATCTACTTTCACTCATCCTTTCAATGTGCCCAAACCATCGAAGCATTCCTTTGTCAATCTTTGTCACTACATCTTCTTTCAAACCACATCCATCACGCACTGTGCTATTCCGTTCTATTCTTTTTGATACTGTTTTAAAATCTAATCACAGTATAACTGTAGTCTGAACATTGTTGTTTGTCTGTCGTTTCACTCGGCACCTTGCAATACGAAATTACAATATTAATGTTTGCCAAACGTCACATTGTTAGATGCAAGACGGTGCTATGTACAGTCGATAACATTATTGGATTTAAGCATTTATTTGTGCTGTAATTAAAAGCGAGTTTCGTGGTAACATTTTCTTATTTAGTTATATTTAGTCATATATCGAGTATATTTAGTAATAAGTATGTCGTTAATTTTATAGTAACCAGCAATAAAACAAAAAAATGTCTTACTTTATAAATTCTGGCGGGTATAGTGACGACAAGTGAGGTGTAACTTGAGTGTACGTGCGAGCGTATGTAACAAGAGAAGGAGGTTCAACAGCGTCGGCCTCTTGATGTCGGGCAAGTCGAGGTTTGATGCCGCGGCACAATAATACAATTAGGTTAACAAACGAGATTTTTATAATGCATTATTCATAACTTTTCTTAGTAAAATAGTGAGGATTAAGGAGTGAAAATTATTACCAGATAATCAGTTAGCCAGAAAAAAAAACTTATTCAGAATAGGTATAAAACGCGTTGTGAAACCTTCACGTCACCAGGGCTCTTACAAAAGAGCCGAAACGTCAAGGGAAATTAAATATGCATGAATGTTTATAAAAATTATACTATTAAATAGTGACGGCGAATGAGGCAGCCGTGAACTAACGCGGTTTTTTCAGTCGTCGTCACTCTTGAACCTCCTCTTGCTTATCAAGCTTATCAAGGCAGATAGAGGTCAGATGTCGTGTCACATTAAAAATAAAAAATTGTCACGTATTTCCATTCTCCACTTTCCTTGATCCTGACATAAAAGACGAAAAATTAAGTAATAAGATACCTGGTATTTTCTTTGATTTTGCGCGAACATTAATTAATGAATTATACAAATTTTATGCGGCTTACTATCGCGTTTATTTTGGTATTGATTTTAATTATTCCGACGTTTCGAGAGCTTTTCAGCCATCGTGATCACAAAATAAACGCGATAGTAAGCCGCATAAAATTTGTTTAATTCAATAATGGTATATTATGTTTTAATTTTAATGTCATTGAGTGTACCTGCTCGCATAGATTGAATGAATTTCATGAAATATTCAATCGCCACACGTCGTGCTCGAAGATAAGGTATTCGTCAAAGTAGATACAGAGGTAGCTTTCACGTTTGTTGTTTCGTGGATTTATGACGACGTGTACTCGTGAAAACTTTCTATATTTCCATATAAAAGATGACGAGATCATGTCTTCTTTATATTTTAGTAGATACTACATGTGTTATCTTTCGTCTTCGCATTGGTATCCCTTTTTAAATAAAATCAAATCAAATAGTCACGCCATATCCCACAGGAATAGGCAGCGACAATAAAGCGATCATGACACTCGCTTCCTTCACATCCACAATTCTCTTCATACAAGCTCACACATGGCACTAAGCAACTCTGCTTTCTTGAGGATGTCTTCGATTTGGTCATAAAATACCCTCCTGGGTCTGCCTCATTTAACGTCTCTATCCACATCAGATTTATTAATTCCTTTCGTCAATCTACTTTCACTCATACTTTTCATGTACCCAAACCATCGAAGCATTATTTTGTCAATCCTTGTCACTACATCTTCTTTTAAATCACATATATCGCGCACATATAAATTAACTTTTTTCTATTATTAGGACTTATCTAATATAATAATATAATTTTTCTGGCCGGTATAGGGACGACAACTGAGGCATTCGTATACTATCTTTGTTCTACAAAGGAACGACGCGTCGAAACTTTTAGTTGAACTGCCGATTTCACCGAAAGAATGCGGTTTTCCTCCCAACCTGTGCAGTTATCACTGGATTGAAAAAACTAGGTAGTAACATGGTTAAATTATTTGTGGTTTTCGCGACTTAAATGCGTTTCAATGTGTGTGTCAGTCAGCACATGGAATTTTGGCTATTTGTATTTATTTAATTTTAGAAGCAGTCACCTCCATTCGTGGTCCGCACTCCAGCCTAACATCAGGCCTAATAAATGGGCACTCCAGAGTTCTTGTCACTTTAGTTGTTATAGAAACCAGAGCACCAGGTTTTAATTTTTTTTATCTAAAGTAGTAGTCTGTTGTATGCAGGACTTTTATTAGGTTCAGCCTAAGAAAAATAGTCTTTTAGGTGTAAGTGAAAAGGTTTATAATACTTTCCAATGTACTCAGCCCAAAAGTGATATACTGGTCTCTAGGCAGTAACATAAATAAACGCGTCTACCCTCAAAGTTATAAAATGTAAGGCATAATGCCCGCGTGTATAAAAACGGTTTATGAGATTGTTTTCACTCAAGTAGGTATAAGGAATTTCATGCCGAAAATTTCCCAAATAAATTCCCTTGTTTTCATGTGTACAAATTATTCTCTGTATAATATTTATATTAAAACAACTAAGAAGACAGAGGAGGATAGGCGTCACAATGGAGCTCCACTTGTCACGATCCTGACCAACTCCCTCGCTTTCCTCACATCCACAATTCTCTTCATATAAACTCTACGGTTATGTGCACTAGGCTACTCAGCGTTTATGGTTTAATTAATCAATCAAATTGTTGATAATCATTGCTATTAAATCTGGAATAAACTATCCACAGCCTTTTCTGTAATGACCTAAAACCTCAACTATTCCTTGCCCTTCGTTTTATAGTATTCAGGGCAAGGAATGGGAACATGGGCATTATTTAAAGGTCAAGATAAAATACGATAGCTATAAAAAAGAAAACAACACGTACTCATCGAACTAACAAAGGCGTGTTGAAAGGCGCGGTAATAACCTTATAAGCTATGATTTAGACTTATTTAATGTAAGCTAAATTACCTGCTAAATGTACAAACAAAAGCTAATTTCGGAAATAGTCTTTAAATATAGTTCAAAACGGTTTTTAATAATTAATGACCACATACTCTTTAAACTAAAATAGAATAAAACGGTTTTGTTTATTGTGGCTTAGCCTGACATATGACGTAACCCCGACTGATTAAGCTGGAGTGTGATCCATAAATAGAGGCGACTGCTACTTACAGTTTAATACCTGCAAGTAGCAATTACATCCACTATGCCGGCCTAAATGAAACCGCCACCTTACAAGCAAAAGCACCAAACGTGCCGGTTCCTATTAGGCCAGCATATCTGATGTGACTTCTACCTATCGTATTTAACTGTAAGAAGGAGTCACTTTTATTCCTGGACCACACTCCAGCTTAACATCATGCGGGGAAGTTGTCATAAGTCGATTCGCAATAATAAGAAGACATTCTCCGGGTAACACACAGCTCATAACAACCATAAATCACGTCATATTCCCAAAGGTATTAGATAGAGACAATAGATAGTCATTTGCTAGTACGTGAGACATCTGTCTAGCTTCCGTCACATACAGTGTACATACATTTACATATGAAGAGATATATCCATAGTAAATTGATATACTAGTCAGTCTGAGATCGGTATTCGTTACTTGTTACCCATAGAGCCTAAAGGCGTTATTCATTATAGTTTTTTGTATTAATTTGTTGTGTTTTTTGACATTTGTTGTTAGGCTAGATGCGGTTCATTAATAAAGGTGACATGCCGGCGTAATTGAAATCAGCAATTTACAAGCTGATCCCGTAATACGTGACTTACTATACGGTCTTTATACTTTTAATTGATAGTACTACCCCGGATCGCCAAACTGAGTATCACTGAGTGGTACTCTTTGAAGTTTCGCTTATAGAGATATTATTCTTAAATTAAACAATAGAAGCGAAAATAGTTGACAATAAAACTTCGGTAATGTAAAATGTAATTTATTCAATTATATTAAAAGGAATGACCAAGAGTTCTCGTTTCAAAAACTTACCGGTACCAATATATCTTTGACTAGCTGACCCGTGCCCTCTTTGTTGGGCGGCAAACATTTTTTGGCGAACATCAATAAAATTGTCTCGCGTAGTATTTTCTTAGATTTTGCGCGAACATTGATTATTGAATTAAACAAATTTTATTTCGTAAGCACGATGGCTGCTAAGCTCTTGTAAAATTTTGATTTTACAAAAATTTGCTTAATTCATTGTCTCGCGTATTTAATATTTTAAAATATCTCTTAAACCATTATATTATATCTAAATAAGAGCCTGTATGAAAGAATTGTGAATGTGAAGGAAGCAAGGGAGTTGTGTTAGGGTCGTGGTAAGTGGCGCTCCATTGTCTTTGCCTATTCCTGTGAGAATAAGGCGTGACAATTTGATTTGATTTGAAAATTTGTTTGGTGATAAAGTAATTTATTTCTTAATAAATTAACGAGATAGATAAAACGGTTAAAAATATTTTTTAAATAATGAAAATTACTTACTACCCGGGTACGGAAACTACTTTTTTCCGACCTAAAAATAAAACTTTTTCTCCGACTTACTTTGCAAATACGACTACCACGAAAAAGTCTAAATTTTTCGAGTTAATACTCGTAGCCTATGACACTCACAAATAATATGGGTTATTTGTACAGTAATAATAATCGGTACAGTAGATCCAGAGATTACCCCCTAAAACCTCACAAACTTTACTTCTTTATAATATTGATATTTAATGTAATATTAGTATAGATACAACATTGTATGTATATAGTTTAGTCTTTCAATGTTTAATAATACGTTGCGTAATAATCCTTGTTAGTATGGCAGCCTTAAAGTAACATTGAATAGAATTATATCAACGTTCATTAGCAAATGGAATACAAATTGGGCAAATATGGTTAATATTAATGAAATAATTGAACATAACGAACCAAAAACCCTTATTAATTTTATATTACATGTAATACTATTTTCTAACTACATTAACACGCGTTAATTATATTAGAAATTTACTTTTTGAAGTGAAAACTTTTATGGCATCGTTGTGATTTAGAAGTCGATGAAACGAAAAAAAGCGACAGTAAAAAGAGACAGACACATAAATTCATAAGATTTTAACATGCGAAAAATAGGAATTCTTTAGAAATTGCTATAGAATTATGGGATTTATTACGATCAAATATTTTCTAATCTACAAAGGACATCATTCATTTTGACATCATTCATTTTGTATGAGGACTTGTATTAACAGTTGCATAAATATTTTAAAATAGTTTGATGTATGAAGATTACAATGTAATTGGAAAATAACCTTTATTATGCATAGTTTAGGTGTGCAAAATTATCATACTATAATTATGACAGTTCAAGTCTCATTATCTTGAATCCAAAATTTGCAAAAGTTTCGCTTCTACCACGTGTGAATTGCACACAAGACCTTTTTTATTAAGATGCGACATCTGAGCTAGACATGCCTAATGGTACATAAGGGAAAGAACAAAGCGACGCTGACTGAAAAAACTATTCAGGTTATGGTTGTCCCAGTCGTCGTCACTATGTCAGCCAGATATTTTTTAGTTTTTCCCTGTTTTTATTACTTTTATTAAATTTATTTTGTAATTTATAACGAAAATAATGAATAGCCAAATAGTGTCCCAAAAGTCACGGATGACTGTTTTGTTCATAATGCGGTACTTGCTCCTACATTAATGTATGGAAGTGAATGTTGGGTATGGCAGTAGAAGCATGAGAGTAGAATTAACGCTGTAGAAATTGGGTCATTAAGTAATGTATGTGGAGTGACGATAGCGGATAAAAGGAAATGCTAAAGGAAAAATTGACAAAGGAATGATTCGATGGATTGGGCATTTTTTTAAAGTCAAGCAAATAAAAAGGTTTATTACCCAATGCTACTCGTATATCGAAATTCCGGAATTTATTAAATATTAACAAAAGAAAAAGCTTTTTCAGTGCATCATATTTACACTTAAGATATGAGTAAAATAAATTGCTTTTTCATATTTTCAAAGCACTTTATTTCAACTTTAAGTTGAAAATAAAAAAAAATTGACAAAATCTGGCATGCGGCTAGACATATAATTGCACTCCGCCTTATGTTAAGCTAGAGCGCGGTCTATAAGTAAAGGCGACTGATACGGCAGTTAAATTAAAATTACAAAGAGCTCCCGGCCTAAATCTGCTTGCCTGTACCAATGTATCTTCGATATATGTACCTTAGTCGTCGTGTTTCTATGATATTGTGCCGAACTTTTCCAAGTTCGCTCTAAAATTCTTATAATTCATTATCATTAAAAAAGCATTGTTATTTTAATACAGTCATTCTTTTGTTTACATTCTAGTTACGTGAAAATAAAAAAGAACAGTCGTCTTCTCGATTTCGACTTAGCGTTTTTAATTTTTCACGTCCTTGACCACGTAGCGTTAAAATATGAACACGGTTAGTAGCTTAGTATGAAAATGTTAAAAAAATTAATTGTTGGAAGATCAATTAAGATCAAAGAAGATATATCATAGAGTTGCTTATAAATTGTTAGTATTTCTGCTGTTTTGTTACAAATCAGTGTGGTTTGTATTAAGTTACATTCACAGGTAGTAATTGAGTTCCAGTTCAACATCGCCAATTAATGGCTAGCTGCCGGAACACGTTTGCAAATTGTTTAGTTTGGTCTCTCGCTGTCTGTCGGCGTTCCGGTTTCTAGTTTATAATAACATTGTTATGTCTGTGTAAATCAAAGATTGTAAGGCTCACCATATTTAGTTACTTCCCAAGCAAGGGGATTCCCAAGAGTGACCACGACTGAAACGTCAGTTTAAGGTTGCCTCAATAGTTCTCACCATGCCAGCCTTATATAAGTATCAAACAATATATCAAATAAATTATTTTGCCTTATCTCTCAGTATTCGGCAGAGACAATGGACGACGCCAGGGTCCTGAGATAACTTCCTAGCTTTCTCAACTCTCTTCATACAAGCTCTACGGTTATGGGCACTAGGCAACCCAGCTTTCTTGAGAATGTCCCTGCTTTGATCGGAAAACACCTTCCTAGGTCTGCCTAGTTAAACGCATTCATTCACATCAGATTATCCTTCAATCTACCTTTAATCTACTTTCACTCATTCTTTCCATGTGCTCAAACCACCAAAAAAAACCTTTGTCAATCTTTGTCACTAAATCTTTCAAACCACATCTATCGCGCACTGTTCTGTTCCTCATTCTATTTGCTATCGTCACTTCACATACAATCCTTAACGACCACATTTCTATAGCATTAATTCTACTCTTATGCTTCTATGTATATGTATATAATATATCTATATGCATTCGTATATATAACATTGGTAGGCTTAATAACAAAGTTATCATTTTACTATAGGTTAGTTAATCCTAGGTTAGAGGTCACAGATTAAAGTTTGCACCGAAATTAAATTTGGATGATCGTGGTATGGGATTAAATAGGCATGAGTGACTTTCAACTAACTTTGGGTTATGGATTTCAACTAAAATGGCTTTGTTACATATATCTTAGATTATTCGAGTAATTTTTGGGTAGACTGCACTTCTATAGACAATAATTACTATAGAAATCTCAAAACGTATTTGTTATATGAAATATAATAATAGGTAGATATTTTCACGTGGCATCATTTTCAAGTGAAGAGACCGTAAAGGACTCCAACTAGGCTGGCATAGAGAACGCGACTTCTCCTTTTAGTTTTTTTTTTTTATAAATGTAGTAGTTTATTTAAGGCGGGGTGGTATCATATGTCGAGCCACAATATTAAAATTTGATATATTAGTGACTTAGTATCGCGTTTATTTAGTTTATTGTCCACGACGACGGGCGTGGACGAACGGTTTAGCGATTGGTACCCAGTCTGCCGATCCGGGGTAGTACCACCACTTACAAGTATACAGACCGTGAAGTGATTTGGTCATGTTTCGGGATCAGCTTGTAAGTTGCCGGTTCCATCTAGGCCAGCATAGTGGATGTGATTGCTACTCACAGTTATTAAATTGTAGTAGCAGTGACATTCATTCATGGACTACACTTCAGCTTTACATCAAGCGGGGTGCTGTCATATGTCGAGTCACAATAAAAAAAAAATATTATCCTCACAGTGTTCGTGGACACGGAGAGCCCATTGCTAAAGCTTTTGAAATATGGAATCATAATAATGTAAACGACAAATAAAATTTTAAAAATCAAATTCGGAGATCAGATTATAAGTTTCCAGTTCCAACTGCACCTCGCTAGTTCACAACTCAAAAATGAATACTATGTATACGTTAAACCGAAATTGGATATTATTAAAAAGAAACTATCTAGTTTAAAGGTTTGCTCAAGTTAATTGTGGCGGCGACTTTGGCAACTGTGAACTTAGTCGGGTTTTTCAGTCGTTGGCACCATTGCCTTGTTTATCTACCATCAGGCAAGTCGAGGTCAGACGTCGAGTCAAATAAAATATATAACTAGATAGTGGGTATCTGATGTTTTTTATCACTATTTGATGTAATTTAATTTCTAAATATCTTGTAAGTTATTTATTGAAAATAATTGTAATAGTGGTATTACTCGTATTGAAAGACAATATCCGGTATAATAATTTATTTTTATTCAACTTTTCCAAGGGTGTTCAAGTTTACCTATTACGTCTATTGACCTTCTAAAATAATAGATCACTATTAATTCAAACACATCTTCATTCAAACTAAACTAGACACATTTGTTTTCAGGGTTGTTACTACTATGTCCTAATAATAAATAATTATTTATTTATTTATTTAAAAACTTTATTGTATTTTATTTACAAAAGGCGGACTTAATGCCCCATGGCATTCTCTACCAGCCAAACCTTCATATATGGTGAACGTTAAGATGATGGTGGGTAGTGCAACGAAGTTTAAAATATGGCTATATAAGTATTAAAATGAAAATATTATTTATAAGTAACTAAGTACATATAAAAAACATACAAAAATACATGCTACACATTTAAATATATATGTATATATATACATACATACAAATACACACACACATAGATACATATTATTAATAAAGAAATACATAAATAAGAACATGACTATTGCTGACTCATCAAATGTTGATAAACAATATTATCATTGACTATAAAAAAACATTTTAATCCATCAATCAAAGTCTCATCTTAATTCCCACAGGGATAAACAGAGACATCGGAAAGCCACTTTGTACGTCCCAGAAACAATATTCCAGCTAGACCCATGAGCGACAGCGTTTATTTCTTTATTTTTTTATTTTACATTTGTATTTGTGCCGCGACATCTGATCTTGACTTCGATAGTGCGAGTAGGAAAATTTCTTCGCGTATGAAGAAGGCAACACATTACATGTAAATAGCATGAGTATATTACGTATTTATTTAGGCACCTATTGAATAATATTTTAGCTGCAAACTAAATAAAAAGGAATAGTAAAACATATTCAAAAATCAGAAAAATGATTGAATGAGCGTTTAACAAATCGGAATGAGTCAGTAAGGAATTCCATCTAAACAGTTCTCAAAACTTTTCGTTTCATTATGACTTGACATGTGACCTCGACATGTCTGATAGTAAGCAGAGGGAGGGGGTTCATAAGCGCCGACAACTGAAAAGGCCGGGTTGTCACAGTCTTCTTAGTCGCTGTCACTATGCCAGCCTTAGAAAATATAAACTAACCTAACTGCCCATTTATTAATTCCAGCAGCGTCCTCTATACGTGCGTTGAGTATACTGCAATCCCAAAGCCGCCTGCCAAGCGTAGGGATTATAATAACCCCCTATTATGAACAACAAAATACCGGTGGATGCAACTAGTAGCTTGTCGTTCGGAATAGCGTACTAAGGGGAGGCCTATGTCAGCAGTGAATGTCTTTCGGCTGATGATGATATCTTACACTGCTTAAGTATTATGAATACTGATATTGCTAGTCAAAGTGTTAGTGTGACATTCATTTAAGAAGCGTCGAAAAATTTAATTACTGCACGATTATTTTTCAGGTATATTTCATAAACTGTCTTATTTTTAAATAACAGTTGCAAAAAATATATCCCCGTATTTAATAAAGTAAATAGAGATATATTTATCTTTGGGTTGTATTGTTGACTATTGACAGCCCTGTTCTCCAAAAAACACATCAGTCGCGTGCCATTCAAACGTGATAGCACATAGGGGTCGTGACAGGCCCCGAGTGGCACGCAACAACGCAAAATATATAGAAAATACCACTAATGTTATCAACATTAACATACCAAAAGTCTAAACATATGCCTATTAGGAAAATTTAGTATTAAGGTAAAGGTTTTTAATGGCTCTTAAAATATCACACTTGTAGGTATATGATAAATACCGGCATATAAAAAGAGCGCTGGAAATTAAGCTGTTATTAGGGCTGGCACATCAAAATGATCGAAAACATTTTTTTGTTTTGTGAGAATTAATGCTGTGTTCCAATTTGGACATTCCAGCGCTATTAAGTGGTTTACCTATGAAATACCTCACTTCACGCTTTACGGGGGTTCCAGTGAAGCAGGTGACCCATAAGAAATAGAGTTGACTACAGTTTTGTGTGAAGTTTTACATACCCTTTAAATTTCTTTGTTTAGGCATTTTGATGCACTGTTGTGGTAAGCTATTTAAAATGGATTGCAACGATACTTGTTAAGATCATAAATATTGTTTTAGTCGACGATTATGACTCTCTTTTCGTTATGCAATTGTAATTTTTTTACGTTGGCAACATTACTCTCTTACGATTTGACGACGCCATGCTTTAGTTGTGTTTTATAGTTTTACATTAAATTCAATAAAGAGAGTGAAGGCCCATGTCCAGCAGTAGACGGCTAATGGTTGACATGATTATGTATTATATATAAAATTACTTAAATAAACTTTAGATAAAAAAGCTCACATTGGTTGAAAATTAGTTATAAATTAATCAATCAATTTGTCACGCCTTTTTCCCACAGGATAGGCAGAGACAATGGAGCGCCACATACCACGATCCTGACAAAACTCTCTCGCTTCCTTCACATTCACAATTCTCTGCATACAAGCTTTATGAATTAATGGGATCGTTAAAGCGAAAATCAAACCCGGCATGGCCTAAGAGACCGTTTTGATGTTTGATTATTATTTTAATATTAATATAATAAGATAAATAAATTAAACAAATTTTATGCAGCTTATTATCACGTTGATTTTTAGTTATTGATTGTGCAATTTTTTATTGCGACGTTTCAAGAGCTTTGCAGCCATCGTGGTCATGGAGAGACTGAAGTGTCATTGGTCGATACTGTCATTGTTTTAAAAACTAACGATTTATGTTATAATTTTGTTTTATTTTTCCCAGTTTTTTTTTATAACAATTACTGACAGTGTCCTCTAGTTTGGCAGTTTGCTGGACTTGAGACTTGAGTTTGTGTATTATGGGGCCCCAGGTGTTAGATAATCGCCAAACACCTTCTCTATTGAAATGTTAGGATGAAGAAATTAGGATGTTTTTAATATCAATAACCTCGCGTACTATCCTGAATATCTGTCGACTTTCTTTTGCGAGGATCTTCTGTTTGACGAAACGAATGTAGTGGTTGGCGCCGTCTTACTGATGCTCACAAATTGCAGACTTTCCACTGCAGTAGACAAAGACGACAAACTGCCTAGCTTAAATTGCCATAGAGACAATGGCGGGGGACTTGATTCACACCCAAAACTTTCACAATTCTCTTCTAACAAACTCTATGATTGTGGGAATGGCGGACCCATGCTATTTTTTGTGGCATTCCCGTTATATTCTTTCACTCACATTAAAAAAATATGTTAATATTTAATTTTAATTCCATAATTCTTTTTTCGAATAGTATTAATAATTCCAATATTTTAAGGCGATATTAAAATCTAGGTTAAGTTACAGAAACGCTGGTATTAATGAGCTTCGTATAATGACCTAGTTTCTATCTTGCAAAGCTTTAATTGGTGTTTTACTATACTGCTGACTTAAATCAAAACTCACTTCAGACAGAATATACGACGTGGTGACGATAATATGACAGTAAATTAAATTACTGTTAACATTAATTCAATTTAAAAATCATCAAATATATTTTAACATCATTATTTACAAAAACACAATTTATGAACCTATGATCACTATAACCTGCAATAAAAGCGGCAACTGCGACTCCGTCTCCTTAGTCACAGTCACTACAAAGGCCAAAGTTGTTTTCTAACGCTTCGCTAAAAGATTCAAGGTTACAGCGTGCGGAGAACACATGGATTTTTAAAGCATTCCACATGTCGATTTATCAAACGAAGAAACGACGGGTCGCAATAAAATCAGTTTTGTACTGTATTTTGATTTGAGCATTCTTGTGTTGACGCTTTCATGGAAAAAAATGCAGCATAGCATTTTAATAGTCTGAACTAAAAATTATATTTACCCTTTTACGAGGAACATTTTTTTTCCTGTTATGTCTTTTTTTTATTTTATCGAAGTTCAACATCACTCCGCATTCCGCCAAATGTTAAGCTGGAGTGCTGTCCATGAGTAGAAGATACAATTTCTACAGTTAAACACCTCATCAACTTTGCCGGTCTAGTAGGAACCGGGGCAGCTTACAAATCAAATTCAAATCAAATTGTCACGCTTACAAGCTGATCCTGAAACGCGAATAAGTCATGTACACTTGTAAGTGGTGGATGACACTACTTTAGATCGGTAGACTGGGCAAATGTCTGCGTTTGTCTGATTCTTTAGGTGTGAGCTCTTAAAGAAAATTATGGATATGATGAAAGCGTGTTATTTGTGTCAGGGTCGTGGCAAGTGGCGATCTATTGTCTCTGCCTATCCGTGTTGGAAAAAGGCGTTACAATTTGAAAGATTGATTGATTGAAATATTCAATATTTTCATATATTTTCGGTGACTTGAATACATGGGAACTATACGTTTTTGTCGTCAAGCTCGTCACTTATTATAAGGTACTAAAAACTAAAAATATGTATAACGTAATAAATATGTATATAAAATACGTACGCACGTAACAAAGTTGTTTTTCATTCAATTACAAACTTAATAACTTTGTAACTAATAAATAAATTAAATCCCCAATAATTTAGTTACCATGGGCCTCTAACTTAATTATTTACAACTACCCACTCGGCAATTAACTTCGCTTTTATTCCTTTCCTATCCTATAATACTCGTAAAATAATTTTTGTTCATGCTTTTATTTTAATTCAGCGGGCGTGCCACCATTTCTTTTAGCATTATTGTTTTAATCATCAAATGTCAATTCGTACGTCAAATATGCTCATTTGAATAAAAATACTATTAGCAGTTTTGTGACGTCATCAATATTCATTCCTCCAAAGCGTACCACCGCAGTAATTACAAAATTAGGTTTTAATATTCAAATGCAGCAGCAATTGGAGGAATGTGACGTCACAAACATGCCTCTCGTAATTTTATTCAAATAAGCATATTTGACGTACGACATTTGACGATAAAAACAATAATGTTATAAAAAATGGTGGTACGCCCGAAGGACAGTCGTATTCAATCTACAATCGTTCCTTTGGTGTTGAGGATCGTGAATCTTGTTGATATGCTTCACCATACTTCACAAGCCTAGTATTCATAACCGTAGAGCTTCTATGACAAGAACTGTGGATGTGAGGCAAGCAAGAAGCAGGATCGTGCAAGTGGTGCTCTAGAGATACTGCCTCTGTGTCAAACTGATTTTGATTTGTGTCTCGACATATGCCAGCACCCCGCGTAATGTTAGGCTGAAGTGAGGAGGACTTCTGTTAAAGCTAATTAACTGTAAGAAGCAGTCACATCAACTACACCGGCTTAGTTGGAACCGGCAACTTACAAGCTGATCCTGGAACGCATCTAAATTACGTCACGGTCTGTATAACTACCTTGGATCGGCACACAACCTGATGATAAGCTGAGGTGCGCTTCATTAATGGAAGCGACTGCTACTACTAGCTGATCCGAAAACGCGACCAAATGACTTACAGACACGGTCTGTAAGTGTACAGACCGTAAAGTAAAGTTGTGTACAAGCCTACCACTTTGCAAAATTATCTTATCTCACTAAATGTACAAATTACATTTAATAAATACATTTATTTACCATAGAAGTTTATGGGTAATAAATGTTTGTTTATTACCCATAAACTTCTAAGGATAAATTAATATTCATAACTATTTATGTTCGATAGGCTGGGTTATTTCATAATAAAGTTGCACTGGACTTCCGAGAGTTGAAAGCTGGGTCATCTGGGTCATGGGTCATGGTCATCATGGACTGCTCATTCTATAACCTTGGATCCTTTAAGCGATGCGTAAAGAAGCACCTTTGGCCAGCATAGTGACGACGGGGGCAACCGTAAACTAATAAACCTAAAACTCCGTTTCAATGATTTGGATATTTTTTATTTAAGTAGCAAGAAGGGATTTTATAATGAATTAGTTCAGATATGCAAATCAAAGCAAAAAGGGTCGACACACGCACACACACACACGTATGTGAAATAAGTATATGAGTATATAAATAAGTATATTTTGATTTTATTTTATTTTATTAGGAGCTAAAAAATATATATAATAAAATGGACTATATTTGGCTTTGGAAATGTACTATTATGAAATGTTTCGTCAAAGATGTATTTAGCTGTAAGTCTTTAATAAATAAATAAATAAAAATAAATAATTCGTTTTTTCAGTCGTCGGCACTTTTAGAACCTTCTCTTGCTTTCTATTAGGCGGGTCGAGGTTAGATGTAAAGACACAATAAAAAACCGCCCAGTCTGTCGATGCCGAGCAACACCACCACTTTTAAGTATATAGACCACAGACCTACAATACATAAACTAGAATGTATTCTAAATCTATGGTATAGAACGTGAAGCGACTCAATCCCATTTCGGAAAAAGCTTTAAGTTGGCGGCGTAATTGAGATTACTATGGGATTCTGATATCGAGTCGTTTATGATATGTAATGGGAAATTTGAAATACTAAAGCATACATAATTAATTGATATTGTTATTTAGAATATAATTGAGTTTAACATCAAGTCAAGTATGTATTATGATCTCACTAAATACTTACCTGAGTATTAAGGCGTGGGCAAAATGTCGAAGACGGCACTGAGGTCTTAGAATATTTGGTTGGGTGGAGTGAAAAGTGAGGGCAGTAAAGGTGAGCGTAGACATGTCGGAAAGACCTAAGGTTCAACCTATTTTCCTGCCTCCACTTTCTCATCTACCATGCGATGAACCTGGATAATAAAAATCTATGGCTGATTCTTATCTATAAGAAAATCTATGGAAAAAAGAAAAATGGAAAAATCTATCTAAGAAAAAGTCTCTTGAAAAAAGAAAACTAATAAAATAACTTTATATAAATTAGGGTATCAAAGCATTTATCCTAAATCTGAATTAATGTACTAAGGATTCATCATGCGGGTGCCAAGTCCACCGCATGGAAGATGGGGAAGTGGAGACAGGTTTAGGGTCTTTAGGACATGTAATGCTTACCTTTACTCCTAAAAAACTCCGAATGGAAACCTAATTATAGTTGGGGAACGAGTTAAATAAATTCGGGGGCTAAGGTGCGGTGGGGCGTGAAATTTTATCATTTAATATTGATAAAAGCGTGTTTCTATAAACCTACTGCCCTCACTGCCTACACCCCATCAGATGCTAAAAAAAAATCTCTAGAAAAAAAAGATTGTGTAATAAAATATCTTTATATAAATTAAGGTATCAAAGCATTTAGCTCAAATCTGAATTAATGTACTTAAGGAACAATTTTCAAATCTTAAATCTATTCAAATATTTTACTTTGCAACTTTTCTCTTGAGCAATTTATTATTTCTAAAATTAATAACCTCAAGGCAATAAAGCCTTGCTCCTCATAAAAATGTACAAATTGTCATGAAATGAAAAATGAGGTACGGTTTCAATGTTACA
This sequence comes from Tinea trinotella, assembly GCA_905220615.1. Lineage (NCBI taxonomy): Eukaryota > Metazoa > Arthropoda > Insecta > Lepidoptera > Tineidae > Tinea > Tinea trinotella. The sequence continues at coordinate 6,900,067 of HG992326.1, forward strand.
ACAATTGCGAGACGAAATTATTGTTTGACGTACGCATAACAAACATTTCTCGTTACACACTTCTAAAATTACTAAAGTTAAACTATATTAGCTAGGACTTAAAGCTCAAAATTGAATAGCTATGAAACAATAGATATCATAATAAAAATACAAATTCTTAATTCAAGAAGTTTTAATAAAAATTTAAAAGAGTGCCTTTTAATTTATATAATTTGATCTACGTTTGCAAGTTAAACGGATTTTCCTCCATTTCTATCACGTACAATGTAAAATTAATTATAGTAGTTGAAGGCTCTTAAACTACAAGTGACGTTTAAAATAGTTTTCATTTTACTGTTCAAAGAATTTTTCATTTGTGATATTTCTTAATTGTGACGCAACATTTAATATCGCCTTGCAGTCCATAAGCTAAGTAAAATAAGTAGATATGTCACCTACTCAAGTTTTACAGCCGGTTGTAACAAAAAAGTTTAAATTTACGAATTTAGTTTTACTTTATACTTATTCTATTACGTTTACTATTACGAAATCGTGAATTGGGTTGTTAATAATTTCATATCAAAACTACCATTTATATTTATATATGTTTTTATCATTAGAAATAACAAAAGTAGTACATAGAAACCCAAAATGAATGATGTCCTTTAGCTCTGTATAAAATATCCGTTAATCGTAAATGTAAAATGTGAAGTTAAAGAGTGGTGCGACCCATTTTACTTTTTTTTTCTTTTACATATACGATACTTTTTACAAATTCGTAAATTATTATTTTTGGTACAACCTGCTGTTAGTGTTTGTAAATGGCACGGGTTTGAAAGATCAACCATACATATAAGTGGAAGTAGGACGGAATGACTGAGGGCGAAAATGAGACAAATTATCGCGACACTGAGTTTTTTTTTATCAATTTTATTAGGGGAATTACGCACATAAAATGGCGATGCCATTCCCATTATAAACTAAACCTAGACTATTTACAAATACAAGCTCATACAGATATAATGTGGATAAGGCTAGTAATACAAAACATAAGAAACAATTCACACGAAAATAGAATACAACGAACAAAAATAAATTATTAAACCTATGATGCATTTGCTCTCTCCTTTAAGTACACCGCCACGAATTTGTATAACATTTTGGCTTGCTCAGAAGCAGGCTCTGCTAATATACTGTTACAGCAACCAACATTCCAAATATTAATCCCCAATCTTTTAAATAACCACTGCCTATCACGTCGGTTCCTGACACAATCCATCAACAAATGTTCCACGTCCTCTATTTTGCCACATGTCTCACAAAAGGGTAAACGTACTTTACCCATAAGGAAAGCAAATCTATTCAATGGAATGTGTCCAGAGCGAAGTCTTAAGGCAGTTACTATTACGGATCTTTGTAATTTAGTCGAAGAGAACCAAGAATTTACACTGATGGGTTCGTTCTGCAATGTTTTGTACCATATACCTTTTTCCTTCGATTTTTCATGACACTGAGTTAAGGCTTGCTTATTAGCATAGTTTTAACGTGCCTCTTTCGGGGCGCGTATAACATATCTACGTCTTTTTTTCTTTAAATATCATTGTCAATGAGCACCAACGCTTTTACGCTTCAAGGTGAGTGAAGAGTTTCACTTATTTCAATTATTGTTGGTGACTGCAGCTCGCGGTCTATCAAATCAAATATGTACCAAGGGAATAATGAAAAATCAAATTAAAATTCAGATTAAAAAATATATATATAGCTCATCAAACACAATAATGTAAATACACAGTAAAATAAAAAATGTATATATATATGTATGTAGTTTTTGTAATTGTAGTTTGTAGTATATTTGCACCCTGACCATAAATTCTCATCATCCCAAAGGTTAGTTGTTAGAAAATGCCTAATAGGCCTTAAACTCGCCTATGTATCTATTTTTGGTGCAATAAAGGATTTAAAAAAAAAAACAAAAAAAAAATTAACAACACCAGTTTGAATGAGTGTGCAACACATGAGTCAAGGTGACTGATACGTAATAACTGCAAGTAGCAGTCGCATCCACTCTCCACTAATTGTTTTTTTTATATTGTGACTCGACATATGACAGTACCCCGCTTGATGTTAAGCTGGAGTATGGTCCATGAATGGATGCCACTGCTACTACAATTACCTGCTACTCCTAACTATCTTAAATGTAAATTCTCTATCCCAAGTTCCTTTCATGATAAACCACTTCGCTCCCAAAATAATCTTACCCTTGCTATACCTACGCATCACTTCAATTTTATTTCTAACTCGTACTCTATAACCGCCGCTGACTTGTGGAACAACCTGCCTCTCCATATTAGAAAAGCACCAAATAGGCACATCTTCAAAAAGTTGGTGTATTCATACTTCCTTCAGCAAAGTAATTAATTTTAAATATATTACACATATAAATTTAAGTGTATTTAATTTTATTACCCAATGATAATACTGTTTATATTATATTGTATTGTATTGTATTATATTGTATTGTATTGATTATATTGTATTATATTATGTATGTGTTATACATGTTATTTGTGTATCTATATATCTATGAATATATTTATGTATATATATATAATAATTTATATATTTCTCATAATGTAATTGGTTACCTATTTTTATATTTTATTTTGCACCCTACCTCTTATCTATATTGTCGGATCAACATCCTAAAGGTTTGACTGGTAGAGAATGCCTTTGGCATTAAGTCCGCCTTTGTACTATTGTGCATTAAGTTTTTAAATAAATAAATAAATACAATTTAATAACTGTGAGTAGCAATCACATCCTCTATGCCGGCCTAGTTGGAACTAGCAACTTACAAGCTGATCCCGAACCACGACCAAATCGCTTCACGGTCTGCATACTTGTAAGTGGTGGACTAACTCGGATCGGTAGACTGGGTACCACAGCCTACCACACATTGATAACCATTGTTCGACAAAGAACAATGCGCCAATCCTTTTTGTTTGTCTGCTGATTCCGGTCAATAGAATGCAGAAGCTTACTTCTGGCGATTTAAATAAAATTTGATGTTATAATGTTCTAGTTAGTGAACTACTTTGTTTAAAATAGTTATAAAAGTGTATAATGGTGAGGGCGGATGTTGAGTAACATTGCTACACCTTACAGGAATATAATAAACATTAATAACTTAACATCAGTTGCGGGTTTATTACGACGAATATTAAATTTATGTACTTTAAACAAATGGGCTTGTTTAAAGTACATAAAAGTACATAAAGTAAAGGGCTATACGCGATTTTGGTCTAATTAGGTCTAAGCCGACCGTGGTGTAGTGGCAGTGCAATGGCTACGTAAGCCGAGAGGCACGGGTTTGAAAACACTCACTGGTACCAATGTATCTTTGATATACGTACTTTGGTTGTCCTGTTTCTATGATACAAGTTCTTTAGTAGCTTAGTATAGATATGTATAATAAAAATAATAAAAAATGTGTTTGTGACAAACATGTTGCAAAAATATGATATAACTTTTTTTGAAATTAGATGATCAATATTTTTTAAACCACTTGATCTACCTTTGTGATATTTGCTCCGGGTCTGCTTGTCAAAGAGTGGTAGGCAGTGGTACGAGTATACAGACCGTGAAGTTACTTAGTCAAGTTTGCCGGTTCCAACTTGATCGACATAGTTAACGTGACTGCTACTTACAGTTATTTCCCTATAGTCACAGTCACCTACATTTATGGACCACACTCCAGCTTAACATCAAGCGGGGTGCTGTCATATCTAGAGTCACAATAAAAAAATTGTCTCCCTACTAAACCTGAAAGTGGAAGGATTAAATTGTCTTCGGACACCACACATCGTACCGTATTATACAGCTGCAGAGTAATTATAATCATTTTCATGAAAGGTTGGTTTTAGAATCCAGAGAAGTACAACTCTTCTCATTCAAGCCTTTTGTAAAAATAATTTCCACAGTAATAAAATATAAAGGAAACAAAATGTAATAAAACTTTCCGAACCTTCGTCAGGTGCCCAATAATACGCGTGATTTTTTTTTAAATTCATAATTATTATTATATTATCTGAGTTAATAGTAATCTTTATAAATGAAAAGCTCTATTGAAATGTCCTGAAGAGAAATATTCGTGAAAGCACTAAAAATTTAATTTGAAACAAACGAAAATGAAATACCAAAATTAATCGCCTAACGGGTGGTTATTAATTTTTTACATAATTATATATTATTTATTTATTTAAAACTTAATTGCACTATGTACAAAGGCGAACTCAATGCCGTTAGACAATCTCTGAGAGCCAAACATTTAGGACATTAAGACAGTATTAATGGTAAGAAGGTGCAATTTTATGATAACAACAAACACATAATAATAATACTTAATAGTTACATTTTAAAATACATAAGTACATAAATAAGTTATACATAAACACATATACACACATATTAAACACAATATTAAACACAATAATACACAACATAAAATAAAACTACTCTTGTCATGAAAGATGTGGGAAAGAAGAAAGGTAGTGTTTGTAAACATAACTCTTGAATATTGTACGATTAGGAGCTTGTCTAATACTTTAAGGTAGTTCATTCCATAGGTTTGCAACGACGACAGAAAAAGATTTAGAGACGAAAGAGGTGTGGTGAGAGGGAATGGAAAGAGTGGAGTTGGAAGCGGACCGCAGGGTCTTAACATGATGCGAGCTCAGGTACCTAAAGTTATCCTTAAGATACCTGGGCGCATCAGATTCATTTAGAAGACTGTATAACAAGCAGAGAACCCTGCGATTTCTCCGTTCACGGATAGGCAGCCATTTTAACTGATCTCGTGACGACGAAATGTGGTCATATTTCCGCAAGCCGAAGATGAACCTTATACATGCGTTGTGTAATCTATCTAGTTTATTAAGATATTCCTGCGAAAAGGTAAACTATATAATTTTTAAAATCTGAATTTGTGGACGTTGTATTTTAAGAATAGCTTACGAAAATGTGCAATAATCGAACAATTTCCTTATCTGTTCTCTTAATAAGCTTTAAAAATAAACAGCTTTATTGGAATTTTCTGAAGAGCACTAAAAATATAATTTGAAGGAATCGAAATTAAAAGACCAAAATAGAACGGCTAATAGCTTGTTATTAATTTTTAAAATCTATAAATAGGCGGACGATATTTAAAAAAAAACTTAGGAAAATGTGCATTAATTGTACAATTTCCTTGTCAATTCTCTGACATATATTAGGTCTACACGTTTTTAGTTATACGTGTAGATATTTCCTTCAATCCATATAAAAATATCAGAGAATTATCTTTTTCCTCCTCTTACAATGTGAGGAAACCCGCTCCACACGTAAATAGCATTAATAAAAAGCTGATAGGTCGTCTATTGGAAATAAAATATCGGCTAACGTTGAAATGTCATAGTCGTCGCGATAGAGGGACCTATTTATAACAATACAATTAGATAGAAATATCTACAACGAGAAATGAACTCGGGTGTCTGTCGCCTCACGACAAATTTTTAGAATCCAATTAATTTTACCAACTTATTTATAAAGTAATGTGCTAAAAATTGCATTTTTTTAAATTGTGACTCGACATATGACAGCACCCCGCTTGATATTAAGCCATGTGGTCCATGAATGAATGTCACTGCTACTACAATTGAATAACTGTGAGTAGCAATCACATCCACAATGCTGCCTAGCTGGAACCGGCAACTTATAAGCTGATCCTGAAACGTGACCAAATCACTTCACGGTCTGTATACTTGTAAGTGGTGGTACTATCCTGGATCAGCAGACTGGGTACCATTGCCTACCACTCTTCCTATCACGCATAAAAATGATTGCAATAAAAATGTGCCAAAAATCATTAAAAAATTAACAAAATTCTAAGCTTTAAATATTAAATCAATTTCTCACCCTCTTTTCCCAAAGGAATAGGCAGAGACAATGACAACCCACTTGCCACAATCTTAACACAACTTCATCACTTCCCTCACATCCAAAATTAGCTGGGGCACTAGGCACTCTCAAGGATGTCTCTGATTTGGTCGGAAAGCGCCCTCCTGGGTCTGCCTTGTTTACTGCAACCATCCACATCAGGTTTATAAATTCCTTTCGTTAATTTAGTTAAATAACAATAAAATAATAACTAACAGACAGTTGGTGATTGTTTTCCCAGTTATAAGTTTAGGGTGGTATCTAGGTGATGCAGTGATTTAGTAGATTTTTGGAATTGTCAACTTGATAGCTGGAGTTACGGTACTTACCTATGAGTATACGTTGTCGGAGACAAACATAAACTCTGTCGGTTTTTTCAGTCTTCGGCGCTTAAGGCAAGTCGAGTTAAAAGTGCAAATATTTTTTTGTAAATTTTCACCATCTTGACGATTACGTAACGGTTGCCTTTCCGAAGACAGATTAGTCTGCATTACCCCGTTGAAATAGAATTCGAGATGGGAACGAGGTCAAATCAACTACTCGGCCAATTTTCAAAATGGTATAGCTAATCGAAACCTATCCTATACTTACTACCTTTATACCTTTTTATAATATATAATACAAAAAATTCACACTGGAGTATAAATGATTCAAAAAAATATATGAACTAAATTATTCTGGCTTTTAAAGTTTTAATCAATCAACGATTCTCTTAGAAGATACTAAGTAGTGCTCTTTTACGTTCTTGGTGCAACTTTCTCACTTTCTTCACTTCCACAATTCTCTTTAACAGACTCTATGGTTATAGCACTATAGGCTCCTGTTTATAAGTTAAGGTATTATAAATAAATCATATCCTACTATCATGGTTTGAAAAAATAAGTTATTCGTATTAATTTGTAATAAAATTGCACAGAAAAAAACACACACATCACCTACACATCAAGCGTTCGATAATCGATCGCAGTGGACCGATTTGAACGCGTATTTTTCTTGTATTTAATTTTTGTTACTAATACTCGTATATGAGTAATAATACAAGATAATTAATAAAACAGCATATTAAATTTTTTGAAAAAACATACAATCTTGTATTTTATTTGCCAACAATGAATTTCAACAGTTATAGACCGCACCTGCGTCCGGCTTTCTACGTGCTTCATCTACGTATTACAATATTCAGCGGGTTAGATGCTTTGGCCCACTATTTTGTTCAAGGTTTATTCCCCGTTCAACTAAATTAGAAGATGAATCGAAAAAATGATTTTTTTTTACAAAAAGTAATTTTCAATGATCCGAGATATGAATTTTATTAGTTTATTTTTTTATTTACATTTCTCTGATTCATTGGGTCACAATCATCATCATCATCATCATCATCATCATCATCAGCCAGAACGCGTCTACTGCTGAACATAGGCACCCCCCTTAGAACGTCATTTCGAACGAGAAGATTGACGGTTATTGGGTCACAATACCAACCAATAAAATCGCCAAATAAATCGCCTTTCTCTACAGTTATTAAATTTTATCTATTTGGCATTTAGGTCATTTTTTGATATTTCTTATGCCTTGGCTGGCGTTTTTAGCGGTTCGGTACCAATACAATCGATTACAATAATAAAAATTTAGAGAAAAATTGTTTTTGGGCCCATTGCGATTTCCCTGAAATCCAATTGTTTTTCAGCTATACTATCTGACTATTAATTACATGTATTATTAAAATAGGTTAAATTATAAATTAATTAATTTTTAAATATAACTTTATTGTATTTATTATTATATGCATAGTAACGGCGACTGGGGCAACCGTGAACTGACTCGGTTTTTTCAGTCGTCAGCACTCTTGGACCTCCTATTACCATTACCATTACGCGGGTCGCGGTCTGATGTCGAGTCACCATAAAGAAAGTATTATTTGGCGACGGGTGACCCTTTGAGTAGAGAATATCTCGTTCAAAGGGTCAGCCTCGCTGTTCAACGGGGGAACGCAGCGAGTGTCCTCGGCACACTACACCCATCGAATAGTCGTAATTTTATTTATTAATTTTTAGTTTTTAATTAGTTTTTAACTGTTTTAGTGACTAAAGTTTTTCTCTTTTAGAGAGAATAATACATTTTATAATTTGTTTATATTTTTGAAACTAATACATAATTACGCAATCGATTCAGCTCGTATTTTGTATCTTAATTACGCCGGCGAATATGGAATAAATCCGGCAAACTTCATTTATTTATTAGTTGTCTACGAGTCGCTACGTTTACGTTGAGTATTTATGTGGTACGGTCACGATAACTGCGCCGCAACAATGGAGTTATAAAGGAGCGATTATTTCCAACATAAACGATACGAGAAAGTATATTACGTACGTTTAGATTTTTTATTGTTATTTATGAGTTTTTAGAACATATTTATGCGAGAATATTAGTTTTTTTATTGTAACTCGACATTTTTGCCGGCATAGTGTCGGCGATTGGGGCAGCCGTGAACTAACTCGGTTTTTTCAGTCGTCGTCACTCTTGGACCTCCTCTTGCTTATCAACGAGCGGAACGAGGTCAGATGTAGTGTCAGAAAAAAAATATTGACAGCCTGATGTTACGCTAAAATGCGGTCCATAAATGGGGGTGACTGCTACAATTTAGTAAATGTAAGTAACAGTCACATCCACCATGCTGGCTAAGATTGAACCGGCAACTTACAAGTTGATCCCGAAACGCGACTACGTCATTTTACGATCTGTATAAGTGTAAGTGGTGGTACTACCCCGGATCGGCAGACTAGGAAGATGACTACTTACTACCATTGTTGAACACCCATACCCAAAACAAATACCTGAAATATATATATATATTTTATTGTGTTTCGACACCTGAACTCGACCGCCGACGACTGCGAAAATCGAGTCTTCACGGTTGCCCCAGTGGCCGTCACTATGCCGGCCAAATGTGCTTCTTCACGCATCGCTTAAAGGATCCAAGGCTATATGATGGAGAAAATACATGGGCTGGTAAAGCATTCCACTTGTCGATGGTTCTACAAAGGAATGACGCTCCAAACTTTTTAGTTCGACTGCCGATTCGGTCGACAAAATGCGGATACTTCCCCCGACTTGTATTATCAATGTAATATCTAATTTAAGTAGAATCCTTAGAGCAGAGCTCGTCTAAATAAGGCCATATGTGATACGTTCACTGTGCAAATAATCTACAATTTGCAAAAGCAAACGAGTTGCTTTATAAAGGTACTCGTACACAATAATCTACGAGAAATAATATCAAGTAATTCTTGGATAAACCAAACGATAACAGTCGACAAATTGTATTTTTTTAAGTAAATAATGAGGTGAATGTAAGTAAAGATATGGAACATATCAACGACGTAACATAACAAAACAATGAATTAATTAAACACATTTTATGCGGCTTACTATCGCATATAATTTGCGCCTCTCCGTCACCATGATGGCTGCAACGCTCTCGAAAGGTTGGAATAATAAAATAAAATTGTAAAATCAAAACCAAAATAAACGCGATAGTAAGCCGCATAAAATTTGTTTTATTCATTATTCAATGTTCGCGCCAAATCTAAGAAAACATTATAACAAAATAAACAAATATAATAAATTAAAAAAAAATGAGGTTACTTCATAACCAAGTTAAAAATATTTATTACATACATATAAATTATAATTATGATAAAGTATATATGCTCGAATATTTCTCTCACATCCACAATTCTTTTCATACAAGCTACGGTTTATGCATCATTGAGATGCGACGTCTAACCTCGACTTGCCTAATGGTATAATGCGATTAAAATAAGAATAAGCGGAATCGGCGCCATTTTCTGACGTCTAACTCTTCAACCAACTTCACTCTAAGTTGGTGTATTATTCTTTGCGGACCGTCAAGAAAAAGACACCTTTGAATCAGTCAAGTGAAGTTAGTCAACAGCCTGTCCTATTCTTATTCTAATAGCACAATAAACAAGGGCAGGTCCAAAGAGCCGACGACTATGTCGGCTTATAACATTAGACAATGTTACTTATTATTATTTTAAACAGTGCACAACTGCTATATTTATTATTTTTCTTCTTTTAATTATTGGCGCCTGTGTATATTGATACAAAACAAAATCACTCCGCCAATGCTATTACGGAGAATGTTCCGAAGAGCTCTTTAACCTTTTTCCTATCTCGTCCTTTCACACCCGTAATACCCGCACAGGTCAGAAAAAGCATCCGCATTCTATCGACCAAATCGGCAGTCGAACTAAAAAGTTAGGTTCGTCTTTTCTTTGTAGAACAATTGACAAGTGCAATGCTTTGCCAGCCATGTGTTCTGATTACCATCAGGCGAGTCGAGGTCAGATGTCGTGTCACAATAAAAAAAGTAGATAAGTATTTGTTTATTGGGAGGAAAAATAAGAAAAGATACCAAAAAAACAATGATCAAAAAACAACACAGAACTCCACGGTGTCCACTAAGATCAGAGGGACACGTGTAGCAGCGCCACACGTCAGACTTTTAGCCATTAGCCATCAAGAACTTCCTTAAGGAGAGTTATTGACTAATGCCCCCCCGCGCGATGCGGCCCATCTGCTTTCCGTATCACAGAAGCGATATGCTAAGCAGACAGACACACGAGGAGGTAGTCTGACATCGACCCCAATATTTTTTATTCTCAAAAATATTTAGGTCGACTAATGAGTAACAAGTAAAATTTCACGTGTATCAGTACCTTTAAGGAAACGATGGCATAATATTTGTATGTCGTTACATAAAATAAAAAAATCAATTCGTTTTCATTTCCGTCGGATCTCACCGTGGAATTTGCATGTGATCCGATAAAAAATGGATTTTTGTATTTCCCTGTAATCCTAATCTTTGTTTACATTAGAATGTAAATATAGCTTATTTCAATAATGTAGATAAAGTTCAACGGTCCTTAATAATTCGTTGTTTATATTAGGTGCGTAACTAAGTTCCCGCTGTTTTTTTTTTTATGAAAAAAACACTTTATTGTGGAAAAATGGTTACAAATGAATCAATCAAAATATTTTCTATCGCTAGCGACAACTTTTTCCCAACTTTATGGCAGAGCTCAAATACCGTCATGGTAGAAGTATTCATCTTTCATTATGGTAGAAGGCTATCCACGAATCAAGCCACTTAGAGCAGCATCTCCGTAAACTTTCTGGAGTTCTCGATGCGCTTCAGCCGCCGTTTTCTTCGAATAAAAGAAGAAAAAAAGCATCACGATTATGTCGATTATGCAGAAGCAAATGACGGTTATTTGGCACAAACTCAGACATTTTCGCACAACCAAAATTATACGACGCAAAACCAAACCCACTAATGTGTCAAAGCGGTTTATTTACCATGTCTAAGCTAAGCTTCATGATGTTTTGGTTATGTCATAATCGTCTAGCACTTACTAGTAAAGCTATCTACTCTTGAAGCTATTAAAGATACTAAAGTGCTTGTATCGTAAAAACAGGACTACCAAAGTACATTGTATCAATTATAGATTGGCAGCGGCAAATGGTTTTGAACCCGTGTTCTCGGTCTGGGTGACCACTTCACCACGGTCGTCTTAGATACATATTATAAGTAATAATATATTTTTTTATTATTTTAGAATTTACAAAATGTGGACTCATGGAAAGGCGCTCCTTTGTCTCTTCGTATCTCTGTGATAATGCCTTATAACTAATTGAACATGTAAGTAAAACATTCGTGGGACTCCGCGCTTCGTTGACTCCGCCTATCTATAAATTGCCGTATTTTTTTCTTGATTTGTTTTATAAATCTTATTTTATAAAATAAAAATGTAACGAGACTTTTTTAAACAGAATTAATACTTATCATGTTACCTATTAAGGTTGAAAATCTGAAAATAAAGTCTAATTTAGTATTAAAGTCATTATTTTATAATTTTTCGCCTGAAATTCGCGCACATTTGCAAACTTACGACGTATTTAAAGGGATTACATTCGTGTTAGGGCACTGCGGGATTCTAATATAGCACTTTCTTTATGATAATGTAAATTCAACCTTTCAAGCCTAAAAATAATAAGGAATATAAAAACAAAAAAATTGAATTAAACAAATTTTATGCTGCTTACTATCGCGTTTATTTTGGTTTTGATTTTACATTTTTTTATTAATCCGACGTTTCCGCATAAAATTTGTTTAATTTAATAATCAATGTTCGCGCAAAATTAAAGAAAATACTAAAACAAAAAAAAAATTAAAGATAAATAGAAGTTATTATTATAAAGACGATAATTACATAGATTAATTATTATTAATCAACTTATCAAACTATAGACAGAGACAATGGAGCGGCACTTGCCACGATCCTGGCACTAGGCAACTCAGCTGTCCTGAGGATATCTTTGATATGGGCGGAAATACCCTTCTAGGTCGGCCTATCCCTGTGGAGAAAAAGGCGTGACTTTATTGATTAATTATCACGCATTGGAGCCTCAATTCCATGAGCAGGACGTCCAATAGACCATAGTTTTATAATGATAATTAAGGCGACCGTGGTGTAGACACAAACCGAGAGCACGAGTTCGCAACCACCCACTGGTACCAATGTTTTTTTGATGTATGTACTTTGGTTGTCCTGTTTCTATGATACAAGCACTTTAGTAGCTTAGTAGTGTAATGTAAATTATTATATAATAAAATATATTATCGCTTTTACTTTTATAAAAGAAGATTTTGGGTAACTGACAAAACTCTGCCCAGTTTTCGTTCTACTTGAGTCGGTTATAAAAAGCATAAATGAAACACGGTCTGAAATTTGCATTTTGCGTGTTACAGTAAACGGCAGGCGTTCAAAATTTGCCCGTAGAATATTGTTGACTAACTTTTTTCCTGTTAAATTTATTTAGCCTACTTTTTAGTTTTCCTTGGCTTAGCAAAATTCGTTCTTTTCATTTATCCGTACCAGTGTGAACGATTTTGCAACCCTGATATGTAGAGATATAGTAAACTTTATTTTATTCAGATATAACATATTTTAATAGTTCTTTGTACTAACTTTGAGAGTACATATAGTTTTATTTTTCGTTTAAGTTATCCTAAATATAAAGGTAAAATTATTAAAATATCTGCGAAGTTGCTCTACCAATTGCTAGCAATGAATAAAGGTACAAGGAAACACCTTCCAGAAGAAACTAATAATGGAAATCGGATAGAAAAAAATCACTTTGACCGAGGAATGAACACCGTTCTGCACGTGTAAATTTTGTCTTTTAAATTTTTAGTAGTATAATACTATTTTATACAATATTATAATAACATTTCTTTGAGAATCTGCTCAGTAAAACCACTGTCTTTTGTATTTAACTTTGTATCAATTAGTATTTATTGTCTTTTGTATTTGTATGAGACCTCAAAATGTAATATACTATCATCTTATATGTAGGCTTTATCAACATTATCTTTTGTGAACAAAAAAGTGAAGATGAGACTCTTTATACCCAATGATATATTATCCAATAAAATAAACAATACCGTGTGTTTACATAGTAAAAAAAACTCTTTTATCCGCATACATTATCGTAGATTACACTTACAAATGTCGCATAAATTAAATGTGCTCAAAGTATTTTTTATGATGAGCTTAAACGTATAAAATGTTGAGTTGTAGAATAAGTTTGGCTCCATATTTTTGGGTACGCTTCTTAGTTTAGCAACAAGCATGCGACAAAAATGCGACAATAATGCACACAAAATGGTAGTATTTTGCTTAGTTTAAAGCCGGGGTAGTGAAGTGCCTAGTCGGGTTTTGGGATCTGAAAGTTGCCGGGTTCAACAGCCGGCATTCTGGATGCGACGGTTACTTACAGTTTTATAACTGCAGTAGTAGTCGCCTCCATTCACGATCCCACTCCCATAACAGCTTATCATAGAAAATATGTTATCTTTTAACTCAAAATTATAAAACAAATATATAGAAACTTAACGCTAATTTAAAAACCAATAAGACGAACGTGATATGGTGATAAAGCTAGGGTTTGAAGCCACTTGTCGGCACATACAAGTGTGTAATGTATCTTTGATATATGTACTTTGGTCGTCCTGTTTCTATGTCCTAAATATATATTATCATATATATATTGTATGTATATAAAAACGCATTATTATATAATAAAAGATAGATAAGTATACGTATAGTCGCCCGGCACTGTTTGGATACAACGGTAATTGCGGGTGCGGTTCGTCAGTGCGGCTTGGTTAAGGATTTCGCGCGCGGAAGTCCATTTATGACTGACCCCAAAACGGCTGAAATTGTGTCCCGAATAATTTAAACCAAATCAACAAACTAACCTTATTTGTCTCGTCAGCATACTACAAAAGCGGGTTTTAAGAATCCTTGTGATGCGATTTCTTAATTAGTCACTTAACACCGGGATTGAACACTATTGCGAGTTCGTGCAGAGAGAGCGTTGTCATGTGACCAGTCTGTGTTTCTTCGCTTGCCTGACGGAGTGACGTTCGACACTATCATCATCAACAGCCAGAAGGCGTCCACTGCTGAACATAGGCCTCCCCCGACACAATTCGGACTCTTGCCATTCCGAACGAAAAGATGCCAGTCCACCGGTTTCCCGTGACTTTCACTATGTCGTCAGTCGTGACGAGGCCTACCTACACTGTGTCTTCCGGTTCGTGGTCTCCACTCCACTCCACTAGAACCTTTCTTCCCCACCGGTGGTCGGTTCTTCGAGCGACGTTCGCTATATTGCCAGAAAAATCACGTACCGAGGTCACCATTTTGAGATCCGTCGCAAATATTCGCGCCAACACTGCGAGTATTTCTGAGTCTCTAAGTTGGAAAGTGTACTTTTACATCTACTATAAGATGCTCGTGAAAATAAAATATAGGCCAGTTTTCAGAAACTCTCATACATTTCTATATTCGATTCATATCGCTTATTTGGTTGTCGTGTTGCATTTTAAACATATTTCATGTAACTGAACATTTTACTGAAATAGACGTCTATCAAGCACAATAAATATCAGAATATTATGTTTAAAATACTCGTATATAATATAAGTTTAATATTTTTAAATTGAGATTTGACATCTCAATGCGTGATCCGTGAAGAAGCACCTTTGGCCGGCATAGTGACGGCGACTAGGGCAGCCGTGAACTAACTCGTTTTTTTTTAGTCGTCAATCTTGGACCTCCTCTTGCTTATCATCAGGCGGGTCGAGGTCAGATGTCGTGTCGTCACAATAAAAAAAATTGACCGCGACTCGCCTAGTAAGTAAGTGGATGCTAAGAGTGCCGACGACTGAAAAAACTGATTTATTTCACAATTGCCTTAATCGCCGTTACTGACTTAGACTTCTGTGATATTTTTCTTTCATATTACGCCTTCATTTTCACAAGGATGGGTTAGCGTAGAGCTACTATACATGATCCTCACACTATTCAGTTTCCGTCACTACTGTGCTCGTTATGAGCATAGACGACTCCGGATTTTTACCCGACTGCTTGAGACACTTACTTTTTGAGTGCCTACTATTCAATAGCTGGAAATAGCAGTATCACGAATAAGGCCGGGCTATATTCATGCTTCTCTTATTCCTAATCCAAATTAGGATTTTTCACTATAAAAATAAATTATCAATCAATCAATCAATCAAATCGTCACGCCTTTTTCCCACAGGGATAGGCAGAGATAATAAAGCGCCACTTACCACTCCCTCGTTTTCTTCACATTCACAATTCTCTTTATACAAGCTCTATGGTTATGGGCACTAGGCAACCTAGCTTCCTTAAGGATGTCTCGAATTTGGTCGGCGAACACCCTCCTGGGCCAGCCTTGTTAAGGTATCCATTCACATGAGATTTATAAATTCCATTCGTTAATATACTTTCAATAATCCATCATATAAATTATAACAGTCTAAAATAATAGTAGACAAGGAACTGAAAAAGAGATAAGCTTCTGTTTTTTTTCTTTAAACATTTAAAACTTCTACAGACTGTGGTCTTAATATTTTCGAATGCCTTCTTCTAGAAAACTGTCGGAAGTATAACCCAGCAATAAAAGGAAGATGACTACTGCCCGCAATTTGTTACACTTGAGTGACCCCGCAAATTAATCCGGATAACCGCTAAAAGTACGCTGTTTGCTTCTATCATGATATCTGCAACTGCATGGTATTACTAACCAATTTAATATTCAGGAATATTCTATCTGGAATTGTTTAAAGTAAATTGCATAAATAAACAAAGAAAAAATGTTGAAAAAGATTTTTTTTTATTGTGACTCTACATTTGACAGCACCTCGCTTGATGTTAAGCTGGAGTGTGGTCCATGTATGGATGTCACTGCTACTACAATTTAATAACTGTAAGTAGCAATCACATCCACTATGCCAATCTGGTTGGAACCGGTAACTTACAAGCTGATCCCGAAACGCGACCAAATCACTTCACGGTCTGTATACTTGTAAGTATACAGACAAGTGTTGTACTACTCCGGATTGGCAGACTGGTAACCACTGCCTACAACTTTAAAGATTGAGGTCCCGAGAACAATGTAGCCCCTGCAACTTCGCAGAGACATAGCGGTTCTATGGGCCCTTGATCTAGGCGAATCAATGAACATAGAATGTGCATCTCGAATCGACAAGACTTTGCCAGCCTTTGTGTTCTGCCCATCCTGTAACCTTAGACCACGTTCTTCGTTTTGAACGTTCGTTCGTTTATCGTAGTCGCAGGAGACAAAGGTGTTGGTCGTACAAATTGAATTTATATAAAAGTTTCTATAACTAACCTCAGTGTTTTTTATTTGTCTTTATTTTCAGATTGTTATAATTTATATTTATGAAAAAGAAGCTAAGAATGTTTCGGTCTTGAAGTTTGTTTGGATTTGTAACTTTTGAATTAAGCAAATTTATGCGGCTTACTATCGCTTACTGACTTTACTATAGCGATAGTGAGCCGCATAAATTTGTTTAATTCATTAATCAATGTTCACGCAAATACTAAGAAAATATTTGTAACTTTTGTTTGTGTTTCGTAATTAATGTTTTTATTCCAACACATTCTTAAGAAGAAATTCGAGATAGAGGTTGTGATCTTTTAGAAACAGCTTGAGCTTTGCCTGTTTATTCAACACCTTAGATTACATTTCATTGTATATATAAATATAAATTGAAAAGAATTGTGTAGGTTGTCGGGAACGTGAAATGTATATTTTGATCAGTAATTACATATTACTGACAAAAATTATTTCTATCCGCTATCGTCACTCCACATACACTCCTTAACGACCGCATTTCTACAGCGTTAATTCTACTCTCATGCTATCCTCGTATAAAGAAACCGAAGAGGACTTCAAGTGCGGAAACGAGCCCGCAAATAACTACAACTACTACTCTACTCTCATGCTTCTTCTGCCAATAAAAAATAATTGAGAATAGCACACTGCGTGATAGATGTGGTTTGAAAGAAGATGTAGTGACAAGGATTGACAAAGGAATGCTTTGATGGTTTGGGCACATGGAAAGGAAGTAGATTGACGAAAGGAATTTATAAATCTGATGTGGATGGATGCGTTAAACAACGCAGGCCCAGGAGAGTGTTTTCCGACCAAATCGGAGACATCCTCAAGAAAGCTAGGTTGCCCAGTGCCCATAACCACAGAGACTGTATGAAGAGAATTGTGGATGCGAAGGAAGCAAGGGAGCTGTGTAAGGATCGTGGTAAGTGGCGCTCCATTGTCTCTGCCTATCCCTGTGGGAAAAAGGCGTGACAATTTGATTGATTGATTGACAAAAAGATACATTTTACGATTGTTGTCATTTTTGTAATTTTTTTAAGTCACGGAGTTCAATTAGATCGGCTCAGTAAATGCGACCGCAATCTGTAGTTATTTATTACTGTTATAGTTAATAATAACAATCGCTTTCATTAATTGATGGTAACAACATGCTGACCTAATATAAAATTTAAAAAATCATTTATTCGCATAATACAAAGTATTATTGTTAGTAATACGAGTACACACACTTATTGACTAAATTAGTATACAAAAGAGACTATAAAATAAAGAAAAAATAAAAGAGTTTAAACTTTACTTATTCTATTAATTAATTAATGCAGAAGATTTATTTTAAGGATGAGTATATTTCGTCAATCTACTTTTAGATTGACGAAATATACTTTATTTATTTACTACTTTAGATTGATAATGCAGAAGATCCGTTCAGATTTTGACTTCACCAGGGCCTTTGTCCAGTGCCGTTGCAACTCACAAGTACTAACCGGCATGTCAACAAGCACCTTGACTATATTATTGGAACTACCCAGCATTTTATTTCGCATCATAGCATGGACGCCATTCACTTGAGCATCAGCAAACAAGCCGGATGCATACAGAATCTGAGTAGTAGTTCTGAGAGCGCTTTTGGTATAAAAAAAATTCAAAAATATCCCTAACAGCCTACGTTATTATTAGTAAAATTAATACTTTACTAAATATTATTATAATAAAATAGTTTAATATGCATAGGCTTTGAACTGCAATGATTCTAATAATTGACCTATTATATTAGATTTGTAACCGTAACTTAAGATAAGCCAATACAAACCCTTAAAGGAAATACGAGTAGTTACTAACGCGTTAACATAAACCAGCCGCCTATAACTATCATAGTTAAACAATTCCAATCCTTATTGACTCACAATAAGGTACAATGTTTGATCTAAGTTTGCTTGCAGTTTGTAGCGTTGGAATTCTTGTTTACGGTTAGCCGGATTAATTTGTGGGTCCGTTCGTCTGTGATAAATTGCTGACTGTATTCATCTTTCTTTTATTGCTAAGGGTTGCTACAGACTATCATAATCATTGTGCATAAACCCCGGCAGATAAAAGAAGCGCAGGCAATCAAGCTGCGTAGTAACTTGTTTTTTACCTACTTACTTTACGGTTTTCTCAGTCGTCGTCACTCTTGGACCTCCTCTTGCTTATCATCAGGCGGGACGAGGTCAGATGTCGTGTCACAATAAAAAAATAAAAAATTTGTGCATGACTGTTTAATTGCGCGGATTTGCTCCCACCGCAGTCGTTCGGTGCCGTCGCAGTCGTTGCTAGTCCAATAGTTATAATAGCTCATTACATATTTTATTAAATTAATGTCACATAAATTATCTGTTCAATATAACCTCAATGCAAACATCTCATTTCCAACCCTTTCTGTGAGATAACCCAAAAAGTTAAATAACTGTAAGTAGCAGTCACATCCACTATGCCGGTATATTTTAAATCGGCAACTTACAAGCTGATCCTGAAACGCGACTAAGTCACTTCACGGTCTGTATACAGTATTTGTGGTATACAGTATGTGGTGGTACCCTGGATCGGCAGACTAAGTACCACTCTTCCACCAGCTGCACCTCATACTTTAAAATTAATAAAGCTGAACAGATTGTAGAGTATACTCGTAGACAGTGTAGTGTAGCATAGACAAATTAGCCCAAAGTGTACAAACTTAAAAAACGTTCCAAATTTAAATTCTTTGAAGTAAGTGTCATTGTTATTTATTGTAGCGCGACATATGACAGCACTCCGCCTGATATTAAGCTGAAATGTGATCCATAAATGGGTGCGACTGCTACTAAAGTCAAATAAATGCAAGTAGTTAGTATGCTGGCCTAGTTAAAACGGGAAATGTCAACGGGATTATACATAAATTTTGAATGAAATTTTGTGACCGACATTTTTGTGTCCATGATCTTGCTTATATTAGGTCTGAACAAACCCTAAAGGGTAGGTCTGAATATCCCGTCTTGTTTGAGGAAACAGATATTGACCTATCCTAACGAATGAGATTATTAACTTTGACGACAACAAGTTTCTTTTTATGTTTTACCCAATTTCTTTAACTCGAAGTAAGATTTGACCTAATAAAACAAATTCAATATTTTCATGCTTGCAAAGGGACAAAGTACGTCTGAAGAGTGTTCCAAAAATACTTTTATTGATAAATGAAGAATAATCATGGTTCGAATTTCAAATACGTTGAAGGATTAGACTTTGGGGGATATAGGGACATATTCAAAGAGTTCATAGTATTGAATTTTCTTAGATAATGCGCGAACATTGAAAAATGAATTTAACAAATTTTATGCGGCTTACTATCGCGTTTATTTTTAATTAATAATGTTACATGTCTTTTATTATTCCCGAAAGCTTTGCAGCTATTGTGATCACGGAGAGTTCATAATATTATGAATATGATGAAACACATATTTATTTATTATTATTGACAACCGTTTTTTTTATTGTGACTCGACATATGACAGCACCCTGCTTGATGTTAAGCTGCCCTGCCACTACAATTCAATAACTGTAGTGGCAGTTTCCTGGTCTGCACACTTGTCAATGGCTGTACAAACTTCTGATCGGTAGACTGTGCACAGTCTGCTTACCACTCTTACGACATAGACAACCAGAACCGAAGTAAAAATCTACCTTTTAACATAATAATCCAATTATAAGATATTACAATAAAAGCGTGAAGTGAAAGCGTAAATGGGCTGGCCACATCGCTTGAAGAACCAACAACCGATGAGGAAGAAAGGTTCTAGAGTGGAGACCACGAACCGGAAGACGCAGCGT